>JALMGA010000015.1:10805000-12005000 GCA_023333525.1 Aspidoscelis tigris stejnegeri
GAGTTTCCTAGCTGTATCACTCCCATTTCCTGAACCATACACACATACACACCCCGGCCAACCAGTATTATCCTAGTGGTCAGTCGCTTCCTTCCTCTCATTGCTTTTATTTTTAGAATTGTAAGGCAGACAAACATTTTGCCTTAAAGAGTTTTCTCAGATGGGTTTCCTATCTCCCTGTACAAAATTCTCCATAAAATGACATTTCGAAACTGCATAGCTCAAATTCACTTTGGCTTCTGTAGTTAGGTCAACAGAAATAGCAATATCTCTCCACGGAAGCTAAAGTTCTGGAATCTTGGAACTTTGCTGACAGTATTTCCCTCGTTTTACAGTCCAGAACTGTGGGGAAACAATTAACTATGGCGAATGAGGCAATGGATTGTTCCTGAGGGTGAATTCAGAAGCCATGTACTTTCATCTCATTTACAGAGAGAGAGGGGGAAAGATCGGTTGTTCCCAATGCTCTTTTAATATAAGATACTTTATCCACCATTATCAGTAAAAACAAAACACGCCCACAGATGCAGCACAAACCAGAACAAATACAGATGGGAATTTTTAGAAAGGGCTCTTTGGATGAAAACGGAGGCAGACAAAATATTACTTAAGAATTTATGTCCTGCCTGTCACCAAAAGATTCCAGGGTGGGTAACAACAGTAGAAAGATAAAATATATACAATAACTAAAGTATAAATAAAATAAAACCCTCCCTCTTTTGGAGTCCTTTTGATCTCATTAAAGAGCAGGTCAACTACAGCATGCAATGTACAAATCATTCTTTAAACCTACTTAAAACATAACCCTTTCCTTCCTGACACCCTTCAAAGAAGGTGCTTCTGAGAAGATCATGAATGCCCCACTGTAGACGGTTCTCCAAGATTAACCCCCTTTTTCCACGCACAGTCAAAGATCCGGATCTTCAAGGTCCGGATCTTTGAGATGGGGTCCTCCTGGAGATCTGGATCTTGAAGATGCCTGAAGGCCCCATTATGGACACCTTTAATCAAGTTCACAGGAAATCCAGATTTAAGGACCTGAAGGACCCATTAAATCTGGATTTCCCCTGCCTCGTGGGGACATGGCCTTGCATATGGGCCTTCAATGGAGTCCAGGTGGGGACTGGGCCTTCCCGATTGATATCAATCAGGTACCAATTGGGTTCCTAATGGAGTCTTAGAAAGGTTCTAAGCCCTAGTGGAAAAAGGCCCTAATAGTTTTCTTTGTAGACATTTTGCCATCAGACTAGTTACAACCTACAAAAAAGATCACAAACTGGCCCAAACCCTCCAGACCATACTCATCAAAGCCAGAGAACCAGAAGCCAAACATAGGACAGACTAGCAAAAGACTAGCCAAGCACAGCCATGAACATCAGCTGCCTGTAAAAATACACGATAAAAAATCTCTAATAGGGCTGTGCAAAAATGAACATGACTGCCGGTTCAGCTGAGATATGTAGAAATATCTTAAACAAATCAGTCTTAGAGGATAATAAAGGCAGCAAGAGAATTTGTAGAAGCCTGGCACTCGCGTTATTTTGCAGACACCCACAGTAGACATCGAGCCCATTTACAAATCTTTTTCACCAACAGGACTGACCAATAATTCATCCAAAGGCTCACACTTTCTCAAGCTGCTCTTAATCCTCCTTTTGTGCTCTGAGCCTCCTGTGAAAAGGAAGTACCACAATATCTCTCTAACCTTGAGGGACTGACACCTCATCTTAATGCCTCTTAAGCAGTTATACCTCAGCCTAACACCTCTTGGGCAATAAATGGTCACCTAAAAAGACATAATCATCAGAAAGAGCCTTCATATAAACAAAATTGCTTTAACAGCGGAACAAAAAGTTATCACTGGCAAACACAGAGGCTGTTCACCTACTATTTGCAGCCAGTAACCATAACTAGACCAGATGCAAACAAATAAGAGACATTTGCTCTGATGTTGCCTAACCTGATGGCAAAAGGTCCACAGATAAAAATGTCAAGCTTGGAGAACCTTCCGTGAATGAACACTACAGCCCTGTGTTACAACATTCCCACAATATGTGCATTTTAATGTAGGACAGTGTTTCTGACAGTCCCAGGCATCTGGAAACCACTAAATTCTTGCAGATTCAACAAGTCTTTTGGGACAGAGAGGAACATTTAAATAAGAGGCAGACATTACGATAGATACAGTTTTTTTCATGCATCAATGTCAGCTGGATTTGCTAAGATTTTCTTCTATGTCATTTACTACAATGATTTTTATCTAATCTCCTAGGCTAAAGTTTACCAGGGAAGGAGCACATGTAACTCTCTAAACTGTTGGAGTCCACCTACCCACCCCAGGATGGCCAGTGATCATTGATGATCAGTGTGAGACAGTTTGGTCTAGCGGTTAGGGAGCCAGACTCTATGAGTCCCCTTAAATGGGTGAGAAAAGCAGGGTAGAAAAGCCAATTCTTCTTCTTCTTCTTCTTCTTCTTCTTCTTCTTCTTCTTCTTCTTCTTCTTCCAGCCATAACTATAGAACTGTCTGTACTGCATTCTCTTTATCCAGACAGCGCTTACTTAATCCACATTATTTGGATAATCTGGAATAAAGCATGGATAATACAGAATAAAATTTATCTACTCTAGAATGCCTCTCTGAGGGATGGGGTGGTCCCATTGGCCTTGAAAGAGTCAACATTGGGCTCGGTAGTAAATTGGCAGCCAATGCAACCCTTTTAAAACCGGCATGATGGATAATCTAGAGTAAAGCACATCCGGACACACTTAGATCCAGACACACTTTGTTCTGGATTATCCATGCTTTATTCAGGATTATCCAAATGATGTTGATTAAGGAAGAGCTATCTGGATGAAGCATAATAATGATGGAATACCAAAATACCAAAATGAACTAATCGTGCAATCATAAAACAAGCTAAAAATCAGTTGTTCTTATGAGTAAGCTGTGGATAACTGAAGCACAATTAATGGAAGAATCAGATGGATCTGCATCCTAATTTTCCTGTTCAGGACTGTTGTAAGTTTTCTTGAAGGTTTCCAGCTCTTACTGGATTTCATGCATGCTTATACTGTATGCGCATACCCCAACATGTGAGCCAGTTTGGTCTGGTGGTTAGTAAGCCAGACTCTTATCTGGGAATACCAGGTTTGATTCCACCCTCCCCCACGAAAGCCAGCTGGGTGACCTTGGGCTAGTCACAGCTCTCTTCTGAGCTCTCACAGCCCCACCTACCTCACAGGGTGTCTGTTGTGGGTAGAAAAATAGAAAAGGCAGGGTAGAAAAGCCAACTCTTCTTCTTAGTTTAGTTTATAATTCGACAAAGTAATAAAATGAGGACACAGAATGAGAGCATGCAACTACTTCAGCCTTTAATCATCCATATCTTTTTTGCTGATCCTTCCTGTGTTGTTTCTTCTTTCTTCTCTGATGCAAAGAAGATGGGGGTGGTCATTTCTAAATGGAGCAGAAGCTCCTTAAGGACTCAGTAATACAGAGAACTTCTCTTCTGGAAAAAATATGCAAAGCTTAACTCTTATCCGATGCAGCATCTAGGATGATTGGCTTTCAGCCCTAAGCACCAGAAGCAAAACTCTAAGAATATAATTTATCTAACGTAGTGACTATACTATTTCTTATCTGAAAATCTGAAGGCATGCAGAGAAGGAATAAAACAGTCAATAAAACATAAAGGCATCATTAAAGACAAATGAAATCATACCTACATGAAACATCAGTTAAAAAAAGGATGCTCTAGGATGCAGACGAAGCCAATCTCCCCCCATTGATTCGATGCGGATCTAAGGGTGGAATATTTGGCTTTGTGGAGAGCCCACTCTGGTGAGCATCCAACAAATGTTTGTATGTGAAGGGAATCCCCACCCATCCTGTCCTGCCTTGCCCCCCTGCTTAGCTCCCCCCCCCGCCATTGCTACCGAGAGCCCCTTGCAAAATTCCCGCAGGAAGGCGCATGGCCAGGGAAGCGGGAGGCTGTGGGTGGTTAGATCTGGCCTTTGTCGAAGCTTCTATGAAGCTTTGAGAAAGGCCGGTTCCATTCAGTTCATGGGCGAATGGGGGCCTTTGAATGTATGCCCCTTTCAGTTTGCCCACAAATCTTGAAATTCATAAGGATTTGTACAGATTTTGTATGGCGCAAATAATCGTGCAGATCCTTAGCCGGCTCTCATCTGAACCAGCCAGACTGAGGCTGTCTTTCCTTCCAGCTTTCTTTGTTACCGTGCTGTGCGGCCTTCTTTCTTTTCCCTTAGGCCTTGCTTTCAGCGCGTTGTAAGAAGCAGATTTTTGACCTGAAAGGAAGTTGAGAAATCCAAGTGGGGCTAAAATAGTCTGAGAGACGGTTCTAGAGTTAGCAAGCCCTAGGCAAAAACAGGCAAGAGCTTGTGGATCACATTGCTGGAGTCGTTGGCGAGCTCTGGAGAAATGAGAATTGTATTTTGGAAAACGTGAGTGCAATGCTTCAGTGAGCTAGCTTGGCCTTTATACATGAGAGGTGTGCGCGAATGCAATTTTCGTATTCGATTCGATTAGAATCAAATATTCGAATGTTCAAATTCGAACAAATCGAGAAAAAATTTACTCAAATTCTAATTGATTTGAATACATTCGTATCTATTTGTATGAATATTCAATTCATATCTGAAGGTACGAATGTTGACAACGTTCGTATGTGTCCTCACTTATTTGTATGCACCCGCACGCATTCGTAGGCATCCTGTTTTTATCCTGTATGCGTCCCGTTTTTGTCACGTACATACAGTATACATGTACGGATATTAATAAGATGCATACGGATAGGTACACATACAAGTGTCTGAATAATTCGTACAAATGATTCAAAACATTCAAATTTGTTCAAATATTAAAAAACGCATGTATAGACATTCGGTTCAAAAATGAATTCGATCGAATTTTGAATGTTTCAGATATTCTTGCACACCCCTATTATATGGTCTTAGACAACTACCTAGTCCATCTAATGGTAAAGTTGATTCTTCAAAGCCCATACTCCATTCAAATAGTCAATAAAGGGTTGCTAGTACTTAATACATTTCAGTGTCCTCTTATCACTTAATAAGCTAATTAATTTGTCAATTTCAGCTAGATTCATCATTTTTATAATTGTTGGAGTCTTTATAATTTTCCGTCTTTGTGTATTTGCTACAGTCACCATATATTGCATTAATACATTATATTACTCTAAGGCCCTGTCCCCATGCAATTGAAAGTCTGCTGGAACTCTTCTTTTGCCTCTGAGTAGCCCCATTCCAGGCTTTACAAGGCGCTTAGGGAGCTTAGGAAAATGAGACACCCGCGATAAAATACGTGCACTTTAAAGAAGAGTTCCAGCGCTCTTTCGGCGATTCGCGGGTTTTGCTCGCTATATCTGCCTTGAGGACGCTCCGTGGCAAAAGGGGCGGGGATTGCTTGCCTGCACACCCAGCCAAAAAGCATTCACACATCTGAGAAATGCAGCAGGTTCGCTTCCTTTCCTTTGTAAAAAGAGCTAGAATTGCTCAGAATTGCAACCTTGTTATCAAGTGATCTGTGAAAGCCTTAAAAGAGAATGAGCGAAGGATCGCGCTGCCGATGTCTGCAGCCGCTGACTTTGCCGGGGCAGAAAGCCTTTTTTAACAGAGAACTGAGTGAAAGTAAGTGCTGAAAGTGAATGAATGAGCGATCATCTGCCTTTGCTAGGGGCGGGAAGCCGTTTCAGGAGACGGAGATCTGGCTATTTTTCCTTTTAACAAGAGAGTGGGCGGGGGGAAAAGATGCCCAGAAAGAGAAGACGGCTACCATGGGGATGGAAAGTCCGTTTAGATCGCGGCTACCATGGGGACGCTTATTTCGGAAGTGGAGGGGACTTTTAAAGTCAGCTATAACAGAGTGACGGCAGAGGAAGCCGAGAGGGGCTAATAAGTCTTTTGGGGACAGGGCCTAAAATTGTATTTACTATTCCCAATTAAAAAAGCTCTGGCTCCCACTTATACTTGAATTTTAAGCACTTTTTGTATTACTGTATTTTATAAATTTCTTTCCAATATTTCCATTTCCATTTTCCATTTCCATTTTTATTTATACACCGCCTTTCCAAAAGAAACTTTTGCCCAAGGCAGTTTACAAGAAATGGAGAAGAAAAAGTACAAAGCAAAATACAATCATTACATCAAAGAAATATGGCAAATTTAATCAACAACTTAAATCAAAAACAATTTTTCCCCAAGGCAATTTACATAAGTGAAAAATATATTGCATATTATAACAAATAAAAGCATTATATTATATAATAGTTTTTTAAAAAGGCTGGCTGGAGGCTGCTTCGTCTTTCTCTCCCATTCCCTCCCTCAAATACACTTGCAGAAAATGCTCTCAGTCCAACTTGGAGGCTGACTGAAGGCTGCTTTGCAAGCTGGTTTTTGAAGAGTAAAGGAACTAGGGATTAGATTGCAAATATTTGCTGGATTAAGAAAAAAGTGAAGGAGTTCCAGAGAAACATCTACTTCTGCTTCATTTACTACACTAAAGTCTTTGTGGATCATAACAAAGTGTGTAAAGTCCTTAAAGCGATGTGAATACCCAACCACCGTACTTGTCTCCCGAGGAAAAGATCAAAAAGCACAATTAGAACTGGACAAGGAACAACTGATGGGCTCAAGACTGGGAAAGAGTACAACAAAGAAGAAGAGGAGGAAGAAGGAGAAGAAGAAGAAGAAGAGTTTGCTTTTCTACTGCGTTTTTCTCACTTGTTTAAGGGGACTCAAAGCAGCTGACAAAGCTTCTATTCTTCCCCCCACAATAGATCACCCTGTGAGGTGAGTGGGGCTATGAGGACTCAGAAGAGAGCTGTGACTAGCCCAGGGTCACCCAGCTGACTTCATGGGGGAGGGCGGAATCGAACCCAGTATTCCCATATAAGAGTCCAGCTCCTTAACCACTAGACCGGTGATGGCCAACCTATGACACGTGTGTTACAGGTGACACGCCAAGCCCTTTTGGGTGACACACATGGTCACCCTGGCACCTGGACGTGTAGTGCTTGCTTTTTCTTGGTGTACGAAATACCAACTTTCAATTGAAGATTTAGCAACAGAAGTCAGTAATGTAAAGAATTACTTGTTTTTGCTTTTAATAAAATACATATATCAAAAATATAACTTTTTTTACTAGAGCTACAAATATCACAGAATTATGGATAATTCTAGATGTGACACAGCACCCAAGTTAAGCTAGGTTTTCTTGCGAATTTTGATACACTGAGCTCAAAAGGTTCGCCATCACTGCACTAGACCAAAGCTGTATATTCTCACACTGTTTGATTTATATGTAGAGTACACAGTATTTTGCAAGGTGTACTCTACTCTGCGTATAAATCAGACAAATTCTGAGTCAAAAGCCAGAATTAAGATTGCTGGGAAAAATATCCACAGTCTCAGAAATGGAAACAATGGGTATTTTTCCACTAAGTACTCATTGAAGCACCCATTAAGGACCCATTTGGCTGACCCCATTTCCATTACAGACCCCACTGGAGACACATCTGTTTCCACCACAGCTAGGGAAATCTGGCCCTCTGGATGAAAACATAATGTAACTGAATTTCTGCTAGTGTTTTCTAACTCTAATTTTTCCTGCAGATTTACCTGCAATTCTTTTTTACCTGTGATTCCATTCAAACATCCTGCATATAGCCACCAATTTACCTGCTTTGTACATTGTTTTCAGCAGATCTGTTAAGCACCATTTTTATAAAAAGGAAAAGTAACTTTTTCATCTCTCCTAGACGTGATCTGTTCCTAATTTCCTATATTTTATTGTTGTTGGATTTTGTTTTGTTTTACAAGAAACTTTTAAGAAGAAACGGCTGTCGCAAGTATTTTGTTCTTAACAAAAATGTTTCTTTGTAGCTTCTTTGCTAGGACTCCTAATTGGATATTTACATATCTAATAAAGTTAAGACAGAAACATCTGGCTTGTTTTATATTTCATGTGTATACTAAACGGGTAATCATTTGCCTAAAATGGTAATGCTAAGGACACTATTTATAACTTCCATCTTTTTTTAAAAAAAGTTGCTACTGGAAAAAATTATAGCAGCAGGCAAAGCATCTAGGTGAGAGGATGTAGTACGATAAAACACAAAGGGTAAATGCAGTTTGTTCGCTTATAACCCTTGCACAGGCAAAAGCAACAATGCCAAATACGTTGCTTATATGACGTGTTAATAAACATTAAAACAGGTGCCAAAAATCAGGGCAGTAAGTTTGGAAGTCACTCTTTTAATTTGACTACACCTTTTAAAAGCTATGGAAACCATGATGAATAGCAGAACATATATCCTACATGTAGAAAGCTTTCAGCTCACAGATTATTTGTTTATTTTTATCCCGCCCTATACCCAAGGGTCTCAGGGCAGGTTAGAACATATAAAATGAACACGACATTAAGTTAAGAGATGTTCTGTGCACCAGCATACAGTCTGAGGTTAGACTGAGCTTCAAGCGTCAGCGCAGAGTCCAAGAGCACCCCCAAATTTTGCGCCTGTCCCTTCCAGGGCATTACAACCCTATCGAAGACAGGGTGCCTCCCAACTTCACGGACCCGCAGCACCTCTGTCTTGTCTGGATTCAGATTCAATTTATTGCCCCTCATTCAGCCCATTACCGCCTCCAGGCACGTGTCAAACACTTCAATCACCTCTCCTGATTCAGATGGTACAGAGAGATAGAGCTGGCTATCATCTGCATGTTGATGACACCTCACTCCAAAACTCCTAATGACCTCTCCCAGCGGCTTCATGGGTGTGAGAGATAAGAGGGACCCCTGAGGGACCCCACCAGTGAGTTCCCAGGGTGTCGAGTCAGAATCGCCCACTACCACTATCTGAGATTGGCCACGAAGATAGGAGTGGAACCAATGCAATGCACTGCTTCTAACTCCTATATTCCGTAGCCTTTCCAAAAGGATACCATGCTCAATGGTATCCAAAGCCGCTGAGTGGTCCAGGAGAACCAACAGGTTTGTACTCCCTCTGTTTCTCTCCCGGAGAAGATCATCAACCATGGTGACCAAGGCAGTTTCCGTGCCATGACCAGGCCTGTAGCTGGATTGAAATGGGTCTAGATAACCAGCTTCTTCCAAGCATGCCTGCAGTTGAGTAACGATAGCTCTCTTTAGTACCTTGCCCAAAAAGGTATGTTAGCGACCAGGCAGTAGTGGTTTTCCTCTCAGTAGGTCTATGTTTAGTAAACTGAAAAATGGACATGAGGGTCCCTGTGATCACAACCCTATCATCTCCACCCTTCCTTCCTTCCTTCCTTCCTTCCTTCCTTCCTTCCTTCCTTCCTTCCTTCCTTCCTTCCTTCCTTCCTTCCTTCCTTCCCCAAGGTGGGGAGCATACCTTTTTGTTTATTTCTGTTTTATCCTCAAAACCCCCCTGTGATGTAGGTCAGATGGAGAAGTAGTGGCTGGCCCAGTGAGGTTTCACAGACAAGTAGGTCTTAACTCAACAGGCTAACCTTTTCATTAGATTGCCTGTCTGAACAAATAGTTCTCACCTAAGGTTTAATCCAGCTTCGAAGCAAGAGAACACCAGCAAAGTGACCAGTAGTTTTCTTTCCACACTATCTATCCCAAAGGTGAATTTTCTGAGTTATTTAACACTGAAAGAAAACAGCTTGTCACTTTGCTGATGTATTCTCTCACTATGAAAGTGGACTGAGGTTGGGTTAAACCTTAAGTGTGACCACAGCCAGAGAGAATTAACCTTATATAATGAGAGATAACTATACATTTGATGAAAATGAAGAAGTTGGCTTTTCAAGCCTGCATTTCTCACCCATTTAAGGGGACTCAAAAGTGGCTGACAAACCTGTGAGGTGGGTGGGGCTGTGAGAGCTCAGAAGAGAGCTGTGACTAGCCCAAGGTCACCCAGCTGGCTTCATGGAGGAGGGCAGAATCAAACCCGGTATTCCCAGTATGAGTCCGTCTCCTTAACCACTAGACCAATGAGAAGCATGATAGTGTCTCCCACTGTATGTAGATTAAACGTAGAGGTAAAAATAACATCCAAAGGATGATAGCCACAGGGGCTTGAATGGGAACTTGGAGTTTAGAATTCAAATCCCAGTCAACCATGAAGCTTACTGGATTATTTTGGGTTAGCCTAATCTACCTCACAGGACTGTTGTATAGGAATGTGCACGAATATATATATATTCTTTTGCATTTGAATTTGAGTTGAATCGAATATCCAAACTTTCGATGCGATTCGAATGTTTAGAATCCGAATGCCATAAAATCTGATTCGAATCAAATACATTCAAATCTGTTCATTCAAATGTTAGATTCAAATCTGAAGATACGAATGTCGACAACATTCTTATGTGTTATACATATCTGTACGCATTTCGTATGCATCCCGTTTTCGTCCCATACTATCAGTGCAAATGTGTACAGATACGTATGAGATTCGTACAGATACGTACGCATCTGCACATTCAAATGTTCTGTACATTTGAACAAATGTTCTGGAACATTCGAAATACGTTTGAATGTTTAAATTCAAATGCAAAGACATTCTGTTCAAATTTGAATGTCCACATTTGACTGAATTTGATTGAATTTTGAATATTTAAAACATTTATGCACATCCCTACTGTTCTATGGATTAAATGGGCATAAAAGAGAAACCTTGCATTTTCCCTCAAGCAACACGATAGAACGTGGGATATACACGAAATAAAAAAATGAATAAATGTGACAAGTCTTAGAAGAATTCAGTATTTTTTTTTGTGTCTGCGAGGTTTGCCTTTTTAAAGAAGTAAAGAGGTGCTGTGAAACTCACACAATTCATAATTCACAAGATTTCACATGGGAAATATTCTTCCCATGTTTTTTATGCGGCTTGGAAGAAAAAAAAGAGAAGTTTAATTTATTCAAAAAATGGTAGTGTGGTCCTGTTCTTGTTCTATGAGTTCAATCCAGTTTAGATCATGGGTGGATTCTTTTGCTGGTTTCTTATAAATAGATTGTTTACATTGTAAGTCTACCTGGAATTGGTTTCAGTATATTTTCTGTTTTTATGCCCCCAGACAGCATGCTGCTTCATCCATATAGTAAGAGGAGCATGTTTTATTGCAAGTTATCTTTGGTTAGGATTTCTCATTTTGCAGGAATACGTAACTATCCAGCTTTGGTCTACAGGGCTTGGGTGGAACTTGGTACTCCAGATGATTATTTTTATAAATATTTTAAAACATCTTAATGTTTTGAAATGTTTGCATTCTAAAAGAGGAGTGTGAATTTGTGCTCACATGTTATGTGCACATCTTTTCATATTTCTCTGTCCGCAAATTCTCCCTTCTGCCATCGCTTGCCTCCCAAATGCTGGAATCTGGCTTAAAATACATCTGGAAATTGGCATTGAATTCCTGGGTTGGAAAACTGCTGCACAAAAACAGCAGCAGCAATCTTACTCAGCTACTGGACAAGGTAGACGCCGCGAGCGAACAAAGCAGGCGACTGCTAATGCGATCTTTTATTTTATTTTTCTTAAAAAAAACACACCATGCTTGCTTCCACCCACATTTTTCCAATTATAGCACATTGAATTGATGTGACATCACTCTTGACCATGGGCCAATCTATTCAACAGCCTGGCGAAGAAATTTATTAACTGGTTACCTGCCAATTGTCTGGAGTCTGAAATTGCAGTGCAGACGAACTCCTTTTTTAATGATAACATTGTTAGAGGGACCTATATTGACAAGTCTACAGGGGACTGCAGAATCTCTGAAGAAGATATTTTAAAGGCAGATATTGGGCATTATTTTGAGACAGAAGATTAGTTTTATACTGTCGATATATATTGTATAGCCTCTGGCAAGCTTTGAAAGTTATACATAAACTCATGGAAGGATGAAGCACCTTTCAAAAAGCTGCTTTATTTAATTAAAATATCACCGGCTCAGTATGTTTATTTGCATAGCCTAAGCATTTATGAAAACATAACGATATGCAAAATATGAGTAGGGTAAACAGAAGACATTCTGTCAAGATTTTGAAATGGCCACGTCTGATTTAAAAATCTTACCAGAGCTCTGCCCTGCTCTTGAAGTGTATGAAATACCAACATTCAATTGAAGATTTAGCAAATGAAATTCAGAAACAAAAGTCACTAATGTAAAGAATTATTTGTTTTTGCTTTTAATAAAATACATATATCAAAAACATAACTTTTTTTACTAGAGCTACAAATATCACAAAATTGTGGATATTTCTAGATGTGACACAGCACCCGAGTTAAGCTGGGTTTTCTTGCAAATTTTGACACACCGAGCTCAAAAGCTTCACCATCACTGATCTACTACATTGTTGTTTTAATCTTATATATCGCCTTGGGCAAGTTCCCACTGAAGGAATAAAATGCAATATACATTGGGATTTACATCGGGAATTAAACATGTTAAAAGGAAGCAAACAGCATCTGCACAGCACCCACTCAATCTGAATCTAAATCCGTCCTTCTGCCACGTGTGCGGACGTAAGGACTGGCAGTAGAACTGTATCTATTAGATCCGGATCTACCTTAACACAGATTAATAGATACTGATCTAACGTTAACACGGATCTAGTAGATCAGGATTTCGGAGATGCTGTGTGGAAGCACCCTAAGTTTTAATCCAGCTTCAACCCACTTTTGGAGTGAGAGAACACCTCAGCAAAGTGTGCTTCTGTTTTCCTTTGGCATTATCTGGATAGGTAACGTGGAAAGGAAACGGCTGGTCTTTTTTCTGATGGGCCTTCTTGCTCCAAAAGTGGTCAGAAGCTGGATTAGAACTTGGGTGCAAACTCAGCCTGAGTGTACTAACTTCTTCTGATAGGCCAGTGAAAATAGTGACACATATTGTATTGTACTCTACATGGGGCTTCCCTTGAAGACGGTTTGGAAGTTGCAGTTACTGCACAGTGCAGCCGCCAGAGTGCTGACCGGAACAGCTAGCCGGACGCATATCACACCGGTTCTAAAAGAACTGCACTGGCTGCCAATTCACTACTGAGCCCAATTCAAGGTGCTAACTCTGACTTATAAGGCCCTAAATGACTTGGACCCCAGATATCTAAAGGAGCGCCTTCTCCCATATCGACCTGCCCGCGTCTTAAGATCTGGAGGGGAGGCCCTCCTGGTTATCCCATCGCCTTCAGCGGGTAGGTGAGTGGGCACCCAGGAGAGGGCCTTCTCAGTAGTGGCTCCCAGGCTGTGGAATGGTCTCCCCTTGGAGGTGCATCAGGCCCCTTCTCTGTTTATGTTCAGGAAGGCGGTGAAGACGCACCTCTTCACTGAGGCCTTTGGCTAAATGCTCTCTATGCTTCCACCCTTGCAAACACTACTGATTTTTACACTGTTTTTGTATCATTTTTGTTGTTATTTTTATTATGCTGGATTTTAAACATTGTACAAGTTTTAGTATAGGCTGATACAGTTTTAATATGTTTGTTTTTAAAAGTTGTGAGCCGCCCAGAGACCTTTGGGTATGGGGTGGGATATAAATATAAATAAATAAATAAAATATGTCTCCAAAGACCCATGATCTAAATCGCTGATGGCCAACCTATGACACGCGTGTCAAAGGTGACACGCCAAGCCCTTTTGGGTGACACACATGGTCACCCTGGCATGTAGTGCTTGCTTGTCCTTGAAGTGTACGAAATACCAACTTTCAATTGAAGATTTAGCAAATGTAAAGAATTACTTGTTTTTGCTTTTAATAAAATACATATATCGAAAATATAACTTTTTTACTAAAGCTACAAATATCACAAAATTATGGATATTTCTAGATGTGACACAGCACCCGAGTTAAGCTAGGTTTTCTTGCGAATTTTGACACACCGAGCTCAAAAGGTTCGCCATCACTGGACTAGGCACTGAAATGATACCCAACTAGATCCTTCAAAGAGCTCCATAAGTGGATCTCTCTTGGTATACTAGGTATACTAGACCAGATGGAAGGTCTCCCTAAGTTCCCATCCTTTGGAGCCGTGGTACTTGCTGTGTGAACTCTTCAGAGGCAGTGGCCGGGGCTGGAGCTGAATGAGCAGAGTAGGATGGGTTGTGTATCACAGATGTGGTATCCCAACCCCGCCTGGAACAGAAATGGCCATAAACTACATGCTGTGAGTAAGGACAAATGGGATTTTGGCATTTGATTCATAATGAATCGAATGTTAGAAAATACATATTCGTTCAAGTAGCTCCCCTGCGAATGTGGTGGGATTCTGTTTGATACAAATGTATTTGTACAAATTCATACGAATATCTGCTACAAATGAATACGTATCCTGCATACATATCCTTCATACGGACCCTATACAAACACGTTATTATCGGATACGTATCTTTTACCAACACATAAGTATCGATACCTATCTAACATGTATCGGCTAAATAGGCAAACATGGTGCCCCTCAAGGTCATTTGCAGTGAATTGGGAACTGATGAAGGTTTTGCTTTTGTCTTCTGCTTGAAGCCCCAAAGCAACGAGTGGGCCACTGTGTGAGACAGGATGCTGGACTAAATGGGCTGTGGCCTGATCCAGCAGGGCTCCTCTGAGGCCTGCCACTACAAAGCTTTTTACTCTCCTGGATTGTATAGCGAGGGAAGCGACCCAAGCCCTCCTGCATGAAACCTGCGAAACTCACAGTTAATAAAATTCAGGGATTAAGAGTTAACCTCCCTTCAGGTCTCATTTTAACATCCCTTGAGGTACAGTATCTAATGAGTGGTGTTACATCCTTCTTCAGCCTTCTCTTCTCAAGCTTAAACTTGCCTACTTCTCCAGGCTTTAAAAATGCATATCCATTGTTTTCGTTCTCCTCCTGGGATCCATGAGGAGGAGTTGTGGGTTCGTACTCCTTGGCGGCAGCCACGCGTACTGTGTAATGTCTCATTTGTATTTCAGTTAACACACGAGGCAGGAGAGGCCAGGGCAGAAACATTTTAAATAAAATATTTTTAGCCCAGACATCCCAGCCTTAGCACCATGGAAACACTAAATTCCGCAACCAGTATAAGTGATGTAATACTGGATTTTCTTGCCTCTGTTCTTGTAAATCATTGTGTCTCTCTTTGGCCCCACAACGTAGTAGCGTGCTCTTGCTCTCTGTCCTTTGGAGAGTGTCCTCATCACGGGGCACTTTTAGGACTACAACTTCCAAGATCCTTCCCTAGTCTGGCTTTGATTAAGGGCTCATGGAAATCGTAGTCCAAAGAAGAACTCTGATCTTTTTTTTGGTTACTAATATTTTAGAAGAAGAGGAAGAGTTGGCTTTTCTGTTCCACTTTTTTCACGCATTTAAGGGGACTCAAAGTGGCTGACAAAGCTTTCTATTCTTCTCCCCGCAACAAACACCCCGTGAGGCAGGTAGGGCTGTGAGAGCTCAGAAGAGAGCTGTGACTAGCCCAAGGTCACCCTGCTGGCTTCGTGGAGGAGGGCATAATGAAACCTGGTATTCTGAGATAAAAGTCTGGCTCCCTAACCACTAGACCAAATAGGATCACCAGTTTGCAAACAGTGTGTTTCTTTTCCATCCACTTGAATTTCATGCCAGCTTGGTTGTGGCTGCTTTTTGTTTTTGTTAGAGCCACATCTGTAATCAGTCCCAGTATCTTTGGGTGTTTCTGCATAGGCCCTCAGGACCCCATTAAGCACCCGATAAGGACCCATATGACACACATCTGCAAGGTGCCTTCTGCACAGTGGGACAGAATGGGGCCCCTTCAAGGACATCACATCCGCATGGCCTCGCGCGAGATCCGTCTCTAATGGTTTCTAGAGGTCACCCAATCCGGTTTTCAGGAAGACCTGAAAAATTAGGTCTTCAAACTGTTCCTGCTTGCAAATTCTGGATCAAACGAGGATGCTTCTGAACAGGGACAGGATAGAGAGCAGAGGCCTTTTCTCATTACAGCCGGAAAGGCTGCAATGCCTTTGGGCTAAGTCACTTTGGGACACTTTACCCATTCACACACAGGCAGGCAGGAACACGTTCACACGTTCCTGCCTACCTATGTGCAAATGCTCAAAAGCGTCCCAAAGTGACTTAGCCAGGAAAGGCCGGCTAGGGGTGGGGACGCCTCCACCAGGCCTGCCTGCCATTGGGTGGGAGCACCCAGGGGCGGGCGGCCCCATCAGGCGGCTTCTCCCGGGTCCTGCCAGCTGTATAGGACCTGATTGGGTCCTGAACAGCTGGCAGGAACCAACCTGGGCATCCACCCACCCCGGCATTCGGGGCCGGCTGCCTTTGGGCCATGGGCTGTGGGACCCTTCGGTTGACCGGACCCTGTGGGTCCGGTTTACCAAGGTCCCCCATCCCCCACCCATCCATAGCCAACTGTGAGCCTCTGCAGGGTCAAGCCTCCTGGATCGAGGCGGCTGAGCCCCACAGACCCCCCCCAGCACCCCCACCCCGGGGCCCGGGGACGTGCCCACACATACACAACATGAGCCGAGGCAACCTGGAGCATGCACCACATGGGCGTGGCGTGGCTCCTGATTGGACAGGCTGCCCATGTGAGCAGAGTCGGTGCGCCTGCCCAATGGGAACCCTGGCCCAGCAAGGTGGGTGATTAGTGTGGCTTCTGCCACCTGTTCGGCTGATTTTCGGCCAGTGGTGGTGGTGGGACATGCCCGCGGCTGTCAAGGAGGAAAGCGTGAGCGAATGCTTCCCTCCCTAGGCGGCCAGGGATGCTTCAAACGCATGAGGACGGATGTAGAGGACTTTTAAGTGCTCTACATTTCGAACGTATGGAAAGCACCCGGGCTGGGACGGCTTAGCCATCCCGGCAGTGTGTAAGCTGCGTGTTTTCCGCACGTTCCACAGCCCCTAGTGCAAAAAGGCCTCCGATGTGTGCAGGACCGGAAGTCGCCATATTGAGCGAGATGGCTAGCACCACATTCCGGCTACATTTCACATCGGACATGTGCCACGTTACGTCTAATCCTTCTGGATATTGGTGCTGCAGCATCCGCACAGCAGCTTTGCAGAGCATTCCTCAGTAGCCGTTCTTCCAATGCATGCACGGATGCGTTAGGTTTCATTTGGATCCGTCCCTATTTCAGACGGATTTTCCCAGGGACGGATTTCAGAAATCTGGATTTCCTTAATGCGGATTTCAAGCTGGAAGCGCGGAAACACCCTTTAATTGTGTGATGGGCTCGACAGAAGTAGCCATGGACTGAGTGGATTTTTAGAGTTCCAAGTGAAGTGCTAGTTATGAATTGGCTCGCTTCTCTTGAACAGAACTTGTGTGCTGGTAATCTCTTCTCTTGGAACTACGGATATAAAAATATATGTCACAGCTGGAAATGGGTCCCTCTTGGGGACATGGCCCCTCTGTAGCTTGGGCACACGGCTGTTAAAAGGCAGACTCTTTTGTCTCTCTGTGTATGAATAATGCACCATGACCTAAATAGCAGGCTTTCCCTTCCCACCGGCATTGACAACAGCTGGGAGCGCAACTGAGGTACAATCTTAACTCGCTTGCTATGAATTTTTCCAGGCAGGGTTAATATTGAGAACCCAAACCACTGGTAGTCCATCATGATTTCTAGTGGGAGGTTTGAAAGATCAGCACGGAATCAGCAGAGACTTGTAAGGAACAAACAGTCAGTGCTTCGGCAGGGTGGTGATTTCCTTTTGGGTAAACACGTCATTCATCTGAGGGAGCGCATTCTTTCCCATTGAAAGATAAGGAAGCCAAGTTGCTGTTCTCAGGGCAGGGCCTCATTGGAGTGTTTTCAGTCAGAGGCAAATGCGATCTCTCCCTTTTTAAGGATTTGCTTTGTTTGTCATGTGGAATTCATAATCAACAATGAACAGCTGACAGTCTTCGAAATGAGGATGTTATAGAAAGAATGATTAAAAAAAATAAGCAAGCCTTGCCCTCAGGAAGTCTCTCACATAAATATTATGTCATAAACTTTCCTTTCTTGCATTTGAAATAGCGTTACTAATAATCTAGTCAACGTCAGTTCTTTACAGTCGATCCAAATGTATCACGCTTAATGACGGATTTCTTCTAAAGCATGCCATCTCCCATTTCACGGGATCTGTTTCTGTTAAAATGTTCCTGTCCACATGAAATGCACAAGATTTTAGCACTGAGATTTTTTTAACGGCTGCTGCTAAGCTATTTACATAATGGGATTTTGCATTAGGGCTGCTCTTGTGAAGGTGTATGTGCTTTATATAGCCTTTGCATATTTAGGCTACTGCTTTATTATTGCCAAATCCTTAATTTGTATGTTTCCCTATATGCCCGTGGTTCTCAACCTGTGGGTCGCGACCCCTTTGGGGGTCAAACTACCTTTTCAGAGGGGTCACGATGAGTCTCCCACCTTCCTGCCCCATCCTCACCCAAGCAGCCCTGCCTCTGTGGTTGGGGGTCTTCACAACATGAGGAACTGCATTAAGGGGTTGCGGCATTAGAAGAAGAAGAAGAAGAAGAAGAAGAAGAAGAAGAAGAAGAAGAAGAAGAAGAAGAAGAGTTGGCTTTTCTACCTTGCTTTTCTCACCCATTTAAGGGGACTCAAAGTGGCTGACAAAGCTTTTCTATTCTCCACACACCAGACACCCTGTGAGGTAGGTGGGGCTGTGAGAGCTCAGAAGAGAGCTGTGACTAGCCCAAGGTCACCCAGCTGGCTTCATAAGGGAGGGCAGAATCGAACCCGGTATTCCCCGATAAGAGTCCGGCTCCCTAACCACTAGACCAAACTGGCTCACTTAGAAAGGTTGAGAACCACTGCTATATGCCATAATCTCCATAATGGCCCTGGTCACACAAGTCTAAGACAGGACGGCCTATGCAGTAATTTGATCCAAGTTCGTACCAGTCCTGGTCACATCTAGATCATTATAGGTCATCCTCAGGCTGTCCCCACCTTGGGCCATATTGGTCACACCTTTCTCTGAGATCAACCTGAGCCTCCTCTTGGCTCTCCACTCCTTATCCTGCATCAAATCTATCTCCTTTCTGATTGGATGCCATTCTGTAATTCAAGGGAGATGAGGGGGGTTGTTTGTGGTTCTTTTTAAAGCCTGCTCCCCCACCTCCATGACCCCTTCTTTTTTTTGTGCTTTTCTTCTCCATGCAATAATAATAATAATAATAATAATAATAATAATAATAATAATAATAATAATAATAATAATAATAATAATAATAATAATAATAATAGTAGCAGGCGGTAGAGGACTTTTGCAAGTGAAGCAAACAGTGGAAGAAGAGAAGCATGCATTAGCAGATTACGTGGCAGAAAACAAAGAATGAGCTTTGATTGAAGTCAACAACCAGAAGCTTCTCAAAGTGCAGCAAACCAAGAACCAGTACCGGAAAACTGCAGTTCAGTGCCGAACGGACAGCTGGCGCAATAAAGCACTGCATGGACAGTTCTTAGAGAAAATTGAAGGCAAAGTGGACATGGAAAAGACCTGGTCTTGGCTTACGAATGGAACGTTGAAAAAGGAAACAGAAGGACTGATTCTTGCTGCACAAGAACAAGCAATAAGAACAAATGCCATCAAAGTCAGAATTGAAAAATCAGGAGAAGATCCAAAGTGCCGACTCTGCAAAGAAGTGGATGAAACAATCGACCATATATTCAGCTGCTGCAAGAAGATTGCACAAACTGATTACAAGCAGAAACACAATTCTGTAGCACAAATGATCCACTGGAACTTGTGCCAAAAGTATCATCTGCCAGTGGCAAAGAGCTGGTGGGATCACAAGCCAGAAAAGGTTGTTGGAAACAAACAGGCAAAACTACTTTGGGACTTCAGGCTTCAGACTGACCAAAAATTGGAGCATAACACTCCTAATATTACAATTGTTGAGAAAGAGAAGGTGTGGATCATCGACATTGCTATTCCAGGTGACAGCAGAATTCAGGAGAAACAGTTGGAGAAACTCACCATATACGAAGATCTGAGAATTGAACTACAGCGACTCTGGTGAAAAACAATGAAAGTGGTCCCAGTCATTCTCGGCACATTGGGCGCGGTGCCAAAAGATCTCAGCTGGCACCTAAAACCATTGGCATTGACAAAATATCCATCTGCCAACTACAAAAAGCCACGTTACTGGGGTCTGCTCGCATAATTCGCTGATACATCACGCAGTCCTAGGTGCTTGGGAAGTGCCCGACTAGTGATATAACACGAAATCCAGCGTAGTCATCTCGTTTGCTGTGTGTAACTGTTATTTTACATTGATGATGATGATAAATTTGTGTAAAAATGGTAGATAGAGGAATCATACACATAAACTCAAGAGAGAAGGGGAAGTGCATCACAAATTCTGCGCATGCCAATTGGCTGAAGAAAAGACTGGACCCCACCCATCACAGCTCAGTTCAGCCTCCTTTAGCCTGTCCCTTCGCTCACACTTGAGGAAACAAAGAGTCCTTGACAGTCCTGTAAAAATGAGTCCCCATGCAAACAATTTGGTGCAGGAGTGGCTCGCTTTTGACCGAGCGTGAGACTGAAACTGAGTCGTGCCTGTCCCCATACCATTACCGCTAATGCGGGCGGTATACGAATACAGCCATCCCCATGCAAACTGCGCTAAGCCCTGGCACTGCAGAACAGCGCCACCTCCTCTCTGCCCTCTGTCTTCTGATTGGAAGCCAGTTTGACATCACGCCCACCGCTGTGCTCCCCGCTGCAGATGCCGCATTCCCCCCCTTAGCAGCACAGAGACGCCAGGACTGAACGGCAAAAGTAAAAATGTTAAAAACCAGCTGTTTGAGCAAAGCCACTACGAGGCTTGGCAGCAGTTGAGTAGTTGAACAGTTTTGTGCACCTCCACTCCACCTGGGAATCATGAGAACAACTGGCATGTGGAAAAGGGAAAAATAAAGCCATTATCATGCCTGCCTTGGTGACTGGGAAACAGGGGTGGCATAGTTGACATGGAAAAGAGAGAAAAATTACGCCGTTAAAAAAAAAATATCCTGCCTGCCTTGGCGATCAGGGAAGGGGGATCGAATACTTGTATAAAAGAGTCTCATGGGGCAGCGAAGGCCATTCGACCCCCTCGTCATTTTGGCTTTAACACCATTTACTCCCCCAAAATCTCAGCAGTTGTAATTTCCAATGCACAGGGCAGGAATGGCAAGCACAGGACATGAAACCCCACCTCTCACTGACGCGAGTGCCAGTCTCTCCCCCCCCCCCAAATAGCCTGGGACTGTCCCCATGTGCAGGCTCGGCTCTCAAAGCAATGTGTGTCGAACCACCAAACTGCAGCGAGAACATTTTTTGTCAGGACAAAATTTGGTCCTGGTTTGAGCGATTTGCTACACGGAAATCGGACCAAATCTAAAATGCATGGGGACACGCCCTAAGTTTATCTGGGGAGAAAGCTTTAAGAAGCACTGTGTTCCCATGTAGCTTTTTTAGTCCTGGTTTAATCCTCCTTGGACTAGTTTTGGGGACTATTTTTAAAGATAAAAAACAGAACTTTTAAATTCCCCCCAGGCAAACCCTGCCCGCAATAAAAGCAGCAAACTTTCCCCTTCCCCTTTGTTGAAGCCAGAGAACTTAAATTAAAAGCTGGCAGCTTTTAAAAAAAATTCTGAGCGTGCGTACTTTCTTTTTCACACCTCTTCCTTTTGACATGACCAGGAGATGTGCACTCAAGCAGATAAGTGATACAACAGCAAAGCACGATCAGAGCTTATAAAAATTTTGAAGTAGCAGCGGCATAATGTGACGCCACTATGCACTGTTCATCGGGTTTCAGGTGTGATGCCCATGCATCTTTAAATCTGGACACATCCTTTCTCTGGATTATCCAAAAAATGCAGATTAAGTTAACCGCCCGGATTGGTTCGCCACAGGGCGGTATACAAATAAATATTATTATTATTATTATTGTGATGATGTAAAACAACAGTTACACACAGCAAACGAGATGACTATGCTGGATTTCGTATTATATCACCAGTCGGGCACTTCCCAAGCACCTAGGACTGTGTGATGTATCGGCGAATTATGCGAGCAGACCCCAGTAAAGTGACTTTTTGAAGTTGGCAGATGGATATTTTGTCAATGCCAATGGTTTTTAGGTGCCCGCTGAGATCTTTTGGCACCGCGCCCAGTGATGATGATGATGATGATGATGATGATGATGATGATGATGATTAAGTAAGTGCTATCTGGATGAAGCTTTACAGTATATCCCTCAACTTTGTTAGCGTAACCTTGACCAATTTTAGCATGAATCATGTGTTACAGAAAATGCTTTGGAATCTTTAGAACTCTTAATTATAAATGGGTTCATTACAAGTAAGGTCCATGTTAATTAATTCAGGTTGACTTTGAAATGCTTGCTTTTAACTAAATTGAATGGCTGGAATCAGTATGCAAAAATCCAGCTATATTGTCTGCAATCTCTTCAATAATCAATTAGTAATATATTTCCTTGGAAAAACAGGTGCAATTTCTTGGAAACGTTTGCTCTCATCAACTTCTTTACAAATGAACAAGATAATCATCATATATCAGTTAAACATTAACAACAGCATGTATCAGACAGTGGAATTTATAACACCTTGGCGAGAGGCGCTGCTGATTCAGCTTCTCAGCCTGGCAATGTATCTTATGCTAATATATCATTAAGAAACTGTGTTTAATATACAAAAAGATTATGTCTCTCTCTATGGGTGTTTTTCCACTGCAGCCCTTAGATCTGGATCTAAGAAGATCTGGATCTAAGGAATGGGTACATTTCTTAATCCAGATCTAGTAGATCCGGATTAAGAGAAGCACCCAATGTGTTTCCACAGGAGATGTAGCACCCATTAGGAATGGGTGCTAACACCCCTGCTGTGGAAACAAATTTGCACCCATCTGGGGAATCCGGATCAACCCACAAGGGGTCGGTCCATTACCCCAGGTGTTTTGGTGGGCGGGGGGGGGGGGCAGTCTTCGAAGCAACTTTGAAGTGATTTCGAAGTGACTTCCAAGTCAGCTTCAAAGTCACTTCAAAGCATGAGCTCAACTTTCGAAGTTGAACTCATGCTTCGAAGTGTCATCGAAGCTGACTTGGAAGTCACTTTGAAGTGAATGTGAAGTCAACTTCGAAGTGACTTCAAAGTGACTTCGAAACCAATGTTGGGGGGGTCCCAAAGGTGCATCCCCTCCCCCTAGCCTCCTTTGGACCCCATTGCCTGTTTCCAGTGGAAACAGGCTCCCTTTAATCGGGATTTTCTGGCAGAAGACCCCATTGTAGATCCCTTTAATGGGGTCTACAGAAAATCTGGATTAAAGACCAAAATGTACCCATTAGATCCGGATTTCCCCAATGGCAGTGGAAACAATCGGGTCCCAAATGGGTGCTGTAGTGGAAATGGGGTCATCCAGCTCACACCCAAATGGGTCCTAAATGGGTCCAAAAATGGGTACTTTTGACAGTGGAAAAACACCCTATGTTTCTCTGTATGTATTCTACCTTAGAATTTAAAAAAAGATTGCTGGAAACTATTTTATTTAACGTGCTACTTTATACAATATACAGTTCGACTCCTATATCCGCTGATCCGGTAACCGCGGTTTTAGTTTCCTGCGGTTACCAGATCAGTCTCACACACACACACACACACACACCCCGTGGAAAAGCACCCGGAACCGGAAGGCCTATTTAGGCCTTCGGAGAACATTGTAACTGGCGTGTGATGCCCTGGATGCCTCCCGCTCGCCTCCCGCAAGCCCCCTTACCTTTTGGGACACTTTCCGGTGGTGTCACATGCTTATTTTGGTGCTCTCCAGAGCCTGAAATAGGCCTTCCAGATGCTGGAAAAGCACTTCCGGTTCTGGAATCACGCGGCCGGAAGTGCTTTTCTGGCCTCCAGAAAAGGGTTGGAATAGGTGCACAGTGCCACCAAAGCCCACCCCCAAAGGTAAGGGGGCATGTGGGAGGCATGCAGAAGGCATCCGGTGGTGTCGCATGCCTATTCCAATGCACTCTGAAGGCTGAACTAGGAGACGGAGCCCAGAAAGGCACTTCTAGTTCTGGGATTGCATGGCTCCCTGAACCGGAAGGCCTGTTCGCAATTACCCGTGGTTTCAGTTAACCAAGGTAGGAGCTGGAACGTATCTCCCGCGGATACGGGGGTCCAACTGTACGAAGAAAATATAGCAGTTAAAATTCTAAAAGTAAAACCTGGCTGGGCAGGAAACCTGTGTAAGGAAGAGGTGAGAGTTTCATGCCTTGACAGCAGGATACAAGTTACGTGACTTCTTCCAATTCATATATACTAGAATCCAAGCCTTGCCAAGGACCATTCCTATCTGCTCCCTTTTTTGCTTTAATCCATGTGCTTCAATATTAGACTGGGAATTACCATGGTTGCGGTTCCTATCTTTCACCCGCCTCCCTACTGCTTTGCCTTTTTGTGTCTAATTCTCTCCCTTTCCTGAAGAAGAAGAAGAGTTCGCTTTTCTACTGCACTTTTCTCACCCATTCAGGGGGACTCAAAGTGGCTGACAAACTTTCTGTTCTTCTCCTCACAACAGACACCCTGTGAGGTAGGTGGGGCTGTGAGAGCTCAGGGGGCATTCAGACTTGTTAATACTGTGCAGCGGAATGCACAGTTGCTTTCGGGATGTCACACACCACGATCGATTGTGGTGACACATTATCCCACAGCTACTGTGCATTTACGTTAGCGCTGATTTAACAGCACTCACAACGCAGTATTAAGAAACTTCAAATCATCATGCCAGTCTGGATGGAATGGACCATCCAGATAGAAACTGGGGATTCCCTCACTGTGATCTTGATATGTGCTGGAATTGTCAAGATTGCAGCTGAGGAATATGTAGCTTCAATCTGAATAGCGTGGGGGCTCTTCCCACCCATCAAAATTACAGCCAGGACCATTTCCTGTGTTTGATGAGGCTGTCAAAGAGTCAGGTAAATTCCTAGTCTGTTACATCTTCACTAGGGAGGTGCACAAATATTCAGAAACTCAAATATTTGACATTCGACCTCGAATTGGATTTTCAAAAATCTGAATTTTGACATTCCAACTCAAATACGGATTTTTGAAAATCCGATATGGATTTTCGAATGATTCAAATGTGTAGATTTGCAATTTTATGACTAGATCTTAGAACTGCAAAGAGTTGTACAACCTGCGTTGCGGTGCTGCACAAATATTTGTCACATTTGAAATTTGTACAAATTCAGACATTTGTATTCAAATATAATGTTGGAACATTCAAAGATTGACATTCGAATTCAAATTAAACCTTTCAATACATTCGTACAAAACTTTGTTACCTTTGTGAGCCTGGGGAGGTGGGGAAATGGCTGCTTCAGTCACATCTGCAACAAATCCGGAGTGGCTTCAAAGTGGATTGAGAGCGGACTTAATGCATCCATAGCAGATATGTAGGCAACTTATAGTGGGATTTGAATTGGATTCATATAGAACAATTGTATCAAAATTGAATCCTAACACATTCAAAGGGGCTCTATTTGAACAATATGGAAAAAATATTTATGTCCCTAGTTCTGAAAAAACGGTGACATTTGCAAAACGACAAATGTGATTGGTTTTCTTTGTGTCATGCCCCGTCCTGGCTCTCCACTCTCCTTGGAGGTGGAGGGTCTGGTTGCAATGGTGAGACAGCCTGGGCAGCAACCAGGGCACGGGGACGAGAGCTCGGACAGTCGACCCCAAGGGCTCCCCTCCCCTACACATCTTCGACAACAGAAGCAGGTCAAACGCCATTCACAGTGTTTGCTAAAGTTGCGCCAGCATGGTGATGACTCCCCTACATAATTGAGCTGCACACACTGAGCTGGTGTTGCAGAGAACTCTGATGCAACTCCCACCTGTATTCTGACTCTTGGACCCCCTTGTGATGTTGCCAACCTTGGAGTGAATTCAGGCTAACTACTTCTGAGACCTCAAAGGACTGCTGTAAGCACAGTTTGGTCTTAGTAGTTAGGGAGCCGGACTCTTATCTGGGAATACTGGGTTCAATTCTACCCTCCCCCATGAAGCCAGCTGGGTGACCTTGGGCTAGCCATAGCTCTCTTGTGAGCTCTCACAGCCCCATCTACCACACAGGGTGTCTGGTGTGGGGAGAAGAACAGAAGGTTTGTCAGCCACTTTGAGTCCCCTTAAATGGGTGAGAAAAGCGGGGTAGAAAAGCCAACTCTTCTTCTTCTTCTTGCCTGTTTGCAACACAACACTTTGCCACGTTTATTTAACCTTATTATTAATCATATATATTATATAATTCATTCATTCATTATATTTCTATCCCACTGTATGCCTGAAGGTCTCATGTCAGGTTACAATAATTAACCAAGTGTCTCCTCATCCCAGCCTCTGAAATAGATTAGAATAAGGTATTTTTTCTTCTCATTTCCAAACTCAGCTCTACCGATCTGTACTGCCTTCTCAAACCACAGTATATGTTTGTTGTTGTTTTGGATTGTTGTCAGCATTGTGTTACTTTTATTTTACTTTCACACTTCAGCCATATCTTGATGCCACAACTTGCTTAGCTTTAAGTCTGTGAAGTGGCTTGATCTTGAATTAATCCAATGAAGTCTAACTTGGTAGGCAGTGTGGTAGCTCGTTGGATAAACTTGTTACCTACAGACCCACTACTGCAAACATCAGAGGGGCTTGCTGCACTTACTGACACAATAGGATCTGGTTTATTTATTTATATTTATTTATTATTTATATTTCTGTCCCTCCCTATACCCAAAGGTCTCAGGGCAGGTAAAACCTTTAAAACAACAAATTAAAACCAATATTAAAGCCAATAACATACATAAAAATATTTAAAAGATTCAGCCTATTAAAATACTAATGTGGAGGGGAAAGTATAATCACATCAGCCAAAGGCCAGGGCAAAGAGCTACGTCTTCACTGCCTTCCTGAATATATATGGAGAAGGCGCATGACGCACCTCAAGGGGGAGACTATTCCATAACCTGGGGGCCATTGCCGAGAAGGCCCTTTCCCGGGTGCCTACCTGTTTCACCACTGAGGGTGGTGGGAAAACCAGAAGGACCTCCGTTCCAGATCTTAAGGCACGGGCAGGTCTGTAAATTTCCTTTAGAAATTTGGTTGGCCACTGCATGAGACAAGATGCTGGACTAGATGAGCTGTGGCCTGATCCAGCAGGGCTCCTCTTATGTTCTAATGTTCTCTTATGCGACACAAGTTGCTAATAAGGCTGCACTGTTTCTTTAAGCAGTTGACTTCAGTAACCCACCGCCTTCTTTTCCCTTAACACTGCTTACTTTAAAGTTGATTTTAAAGTGCAATATTCTAAGGGATCTGACTGCAGTTTTTGATTTACGTGTTACATGCCTCCTTTTATTCTCAGTCAGCACACTGCAGAAACCTAATGGGAGCCCCAGTATTGTGACAATAACAGCTGCTTTTATGTGATTATTTACAAATGAGACCCCCGCCAGAGATGGGTGCCTAAAGATGCTGAGAGTATATTATGGAGCAGATATGGATAAAGAGAGAATAAATAAAAAACCTGAAACTTGTATTCTTTTGCTTTGAAAATGCAGCACATGGCTTCGTTGGGTACTCGGAGGAGCTTATGTTGAACAACACACTGCCAGACTATAGCGCGGGAGAATCGTTCTTCACGGTCTTTGGAGTTTTCTTCCCCGCTGCTACAGGTACTGTAGAATTGTGTTGGAAAGGCTTAATGTTGCACAGAACTCACATGGCTGTGAATGTCATACAAAGACACAGGTTGCACAGAACTTACATGGCTGTGGAATTACAAAGAATGGCTGTTAGGACTCTTCCATAAATATTCCCGTTTATCACACACGAGGAACTCTGTGACGTTCAAGTATTCCCATTCAGGCAAAGAAGGAGGAAGAGGAGGAGAAGAGTTGGCTTTTCTACCCCACTTTCCTCACCCAATTAAGGCGACTCAAAGCGGCTGATAAAGCTTTCTGTTCGTCTCCCCGCAACAGAACAGCCCTGTGGGGCTGTGAGAGCTCAGAAGAGAGCTGTGACTAGACCAAGGCCACCCTGCTGGCTTTATGGAGGGAAGAGGTGGCTTTTCTACCCCACTTTCCTCACCCAATTAAGGGGACTCAAAGCGGCTGATAAAGCTTTTCTATTCTTCTCCCCACAACAGAACACCCTGTGAGGTAGGTGGGGCTGTGAGAGCTCAGAAGAGAACTGTGACTAGCCCAAGGTCACCCAGCTGGCTTCATGGAGGAGGATGGAGACAAACCTGGTCTATTGGTTAGGGAGTCGGACTCTTATCTGGGAATACCAGGTTCGATTCTGCCCTCCCCCACAAAGCAACAGTCTAGAAACCTAATTTCTACCTTGTTAGAGAAAGCAACATTTGCTTTTCTATTGCTTCTTAAGTGGTGACTCAGTTTTCCCCTGCCAAATATCTATATCTGCCCACATTCTCTCCTGGAAGATTTAAAGCAATATATTTAAGGATTATTTGTGAAGATGGAAGAGAAGAAATGTCCCTAGCCAGTCCAACTAAACATATGCCTGAATGACAATGCCCAAGGACGCAAGATTTTCACTGCTGCATTAATATAATACTTTCTCCTAAATCAGCAGAAATTAATGAAGTCCAAAGTCAAATACAATTAAAATGTCAGACAAAAATCTGCAAGTCAGCATGATGAATGTTTGAGCTGCAGTTAGCAGGAGTGATTTTTAAGTCTTAGAGATGCGGTTGTGTATTAGTAGTAACTACAATCAATTATTAAAATATGCTGATAAACTGTACCTCAAGTCTTCATGGATTTGTATTTTTGACAACATATCTCAGTTCTGTGTCATTAAATCCAGGTCATTAAGAAGTTGTGGACTGGAAGGTATGTGTCTAAGCCATTTAATATTACTGTCCAGACCAAAATCTATTTCAGTTAACGCAGTACATCTGGATGTCTCTTCCTAAACAGATAGCTTGGCCATAAACTTATTTATTTCATAGTAAAGCTATGAACCTAAGAGGAGCCCTGCTGGATCTGGTCATAGTCCGTCTAGTCCAGAGGCGTTTTTGAACCAAGGCGAAGACGCCTCAGAATGCTTCCCCCCAAACGGGTTGAGAACACTTTCCCGTTCGCATGAGGGCAAGTAAGGAACGCTTTGAGAGCAGTTCCCTTACCTGCCAGTGCAAACGGGAAAGTGTTCTCAACCCGTTCGGGGGGGAAGACCCTCCCCCAGGCTGCTCCCATTGGCACCTATGGACCCAGTGTGGGCAGCCTGGGTGCCTTCTTTCCCTGGGTTCCTGCTCGCTCCCGAACCCCAGATTGGGCTCCGGGGGTTGGCACGAATGGCAGCCAAAAGCCCCCAACTCATCCCCAGGGTCGCGCGCACGTGTGAATGGGGCTTACCTTCTCCTGCTGGCCCAATTCTGTGTAGACTAGGCTGAGCTGTTCTGAGCATGCTCGAGAGGGCGGCCCTTCATTGGCTGGGCACCCGCACATGCTCAGATGGACAGTTGAGACCAGGCGAGCAGGAACCCAGGGAAAGAAGGCACCCGGGCTGCCCACACTGGGTCCATAGGAGCCAATGGGAGCAGCCCAGGGGAGGGGCTGAGCTGTCACAGAGAGAGAGAGCGTGCAAATGCTTTCTCTCTGAGACAGTTTGGAATACGCAGAGACAGTTTCAGAGCACTTTTTAGTGCTCCGAAACTCAAATGTGTGGAGGGCAAGTTGGGATGCTTGCAGGCAGCCTGGAATGGATCCCGCCACCCGCAAGAGCAAATGCTGCATCCCAACGTGCCCTCCATGCTTCGAAAACCCCTCGTGCGAAAAGGCCTCAGCATCCTGTCCCACACGTGGCCCACCAATTGCTTTCGGGCATATCTAGTAGAAGACAAGAGCAAACCTTCATCTGCTCTCTGTTGGTATATTATTGCAAGTGTATATCACTTCAGCATAAAAAGGGTTAACTTTCCATGTATATTAGAGTTGCAGTATGGGAACTGCTGATCGGATAACTCTGTGGTAACAATTTGTATATCACATCTCTCTCTCTTCAAGCTAGTAGAAGGTGGACTCTAGTATTTCTAGACATGTATATCTGATGTAAATAAGTTATAAGATTCACAAGTTTAGATAAGTGAAGTTACGTTGAACAAAACAAGAAGTTGTATGCTTCAAGTCTGTTCCTCAACAGGGTCTCTGCTAAAGTATAGTTTTCTAGCATAAAAAACAACAAACACTCTCAGATCCCAACAAATGGCTTTAGAGAGGAATATTGCCTGTCCCCCCAGCCTGGAAGTTGAACCTAGGCATCCATTCTATGAAGGTCTATGCCATACGAACATAATTCAACGGTCAATTCTGTGTGAGGCCCTCAGTCTCCCGAGAGGTGCCTGAGACATCCAACAAGCCATTGACTATTCATGCTGCTATGCACCTGTTCCACAAAAATACCTGCTACTGAAGGTGAAAAGTAGCCATCGATATTGGCACTTTACTGCTATTGCCTACATTTCTTGTGGCAGCAATTTTGTAGTTTTAGATTTGTCTATCTCAAATGTCACGCTCATCAGCTTCCTTGAATGACCCCAAGGGAGGGTAGAGAGTAGAATGAATAAGAAAAAAATACTGTGTTAATTTCCCCAGCAATATAGAGGCATTATATTTGGTGCCAGATCACAGCATGTTTTGTTTCCAGCATGAGCAAGTATAGAAGGAGGAATGTTTATGAAAGCCATAGCAAAAAGTATTCTTAATGTTGTTAAATGGTTCTTCACTCCTGCTAATTCTTGACAGCTAGGAAAGAAGCCAAAACTAACAGCTATAATTTATTTCAATAGTATTAGTGATTTATTACTTTATTAGTATTCGTAAAACCAGGAGGTGTGCTGCACGCTCCAGCAGCGAACTTTTATGTTATAAACATGTCATTCATTCCGTTACCCAAAATACCCATTTTTTTCTTTTTAAATATAAGATTTCTATTCTCCCCACAACCTGTGAGGTTGGTAGGACTGTGAGAGCTCATAGGAGAGCTGTGACTAGCCCAAGGTCAGCAGGCTGGCTTCGTAGAGGAAAAAAGAAGACTTGGCTTTTCTACCCTGCGTTTCTCACCCATTTAAGGGGACTCAAAGTGGCTGACAAACCTTTTGTTCTTCTCCGCACAACAGATACCCTGTGAGGTTCACGGAGCTGTAAGAGCTTAGAAGAGAGCAGTAACTAGTCTTAGGTCACCCAGCTGGCTTCGTGAGGGAGAGCGGAATAGAACCCGGTATTTCCAGATAAGAGTCCAGCTCCCTATCCACTAGACCAAACTGGCTCAGAAGAGAGCTATGACTAGCCCAAGGTCACCCAGCTAGCTTCATGGGGGAGAGCAGAATCAAACCTGGTGTTCCCAGATAAGAGTCCAGCTCCCTAACCACTAAACCAAACTGGCTCACAATTAGGTGACTGTTGCCAATCAAATACAAATTTGAAGAATAAAAGTCTGTGAGCAATAAATATTGCTCCTATTTAGTGACCTTGCACTGAGTTCCAGTGCCCTTTTGTTTGGAACAAAGATGCATCTTGGAGCTGCTAAGTAATTATTTTGTCTGACTATTAAATATACACGTGGCTGTTATTTTCTCAAAGAGTTCACAGTCTTGCATTTCTCAGTGTATTAAGGTGAGACGCTTTGAAAAGGTGCGTGACAGTCAATGCAAAGGTAAATGCCGAAAAATGCATCTCTTTTTACTTAAGTCTTGGAAGCTGAAGACATTTGTAACAGCGTCCCCTTGTAAATGTGTCGGAACACGTAACATGCTCAGAGTACTCCACTCCCATAGTATTCCTGGAGTTTGTGCCAAGCTGAATGTCAGTGAACATTTGAAGAAGGGCTGTTTTCAAGCGATAGTTTTAAGATAAGCTGTTTTTGTCTAAATCTGTACTTTTCTTCTAATGCCATTGTCCAGTTTAGGACAAAGAGCCTCTTTGTGAGCATAGAGTTAGCAGCTTGTTGCTACTGGATACCTGATTGCTTAATCACAAAGCCTGTACACACAGCACTGGTATCAGCAGATGCACCGGTCTCAGAGCAATCTAACACAGTGTGCTCTTTATTTCTCTGTGTGCCCAAAATGCAGGTGTGATGGCTGGATTCAACATGAGTGGCGATCTCAGGAAGCCTGCAGTGAATATCCCTCTAGGATCGTTGTCTGCTATAGGCATTTCGTAAGTCACTTGCAAAGAGGGAGGCCAGTCCCCTTGATGACCTGATTTCTCCCACCTACATTCCTACTAGTTGTAGGGATCTGCACGAATATTTGAAATTTGATCGAATTTGATCGAATTCGGAGATTCAAATTCAAATCAAATGTCTGTACATTCAAATTTAACATTCACATGAATTTTTGAATCTTTCGAATCATTCATACGGATAATTCAAACATTCATATGTGTACATACGCTTCTGTACACATATTTGTATCCATACACATTTGTACAGATACGTACGGGATGAAAACAGGATGCATACAGATACGTATGGACACATTTGACTTTTGTCGACATTCACATCTTCAAATATGAATTGAAAATTCATACGAATAGATTTGAATAGACTCTATTGAAATCAAATGTGAATACATTTGAATTTTAAACATTCAAATCGATTTGAATCTTATGATATTTGATTTGAATCGAAAATTGCATTTGTGCACACACCCCTAACTATTTGTGAAAGGTTCATGTTACTTTGTTATTTCTTAAATGACCTTGGCAGCTATCCGGATAATCAGCACTTTCAACCCTGGAGAATTTCGCAAAAAGATAAATTAATTGATATTCTCTCTAACCACACACTTTATCTAATAAAGACTTTATATAAGAATTCTAGCACAGTCATTTTTTTCTGGGACTGATGTAAATCTTAATGCAGATTAACCCATTCTTTAATAGGGGGAACGATGCAAAATGGATAATTTGATTGAATTTGATCGAATTCGGAGATTCAAATTCAAATCAAATGTCTGTACATTCAAATTTAACATTCACATGAATTTTTGAATCTTTTGATTCATTCATATGGATAATTCAAACATTCATATGTGTATGGATACATACGCATTACATACGCTTCGGTACGCATATTTGTATAAATTCCATAGCCAACTGATTTATAGGAAAAATTCTTAAATGAAATAATCCGCTGGACATAAGTAACGATCTGTTTATCGTTACTTATGTCCAGGGAATTATTTCATTAAAGGATTGAGTGAATGTCCGCAACTGATGTCCACAACATCTTCCTTGCTTTGGTTTACAGATAAATAATTTTGATTTGTAGCTAGAAATGTGACACAGTTGTTAAAAGTATCTGGATTTCTTCCTACAAGTTTTCTCTTACAGGATGGTTGCCTCCCAACTGAAGCCTAAATAGGAGAACATAGTCTTTATTGGCTTAAAAAGCCCAGAGGCAACCATTCTAAGAGGGTGCCAAGCAAACTGAAAAGCTGAGACAATATTTAGCTTCTGTTAAATTTCGGCTTCATCCATAGGGACAAAAAAAGGTTGTTGGAACCCCCAAGGTGAGGTGGCTGCCCCAGGCAGGATCTTTTGAAAGGTAGGGAGTGGTGCTAAATGGTTACTGATTTGCACATTTGTGCATTATTTAGTTTTAATTTCTGGAAAGGAGACGAGGCCCTGGGGAAATTTCATGTCATGGATAGCTTGAGTTTCATATATTCTTACCTCATGGGAAGGGGCAGATTACTTTACCTGTACTGCTCTTTCTAGTTTGCATCTCAACGACTTTCTGTGAACAAGGGTTTTTCACAGACTGCAATGCTAATTTGCTCTGATGCCACATGTATTGTGCTGTACAGTGGTACCTCGACATACAAGTGCCCTGACATACAAGTGTTTTGAGATACAAGCCGCCGAGCGAGTGATATTTTGCTTTGAGATGAGAGCAAGATTTGAGATACGAGTATGTAAATACAGTACAGTACATAACAAAAGCAACTGAGGTGGTGTTTTGGGAGCTGGAATGGATTAATGGGAAAATTGCTTTGAGATACGAGCGATTTGACATAAGAGCAAGGTTACGGAACGAATTAAACTCGTATGTCAAGGTACCACTGTACTTTACATGTTTCTATTTTGTACTTGCATATTGGTCACAATAAAGGTAGAGACTGGACCTCTCATATTGAACATCTGTGCATGCGATTATTGTATACTGCAAATGCGCAGGTTGTGAACCATATACAACCAGAACATCCCATCCTCCTTTTTTCTCCAATGTTCTATGTGTCAAAGACCAAAAACCTAAAGTAGACAACCTCCAGAACAGTGGTCCTCAACCTGGGCGTCGGGACCCCTTTGGGGGTTGAACTACCCTTTCAGAGGGGTCGCGATGAGTCTCCCAGCACCCTTCCCTCCCACCTCCCAGCTGCTCCGCCCCCGTGGTTGGGGGTCTCCACAACATGAGGAACTCCATTAAGGGGTCGCGGCATTAGGAAGGTTGAGAATCACTGTTCTAGAGTCATTGGGTCTGTTACAGTATTGGTAATTGATACCCTCTAAGGCAGGTTCTAGACAGCAAGATTCCGACATTCGAATTCAAATAGAATGTCCATAAATTGGAATTTAAAGATTTGAATGAATTTCGAATTTCAAATCTATTCATTTGAATTATCCAGACATTTATATGTGTAGGGGTTCGAATACGATGCTTACTTGCAGAAATGCATCTTTCTCGCACCCGTATGCATTTGTGTGGATCCATGCAGGACAAAAACTGGTCACATACAGGATAACTACAGGATGCATATGGATGCATAATGATACGTATGGACAGGTACAAATGTTGTCGACATTTGTAAGTGCAAATTTGAATTGAAAATTCAAACTAATAGATTCTAATTTGCTTAATTCAAATCAAGTTTGGCTAAATTCTAACTTTAAAGATTCCAATTGAATTAAATTTTCAGATATTCAAATCGAATCCCAAAAATGGCATTCGTGTAGACCCCAAATAGACAACACAGGAAAGCAGTGCTATTAAAAGAAAACAGCATCATTTTCTGTAATAGTAATATTGCAAGTTATAGCTTAACTAGTTTGGTCTAGTGGTTAGGGAGCTGGATTCTTCTGGGAATAACGGGTTCGATTTCACACTCCCCCATGAAGCCAGCTGGGTGACCTTGGGCTAGTCACAGCTCTCTTCTGAGCTCTCACAGCCCCACCTACCTCACAAGGTGTTCTGTTGAGGGGAGAAGAACAGAAACTTTGTCAGCCGCTTTGAGTCCCCTTAAATGTGTGAGAAAAGTGGGGTAGAAAAGCCAACTCTTCTTCTTAACTAACCTGGGACGATATTGGCAATGCTGTGGTTGTGTCTGGCATTTTCAGTACAGTGACAGTGTGAGTTTTAGCCCATGTCTGGAGGCACCCTTAGATTCAGCCGCTAAACTCCAGTTCTCATACTCCTTGGCCATTATCTAGAATGGCCAACAATCTCTGATTACAAGCCAAATCAATGGTCGACATAATTTAGAACACATGGTTGATATCTTCATTTACTTAAAACTAACATCTTTCGTTATTTACAGGTGGTTTCTGTACGTTGTCTTTGTATTTTTGTTGGGAGCCATTTGTACCCGAGAGTCCCTTCGCTATGATTTTATGATAGCAGAAAAGGTAACAGAGATTTTGTCATTATGTAAAACTGATACACTTAGCACAAAATAATGACGGAAGAAGTACCCTTAAAAAATAAATAAAAGAAAAATGTGATTTCTGTGTCCAGGAGTAATGAGTTGGGACTAGACAGGATATTTCCATTAATTGTTTCAGTACAAACCTATCCTGATGCATTTGAAAATCTTGTGAATTTTGTACCTTTTGTGACCAAATCTCAGAGATGTGACAGTAGTTTACTTTGGTTCCACCAACTATCATTATTCTGCCATTATATCTATCTGGGTAACAAAAAAAAAGGAATTGCTTCCCAAAAATGAGATCTTTGTCTCTAGTCAGGATGACAATCATTTCCTTTTTTGTGTAAAATTTCCCTTTGCAAAGTTCTGTATTACTCTGTTAAGAGTCTTAGATGAAAAAGAAGAGACCTTTTCTCACGAGGGCCTCTGGAACGCATGTAGGACACCCTGGGACAGAGCATTTGCTCCACTGGGCCGGTGGTTCCATTTGGAACTGCCCCATCCCATCCCAGGGTGCCCTAAACACGTTCCGGGTGTACAGCACATGCTCCCTTCCTGACAGTTGCAGGCCCTGCCTCAGGCCTGCCTCTGTTGGGTCAGGTAAGACCCAGGGGTGGGCAGGCCTGTCTGGTCCTTCCCCCGGGTTCCTGTGGGCTCTAGCGGACCCAATCCGGTCCCCTAGGGCATGCAGGAACCCGGGCAAGGGACCGGACAGGCCTGCCCACCCCTGGGCCAAATTCAACCCAACGGGGGCAGGCTTAGGAGGGGCGTTCCTCCCCCATGGCAGCCTTTTTGGGGTAGGACACGCGGGGACGGGTTCCCCTTTCACATCTAGGCAGGTAGGAACGCAACCCCACTTGTTCCTTACCTGCCTAGGTGTGACTGGGGAATCCGTCCCCACGTGCCCTAGCCTTACTGCCCTACAGCCGTTCAGTTGTAGTGCGAAAAGGCCTCAGAATATTCCCAAGTAGCAAATGTTCCATTCTTTCATTTAGAAGTTCCAGACCAAATTGAAATCATTAAAGTCATTAACTCTTTAACAGCTGCTTCTGCACTTTTCTGTTAATCCAGCAACTGTAATAAAGGTAAGAGGATTATTACATGCTGGAATGGCTTAAGGAACTAGGAATGTTTAGTCTATCAAAAAGAAGACTGAGAGGAGACATGATAGCTGTCTACAAATACCTCAAGGGTTGTCACAGGGCAGAGGGATCAGCCCTGTTCTCACTCTCTCAAGGAAGGACTAGAAACAATGGGGTGAAACTGCAGGGGAAAAGATTTAGTTTAGATGTTAGGAAAAAATTTCTAACAGTAAGAGTGATCAACCAGTGGAACAGGCTGCCACGGGAGGTGGTTGGTTCCCCTTCGATGGAGGTCTTCAAGCAGAGACTGGACGGCCATCTGTCTGAGATGGTTTAGGAGATCCTGCCTTGAGCAGGGGGTTGGACTCGATGACCCAGGAAGTCCCCTCCAACTCTACCATTCTATGATTCTATGGACATTCCAGGGTGTAAGAACTACATGAAGCCAATCTGTTGTGATGGAATTTCATATAAAAGGTTTCCTTTTGCTTTCCTTGCCGGTTCCTTGTAATTGGAATCATGGCAGACTATCTTTGCTTTATCTTATTAAGGGGCCAATTAAGAAAGTCAACCACCTTTCTAATGAGCTTCCATCATGTAAGTTTGAAGGCACAAAATGCAGCAATTTTGGTGAAGCCAGAACAAATTTTCTTCTGGTTGACATTTAAATGGCAGACCGTTTGAAAATTCGCTATATGCCACCTTCAGTTCTGTGATGGATAAATGTACTAAATAAATATTTTAAAAAGTAAAATTCTCATTTCCCAGTCGTATTATGGCCTGCCCAATCGCTGTGTCTGACAGCCTCACGTCTTGTTAATTTCTCCTAGCCTGTGAATGGAATCATTGCAGACATAGCTGATGCTATTAAAGGCATCACTACATTATCTCATGTACTAATTGCACATTGCTGCACCACAAGTCTTGGGTTCCATTCACGCTCCCAAACCTACCTAGTTTTTGCACAAATTGCACATCACGTTTACATGAAGTCAAGTGTAATTTGTGTAAAATTTGTACCGCGTATGTGCAGTGTGCTCTGTACAGGGTTCACACTTTGTTTGATTTAGGCTGCCCTGAGCCACTGTGGTCACTTTCTTCTCCAGCTGCATTCTGGTCCAGGGAGCAGATGGAAGACTGGATGTCATAAACACTTATCAGGTTGCACCAGGTCACTGTTTCCCTAGGTTAGGGGTTTAGCAGCTTCAGTTGTCCAACAACTTGATGTAGTTCAGACAACCCGACTAATCCAACCACTGTGTGGATCGTGCCAGGCTTTCCCTCTGCTTTGTGTACAATTGGACAACAAAAACACTTTTCAGCTCAGGAGCCCAGATCCATTGGTAATAGGGATAGAATGTGGACATTCACATTGGAATGGAATGTGTTCACATTTGAATTTAAACATTCAAACGAATTTCAAATGTTCCAAAAGACTTGTTCGAATGGTTCGAATCTCACACGTATCTGCACACATTTGCGCTGATAGTGCGGAATGAAAATGGAATCCATACGAAATTCGTACAGATACGTATAACACGGTGATGGCCAACCTATGACACGCGTGTCACAGGTGACACGCCAAGCCCTTTTGGGTGACACACCTGGTCCCCCTGGCATCTGGGCGTGTAGTGCTTGGTTGTTCTTGAAGTGTACGAAATACCAACTTTCAATTGAAGATTCAGTGACAAAAGTCACTAAAGTAAAGAATATTTGTTTTTGCTTTTAATAAAATACATATATCAAAAATATAACTTTTTTACTAGAGCTACAATTATCACAAAATTATGGATATTTCTAGATGTGACACAGCACCCAAGTTAAGCTAGGGTTTCTTGCGAATTTTGACACACCGAGCTCAAAAGGTTCGCCATCACTGGTATAACACATGCAAGTGTTGTTGACATTCGTATCTTCAGATTGGAATCTAACTTTCGAAAGTTTTGAATGTATTCTACTCGAATAGGATTTTGTTGCATTCGGATTCTAAACATTTGAATTGAATTAAATGTTTGGATATTTGATTCAACTCAAATTCGAATGCAAAAAAAAAAAAAAAAAAGATTTGTGCATATCCCTAATTGGTAATACCTACTGGAAACGCTTACAAAATACACTGATTGTGTGTCTGCCCTTCCAGAATAATTAACTTCGTAAACAAATTTAAATGAAGAATCTCTCTCCTTGCCTTTTTTGAAGTAGATATGAATGCACAGAGTTTCATCCTCTTTATAATTCAGTTGTGATCTCTGGCATTCAATTTTTCAATGACATGATTTTTACAGATACAACTTTTCGTGTCTAATACTTAATCCGGTCTTGTTAGCTGAGGGAATTCTTTTAGGAATCAAGATTTAATCTGTCATTATGCATCATGAAAACTGGGGAAGCAAAATGCAAAGTTTTAATTTGCTGGTTATATAATAAAGGAACTAAAGTACATTTTGCTAGTGGTAGAATTATATTTTCCTCATCTTGCAGTTTTAAAAAATTAGTACTTTATATATGTCATTTATTCTTATTGTTGGAGGAAGAAATATGATGAAGTGAATTAATGAAATGTCAGGGGCATGCAAACTTGGATTAACAATTTCTCATGAACAATCTGCCTTCATTACACATTTTGCAGCGAAAACACTGCATCCTCTTATGTTGTGAGCAGAATGCTAAGCGGGTCTTTCAAATGCAGGCGTTTTGGGTGACTGAAATTATATGCAAAGTTGAATAGAATCATCTGTTTCCAAGTGTATAGTAAGGGGACTTTTCAAATGCATTACAATAGTTGTAACTAATCCTTTTCTCAAGTAGCTATTTTATTTTGTCGGTTGTTTTTCTCAACTAAGGTGTATATATTGTGCTCCTTCCCATTAATCTTTGTACGGTTGTCTGTAAACAACAGATTTGTTATAAGGGAAGAAAGAAGCTTGTCTTGTTTTGAGACGTTGTTTTTGAAATGCTGCATAAGCCTGATGTCACCTTACCGTGTTGTAGGTTGCTTAAGCAATACTGAATGTACTTGCCAATGGAACACATTAGCAATGGTTTCTAACTAAGCATGCTTTGGAGGGAGGGATGCATAGCACATTAAAACATGGCAGAAATTATCAGAGAAATAGCCATGTTAGTCCAATTGGAAAAGTCCTGCAAGGTAGTTAGTAGCACTTGGAGACTCACAGGAGAAGGGTTGGTGGCATGAGCTTTCATAGAAGCATCTACTTCTCCAGATGCTGGGGGGCCCAATGGGCACGTCTAGTTCTTCAGGTGCTAGGGAGGCCATCGTAGACGTGTCTACAAAAGCTCTTGCCACCAACCCTTCTCCTGTTAGTCTCCAAGTGCTACTAAATACCTTGCTGGACATGGCAGAAATTAGGGAACCTGAGAATGTTTTGTTGTCATGGAAAATTATTGCTTTGGTGGACTGTACTCAGATACTCCTTCAATGTAACATACAAGCATGGCAGGCTGGCATCCCAAGCCATGCTTAATTTCAACTGTGACACAATCATTTTTCCTTACCTAGCCAGTTACATTTACTATCCCTATGAGCAACATCTGTCACTGCATTGTCCGTAGTTTATGGGTGTTTCTCCACTAGCAACAAAGACCCCATTTAGACCCCATTTAGACCTCATTAGGCACCCAATCGATACCCAAAATAGGTCTTCTGGAGGCCGAAATCGGCCTTCCCGTTATGGGTGCTTATCCCTTATGGTGCTGTGAGGGGGGGGGAGGCTGATCCAGTAATCATGGATCAGTGGATCTCCTGAATCAGTGGATACGGGGGTCCTACTGTGGATACGGGGGTCCAGACTAATAGGTGGTTGATAACCGAGCTGTAACCCTTGAGCTGAATAAATCACTTCCACTTCCTCATCCACTGAGAGCAGTGGTCTGTGGTGTTAAGTCGAGGTAGTGCATCGAGGCCTCTGTTTGGCATCTCTGGCCAGGAAAATAAGCTTTGTGTGTAGCCTTAGGAGGGAAGGGACAAAGCCACAGCCTTCCTGTCCTTGCGCTGGCTGCCATGTCCATACACTGCTGATCAGGGCGACATGCGGATGCTGCTTTAGATGTCTCAATCGAGGTGTGTGATATTTGAGCCTGGCCAGGTTACTTTGACTAGAGGTGGAAGATTCCACATGCACTTTACTTGGGAGAAGCATAATTACAACAAGGTAAAACAAATCATTTAAAACATGGTACTCCTTCATGGAAACCAAATTGTTCACTTTAGGTAGGGATGTGCACAGATGCTTTTTTGACATTCTGTTCGAATACCTGAAAATCCGATTCAATTTGAATCTTTTAAATTCAAATTGAACAAGATTTGATTTGTATTTACCAAATTTGAATCTATTCGTTCGAATTGTTGATTCAGATCTGCAATACAAATGTCAACAACTTTCATATGTGCACATACGCATCTTCCTGACATCCGTACACATCTGTATGCGTCCCGTAGTTATCCCATATGTAACCCATTTTCGTCCCGTACAGATCCGTACAAATGTGTACGGATGTGGGAAAGGATCTTCAAGTACGCATCATATATTAACCCGTACGCATATGAATGTCCAGATAATTCAAACGAATAGATCCTTAATTTGAAATTCTATTCCAATGTTTACATTTGAATTTTGGGACATTTTATTCGAGTTCAAATGTCAAAATTCGGGACATTCGATCAGATTTTGAATGCCTACAAATATTCGTAGGCAGCTATCCCAACTATTTATTTATTGGTAAGACTAGCTCTCTAATATATAGTTAAGATCGCAGTATTCATTAAGAGACATGATAATTTTGACTATTCTCTTTCTCCCCCTCCCGTTTTCTCATTCCTTTTTTCTCTTTTAGGTGTCCTTGGTTGGCTTCTTGTTCTTAATTGGCTTGTACATTTCATCTTTAGCATCTTGCATGGGAGGTCTCTATGGAGCACCTAGGATTCTCCAGTGCATTGCCCAAGAGAAAGTGATACCTGTTCTTGCATTTCTGGGACAAGGGGTCAGTAAACAAGCAGAACCAGAACTATTTTTCTTCATAATATGCAAAAGTTCAAATTTGAATGTCTTCATTGTATCTGTTTTACTGTATTTTGCCAGACTAATAGGTGGTTGATAACTGAGCTACTGAGAACAAAGAACTGCACCCATTCAAAAAGTCCACCGGATTCCTGTGCTGCCGATGCCGCACGGTCACTGCGTGTTTCCGATGGCACGTGGCGCGTGGGGGAGGGTGGAAGGAGGCAACCTTGCCTGCTTCCGTCCTCTCCAACATGGCAGCCGCCAGGACATCCATCCCTTCACCTGGCCATGTGCGGAAGCATCCTGCTACCATAAGGATCCAGGCGAAGGGACAGATTGAAGACCTAATTTTTTTAAAAAAATTCAATTTAATCCAGTTTTCGGCAGCAAGACCTGTTTTAGAAATGGATCTTGCTTGCCGAAATGCGGAAGCGGTTGCCTGGAAGCGGTCTCCAAAAGGTCTCCGGTGTGGAAGCCTCCAAGGCAAGTGGCTTAAATGGGTGTTAACTGGGTGGTTAAACCGGTTTAACCACCCAGTGCGGAAACACCCATAGGTTCTTCAGTGACTCTGAATGTGAATTATTGTATAATTTGGGTAAGAAAAATGTCAGTCATCCAAACCATGGACTTATTTTGGAATGAACTTTTATTCTACACTTTTGGTTCCTTATCTGCTATCCTACAACATAGCATAATACATTTTTTGTCCAATGAGTCTTAGGCTGCATTCATACCTAAATTTTAATCTAGCTTTAGTCCACTTTCATAGTGAGATAACACATTGGTAAAGTGATAAGCTGGTTGCTTATGGTTTTATCTAACTCAGAAGAGCCACCTTTGAGTTAGATAATGTGCAAGGAACATGACGTCATTTTCCTGATTTGTTCTTCTAATCTGAAAGTGGACTGAAGCTGGATTAAAACTTTGGTGTGAACACAGCCTGAAGGTCTTCCTTTTTTAAAGGTACTTCTCAAGAAGAAGATGAAAGAAGGCCTGCAGAAGGGAATGAAATCAAAATGCGTTCTGCTCAAAACTTTTATGTCATCACTTTAGTAAGATATGGCTGAGCAAGACGGATGGGGGAAATGTTTATAAAGATTGTACAGTAAATCACAAACTGTGTAAATTTTCTTTTAATTTAGAGAGGACCAAACAAGACGCCAGTGGCTGCCATCTGTTTAACAAGCCTAATCACCATGGCTTTCATTTTCATTGGCCAAGTGAATGTTCTTGCTCCAATCGTCACCATAAACTTCATGCTTACATACATCGCAGTGGACTATTCCTATTTCTCTGTCTCCATGAGCTATAATCTTCAGCAAGATTCAAAGAGGATGCAAAGAATGGATTCTAGGGTCATGGAAGGCTGTTCTCAGCCGCTGATACTTGCCAAAGGGACTTCTTATGGATCAGATGGAGGAATTCAAGGGAGATCAAATGGCACTTTGCAAGAATTTACAAAGGACATGGACCATCTTTTTAGACTTCCCATCAGAGACCAAGGATCTGATGAACCAAAGGACAAGGAGACTGCCCAGTTGGTTAAGCAGAGAAAGCAAAAGAGGGCAGCCAAACAAACATTGCAGGACAGTTTTCTTTTGGATCTTGATAATAACGTAGCCTCTGCTCAAAACTTTTGTAATGATAGCCTGGGGTCCGGTGCCAAAAACGCACATTGTTCTTCAGAATTAAGTCACCAGGACAAAGAGATCATTGTAGAAGACAATCAACAGAAAGATGGATACCTGCATTTTGATGAGACACAGAATATTCCCATCCAGAAAATGGAAGGAAAAGGTATTGGATAGACAGTGAAACCGCTGTTTTTAATGAGTCTTGCAAGTGCCTCTGTGTGGCCCATGTTCTGTGTTTGCTTCTCACTCATGAGCACAGAATATATTTTCAACAGGAGAGGTTAATCTAATTTGGCAATGGAAAAGCAGCCCAGGAATAATTTGATGCAGGGAATTTTAGTGTTTATAGTGTTCCATAATTGGTCTGCATTGGAACCCTTTGTACAAACAATGTGAGATACTTCCCAGTATGTTTTTTAAAACGATGATATACAAAGGGATAGCTTCCAAAGCTTACAACCTGAGAATAAAAACTGAAGCATTTCACATTCTTGATAAATACAATTAAGTGGCTAGCCTTACCTCAAAAACAGGCAATGGCAAACCACTACTCTTACAGTAGGGATGTACTGTACACAAATATTCAAAACATTCAAAATTCAGTCGAATTGGATAGAATTCAGACATTTGAATTTGGATTGAATGTCTATACATTGGAATTTAACATTCGAATGAATTCTTGAATCTTTTGAGTTATTCGTATGAATTATTCAGAAATTCGTAGGTGTACGGATATGCACGCATTATGTTTGCATCTTATTCATATGCGTACACATTTGTACAGATATGAACGGGATGAAAACAGGATGCATATGGGATAAAAACAGGATGCGCATGAATGTGTTCAGATGCATACGGATGCGTACAGACACATTCAAATCTTGTCGATGTTCATACCTTCAAATACGAATAGAATATTCATACAAATAGATTTGAATGTATTCAGTTCAAATAGAATGTGAATTCATTCAAATTTTTAACATTTGGATCCATTCTAGTCCTGAAAATTGCTTTCGTACACACCCCTACTATACAGTCAAGCATGAGTTGGCCTCTACTCAGTGGAACCCAGCAATAGGTATGGACGGCTGTGGTGTTCTTCCAAGAGTAGTTTGGAAAGCAAAATGTATTCTGCTGTATGACACTTATTTTTCCCCCTTTCTAAAACATTAGCATTTTTTAGACACTCAGCTGGAGTTTCTCCCTAGTTTCAGTCTCATTGTATACCAGCACCTTTCAACAGACTTCCCAATGAGAGGTTGCTTTGAAGCTTTTGTTCATAAAGCAAGTTATCTTCCAGAAGTCCTGGAGCTTTGTAGGAGTGATTTCGCACTTCCTTTTCTATCCCATATAAGGATATGCACAGATTTTTATTTTGTATTCAGTTCGTATTGAATTGAATGCAAGAAAATTCGTATATGTTCGAGTAGATCCCCTTTGAATGTGGTAAGATTCGTATTCAATACAACATTCAGTCCCGTATGAATCCCATACGAATGCATATGAATAGCATACGAAGCCCATATGAAGCTTCATATGAATGTATCAAAGCATTTGACTCGGATTTGAATGTTGATCTTCAAGTGTGCCAACAACTGATTCGAGTTCAAATGTCCAAATTCGAATGTCTGAATTTGTACGAATTTCAAATGTTACAAATATTCATGCATATTCCTAGTCCCATGGACAGGAAAGCTGTGTGATAGACTAACATCGACCAGCACTTACACTTGTGAGCGCTAGTCAATGACAGTCTAGCCCCTGTGCAACTGATCACTTATGTGAGATTGATTGCGCAGCTCATCCACTGCTGGGCGCCACAGCACTGCTCATGCTCTGTGAAGTCGCAGTTGCATCAGGGGGTCATGTGAGCTGCCAGGGCACTTGTGTGGCAGCTCAGATGACCACTTCAGCCAGCCAGAGTGCAGACACTTAAGGTAAGCTTTCTTTTGGGATTGGGGAAGGTTGGGTTGCTTGTGGTTGCATGATGTTATGCACCACAGCTAGTTGACAATTAGTCAACATCTTTCCAGGCAGGGGGTGCTTGTAGCCAGGTGTAGATTAACTGTAAACTACAGGCCAAAGTGCAAATCAGCCCTCTGTGAGACATGATTGCTAGAAGGTGCAATGCTTAGGTTGCATCCCCATGCACTATATAATCCAAATTGAATCCAAATTCAGTATCCAGACCACATTGCCCAAATCCACACTAAATTTAGTCCTGAAGAAAACTGTTCTCGGCACAGTTTGGGAGCCAAGTCTGCATCATTTTGGGAGCTGAGTCCATGCGTGGGGACAGTCCTGGGCTATTTGGGAAGGAGATTGACTTTGGCATCATTAGGAGGTGGGGTTTCATGTCTTTCTGCTCTGTGCGTTGGTGATCACAACTGTTCTGCATTTTTAAATGGTGAAAGAACAGAAATGAGTCTCATTCCGCAATCCAATAATGTGCAAGCTTCTTAAATGTGCATAAAATAACTGAGCGCCCCAGTTTGACAGCTAAAGGTGCAGCACTGTCCCTCGCTGTCCCACAAGTCTCTTTCCACAACCCTTATTCCACCTCCTTATTTCACCTCCCTTCCCCAATTGCTGGCAAGCAGTTTCTGAACTTTGCCAGCTAAAAAGCCAGATTGCCAAGCAAAGCTGCTAGGATGTTTAGAGGCAGTTTAGCAACCTCCGCTAAACTGCCTCTAAACATTGTAGCGGCTTTGGTTAGAGATTTGGCTTTTTAGCTGGCAAAGTTCAGAAGCTGCTTCTTGGTGATGTCAGCCCAGCTTCCTATCAGGAGAGAGTGGGCGGAGAGGAAAAGGTGCTGTTTCCCCATGTAGGGGCTTAGCGCGGTTTGCATGGGGATGGCCATATTCAAATAGAGCCCGCGTTATCAGCAGTCACATGGGAACGGGTACAACTCAAACTCGGCCTTCCATCCGGACTAAAAAATGTCCAACTGGGACTAAATGGAGTTACTTGGTGCCTTATTAATAATGCTATAGAAGAGATAAGAATTTAAACTAGTGATGAGCGAAAGTCAATTGTGTGTGCCCAGATAAAGCTGACCCCTTTTAATACTGCTCAGCATCTGTACACTTTTTGCTCTACTCTGATTGTTTTGTTTCCTCTTTCGATTTTCGTAGATTCAGTTGGAAAGAAACAAAGCCCAGAATTAGAAATTCAGAAAATGCCAATGTCTTTCTACTCCAGACTCTGTAATCGTTGGGTTTCCCTGATTGCTGTGAGTTACTCCTTAATATTTCAGATACAAGGTATTTCATTTGGATGGTAAGCAAGTGGCAACAAAGGCAATGAGCAAGTTGAGAATGGCATATACCTAAAGAATGGCAATGCCTAAAGGATTTCATTAGACCACATAGTAAGGATTCTCTGAATAAGAGGCATTAGAAAGGGGAAGTGAATGTAGTACTTTGGAAGCCACAGAGAAACTTCTTCTTCTTCTTCTTCTTCTTCTTCTTCTTCTTATCATTATTATTATTATTATTATTATTATTATCATTATTATTATTATTATTATTATTATTATTATTATTATTATTATTATTATTATTATTATTATTATTATTATTATTATTATTATGTAAAACAACAGTTACACACAGCAAACGAGATCACTATGCTGGATTTCGTATTATATCACCAGTCGGGCACTTCCCAAGCACCTAGGACTGCGTGATGTATCGGTGAATTATGTGAACAGACCCCAGTAAAGTGGCTTTTTGTAGTTGGCAGATGGTTATCTTGTCAATGCCAATGGTTTTTAGGTGCCCGCTGAGATCTTTTGGCACCGCGCCCAGTGTGCCGAGGATGACTGGGACCACTTTCACTGGTTTTCGCCAGAGTCGCTGTAGTTCAATTCTCAGGTCTTCGTATCTGGTGAGCTTCTCCAACTGGTTCTCCTCAATTCTGCTGTCACCTGGAATAGCAACGTCGATGATCCACACCTTCTCTTTCTCAACAATTGTAATGTCAGGGGTGTTATGCTCCAATTTTTGGTCAGTCTGAAGCCTGAAGTCCCAAAGTAGTTTTGCCTGTTCGTTTTCAACCACTTTTTCTGGCTTGTGATCCCACCAGTTCTTTGCCACTGGCAGATGATACTTTTGGCACAAGTTCCAGTGGATCATTTGTGCTACAGCATTGTGTCTCTGCTTGTAATCAGTCTGTGTGATCTTCTTGCAGCAGCTGAGTATATGGTCAATTGTTTCATCAACTTCTTTGCAGAGTTGGCACTTTGGATCTTCTCCTGATTTTTCAATTCTGGCTTTGATGGAATTTGTTCTTATTGCTTGTTCTTGTGCAGCAAGAATCAGTCCTTCTGTTTCCTTTTTCAATGTTCCATTCGTAAGCCAAGACCAGGTCTTTTCCATGTCCACTTTGCCTTCGATGTTCTCCAAGAACTGTCCATGCAGTGTTTTATTGCGCCAGCTGTCAGTTCGGCGTTGAATTGCAGTTTTCCGGTACTGGTTCTTGGTTTGCTGCACTTTGAGAAGCTTCTGGTTGTTGACTTCAATCAAAGCTGATTCTTTGCTTTCTGCCACCTAATCTGCTAATGCATGCTTCTCTTCTTCCACTGTTTGCTTCACTTGCAAAAGTCCTCTACTGCCAGCTTTCCTGGGCAAGTACAGCCTGTCAACATCAGCATGGTGGATCGTCATCAGTTTTCTGGTTTTTCTGTCTAAGTTGTCCAATTCCAACTGAGTCCAGTTCACAATTCCCACAGTGTATCTAATGACTGGTATGGCCCAGCTGTTTATGGCCTTAATGGTGTTACCACCATTCTGTTTACTTTTCAAGATTTTTCTAGTCCTTTGGATGTACTCTTTACTGACCACAGATTTCACATAGCCATGCTTAATGTTATCCAGTTGCAGGATGCCAAGGTATTTGTAGGCTTCCGGCTGGTGGGACCTGATGACTTGACCGTTTGGCATTTCAATGCCTTCACTTTCAGTAATCTTCCCCTTCTTCAGTGCCACTGTGGCACATTTGTCCAGGCCAAACTCCATTCTGATGTCACTGCTGAATATTTGCACTGTGTTGGTCAGTGACTGGATCTCAATTTCAGATTTTCCATAAATCTTCAAGTCATCCATGTACAGTACAGTAGATGTGAAATTTTCTGTGAATTCCTGGCAGTTTGGTAGCCCAGGTTTGTTTTCTTTAGGATGAGTGACAGTGGGATCATAGCGATGATGAAAAGCAGTGGGGACAATGAGTCCCCCTGGATGATGCCCCTTTTGATGTTGATCAGTCCGTAGCTTTCATTTCCAACAAAAAGCTCAGTCTTCCAGCATTTCATTGCACTTTCTATAAATTTGGTGATGTTCTGACTGATCCCGATGGTTTCCAGGTACTTTGTGATCCAACCATGTGGCAGTGAATCAAAAGCTTTTTTATAGTCGATCCAAGTCATATGCAGGTTTGTTTTTCGGGTTTTGCAGTTCTCCAGAATCATTTTGTCAATCAGTAGCTGGTCTTTTGTGCCCCTGCTTCTCCGTTTGTTTCCTTTTTGCTCTACTGGCATGATGCTGTTGTCTTTGAGGTAGTCTTGAATCCTGTCTGCTATAATGCCTGTCAGCAGCTTGAGCATAGTAGGTAGACAAGTTATCGGCCTGTAGTTTCCTGGTATGGCTCCTTTGGCTGCATCTTTCTCTATTAAGTATGTTTTGCCAGTTATTAGCCATTCACTGATGTTTCCTGTTTGCAGCATTTCATTGAACAGTTCGGCCATTTTTGCATGCAGGCTGGTCAGGTATTTGAGCCAGAAGCCATGCAACTGATCAGTGCCGGGGGATGTCCAGTTCTTCACTTTCTTCACTCTTTTTGTGACCATTTCAGGTGTTATTTCCAGCTGCCGCATTTTGTTCTTGGAGAATTTCTTCTCGAAATCCTTTATCCACCCAGCAGTTTTGTTGTATGCTTTTTCAGCCTCCCAGAGATCTTTCCAGAAGTTGGTTGCTGCTTCTTTCTCTGGCTTTTCCATTTTCTTGTCTGCTTGCTCATGCAGGCTCTGGTAGAACTGCCTCTGATTAGACTGGAACATTTGGTTCTTCCTGTACTGGATGATTCTTGCTTCATATCTTTTAATTTTCCTGGCTGTAGCTGTTATCTGCTGTTTCACGATTTCCAAAGCTTCGTCAATTTTCCTTGTATTCAGCCAGTATTTTTTGATCAGATGTTCTTTAGTCTTCTCATATTTCAGTTTCTTCTCCTTCATATTTTTTAGGTTGCTGGCATCTGATCTCAGGCTTTTTATTTTCAGTTCCAGTCGAACTTTCCACTTTGGTTTTCCAGTTGATTTCCTAGTTGGTTTTTGCTGCAGTAACCCTAGTTCTTCTGTTACTATCAGAGCTGTACTCTAAGCGAGCTGGTTCAGTTCTTCGATCGATGCTACCTGAACAGTTACAAGGGCAGAGTTGATGATATTCATCAGTGGGACAAGTCATTTTCTACCTATAGTTTTTAGGGTTGGGAGTCGCTTTCGCTCTGTACTTGATGCTGTATGAGCCATTATTCTGTCCTTCAGTTCCTGCTGTCTTTGAGACAATGTGCCAGGTGTTTCATCTATGATTTCATGCTGCTGTTCTTCCTCTTCTTGCAGAATTTCCAGATTTTCATCAGGTTCTAGTTGATCAGTGACTCCTGGTCTTGTTGGAGCTTCTGTTGCTGCCACAGTAGGCTGCGGTGCTTCAGTTTCATTAGCTTTTCATATTTTTTCGAGTTCAGCTTCCATTATTATTATTATTATTTATCAAGCTGTATAGATGTACATTGTACAAGATACAAAAATTTAAAAAGACAATAAGGCAAAAAAAAGACAAATATACAATTAGAATGACTAAAATAACAAAGTTAAAATAATACATGATATCACAATAAACACATTAGGAATTAAAACAAGTGAAAAAGGAACTTCAGCTACAAGAGCTGAAGGCCATAGAAAAGAAGAAAGTTTTTAATTGGGATTTAAAAGTTTGTAAGGAGGTTAAGGAGCGGAGGTGAGCGGGAAGATGATTCCACAAGTAGGGAGCAATGAGAGAAAAAGGGCGAAGACGAGACCAGGCAGAGGGGACCAGAGATAAAGGCAACAGGATTGGGAAGAACTTAATGCATAGGAAGGAGTGTGGATGGATATTAGGGAAGAGAGGTAGGAGGGAGCCAGAGAATGAAGGGCTTTAAAGGTTAGAATCAAAAGTTTAAATTGAATATGGTATGAGAGGGGAAGCCAGTGCAAGGATTTTAAAAGAGCAGTAATATGAGAGAAGTGACAAGATTGAAAAATAAGTCTAGCTGTGGAGTATTATATGGAGATTAAAGGTTGGAGATGGGAGAGAGGGAGGCCGATTAGAAGGTGATTACAGTAGTCAAGCCTGGAGATAACTGAGGCATGAATGAGAGTCTTGGCAGAAAGAGAGGAGAGAAAAGGCTGAATCTTGGAGATATTGTACAGGAAGTAGCAAGAAGCCTTTGCTAACGAGTCAATCTGTGGCCGGAAGGATAAAGAAACCCAAGATTAGGCGCTTAGGAAATGGGAAAAATAGGGAGATTGTTGACTTTGATGGAGAAGTCTGAGAGTGAAGTAGAGAAGGGGGAAGAGGCTTTTGCCATAGAGCGGGATATAAATGTCAATAAATGAATTAAGTAAAAAGCAAAAGGGATGTTGATTTGAGATGGGAACATACCATGACATTGCAGGGTATTTTGAAACAGGAATTTATTATGATCTGCTAAGGAAAGTAAACCATTATCATGCATACCATTCCAGAAACATCTGAGCGGCTTTAGTTATACCATAACATTGACCTAGAAGGATCTTCTGATGCTTAGCAGAACTCTTGTTTTCTTATAATTATGGTTATTCCAAAGCTGATAAAACTAGGTAAAAATGCCGTGTAATATGAAGAATTCATGAACATATAATATGAACAGGTAATATGAACAATTCGTGAACCAGTTCATGGGAAAGATATGGAAATGGTTTGCCATAGAATTGCTGCAGGGAGATGTTAGGAATTCAATTTGGGGCTAGAGAAGTACATGGATTAGCCTGCTTGAATCTATAGCTAACAAGGCACAGATAAACATTTTATTCCCAAACTTTAGAACTAGCTGGCCAGTTCAGGCTTGGGCTTGCCAACTACCGCTGCGTTGCCCCTTCCCCTTGCCCCTTCCTTTTCATTTCCTTCCACTCCTTATATTTCCTGCTGGCTTGGCTGGTGCTGCCAGCCTCACGGTTATTCCAAAGGCCAGTCGCCAGTCTTGGCTTTGGGTGACCTACCATGCCTCTTGGAGTAGAGAACCATGGATTTTTCCAGCAGACTATGCATGCTCCTAATTCCTGGAAGGATTCATGTGTGACTGGTCACATTTGAAGCCTTCCTGGAAGTTGAGACATGTTCATCTACACACTTGGCCTTCAGACGGTTTGGTGGGTCAAGGCTAATGGTGAGGCACGAGCATGGGAAGAGGAGGGGGTGCTGTGGGTACAGTAAGGGGAGTCACAGGTAGCATTGTGGAAGGTCATGACCTTGATCAGAGAAAGGGAAGGCTGTAATATGGGGAGGAGCTCCAGCTCACTTTGCTCTCTCATTGATCTCCCTCATTTAAGCATGATCTGCTCGATAGTAAACTCCTTATGTCGATAGGAGTCTGAACTGGGTTCAGCACATCTTTACTTGGGATCTTCTGCATGGAAACAGATGGTCTGGCGATGAAGTACAGCTATTACCTTGAAATGATTAAATATGTCCTACGAGGAAAGGTTGAAGGATCTAGGAATGTTTAGCCTACAGAAGAGAAGACTGAGAAGAGACATGATAGGGTCTTCAAGTATCTGAAGGGCTGTCACAGTGCAGAGGGATTGTCCCTTTTCTCACTTGCACAAGATGGGAGGATTAGAAACAATGGTATGAAACTTCAAGGGAGTCAATACAGATTAGATATTAGGAAAAACATCCTGACAGTAAGGGTCATCAGTCAATGGAACAGGTTGCCACAGGAGGTAGTGGGTTCTCCATCACTGGAGGTCTTCAAGCAGAGGCTGGACTTACATCTGTCTCGGGCAGTTTAGGAAATCCTGCACTGAGCAGGGGGTTGGACTTGATGACCCAAGAGGTCCCAAATCTATGATTCTATGATTCTGTGAGACTTTCTCTGTAGGATAGTTAGATTCTCTTTTAAAAACAAAAAAACAAAAAAAATATTAGACATATTTAAACAAAAATAACATATACAACCACAATAGTGAACAGCAGCAACAAATAACAGCATACCCCTCACCTCTCCTGTGTATCTATTGTCAAGTATTTACTATAATTGAAGTATTAATCTTATTTTTATTGGCTTCATTCTCCAAGTGGTTCTCTAAATATCTCTCAATTGTATTCTACTTTACTTTCACTGCTTGTTTTTTAATGCCGTTGTTCGGCTTACATTTCATAGTAGGATAGCTGTAGTCTCTTGACATTCAGAATTTTAGTCCTGAAATAGTCCCTTTTGGACTATTTTTGGGGACTTTTTAAAATCCGTATTGATCGCCCATCAATTTATCCGAATATAGCTGCCTGAAGCAGCTTTTTAGTCCTGGTTTGGGGACTGTTTTTAAACGTTAAGAACAAGGCTTTTAGATCCCCCCTCCTTCCTGTGCAAACCCTGCCTGCAAGAAAAGAAGCAAAAATGGAAGTTTTAAAAATAAATTATAGCTGCAAATACTTTCTTTCTCACAACCCTCAGCCCTTTTGAGATTATTGGCCAAAAGTGCGCTCATGCAGATATGCAAGACAAGTTAAACCCCTCCCTGAAAACCCTGCCTGCAATAAAAGCAGAAAAATGGAAGCTTTAACCCCTCCATGGAAACCCTGCCTGCAATAAAAGAAGCAAACACGAAGGGAAGGGAATTCAAATCCAATAGGAATTACTTTCCCTTTTGCACAGCTTTCTCTTTTGCGATTAACAAATGTATCAGTTCAAGCATTTCTAAGCTTCTGTCCTTTGCAAAAGATACATATTCCAAAAGATACATGTTCCCAGCAAAAATCTTTTAAAAGCATTTTTCCACCCATTTTAAAATCCCCTTTAAAGAAAAACGAAAGCCCTTTCTTGCCTTTTGTACCATACAGAGTTTTTGCGAGCATGGCAAAGTAAGGGGGGGGGGAACTTTACATCTGTAAAATCACCCACAGCTGGCTGCCATTGGCCAGAAGACTAGACCTCCACCCCTAAATAGCCTGGTACGGTCTCCATGTGTGTGTGTGTGTGTGGGGAAACGAACTTGGCTCCAAAAAGGGAACTCAGTCCTGTTTTCATCAGGACTTTTTTCCCTCCAGATATAGGCAGGATAGTCCTCATAAAATCCAGGAATATGGAATTGCATGGGGATGGTGGGTGCAGAATTCAGATTTGATTTGATTTGAATTACAGTGGCCATGGGGACACTCCTTCCCAAATTTGAATTGAATTTGGATTAAAATGGCCATGGGGACACAATCATAGTTAGCCTAGTCCCATGAACAAACTTCTATTTCAAGAATGTAGGTCATATCGTAGGTTTGTACACTTGGATCAAGTCCTTTCCCATGTAATGCTACGAAAATGTCATTAGGCCTGGAAAAATTGTCTCATTAAATGAGAAGTGGAGCACTACTTATAACTAGTATTGTATTCCTGTAAATGTTTTATTTTGCAGCAAAAATAATATAAAATGCACAAAAATATATGTTGTGGCACACATTGGTGCATCTCAAAGAAAATATTTTATTTTTTTTCAACAGGCAATAGGATCACTTGCTATTATGTTTGTTATTCAGTGGATTTACACCCTTGTTAACTTGGGAGTAGCAGTTATTCTGTATTTCTACATTAGTCAAGTGAGTCCAGGGCTACCACTTGGTGAGTATTTTCTCTTTATCGTAATAGATCTCAAAGTCTGTGGTTGAACCTTCATGTTAAACTTCCTTCAGTCCATCTTCAGGTCTTGACTGCTCACACCTCTTCATTTCTATCCATTTTGTCTTTGAACTTCCTATACAGGAACATCCAAATGAACTGAGGAGAAAATGTGTGTTCCTCCCAACCCACATGGAGTATCCTGCTGTCAGACGTGCAGAATCCATTGCCACAGTCACAACCTAACACTTTGGCAAGGAGAGGCAAGGGGGCAGCCATTTTCGCTGTTTCCTGTGGTGACAAGTGTGACCACGGTCCAAATGGCAGCAGGAATCAACTGCTCCAACAAAGTGACATGCCTTTTCTCACCTGAGGCAATAAACCTCTCTTCCCCAGCTTCACTGGACTCCATGGGGTTTCATTTATTTAGAACCAACCTTCTATCTATCAAAATTAACTGTCTTCAGTTGTTACATAGGCCGCACTATCCCCTGTTAAACTCAGATACTTTGTATTCAACCCTGTTACCAAGGCAACCACATTCTGAGGCACAATGTTGAAGTGAAGAATTGCTTTTATTAACACACTTAAAAAAAAAACAGGTAACAAGTTTCAACTTATGAACTTTCCTCTTCCATATCAACACCATTCAGTCTTCCTGCTTCCTTTCAGGATCCCACCCCTTAATTCTCTCTTTAAGGGCTTGTCTAGGGACCCTGCCATTACCCATTCAGCCCCCTTTAATTGATAAGATAACAAACAAAACTGTCATTTCTGCCCTCCCTTCTGTCTCTCATTGGTCAAGCCGCTAAAGCTTGCTGGCCCCCCTCTTTCTCAGGGCCTGTAAGCTCCACCCCTTTGCAGGCTTTTTTGCTATAAAACACCTACCTAACTTACCTACTGCTTCAGCTTGGCCATCACCCAAGGCAACCTTGGAATACTTCTAAGAAGGTTAAATCTGGTTGCCTTTGTCAGGGGTGGGGGTAGCTTAAGGACCAAATGGTAACATTTGTCTGTCCCAGGCCAGATGACCAACATGGTCATGGGGCTCCAACCACTGCCTGTTGCCGCTCAGAACTTGTGGTGCCAAGAAGGTAATAAACAACCCATTACTTAACAACTTTCACTTGTGGAAGGAAGGTATGAGACACGGACCAAAGGTGCTATGCACTTTTTATATGGAATATTTTAATGTAATTTGTTGCACATCTGTGAAATAAATTTTGTCGAATGGCTTCTCTAAAGGAAAGTTATTTTAAGAGGTAATAAGAGTTGCAAGGTTTAATTGGGTGTTATCCTTTCACAGCCTCCTGGTCACTCATCTATCCCACTTATACATCAGTTTAAGTTCTCCTGAGGCAAATACAGCGAAGACTCGAATCTCAAATGGAGTCTCATTAGACCCTGGAACATCTGGCTACAGAGCAGGAAATTCTTTGATTTAGCAATTAAAACAAGTTAGAAATTTTATCCAAGCTAAGCACTTAAATAGTGTGTAGAAGTCAGTAGCTGTGGGCAGATTTAGAATGTAATACTCTAAGCCAAGTATTATGTTCTATGCTCATGGAACCAAAGGTTTTTATTCAAAGATTTAACTGATAGAAAGCCACTGGATTTCTTAGGATTCTTTTCATAACAGGTCCTTTATTATTATTATTATTATTATTATTATTATTATTATTATTATTATTATTATTATTATTATTATTATTATTATTATTATTATTATTATTATTATTATTATTATTATGTAAAAGCAGCAGTTACATACAGCAAACGAGATCACTATGCTGGATTTCGTGTTATATCACTAGTCGGGCACTTCCCAAGCACCTAGGACTGCGTGATGTATTGGCGAATTATGTGAGCAGACCCCAGTAAAGTGGCATTTTGTAGTTGGCAGATGGATATCTTGTCAATGCCAATGGTTTTTAGGTGCCCGCTGAGATCTTTCGGCACCGCGCCCAGTGTGCCGAGGATGACTGGGACCACTTTCACTGGTTTTCACCAGAGTCGCTGAAGTTCAGTTCTCAGATCTTCGTATCTGGTGAGCGTCTCTGACTGTTTCTCCTCAATTCTGCTGTCACCTGGAATAGCAACGTCGACGATCCACACCTTCTCTTTCTCAACGATTGTAATGTCAGGGGTGTTATGCTCCAATTTTCTGTCAGTCTGAAGCCTGAAGTCCCAAAGTAGTTTTGCCTGTTCATTTTCAACAACTTTTTCTGGCTTGTGATCCCACCAGTTCTTTGCCACTGGCAGATGATACTTTTGGCACAAGTTCCAGTGGATCATTTGTGCAACAACATTGTGTCTTTGCTTGTAATCAGTTTGTGCAATCTTCTTGCCGCATCTGAGTATATGGTCGATTGTTTCATCCACTTCTTTGCAGAGTCAGCACTTTGGATCTTCTACTGATTTTCAATTCTGGCTTTGATGGCATTTGTTCTTATTGCTTGTTCTTGTGCAGTCCTTCTGTTTCCTTTTTCAATGTTCCATTCGTAAGCCAAGACCAGGTCTTTTTCCATGTCCACTTTGCCTTTGATTTTCTCCAAGAACTGTCCATGCAGGGCTTTATTGCGCCAGCTGTCAGTTCAGCGTCAAATTGCAGTCTTCCAATACTGGTTCTTGGTTTGCTGCACTTTGAGAAGCTTCTGGTTGTTGACTTCAATCAAAGCTGGTCCTTTGCTTTCTGCCATATAATCTGCTAATGCATGCTTCTCTTCTTCCACTTCCACTTGTTGTTGTTGTTGTTATTATTATTACACTTGTACATATCTGTACAAACATACATATCTGTATGCATTTGCGCTTATAATACAGGACGAAAATGGGATACATATGGGATAAAACGGGATGCATACGAAATGTGTACAGATATTATGCATGTATATGTAATACATACATATCTGTACGTATATTTGAATGTTTGAATCATTTGAATGAATGTTTTGGAACATCCAAAATCCATTCAATTGCCAAATGTTAAGAAATCCAATTTGAATTTGAATGTCAAGGTTAATCGGATTCGAATAGGATTTCTGAATTTTTGACTACTGTATGTGTGCCCATCCCTTGTCCGGATGGTATTTCTGATTGGCTTGGCACCTTTGATTTTGCAAATGCTTTCTGATGGCAAACAGAGAGAGCAGAAACTTGCAACGTATATTTTCTCTCCCAGGAATGTAATGAGACAATGTTCAATCAATATGAAACAAGCAATGGAACTTAACAAAGTTTACTTTTTAAGTAATAAATGAGCAATGTGATCCTGTAAGACAGTGATGGTGAACCTATGACATGTGTGTCCACAGGTGACAGCCCAAGCACTTTTGGGTGACACACTGTGCCACCCTGGCACCTGGACATGTTGCCATTCAATATATTGTAGACACATATGCTCTATGTTAACATTTTTTACTGTTTTGTAGATATTGGGTGTTTTTCCACTGTCAGAAATTACCCATTTTTGCACCCATTAAGGACCCATTTGGGTGTGAGCCAGATGATCCCATTTCCACCACGGCACCCATTTGGGACCTGACTGTTTTGACTGCCACTGAGGAAATCCGGATCAAATGGGTACTTTCTGGCCTTTAATCTGGATTTTCTGTAGACCCCAGAGGAGGTAGAGGAGGCTAGGGGAAGGGGGCACCCATGGGGGGGGGGCAAAACCTAAGCTTCGAAGTCATTTTGAAGTCACTTCGTAGTCTGTGCAAAATAGCTCTGGAGCGTCTTTGAAGTCTGTGCTGATCTTCAGAGTGAACTCCGAAGTGACTCCAAAGTAACTCCAAAGTCACTTCAAAGTTCACTCTGAAGATCAGCACAGACTTCAATGGAGCTGTTTTGCACAGACTTCGAAGTGACTTCGAAATGACTTCAAAATGACTTTGAAGCCACTTCAGAGATTGCACCCCCTGTCCCCCCAAACACCTGGGGTGACAAGCAGACCCCTCATGGGTAGATCCAGATTTCCAAATGGGTGCTCCGGTGTTGCCACGGCAGGGAGGCTAGCACCCATTGCTGTTTGGTGCTAGACCACCCATGGAAAAACATTGGGTACTTCCCTTAATCCAGATCTACTAGATCCGGATTAAGAGATGTAACCATTCCTTAGATCTGGATTAAAGGAGCGCAGTGGAAAAACACCCTATGTTTCAATTGCCAAGTTATTGTGAATGATCTATCAATACACTTTTTTTGTCTACTTTTCCTACAGGCATAGCAGCTAATTTCAGCTTTTTCAAATGGATGAGGCTACTTATACTTAATGTCCGCAGGTAAGTGTTAACAATCAAGAAAATAACCAGGCCATGGGTTCAATTAACTTTTAATAATCTGTCCAATCCTGTGTGTCTCTGTATTAAACACACGGTGACCCAAAGTAGGGATGCGGAAGAAGGTTCTAAACATTCAAAATTCAATCGAATTTGACCGAATGTGGACATTCGAATGCGAATAGAATGACTACACATTCAAAATTAAACATTTGAACGGATTTTGAATGTTCCGAAAGTCAGTCAAATGATTTGAAACATTCAATCCCATACGTATCTGTACACATTTGCTCTGATAGTATGGGAGAAAAACGAGATGCATACGGGATAAAATGGGATGCATATGAAATACGTATAGATACAGTATATATAACATACGACTGTTGTTGACATTCGTATCTTCAGATTCAAATCTAACATTTGAACGAATAGATTTGAATGTATCCCATTCGAATCGGATTTTCTTGCATTCGGATTCTAAACGTTCAAATCGAACCTAACCCACACTGTTCCATGTTAGAAACAACTTGATTGAAATCCTCTGACTCAATTAGGGCATAAGAACATAAGAGGAGCCCTGATGGATCAGGCCACGGCCCATCTAGACCAGCATCCTGTCTCACACAGTGGCCCACCAGTTGCTTCTGAGCATCTCAAGCAGAAGACAAAGGCCAATGGCCTTTAGAAGCATCCTATATGTTGGACTGTGGTGAAGACGCAATCTATTAGGGAACCCAGCCCAAAGTAGTAACTGCACAGCAGAGTGGGGTATATCCAGATCTGATGTGTGCAAATCCAGGTGTTTCTGGTGCACTGGACCCACAAACCAGTTGCAGCTGCTTTAACAATAAAACTTTGAATTGTATCTGGTAGCAAACACAGGCAATCAGCACCGCTTTTTAACCATGAGTATCTGCTCTGCAACCTTTCACGGCAGTCATTAACCCAATTTTTTTCTTGGCTACGTATTTGTAAATCCCATAAAATAAATTGGGCCGCATCCAAATGAGACTGCATTATCCAGTTAGAATGGGGCTACTGCAGTTAATCTACTAAAGGTAGAACTTAGGTAGAATGCTATGCAGTGACATTTTAAGGAGACACATGTGCAATGCGCATAGAAAGCCAGTAGAAATGTACATTACATAGAAAGGTAAGGAAAGATGGTTGACCATGCATGTTTAAAACCATGTCACAAGTGAAAAGGTCTTTCCTAGGAGCACTTTTATGTATGTATGTATGTATGTATGTATGTATGTATGTATGTATGTATGTATGTATGTATGTATGTATGTATGTATGTATGTATGTATGTATGTATGTATATTTCTATCCTGCCCTATACCCAAAGGTCTCAGGGCAGGTAACAACATTTAAAATCAAATATATTAAGACAGATAAACGCATATATTAAAACAACAGTGTCTGAAGCCCAGAGTAAAGAGTTGCATCTTCACCACCCTCCTGAACGTATACAGTGAGGGAGCCTGATGCACCTCAAGGGAGAGACTATTCCATAGCCTGGGGGCCATAACTGAGAAGGCCCTCTCCCAGGTGCCCACCTGTTTCGCTGCTGAGGGTGGTGGTACGCCCAGGAGGGCCTCCCCTCCAGATCGTAAGGCACAGGCAGGTCGATACGGGAGGAGGCGTTCCTTTAGATATTTGCTTACATGGTGGGAATGTCTTTTATTTTTATTTTTAGGAATTCAAGAGGATTTTCTGTGTTTTTGCAGCTGGTTGGTCACACAAAATATGTTTTTCATTAGTACAGTAATACCATTAAGATTGGTCCTAAGCATTGCTGAATTTGTGTTCAGAAATTGTAAACTGTACTGGAATTCTGAGGTAATTTCTCAATTCCGTTTAAAAGGAACAAAAGTTCACCACGAAACTTATGTTTTTGTTTTAATTCTTTGCATTGTTGCCTGTTAAGTGGAATGTATCTAGGAGGAGATGGGTTGGCTTGATTTTAAGGGAATCGGCCTACTTCAGCCACAAAAAGTAAATTCAATTGGAAGAAATAGAAAAGAGGTTTTTGGTGAGCATTGCATTTGAAATAATTGGGAACAATCAGAGGAGAGGCAGGTGTTCATCCTCAGTAGAAAACCTCTGCTGTTCTTAAAGAAAAATGAAAAATCACACTGAAGAATCTCTGATGAAATATTTTAGGCAAACACTATTTCTGAAAGGCAAAGTTTTCATTCTTCATTGAAGTGCTGTCTCTTTCTGCATAGCAGAGTGGATTCCTTTTCCTCGCACTTTGTTTACACAGTTCGGAGCTCAGCTGCAGATTTATTCTGACACAATGGGGTATCTGAGTGTTCTGCGCTCTTTTGTTTTCCAGGGGAAGGCCATCCCCGGAGGAGCGATTTGTTGTGACACCGTCCTTTGCAACAGTTGGCATGGAGACCACTCAACTCACTGAAGAGAATACAGATTTTGCCTCCCGGGACCGCTACCACCATTCCTCCGTTATCACCAGAGGGGAGTTTGTGAATCGTTTCCAACATGAAAGCAACATGCCATTCACCCCACCAGCCAATTGAAAACCCTGACGGCAGACACACCGCCTAATGACAATAGGCTTGCCCTTTTACAACTGGTTTTAGTGCACTCTGAAACTTCCAGTAAAGGAGGCTAGTGGAGCTTTAAAGATACGGCATCCACACATGACTCCAAAATATGCCTTACAGACTTCCCAGGAGTGTAGGGAATTTGTGCTTTAACCGCCCAGTTAATAATTTCATTGATATATGTATTGTTTTCATGACGCGTTGTTCATTAGATGCTCCTGATCAGATACTAGATTCTGCTGATGTCTTAACATGTGACTTAAATATAGGATAAGGTTAAAAAGAGGGAGAGGAAGAGAAGAGAGAAGGCGCATTGTGAGACATTTGATACTGGAATGATACTTTATGTTACACAGAACTAGCGGTGTGCAAAAATGCAATTTTTTGATTTGATGTTATTCAAACTGAATATTCAGATGTTTGAATTTGAACTAATAGAGAAAAAATGAATGTATTCAAATTCAAATCCGATTCAAATACATTTGTATCTATTCGTATGGATATTCAGTTCGTATTTGAAGATACAAATGCCAACAACATTCATATGCGTCCATATGCATCCCCTTTTTATCTTATAGGCATCCCATTTTCGTCCCGTACATATCCGTAGAAATGTGTACAGATACAAATAAGATCCGTATGTCCAAATAATTCGTATGAATGATTCTAAACATTCAAATTTGTTCGAATGTTAAGAAATGAATGTATAGGCATTCGATTCTAATTCGAATGTCCGAATTTGAACAAATATTGTTTTGAATATTCTTGCATGTCCCTACAGAGAACCTCTCGTTATTTCTGTGGGATTCTGTGTTCTCAAAATGAGGGCCTGTTTGCACTTTCTTCTTTGGAATGGCAAAACAATACCATTCCACCGAAGCGAAGATCAGGTGCACAAGGAGCCAATTGCATTTCAAAACCTGGTGCAGTTCCCAGTTGGGCCACTAGCACTTGAAGTACAGGTGGCCTGGCCTAGGCAGGCCAGACCACCGTGGGCAGTGGCTTGGTAACATCTGGGCGGCACCAGAATGCGGGTGCAAACACTGCTGACCAGGAGCTTTCTAGCTGTTTCTGGTCAAGCTGTGGAGAACATAAGAACATAAGAACATAAGAGAAGCCTTGCTGGATCAGGCCACAGCCCATCTAGTCCAGCATCCTGTCGCACACAGTGGCCCACCAAATGCTCATGGGCATCTCAAGCAGAGACAAGGACAAACCTTCTCCTGCTCTCGAGTCCCAGCAGATGGCCCTAGAAGCGCCCCATTTCCTCCCCCCCCCCTCAGCCTGAAAGATGCACCTAGGCATTCTTTCTAGTAGCCAGTGATACATCTGTCATCCATAAATTTGTCTAACCCTACCTTAAAGCCATCCAGACTGGTAGCTGTCACCACCTCTTCTGGCAGCACATTCCATAGGCCGATGACCCTCTGTGTGAAGAAATACTTCCCCCTGTCAGACCTTACGCTCCTACCCATCAGCTTCATAGAGTGCCCCCTGGTTCTAGTGTTGTGCGATAGAGAAAAGAAATTTTCTCTATCCACCTTTTCTATGCCGTGCATAATTTTATATACTTCAATCAGGTCCCCTCTCAAACGCCGTCTCTCCAGACTGAAGAGGCCTAGACGTTGCAGCCTGGTTTCGTAAGGGAGGTGTTCCAGACCCTTAATCATTCCGGTTGCCCTTCTCTGCACCTTCTCTAGTTCCACAATATCCTTTTTGAGGTGTGGTGACCAGAATTGTACACAGTATTCCAAATGTGGCCTCACTATAGATTTATAAAGGGGCAAAATGACACTTGCTGACTTATTTTCTATTCCCTTCCTAATTATTCCCAGCATTGAATTTGCTTTTTTCGCTGCTGCCGCACACTGGGTTGACACCTTCATTGAACTGTCCACCAAAACCCCGAGATCCCTTTCCTGGCGTGTTGCAGAAAGCTCAGACCCCATCAGTTTATAGACGTAATTTGGATTCTTGGCCCCAATGTGCATTACTTTACACTTGTTAAGATTAAAGCACATTTGCCACTTGGTTGCCCACTCACCCAATGCTAAGAGATCCCTCTGGAGCTCTTGGCAATCTCTTTCAGATTTTACTACCCTAAATAATTTAGTATCATCAGCAAACTTTGCTATTTTACTATGTACCCCTTTTTCTAGATCATTGATGAATAAATTAAAAAGCATTGGTCCCAGTACTGAGCCTTGAGGGACCCCACTTTTTACTTCTTTCCACCCTGAGAAATTGCCGTTTACTACTACTCTCTGCTTTCTGCCCTTAAGCCAGTCACAAATCCAGGACAGAACCTGTCCTTTTATTCCATGGCTGGTGAGTTTACTCAGTAGCCTTTGATGTGGGACTTTGTCAAAAGCCTTCTGAAAGTCCAAATAGACAATGTCTACTGGTTCACCTTTATCCACGTGTTTATTGACACTCTCAAAGAATTCCAACAAATTTGTGAGGCATGATTTACCTTTGCAGAAGCCATGCTGGCTTTTGTTCAGCAATGCCTGCTGCTCCATATGCACACTAATTTTGTCTTTAATAATGGTTTCCATCACCTTACACGGAACTGACGTTAAGCTAACCGGTCTGTAGTTGCCTGGATCACCCCTGGATCCTTTTTTGAATATTGGTGTTACATTTGCTACCCTCCAGTCCTCAGGTACGGAGCCTGATGTTAGGGAAAGATTATATATTTTTGCTAGAAGGTCGGCAATTTCGCATTTGAGTTCCTTAAGGACTCTTGGATGAATACCATCTGGTCCCGGTGACTTGTTAACATTTAGTTTATTAAGACATGCCAGGACCTCTTCCTTGGTTATTTCTGTACAGTTTAACTCTTCAGAAAACACAGGCTCAGCTACTGGCATGTGTCTTCTGTCTTCCTCCGTGAATACAGAAGCAAAAAATTCGTTTAGTCTCTCTGCAATCTCCGTGTCTTCTTTAATTACCCCTTTCTCTCCTTTACTATCTAGTGGTCCAACTGCTCTCCTGGTTGGATTCCTACTTCTGATATACTTAAAGAAGTTCTTGTTATTTCTTTTGATGTTTTTAGCAATGTGCTCCTCAAAATCTTTCTTAGCTTTCCTAATGGCCGTCTTGCATTCGTGTTGCCAGTGTCTATGTTCCCTCCTGTTCTCCTCATTTGGACAAGCCTTCCATTTCCTAAATGAACTCTTCTTGTTTTTAATGACTTCATCTACTGCATTTGTGAGCCACATTGGTTTCTTCTTGGACCTAGAAGTCCCCTTTCTTCTTTTAGGAATGCATTCTAGTTGCACTTCCGTTATTGTGTTTTTAAGTAGTCTCCATGCATTTTGAAGTGATTTAACTCTTTTGACTTTCCCTTTCAATTTCCTTTTCACTAATTTCCTCATTTTGGGGAAGTTTCCCTTGTGAAAGTTTAAGGTCTCTGTGTTAGACTTTATTAAGAACTTACTCCCTGTATTTAAGTTGAAGGTTATTGCATTGTGGTCACTGTTCCCAATTGGATCAGCTACAGTGACGTCCTTTACCAGGTCCTGAGCATTACTTAGGATCAAGTCCAGGACTGCATTTCCCCTGGTTGGTTCCATGACCATTTGTTCCATGGAACAGTCATTTATCAGGTCTAGGAATTTTCTCTCTCTTTCCTGAGTTGAACAGGAGTTCACCCAGTCTATGTGAGGATAATTGAAGTCCCCCATTATAACTACCCTATCTTTATGGGCTACCTCCTTTACCTCCTTCTCCAATTGTTCATCTCCTTCGGACGTATGGTTGGGAGGACGGTAGCATGTCCCTATTGTTAGACTTCCTTTTTGGCTTGGTATTTTTATCCACACTGCTTCTGTGGAAGAGCCAGACTCACTTGGACATTCCAGTTCATAAGATTCTATCTCTTCTTTAATATACAAGGCTACACCACCTCCATGTCGCCCTTCCCTGTCTTTCCTGTACAGTTTGTATCCTGGGATGACTGTATCCCATTGGTTTTCGCTGGTCCACCAGGTTTCAGTTATGCCAATAATATCAATCCTATTTTCCATAACTAAGCTTTCTAGCTCCCCTATTTTGGCTCGAAGGCTCCTGGCGTTTGCATATATACATTTATATTCATTCCTTTTGACCAAGTTCTGCCGTCGAGGAACATGTGAAACTAATCCCGCACTTAGCTCAGCATTTTCTGCATGTTTCCAGCCCTCCTCACTTGAGGGTGCACTCTCCCGAACCGGATGCTGCCCAGCTCCTGTCGGCTTTCCCCCAGGGATCAGTTTAAAAGCTGCTCTGCAACCTTTTTAATGTTAATCGCCAGCAATCTGGTTCCCTCCTGGTTCAAGTGTAACCCGTCCCTCTTGTACAGGTTTGGCTTGTCCCAAAAAGTTCCCCAGTTCCTTACAAATCTAAACCCCTCCTCGCAACACCACTGCCTCATCCACGCATTGAGGCTCCTGAGCTCTGCCTGTCTAGCTGGCCCTGCACGTGGAACAGGTAGCATTTCTGAGAATGCGACCCTAGAGGTCCTGGACTTTAGTCTTCTACCTAACAACCTAAATTTGGCTTCCAGGACGCTCCGTCTCGCCTTCCCAACATCATTGGTACCGACATGTACCATGACGACTGGCTCCTCCCCAGCGCTGTCTACTAACCTATCTAGATGTCGCGTGATGTCCGCAACCTTTGCACCAGGCAGGCAAGTCACCATGCGGTCAACACGCCCATCACAAACCCGGCTCTCTATATTCCTGATAATCGAATCTCCCACTACAAGAAGCCCCCCTCCCACTACCCGTGGAGGAGTATCCTCGGTGCAAGAGGACACAGGCACATCCACTGAGGAAGGGGTCCCAACTAAGGGAGCCTGCCCCTCTTCCTCGGCTTGATGTCCTCCCTGCCTGAGGCTTCGACTCTCCGAGGCAGCTGGAGAGCTGCTTGTCATGGAGTGGGATGCTCCTACTGCATCCCTGAATACCTCACCCTCAGCCCTCCTACTCTCTATCTGCTTCTCCAGGTCCGCTACCTTGGCTTCGAGGGAAGAAACATGTTCCCTGAGAGCCCGGAGCTCATTGCACCGAACACATACCCACGACTGCTGCCCCATGGGCAGGTAGTCATACATATGACACTCAGTGCAAAACACTGGGAAGCCCCCCTCCCCCTGCTGGCATTCTACCTTCATTGTATTTAATAGATTTGTGTTATTTATGAAAAATTACCTAAAAAAAAAACTCTAAAACACTTTCTTTAAGATAAACTTTGGTTATGCTATCCCCCAAAACTGTCCAAAAACCAGAGGACTTACCTCCCACACTTACCACAGCACAGCAGCAGTTTTCCCAGGTTATTTTGTCAAAATCCCAGTTATTTTCTGGTTAGTTATAGCAGAGAGATCTTCCTCCCACGGAGTTTACTTGTCCACGGCTAGTTAAGCCTGGGCAGCTGGAAGGAGCTCCAGGAGGCTCAGATGGTGGTGGCAGTGTGGTGTGCAGTTCAGTCTCCCCAGGAGTGCTCTGTACTGGCATGGGATGCTGGCAGTTTTCAGGAAGATCATGAAGATTACAGTTTATGAGCCACTGACCTTAAGCACAGTCTGGGGCTCCTTACCTTGTGTCTTCTGGCATGTACAGTGGTAGATTCTCATTACCTCCTTCCAAGGAGATTCAGCAGATTGAATCTGCAAGCCTTTGCTCACCCCAGAGCTCAGCCCACTAGGGATGTGCACGAACATTCGAAGATATTCAAAATTTGATCAAATCTGTCCAAATTTTGACATTTGAACTCGAATCGAATGTCCATAGATTTGAATTTAAAGATCTGAATGAATTTCAAATTTTGAATTTCACATCTATTTGTTCAAATTACCCAGACATTCGTATGTGTACAGGTTCGTACACAATGCGTACTTGCAAATACGCATCTTTCCCGCATTCGTACAGATCTGTACGGGATGAAAATGGGATAACTATGGGATGCATATGGACATGTACAGATGTGTACAGATGCATACAGGGTGCGTACTGGCAGATTCAAATGTTACCGACATTCATAAGTGCAAATTCAAATAAAAAAAATTGAAGGAATAGATCGAATTTGCTTAATTCGAATGAATTTGGTTAGATTCAAATTTTAAAGATTTGATTCAAATCAAATTTTTGTATATTCAAATCAAATCCTGAAAATTGCATTCGTGGACACCCCCAATGCCCACTCCCTCATCTATAGCTTCCCCCCTAAGTGAATATGGGTCATGCTACCAAGGCCATTATGTTGGTAGTTGTATGAAATCTGGAAGGCCATGTGCATCCCTGTCGTACATCTGAACTTTGTTGTCCACCTACATTAGGATTCTGCCAAATTTGTGTATGGAAAACTACAAATAAATATGTGAGTGGGCAATGCTCTTGTGATGCCTAAATTCAATGAAGCTGGGTAGAGTAAGTAACAAAGCTCCAAAGGTGAAACGTATGTGTCCCTTGAATAACAGACTAATCTAAATAAGTGAGCAGATGGGAAGGGCCTCAAATTCAGTGCTGCGTACAACCCCAGCAGGCTTCATACTGTGATGTGGAAAGAATAAAATCCATTTGGGCATCTGTGGCAGAGTATGGATTTAAATCAGTACAAGGTATCCAAAAAATGCATGCAGAGGGGGAGAAGGAGATAAATGCTTTGTCTTTCCTCTGGGCCCAGCAAAGAAAAGTGGTAAGTGTCTGTTATTGTTTTAATGCTTTAGTGATGTTAAATGATGTTTGATTTTAGATGTTGTTACCCACGTGGAGACCTCCAGGTATAGGGTGGGATAAAAATGTAAATGGATGGATGGATGGATGGATGGATGGATGGATGGATGGATGGATGGATGGATGGATGGATGGATGGATAGATGAGTAGAACAAGATCGCTCTTATTTTATAGACTGCTAACATTTGTAGTTCTGTATACAAGGCTGAATTACACAACTGGAATTGTGTTGACTGACAACTTCTGACTAAGCCCTAATCAGTGGTTGCTTCCGCACGCATCTTGTTTGGAATGGTTCAGGACCTGTTCAGGACCAAGCATAGAAGGTTCCATTGTCTATCCTGGACCAATCGTGGCAGCTGTCCAGACACTACATAGCTGTTCCCATCCACACAACTGACTCCCCACCCAAAGAACCACCCACCCCTGTCAGCTCAGACTCCATCACTCATCTGATGCATCTGATGCACAAAGGCAAGGCTGAGCAGAACAGCTTCCAATGGTAGTATGTTCTACCTTTGTGTTTTGAAAATATTTGGAAGCTTGTATAAGATTCAAAAATGGGGCTGCACAGTTTCCTCTGTTCCAGACCAGAACAAGTTGGCTTGGAACAGTTCTACATCTTTTTCAAACACGTGAACAGATTAGACCAGTGGTTCTCAACCTGGGGGTCGGGACCCCTTTGGGGGTCGAATTACGCTTTCAGAGGGGTCGCGATGAGTCTCCTGCTGCCCTTCCCTCCCACTTCCCAGCTGCTTTGCCCCCGTGGTTGGGGTCTCCACAACATGAGGAACTCCATTAAGGGGTCACAGCATTAGGAAGGTTGAGAACCGCTGGATTAGACTATGTTTCAATACCAGTGGCAGGCCAGTTTCTGGAGAGCTGCTATTTTTTTTGTCTATATCCATTGTGGGGGATAGAGCGGGACAGTGGAATCCCTTTCATGTGACTGGCTCACTGACAGACCGTGCCACCTAAAATGCTGGCTCAGGTCATTAAAAGGTGTAGCAAATTGGACTAGACCATGTTAGGGGGTGTGCACAAATGCAGTTTTTGGGATTCAATTCGAATTGAATATCTGAAAATTTGATTCGATTCAAATCTTTAAAATTTGAATTTAGCCAATTTTGATTTGAATTAAGCAAATTCGAATCTATTCATCTGAATTTGCAATTCAAATTTGCACTTACGAATGACGACAACATTTGTATGTGCCTGTATGCATCGTTAGGCATCCTTGTATGCATCTGTACACATCCCTATGCATCCATAGTGATCCTGTAGGCAATGCGTTTTTGTTCCATCCAGATCCGTACAAATGCGTATGTGCAAGTACATATTATGTACAGACCCATACACATATAAGTGTCTGGATAATTCAAACAAATAGATTCAAAATTTGAAATTTGTTCAAATGTTTAAATTTGAATTTATAGACATTCCATTTTGAATACCTTTGAATATTCGACTATGTCCAAGATCCCTTTCAATTCATATATGATTCTACAAGCATGAATTGGAATGTATTCTGGGAACACCTGTGACTAATGCTACAATTCCTCTACTATTTATGAGCTTAATTTAGTACTCCTGCCATCCATATTGCATCCACAAGTTCTCTCTACAAGATTGTATGAAATCTGCATCGGTGCTGTTGTTCCTACAGCTGCTTCCTCAGTCCCAAGGATATCTTTATTATTATTATTATTATTATTATTATTATTATTATTATTATTATTATTATTATTATTATTATTATTATTATTATTATTATTATTATTATTAACACAACTTTAAAACTTCATCTTTCCATTGGTTTATGTCTATACATTAATATTAAATCTTTCAGTTGTTTATTATCGATGACTTCCTCCATAGTTCAAAATCTTCCCTTCATATCTCTTCTTGCTTTCCTACCATCAGATATTTTTCTTCCTTTCAGCTGACTGCTTGATAGTCAGTGAAATCCAACAGTTATTGTGCCAGTTTCAGGTAGATAACCGATAAAGGATCTCCAGTCTTTTACATACTAGAGATCTGCACGAACTTTTTTTTTACATTCTGTCCGAATCGATTCAAATGCCTGAAAATCCTATTCAGTTCAAATCTTTTCAATTCAAATTTAACAAGATTAGATTTGAATTTACCAAATTCAAATCTATTTGTTTGAATTTTTTTTATTCAAATCTACACAAATGTCGACAACATTCATATGTGCATGGGCGTATCTTCCCCACGCCCGTACACATCCGTACGCATCTCGTAGTTATCCCATATGCAACCTGTTTTTATCCCGTACGGATCTGTACAAATCCGTAAGGATAAGGGAAAGATACGGATCTCCAAGTACACATCGTGTATGAACTCTTACACATAGGAATTTCTGGATAATTTGAACAAATAGATCCAAAATTCAAAATTCGTTTCAAATGTTTACATTTGAATTTTGGAACATTCTATTCGAGTTAGAATGTCAACATTTGGCACATTCGATCAGATTTCAAATGCCCACAAGTATTTGTGCACATCTCTATTACATACTCATCTGTTGTTCTAATTTTTATAAAATTCATCAATCCCAGGAGTGTCTAAGCTCTACTACTTCTATAGTATAAACCAAACCAAAAAGAAGGTGTGAAAAGACTCAGCTGCTAAATGCAACAAAGGTACAATAAAGCTCTGGGCTTAATCTGTTCAGTGACCAATAACTTAAGTTAATAGACGCATTGTTGGGTCTATATATTTTTTACTTTTCTTTTCCTCATGATTATACTGAATTCCCATGTATTTAAAGGATAGGATTTTTCTGAGGGAGTCCAGAAGCATCTAAAAATATTCAAATGTCAAACCTGTTTTCCTATTCCTTTTTATCTGAATAAATAAGCTCCCATTTTGTCTCCTCCAAATGCATCTTGTGCTTTGTTAGCCTGCAATACCTAACATATGCAAGATAAAGAGACCTTGCCAAATTAATTCATACCCTCTGTGCACAATTCCATAAATTGCCTAATTGAGTACTTTGACTGTGATTATAAAGCAGTTAACATACTGAAAAATATCATCACAATAATAAAATATAATAATCAACTAATAATGAAAACAATATTAAATAATTTTCCTCAGATGATGGAATAACGAGTGGCTTGACGTAGTTGTTAGCTTCCCTATAGATCTCGTGGTAATTAATTGCTTCCTTTTTTCAAAAGCAAAATTCAAGTGATGCGTTATTTTATATGTCTCATTTAGATATTCCAATTCATTTAGAATTGTGATATATTATTGCCTAAGAGACCAGTTTCCTGTGCTTGGTGTGTAAAATTGCTAGAAATTAGGTCAACAAATACATAGACACGTTAATATTTCTTGTGTAGAGCATCTGTCCTGGTTTCCTAATGGGAGTTTTATTCATTCATTCATTCATGGATCCCCAGAGTCTGTAACAGCCTCCCTCCTGAGGTTCACCTGGCATCTACATTATATGGTTTCCAGTGTCTGGTTAAAAGGCCTTTGATGTTTAGCTCCCTCTGGGTTCTGTTATATTTTAAATATTTTAAATATGATATGTGCTTCATAAAGTAGCCTTGGGACGGGAACAGAAAGATGTGAGCTTAGCAACCCAAACTGAAGACTATAAGGGGAGTTTTTCCACCGCGCTCCTTTAATCTGGATCTAAGAAGATCCGGTTCTAAGGAATGGGTATATTCCTTAATCTGGATCTAGTAGATCCAGATTAAGGGAAATACCCAATGTGTTTCCACGGGTGGTCTAACACCCAATAGCAATGGGTGCTAGCATCCCTGCCATGGAAACACCAGAGCACCCATTTGGAAATACGGATCTACCCATTAGGGGTCTGCCTGTCACCCCAGGTGTTTGGGGGGGACAGGGGGTGCACTCTCCGAAGCGGCTTTGAAGTAATTTCAAAGTCATTTTGAAGTCACTTCGAAGTCTGTGCAAAACAGCTCCATTGAAGTCTGTGCTGATCTTCAGAGTGAACTTTGAAGTGACTTTGAAGTGACTTTGGAGTTACTTTGGAGTCACTTCGGAGTTCACTCTGAAGATCAGCACAGACTTCAAAGATGCTCCGGAGCTATTTTCCACAGACTTCGAAATGACCTCGGACATTCATACATGAATCAAATGTTATGACATTCATACAGTAACAGTCGTACAAATACAAATGTTTCGGAACGTTGGAGACTAACAGGAGAAGGGTTGGTGGCATGAGCTTTCATAGACACGTCTACTTCTTCAGATGCTAGGGGGCCCAATGGGCACATCTAGTTCTTCAGATGCTAGCATCTGAAGAAGTAGACTTGTCTACAAAAGCTCATGCCACCAACTCTTCTCCTGTTGGTCTCCAAGTGCTACTAACAACCTTGCTGGACTTTTCGAATTAGACTAACACGGCTATTTCTCTGATATTGTTCATAAGGATGTAGCCAAACCCTCCCACCATGATGTAGTTACCCCACAGAGGATACTGTGTCCTTAAGCAGCCTGCCCCCATCTACCTATAGTTGCTTTAAATAGGGCAGGCTGCTTGGGCCAGCTGGGAATTTCAAAAGTGGCTTTGAAAAAGCAGCTCTGTGTTCCACAGTGCCACAGGATCCTATTGCTTCTGCTGCAGCAAAACTCATCTGAGTTTCTGGACTTGGAAGTCACTTTGTTCAAAATATAATTTGTAGAAAACAAGAAAGCAATCACACTTGGAATGAAGTGATTGCATGCATGCACTGATATAGCTTCTATCAGCATGGAGCCTATTCCTTTCATTCATTCATTCATTCATTCATTCATTCATTCATTCATTCATTCATTCTTTCCTTTCTTTCTTTCTCTTTCTTTCATTCTTTCATTCTTTCATTCTTTCTTTCATTCATTCATTCATTCATTCATTCTTTCTTTCTTTCTTTCTTTCTTTCTTTCTTTCTTTCTTTCTTTCTTTCTTTCTTTCTTTCTTTCTTTCTTTCTTTCTTTCTTTCTTTCTTTCTATTTCTATCCCGCCATTTACCTGAAGGTCTCAGGACAGGTGACAACTTTTAGAATCAGACATACATTAAAACCACAACAGTATAAAAACAGTAACAGGGTCTGTAGAGTTATATTCCCATTTAACCAAAGGCCAGAACAAAGAGGTGCGTCTTCACCGCCTTCCTAAAGTGAAGGAGCCTGATGCACCTCAAGGGGGAGACTGTTCCATAGCCTAGGTGCCATCACTGAGAAGGCCCTCTCCTGCATGCCCACCTTTTTACTACTGAGGGTGGTGGAACAACCAGGAGGACCTACCTTCCAGATCTTAAGGCACAGGCAGGTCAATATGGAAGAAGGCATTCCTTTAGATATTTGGGGCCCAAGTCAACGTTAACACCTCAAATTGGGCTTGGTACCCAACTGGCAGCCAATGCAACTCTTTTAAGACCAGGATGATCATCCAGCCAGCTGTTCCTGTCAGCAGTACTGTATAGCAACTGCATTCTGCATCAGCTGATGTTTCTGAACTGTCTTCAAGGGCAGCCCCTTAACGAGCGCATTACAGTAGTCCAATCTGGAAATTACCAGGGCATGGATAACTGTGTTCAAGTCATCTCTGTCCAAAAAGGGCTTCAACTGACATAGTTGGGAATAGACCTTCAAGCATCAGCGCTGAGTTCAAGAGCACCCCCAAATTTCACACCTGTCCCTTCCAGGGTATTACAACCCCATCAAGGACAGGGTGTCTCCCAACTACATGGACCCAAGAGCCTGTGACACTGTCTTCTCTGGATTCAGCTTCCATTTATTGCCCCCCATCGAGCCCATTACTGCTTCCAAGCACCCGTCAAGCACTTGAACCACCTCTCCTGATTCAGATGGCACAGAGAGATAGAGCTGGGTATCATCTGCATACTGATGGCACTTCACTCCACATCTCCTGATGACCTCTCCCAGGACCTAACTGGGAGTTTGTACATGCCAAGCAGATGTTCTGCTGCTTAACTGTTTCCCTTCCCAACAAAAGAAAGAAGCCTTGGACAACGAAACGCTACAAAGATGGCTAAAAGGGAAGAAGAAGAGTTGGCTTTTCTACCCTGCTTTTCTCACTCATTTAAGGGGACACCTGAGGTGAGGCTGTGAGAGCTCAGAAGAGAGCTGTGACTATCCCAAGGTCACCCAGCTGGCTTGATGGAGGGGGGCGGAATCGAACCCAGTATTCCCAGATAAGATTCTGGCTCCCTAACTACTAGACCAAATTGGCTAGAATTCTCCCTTCCAGCCCCTGTCAAGGGAACAAATTTTCCACTCGCTTTCCTTTCCCCATTTCTATGCACAGTCTTGTAAACTTCAATCAACAGAGAACAGAACAACTCCGAAACGAGTCACGGTTGAAGGACGCAAGCACTAAATAATTATAATGAGAATGAAGTTTTATTTATTATTATTGGAATGAAGAGGGGAGTTTTGATGAAGTGCAGACCAAGAGTTCCATGGTCTTTGCTACATTTTTATGCATGCTGTAAGATCACGTTTATGCAGATGTCATAATTTGTGGTCTGGTGTTTGCTCCGTTTCTAGAGATTTTGGATGTCATCCTAGAGAGCCGTAGCACCTGCAAGGGGAAGAGCGCTCATTCAATTCCACAAAGACTTTCCAAGTTTTAAGGCAGCCCTTCTCTTGCTACATCCGACAGAACACATTCTCTTGGCTGGTTAGGACACAGTATTTGTGATCTGTATACAGAAGAATATTTTGCATTCATTATTAGAGACGTGCACGATTATTCGGAGGCATTCAAAATTCGGTTGAATTCGTTCAAATTTGCACATCTGACTCCAAATCGAATGTCCCTGAATTTGAATTTAAATAGTCAAACGAATTATTTTCAAATCTATTTGTTCAAATTATTTGGACATTCGTATGCGCACGGGTTGGTCCGTGATGCGTACTTCCATGTACGCATCTTTCCCGCATCTGTACTCATTTGTACGGATCCGTATGGGACAAAAACGGGTTGCATAAGGTTGTGGACGGGATGCGTAACGACGCATACAGGCGCATACGAATATTGTTGACATCTCTAGGTGCAAATCTGAACTGAAATTGAAATTTTAAAGATTCAAATGAATCCCTAAAATTGTATTCCTGCACACTCATATTCTTTATTGGTGGGAGGGAATTAAGTGTACATTTTACATGTTAATGTGAATTATAGGCTGGTCAACCACGCTGGTTGAGAAGATCAAGGTATGTATGCCTGCATACTGTGCTTGTATCCACCGCTTGACCCCTTGGAGATCTTTTCACTATTTCACACTTGTTGCTCTGATCCCTTGACCTGCAGGCCGCATCCCCATTACAAGCTTATATCGGTTTCAAACCGTTTTCACTCCTCGCAGACCCCACGTCAGTTTGGTTTAACACACTTTCCGTGCGTTAAATTGCCCCAAAGCATTGTAAATGTTAATCCTCATTTCAACAGGTCTCACTCCGGTTTGTGCGCTTGAAATGTTTTACATTTTTTACTGTGGGGACCCTACCGTTTTAAGGGATGAGAATCCATGTTTAGGGTTTCCCTCTCCCAATGGCTTGCTTCCAAAGACAGTGATTTCAGTGTAAAAATCCAACCTTCACATCAGCCGCTACACTGTCGCAATCTGATAACACTTCACACCTGATAACAATGTTGCAATTTTGTTCAATTCTAGCTCTTTGGAGTTCTGACCTTTAAAGGGGAAAGAACAGCAGGGGCATGTTCTGGGAGATGTGTGAATGTTTAAAGCTCCCTTGCTTGAGTTGCCGCTGCTGCTGTGTGCCCTGGGCAATGGGGAAATCGCTGGCTGCCCGCTGCCGGTTTTCCTCCATCCAGGCAAGCGGCAGCCACCCATCCAGGCTCGGTGAAGGGGTCCGTTATGGGTGGCGCGTTCACGCCGGGAGGAAGAGGGCAGGGCAGCCCCGAAAAGCGGCTTTTAGAAAGTAGCCACTTGAGTCCCCCCTTGAGTCACGTAGGGCACCTACGATCCTCAGAATCCGGATTGAACGCGATTAAGCTGAAAGTAATGGGATCAGGCAAATTCGTGTTTGCATCCGGTTCGATTATTTCGGTGTAGGGAAACTGGATTAAGCTTGTAATGGGGATGCAACTACAGTCCCTGCTGGTCACAATTTGACCTGCACTCAGGCCACGTGAGTATATTGTTTGTTTACACTCATGTCCCACCCTGTATTGTAAATTCTCCGGGCGAGTTATGAAAGTTGAAAGCACAGCTAAAACAGATTAGAACCGGAGCTAAAAGAGATTACAGTTTGGATTCCGTGCCAGGTATAAACATTCTCGAAACTCTCCTTTTCCTGATGCTTCAGTACTCAAATCCTACAAAACTCCATCCCACCTTGGGTTTGCTTCTGGCCATGGCTTCTATTGAGGCAAATATCTAGTAAATTTGACACTTTAAATGTCCTGTTTTCAGATTTCTTTAAAAAGATAAATAAGGTGCATTTTGTAATACAGCCCAGCCTTCTCGAGGAGGGGGCCCCCCTTAGCTGTGCCCAGCCTTGATTCCCTCTGGCCAGCGACCTGTCATACTGGGCTGTGGTCACACTTAAGGTTTAATCCAGCTTCGGTCCACTTTCAGAGCGAGAGAACACAACAGCAAAGAGACAAGCTGTTTTCTTTCAGTGCTAAATAACTCAGAAACTTTGGGGTAGAGAATGTGGAAAGAAAATTCCTGGTCTTTTTGCTAATGTGTTCTATCGCTCCGAAGGTGGACTGAAGCTGGATTAAAGCTTAGGTGTGGCCACAGCCAAGGTTTAATCCAGCTTCGGTCCACTTTCAGAGCGAGAGAACACATCAGCCAAGGGACCAGCTGTTCTCTGTCAGTGTTCAATGCACTTTTGGGGCAGACAGCATGGGAAGAAAGCAGCTCGTCCCTTGGCTGATGCGCCCCTCGCTCCGAAGGTGGACCGAAACTGGACTGCAAGCCTTCAGCGTGTGACCGCAGCCCAGGATGTTGGGGGGGGGGGGCGAAGGGAGGACCCGGGGAGGAGGAGGAGGAGGAGGAGGCCTTGCCCGGTGACGTCATCCCTGGGGGGGCGGACCCTGCGCCGCCGAGCGCTTTTACTTTCGGGCTCGGGGCGCTTCGCTTCGCTCGGCTTCGCAGCTGCCGACCATGCAGCGCCTTCGTCCAGCGGCTGATCCTGCCCGTGGCGGCGCCGGCTCGCTCTTCTCCGCGCCCGCCGCCCAGCCGCTGAGCATGGGGCTCCCGGGGGCGCCTCGGGGGGTCGCCCAGCTCCCTTCCTACTAAGGACCCCCGCCGGGCATGCCGAGCCCCCAGCGCCATGCCGGCCACGCGCCCTGCCTGGCTCCCCCGGCTCAGGCTGCTGCTGCTGCTGCTGCTGCCGCTGCTGGTGGGGCGGCCGCACCTCGCCCTGGGGGCTCCCCCGCTCGGCTCCCCCCCCTCCGCCGCCGCCCCCGAGCGCGACGCGGGATCCCCGGAGACCCCGGGGGCATCTTCGCCTGCCGCCGCCGCCGCCGCCGAGACCCCCTTGGAGAGGGGGAGCTGGGAGACCCCCGGCGCCTTTCGCGGGAGCCTTGGGGACCCGACGGCCACGGAAGGACCGGGTGAGCGATGCGGGGCCAGAGGGAAAGGGGGGCGGAAGCCGTGTGGTCTGGGGGCGAGGGAGCAGCTCTCTTACCTGGGATAGCGGCTTGGGTTACGCACTCCTCCACGAAGCCAGCTGGGTGACCTTGGGCTGGTCACAGCTCTCCTTCTGAGGTCTCGCAGCCCCGCCCACCTCACAGCGCAACTGTTGTGGGGAGACGAACAGAAGTTCTAGCAGTTAGGGAGTCGGACTCTCATCTGGGAATACCTGGTTTTACTCTGCACTCCACCACGAAGCCAACTGGGTGGCCTTCCGCTAGTCACAGCTCTCCTTCTGAGCTCTCACAGCCCCACCCACCTCACAAGGTGTCCTGTTGTGGGGAGAAGAACAGACGGTTTGTCAGCCTCTTTGAGTCCCTTCTTCTCCTTCTTCTTCGCCTTTCTTCCCAGCCTATTCTGTGCGAAGGAGAAGATCCCTGCAGGGGGATTTGATGGCTGGAAGAAGCAGCCCTGCTTGCTTGCCCACAGATTTCACATTGTGTCACCCCAGTCTCCTCCCCCCCCACCCACCCGTGTTTCCTAAGTTGAAAGGATCTGGCCAGGATCACTCCAACAACAACAACAACAACAACAACCCGCCTCCACCACCACATGGCCTGTCCCAGCCGGGAAAGAAAACTCAGGCTGTGTTCACACCTATGTTTCAATCCAGCTTCAGTCCATTTTCAGAAGAAGAATTGGCTTTTCTACCCCACTTTTCTCACCCATTTAAGGGGACTCAAAGCGGCTGACAAACCTTCTGTTCTTCTCCCTGCTACAGAACACCTGTGAGGTGAGTGGGGCTGTGAGATCTCAGGAGAGAGCTGTGGCTAGCCCAGAGGCACCCAGCTGGCTTCGTGGAGGAGAGTGGAGTAATTAAACCCGGTATTCCCAGATAAGGGTCTGACTCCTTAACCATTAGGCCAAACTGGATAGCACACTCTCAGAGCGACAAGCTGGTTGTATTGGGTTTTATTGAACTCAGAAAATCCACTTGTAAGTTAGAGAACATGGAAGGAAAATAGCAAGCCACTTTGCAGCTGTGTTCATCCAGTTTTAAACTGTTTTTGTATCATCATCATCATCATCATCATTAGTATTAGTATTATGCTGAATTTTAAACCTTGTACTGGTTTTAGTATTGTTTTATACAGTTTTGATATGTTTGTTTTTAAATGTTGTGAGCCCCCCAGAGACCCTTGGGTATGGGGCGGGTTATAAATATAAATATAAATATAAATAAATAAATAAAATAAATAAAAATAGCCAAGGCATTTTAAAGAATTTCTTCTGAAAGCAAAAGAATGTTCATGATCATAATCACAAGTTTTGTTTGTTCGATACTTACAAGGACAGAACATTGCAGAAAGAAGGTAAATGCTAATTTGCTTTTTCTGGACAAAGATGAGTCACACCATAGTTCAGTAAAGTATAAACCTAAATGCTATGGGACTCTGGCTTTTCAATAGACAAACACAGGATTACAAAGCTGTGTATACTAAGGCTGCTTTCATGCCTAAGTTTTAATCCAGCTTCAGGCCACTTTCAGGGTGAAGGAACCCATCAGGAAAGTTATTATTATTATTATTATTATTATTATTATTATTATTATTATTATTATTATTATTATTATTATTATTATTATTATTATTATTATTGGTTTATTTCTACAGCGCTGTCAATGTACTCAGCGCTTTACAGATGCAAACAAAATGTATATGCATATAAAAATATAAAAACCTGCTGAGGGCGTACAATCTAAAAACAATCATAACAATAGTAGCAATTAGCAATTAACAAGTAAAACAACTAAGTAAAAAATAGAAAGGATAAAACAACTGTAGGCAGTATCCCATTAAAAGATCATCTAGGGTGTTTTTCCACTGTCACTAGAAGTACCCATTAAGTACCCATTAATGGGTACAAAAATGCCATTTCGTACCCATTAATGGGTACTTAATGGGTACTTTTAGTGACAGTGGAAAAACACCCCTACAGAGAGCCTGGAAATGCTTCCCTAAAGAGCGTGGTCTTCAGATTTAAAGGATGATAGAGAGGAGATGGCACGCAAAGTGGGGGGCATTATTATAGTTTATTTATAAAGCGCTGTACACGAAATAACATCAATTTTAAAAAAGTATAAAACTTGCCAGTGGCGTACAATCTAAGGTAAGATAAAATAATTTACACTAAAACCAGAAGCAAAACAATAAGCAAATGTAATAAACAGATAAAATATTAAATATTAAAACATGACACAGATCACACCATATCTGGAAAGGCTTTCCTGAACAAAAAAGTCTTCAGCTCCGACTTAAAGGACGCCAAGGATGTGATAGGTTCCAAAAATGGGAAGCAAAGGAAAAAGGACGAATGCTAGACGTGATAAGCTGTTTTCTTTTGGCATGACCTAACTCAGAAAATGCACCTTCAGATTAGTTAATATGAAAAGCAAATGACCAGTCAGTTTGCTGATGGGTTGTATCACTCTGCAGGTGGGCTGAAGCTGAGTTAAAAACTGACGTGCAAATGCAGGCAAAAATAGGTGCAAATACAAGCCTTAGCTCTTTGGTTGCCAGCTCTCTAGAGAACGCCTGGGTACTCAAGTGTGACAGGAATGTAATAAATCAGTGCTTTAAATGATGGCGTGTCATGTATAATGAATGTTTCAATAAAGAATAGTATATAATATTGTACAAATAGTAGGGATGTACAAGGATATTTGTAGGCATTCGAAATCCAATAAAATGTGCCAAATTTCAGCATTCGAACTTGAATCAAATGTCCCGAAATTTGAATGTAAACATTCAAATCAAATTTCAAACTTCAGATCTATTTGTTCGAATTATCTGGACGTTCATATGCGTACGGGTTCGTACAAGATGCGTATCTGAAGATCTGCATCTTTCCCGCATCCGTACGCATTTGCATGGATCGGTACAGGATGAAAACGGGTTGCATACGGGATAACTACTGGATGCGTATGGATGTGGGGAAGATGCGTACGACACGTACGAATGTTTTCGACATTCGTACGTGCAGATTTGAATCAAAAATTCAAACAACTAGATTCAAATTTGGTAAATACAAATCGAATCTTGTTGAATTAAAATTTAAGATATTCAAATCGAATCAGCTTTTTGGGGATTCGATTCGAATAGAATTGAATGTAAGAAAATCCATATTCGTTCAAATAGATGCCCTTTGAATAGTGGGATTTGAATTCAATGTGATTTTCAATCCCATATGAATCCCATATGGGAACCCACTTGTTTAATGGGGCCACACTTTCCCTCCCCACTTGCAGACACTGTTCTTTTAATATATGCTCTTATTATTTTAATATATTTGATTTTAAATATGGTTACCCGCCCTGAGACCTTTGGGTATAGGGCGGGATAGAAATATATATAAACAAAGAAATAAATACAAGCCCCATACATACAAATCCAATATGAATTCCATACGGAGCTTCGTATGAACGTGTTGAAACATTTTATTAGAATTCGAACGTCAGTCTTTGAATATGAGCGTCCAAATTCATACAAATTTCGAATGTTACGAATATTCTTGCGTATCCCTAACTGCAAGAGATCATTATAAAGCAGTGATGGTGAACCTTTTGAGCTCGGTGTGTCAAAATTCGCAAGAAAACTGACCATAACTTGGGTGCTGTGTCACATCTAGAAATATCCATAATAAAAAAGTTATATTTTTGAAATATCTATTTTATTAAAAGCAAAAGCAAATAATTCTTTACATTTGATAAATCTTCAATTGAAAGTTGGCATTTCCTACATTTCAAGAAGAAGCAAGCACTACACGCCCAGGTGCCAGGGTGACCAGGTGTGCCACCCAGAAGGGCTTGGCCTGTCACCTGTGACACATGTGTCATAGGTTGGCCATCACTGTTATAAAGGTATCGGCTCCTGGATGCAACAAAAGAGGAACAAATAACGTTTCTGATGCTATAGCGATCATAAGTCTAGTTCAGAAATGAAGCAGAACCTCTTGAGGCTACGAAGCGTAAGAGACTGTGTCCACCGCACAGATCCCGCAACTACAGTTAAACTCTCATCGGATTAATCAACCTACGAGTTACCCTTGTGCATCCGATGCCTGTTTTAATTTCCTCCCTTTCTTCTGGCAGCTGGTAGTTAGTTTTAACAAAGGGTGTGCTGAGATTCGGTAACTAATTGCAGGTGATATTGCTTATTGCGGCTTTTCCAGCTGGAAAAAAATCTGGATTAAATTGACAAGAAGGTCTGGCAATGTGATGAGGCAACACCATTTAGTCCCGTTGGAAATCTGTGGCAACATACAAATTGCATATTCAGTGCCAAAGCCAGAACATAGCCTGGGCTCACATTAGCCTCTTTCTTCAGTCCGGCAGTGACCCATGGATCAGAGTTGTAAGAAGGAAAGCGAGGCTTCGTGCAGAACCTTTGCTTTCATCTCCCTGAGCTGAACTGATGTCTGAATCAGTTCATGTCTGACACAGCTGAATAAAACCTCCTCTGCTACCCTGTAGTCCAAGTCTCATTCTACATTCTTGGTGGTGCTCCGGATAAGTAGGTAGTCATCAGGCTGCATTGACTGTGCTTTCAGCAGGAGCGTGAAGACCGAAATCAGGGTGCTCGTTTTAATTCAGAGAGACGCCTGTGGGAAATTGAAAGTCACTTCTGCTAGAGGATTGTAATGCCGCTATGTTGTGCGAAACTGGGCTGTGCCCCTGTTCTCATCTGTGGTGCCCATAACCTTTGGCTTCCCATAGCTGGCAATTATTCATATAAAGCGCTTCTGCAAAATCCGGGCGTTTTTGCACCACCGAAGGACATGGCATTTTGTTGCCTGTGGAAGGACAAAACTATAGCCAGCATGTTATTGTGGAATGACCAAACATGGTGCTCAGGAGATTAATGTTTGATATCTCTACAACCTTCTCTAGAATTAGAGTTGGGCCTAGGCATCAGAAGACGTTTTTGGTAAACTGCTTTGTTGACTCAAAACACTGTTGGGTTTGTTGGCGACAAAGGATGAAAAAGATAGAAATTCAAAGCAGAATTCAAAATGTGACCGGAGGATTTTTATTTTTTAAAAAAATTATATACAGTTAAACTCTCATAGGATTAATCAAGCTATGTGTTACCTTCGTACACCCAATGCCTGTTTTAATTTCCTCCCTTTCTTCTGGCAGCTGGAAACATTAGAGTAGTGGACCAAAGGGCATCAAAAATTATTTGGAAGGTCCTGTTTAGCTACTTTGATTAAAACAAATAAAATGCATTATTCCCAAACTGAGATACCCCTGTTTACACCCATTTCCTTCAGTGGAATTCTCTGCAGTGTGGGCATGCCGGATTGAACTAAACATATGGTGTCCTGGCTTAAACAGAGCTGGTTAGTAGAAATTCATGGCGGGCAGGTGTATCAATGGCTACTGAAATGGAAGCCTTGATCCTGTCCTCCAGCTTGGAGAGACAGACACGATGCCTCTAAGATTTTTTTTTCTCTTCTTGAGATGCTCAGAAGGAATTGGTGGGCCGCTGTGTGAGACAGGATGCTGGACTAGAGGGGCTGTGGTCTGATCCAGCAGGGCTCTTCTTAGGTTCTGAGGGTATGCCACTATCTATGCAAGCTAGCCTTTGGCGGTGTAGCGTATTTGGCCATTTGTCTGTGGTCAGTTATTGTCAGCTAGCTGATTTGTCTTATGGTTGCTGAACTTTTGGTATATGCCTGTTAAAGATTCTTCAGAATGAAAAGCAAGATCAAGGATAGAACACCGTAATAATGTAGCAAAATCTCACAAAAAGGTATGAACATGAAAACAAATCCCTTATCATCAACAACAATAACCATTTTTTATTCACTGCTGGGTGATTCACTGTTAACTCCATGTCTGTCCTTTCCCATTGGACCTGTTCTTTATTTCACCCACCTAAGGTCTTTTGGGGGCCTCATGGGGTCTATTTGCACTTTGGCTGGTAGTCAACAATTAGTGAAGTTCTGGTGAGGAACATACCCACACAGAGTAGGTTGTTACAGCCTCCAAGCGTGCCTGTCCTGCCCAGAAGTGCACTAATTGTTGATTAAGTGTGGAATTGTGCTCCACACCTTTACCAACACTGACCAAAAGCTTACCTGAAGCGTCCAGTTGTGTGACCATTCTCTCTTCTTCCGGTGCCCTGTGGTCAGTGGCTGGGGGAGGTGGCATCCGTGCAGGCGTGGTTGCGTCCGCGATCGACTGCTTACCTCTGCTGTGACCGGACCACCGATCCCCGGGAGTGGCATCTGGTCATAGAGTCGCTAGAGGGGCATTCGACCACTGACGTTGAAGTGACCAGCTGCAATACATCCCTCTGCTCGAACACGGCCCTCTGCAACGCCATCCGAGCATGTCACAGAATGGCCAATCGCGGCAGCGAGGAGGCAGAACTTCCGTCTTTGGGCGCAGCAGCACGGGCTAGTAAACGGGAGGACCATTTGCTCTTCTGGCCAATAATGGATGCTTTGGGGAAGCTTTCCTCATGACAAGTGCGAATGATCCACCTTTACCAGAAGTTTACCAGCCCAAGTTCACGGCAGCCTAATCAGCTAAGTGCACAAAGGCTCCTGGTATCCAGTTGAGTTTTCCTGCTGCTGTCCACAGTCATAATTTCTGCTTACATATTCAGCCCATTTCCATTTCATACTTTTTATCCTAGAAATTATGGTCTGAAATTCATCGTCAGCTCTCTTCTCCATGAGGTTCACTTCCTGTCTTTTCTAGTTTTTCCAAGCCAGCATGCTTCCATGCACCTTTGTGGTGTTTGCAGTATTTATGCATCCTAGGCTGTTTTTCCACTGCAGCCCTTAGATCCGGATCTAAGAAGATCCAGATCTAAGGAATGGGTACATTCCTTAATCCGGATCTAGTAGATCCGGATTAAGGGAAGCACCCAACGTGTTAGCACCCATTAGCAATGGGTGCTAACACCCCTGCTGTGGAAACAGCTTTGCACCCCCTGTGGGGAATCTGGATCGACTCGCAAGGGGTCAGTCTGTTACCCCAGGTGTTTCGGGGGGCGGGGGGGGGGGCAGTCTTTGAAGCCGCTTTGAATTGACTTCAAAGTCATTTCGAAGTCTGTGCAAAATAGCTCCGGAGTGCCTTTGAAGTCAGTGCTGATCTTCAGAGTGAACTTGGAAATGACTTCGGAGTCACTTCGAAGTCACTTCAGAGTCACTTCGGAGTCACTTCGGAGTTCACTTCAAAGATCAGCACAGACTTCAAAGGCACTCCGGAGCTATTTTGCACAGACTTCGAAATGACTTCAAAATCAATTCAAACTGGCTTCGAAGTGGCTTCGAAGTGACTTCGGAGCCTAGGTTTAGGGGGGGCCAATGGGTGCATCCCCTCCCCCTAGCCTCCTTTGCACCCCATTGCCTGTTTCCAGTGGAAACAGGCTCCCTTTAATCAGGATTTTCTGGCAGAAGACCCATTGTAGACCCCATTAATGGGGTCTGCATAAAATCTGGATTAAAGGCCAAAATGTACCCATTAGATCCGGATTTCCCCCATGGCAGTGGAAACAATCGGGTCCCCAATGGGTGCTGTGGTGGAAATGGGATCATCCAGCTCACACCCAAATGGGTCCTAAATGGGTGCAAAAATGGGTACTTTTTGACAGTGGAAAAACACCCCTATTTAGTCAAGGTTCGCGTCTCTGATCCCCTGTTGGAGTAGGCAGGACACACTGAATGTAGACTTAAAGTGCTAATAATGCAGCTTAATAAAGGGATTTAATATTTTAGGTGTTTATGTCGATAACTTTGAAAACGAGAAATCAACCGAGAACTGTTTCGAGATACAATTGTGTTTTATCAGACATTGTGGCAAAATATGATTTTCTCTATGCAGTTCAGTCCTGTTTATTATTCGAGACCGGATGCTGGATAGGATGGTGTTGCCTTCACTTCGGCTATAAACAATGTAAAAAGAAAATCAAAATTACCCTGGAAGGAAGGAACAATTGTCTTGGGCAGGAATTCGGAAGACCTTGATTCGGGTCTCAGAGCTGTCTTTGTGACCTTAGGAAACTCAGTTGATGGATTCCGCCTCTCTGTTCCTATTCAGTTATGATAGATGATGATTCAGAATTTCCCATCTTGATGTGAGGTATTGTGAGGACAATCGGGATAGAAAAGTAAAATTATTTGGCTTCCTCAGGATCAAAAGTCAACATCTGTCAGAAGGACACGCCTTTCTTCTTTTGCACTCGGGGTTAAATATTTCTTTGAAATATGTCTATGGCCCTGTCCCCATGCAATTGAAAGTCTGCTGGAACTCTTCTTTTGCCTCTGAGCGGCCCCATTCCAGGCTTTACAAGGCGCTTAGGGAGCTTAGGAAAGTGAGACACCCGCGATAAAATACGTGCACTTTAAAGAAGAGTTCCAGCGCTCTTTCGGCGATTCGCGGGTTTTGCTCGCTATATCTGCCTTGAGGATGCTCCGTGGCAAAAGGGGCGGGGATTGCTTGCCTGCACACACAGCCAAAAAGCATTCACACATCTGAGAAATGCAGCAGGTTCGCTTCCTTTCCTTTGTAAAAAGAGCCAGAATTGCTCAGAATTGCCGGGGCAGAAAGCCTTTTCTAACAGAGAACTGAGTGAAAGTAAGTGCTGAAAGTGAATGAATGAGCGATCATCTGCCTTTGCTAGGGGCGGGAAGCTGTTTCAGGAGACGGAGATCTGGCTATTTTTCCTTTTAACAAGAGCGGGGGCGGGGGGAAAAGATGCCCGGAAAGAGAAGACGGCTACCATGGGGACGGAAAGTCTGTTTAGATCGCGGCTACCATGGGGGGCACTTATTCCGGAAGTGGAGGGGACTTTTAAAGTCAGCTATAACAGAGTGATGGCAGAGGAAGCCGACAGGGGCTAATAAGTCTTTTGGGGACAGGGCCTATCTTGTTTCCTTTCTTAAAATTGGTACTAAAGGGAAGACATGATGAGCACCTCGGAAGGAATTTGGAGAAGTGATTTTGTTTTCCATTCTGTGTGCAGCAGAGGTGTGCACAAATGTAATTTTGGGGATGCAATTTGAATCGAATATCTGAAAATTTGAATCGATGCGAATGTTTAAAATTTGAATGTATTCACATTCGATTAGAATTGAATACATTCAAATCCCTTTGTACACACTTTCAATTTGTATTTGAGGATATGAATGTCAGCGACATTAGAATGTGTGCGTACGCATCTGTACGCATCCCGTTTTTTAATCCCGTATGCATCCCGTTTTTGTCCTGTACATATCCGTACAAATGCGTACGGATACGGATAAAATGCGTACAGATGCACATACAAATGTCTGAATAATTCATGCAAATTCAAAAATTTGTTTGAGTGTTAAATTTGAATATATAGACATTCAGTTCGAATTCAGCTGTCCACATTCAATAGAATTTGATGGAATTTCAAATGTTTTGAATATTCATGCACATCTCTAGTATTCAGTTTATGGCTGCTGCCTCCTAGAATACTCGTGTAGGATATATTTTGGATCACCTGCATTTCTAAGGCTTAAAGATGACGCACTGTGGATTTGCTATTGCTTCATCTTGTCAAGCGGACAGGCATATCACTGGAAAACAGAGCAGGATGCATCCATTGACTATTAACTCTTTTCCCAATGACCTCAAGCTCTGTGTTCCATGGCCAGCACTGTTGCCTCTTCATGTGCCGTTCACCCAGCCTGGGTCTAGTCTAAGCACAGCTGAAAAGATAAGGCTGAAACGTGTTAAGTGGTTTCTTCCTGCATCTTTTCTTCCATGCCCCCATTGCCACTTGCCTGTTCTCCTTCCAGTCCGTGGGACCAGATTGTACGATGAAGAAGATGGTCACAGTTCAGAAGAGCTGGACTGCAGAAATCAGGATGTTCTTGAGGATGGTAGACCTTAGGCCTTTTCGCACACGCGGTTTTGGAACGCGCGGAAGACAGTCTGGGACGTGGCATTCGCATTGCCGCGACCGGGTTTGCGTCCCGGCACGTCCCGGGCTGTCTTCCGCGCGTTCCAGATGCAGAGCACTTTAAAGTGCTCTGCATCCATTCCCGCGCGTACGAAGCGTCCCGGCGCGTTCGGGGAGAGAAGCGTTGGCGCACGCTTCTGTCCCTGACAGCTGCGGGCATGCCTCCCCAGTCAGCGTGGGCCGAAAATCGGCCCAGCAGCTGACGGCGGTCGGGCTGATTGCCTTCCTTGCCGGGCTGTGGAAGAGATCGCGCAGCCGTGGCGAGGCTGGTTGACAGCGAGGGGACCCACGATTCGAATCGTAGGACCCCTTGCCTTCTGCCAGCCTCGCCGGTGCTGCGTGATCACTCCCGCAGCCCGGCAAGGAAGGTGATCGCCCTCCGCGGGGGGGAGCTAGGCCCTTCCCGGCCCCAGCGGCCCCATTGCGGCTGCCGGAGTCGGGGACCTGGGAGCATCGGCTTCCTGTAGCCCCTTTCCGGGGTGGCAGGAGGCCGATGCCGGGCTGGCTGGGGGCGAGGAACCCCTTGGGTGACTGGAGCACATCGCTCCGGTCAGCCAAGGGTCCCCCCCGCCCCCATCGTGACCGTCTGCAGGGCGCGGGCGTTTACACGCGTTCCTGCGCTCCTATGTGTGAATGGTCAAAGCGTCCTGAAGTGTCTTAGGCTTCCCGTCTTACACCCGTTCCAAATGGAATGGATGTAGTGCGAAAATGCCTCTTCTCTTGGGATGGGAGACCGGGCAGGGTTTTTGACATCCTAATCATTGATTCCCAGCAAAATGTTACCTATAGCTAAGCTTCCAGCTTCACCGGGAAAACACCTTGTGCATCTGAAGTTACCTGCTTCCTCAAGACTGCTGGTTCACAGCCAGTGAACTATGAGAAGCAGCACGTTGGACCAAAGGCTTATTTGTCAGTTTCCCCATCCCCAGTCACCTGCCTCCTGTCTCCTTGAGCAAGCTGTCAACTTCTGCTGCCCAGAAGGAAGCAGGAAACTTTAAACAGGCAAAGCTTTTATGTTCCCTACTATATTGGAGGGTATGATTTTAGGCTGCTTTTGCACTTACCTCTGTTAATCCGGATTTAGAAGATAGGGATCTTTGAGATCCAGTCCTTGCAATGAAGACCCCATTAGGAACCTGGTAGGTTTGGAACTGGTATGTTTCTGCACACACAACCCTTAAGGACCACATTAGGACCCCATTCTGAATGTGGTGTACCCAGGGGTGCAAGCAAAATCCGAATTTAATGGGGTCTTCGGGCACTTAAATCCAGATTAATGCTAGATCCCTTTAGTGGTGTCTTCAATCCGGAGCCTCGGGATGGGTGATATGATGTCTGCATGGGGGCCCTGTTTAGCACCCATTGCAGTTGTGGCCCATGCGGATGTATGGGGCCCTCACCATGGTGTGGAACTTCAAAGAACAGATCCCACGAGGACTGGAGACCAAAGATTTGGCTCTTCTAAATATGGATTAAAGGAGGTATGTGCAAAAAGGCCCATGTCCACACAGAAGACACCATTAAAGGGGTCTAGCGTTAATCCGGATTTTAGGGCCCAAAGACTCCATTCAATATGGATTTTGCCAGTTCTCATGGGTACAACACATTTAGAATAGGGTCCTAACAGGGTCCTTAAGGGGTCTTGTGTGTGGACAGTATGTAAGAGATCCATACCAATTGAGTACCTATTGGGTTCCTAATGGGGTCTGTGTTGCTAGTGGAAAACCAGCCTCAGCATACACTTCCAACAGCTTGTTCCTACTCTGCATGCAAGCTGTCCAAATGCATCGGTCAGCTGCTGTGAAGGAGGCTATAGGAGCAGACAGGTGACCTTTTTGTCTGATTTAGCAGGCAGAGGTATAATGGGCACATGTGAATAATTTGTGGACAAGAACAGTGGTAGTATTGAAACCTAGCTTTTGTGGTTGGGTTTTATAGGCAAAGACCTTACCAGAATAATTGGACAAGCCTAATTCTTGCATTTCCATTGAAACTTTTATCAGATGACGTCTTGTTCCATTACATGTCCTGCATCTTTCTGAGCATCACGTCGAATCACGCTTCTCCAATCTCCACCCCATTTTTCTGAACACATGCTCAACTCAACTCTGCTCTCTCTGCTCATGGAAACAGAGGCATTAAATTGGGAGGCCTTATCATGTGGCCCAGCTGGAGGCACCAGAAATGGAAAGAAAGGCCATGGAGATGGGGGAGACGGCAGTGCTTTTTGAACAGTAATTTTGTAAGCAGATAGGGAGCTTGCTCATATTAAAACTTGGGCCCTTTATAGGATTTGTTAATAGTTTTCTTTAAAGCTAGGCGGAGAGATAAGAAGCATGTCTACGGAAAAATGAGATATGCGTGAATGCATAGGAAAGAGATACAGACATCTGTTTTGATACTCCAAGCTAGGTTGGTCTAGTGGTTAGGGAGCTGGACTCTTATCTGGGAATACCGGGTTCGATTCCGCCCTCCCCCATGAAGCCAGCTGGGTGACCTTGGGCTAGTCACAGCTCTCTTCTGAGCTCTCACAGCCCCACCTACCTCACAGGGTGTCTGTTTGTGGGGAGAAGAATAGAAAAGCTTTGTCAGCCGCTTTGAGTCCCCTTAAATGGGTGAGAAAAGTGGGGTAGAAAAGCCAACTCTTCTTCTTCCAAGCGCGTCTTGTCTTGATATGTCAGATGAACTGCAATCCTCTAGGCTGAACTTTGTCGGATTGCTACGAACATTCCCATCCACCCTTCATACTGAAAACATTGTTAAGAGTCCATGGACAAGGAGAAAAACTTTCCCACCCAAAAGGGAAATGAGAGGCTATATCGCTGAGGCAGCCGGCCCAAGCAATAGTATAATCTTAGAAGAATGCAGCTCCCTCGAGGAAAGGAAGTTCTAAAACTTCAGCATTCAAAAAGCCTGTTGCTTGTTTGGTGGCAAGCTTTTCTTCAGACCTAGGCCTCCAAAATGGGCCCCCTCTCACAATGAGCAAGAGGAGAAAATCAGGGTTTGTGACGTCCACTTAAGAAGAAGAAGAGTTGGCTTTTTTACCCCCCCTTTTCTCACCCATTGCAGGGGACTCAAAGTGACTGACAAACCTTCTGTTCTTTTCACCATAACAGAACACCCTGTGAGGTAGGTGGGGCTGTGAGAGCTCAGAAGAGAGCTGTGACTAGCCCAAGGTCACCCAGCTGGCTTCATGGGGGAGGGCGGAATCAAACCCAGTATTCCCACATAAGAATCCAGCTCCCTAACCACGAGACCAAACTTAAGACAGCTAAGGTTCTAATTAGCTGTGTGACTCCCGCCTTGTAGCTGGATGGGAGTTGGCAGGGGCGTGGCCTAGCCATAATAGTAATAATAATAATAATAATATTATATTATATATCCCAAGGATGGGGGAAACTTGCTCCAAGGCTTCAGCCAATGAGATTCTGCTGGAGGAGAGTTTTCAGCCCACCGGGAGGAGCTTAATGGTTCTTCCCTGGGGAAGGCTGACTGGGAAATGGGTCAGGGAGAAATGGACTGTGAGGACTATTGCTGGAGGGGGGCCTAGTCAGAGAGCTCTGAATGAATGAATGAACTTTATTGATTAGCCACTTGACCATATCAAGTATACAAAGATAAAACCATACAAGAATAAAATCAAAATATACAAGAATAAAATCAAAATATACAAGAATGAAATCGAGTCTGTGTATATATCATCATTACTTATCCTCATCACCCTTACAAGGCACTTCTTCTTCGTCTTCTATTATTATTATTATTATTATTATTATTGTTATTGTTATTGTTATTGTTATTGTTATTGTTATTGTTATTGTTATTGTTATTGTTATTGTTATTATTATTATTATAGTTTATTTCTAAAGCACTGTATGTGTACTCAGCGCTTTACAGGAGAAAATTACACTAAAACATATTGTAAAACCTGCCAATGGTGTACAATCTAAAATACAACATAAGAATAAATTACGTTAATTAAGAATAAATTACTTTATGTTCCGTATTCCAGTAAGCCATATTTTGCAGAAGGGGATCCAGACATGTTCTTATTTGGGAATACAGGGGGCAGGTAAACAAAATGTGTGAGAGATTTTCAACCTCTGATGCCCCACGGATGCACAGTCTATCTTCATAAGGTATCTGAAGGTATCTACCATACTTCATCATAGGGTCAGTTAATTCAAATCGTGCATAAGTGAATTGTTGTCTTTAACAGATGGGAGAGAGCTCTGAACTTAGTGTTGAAACTGAGTAAATAATAAAGGACTCAGGTGCCTTTGCTGTCGGTTGGCATGTCGAGTTAAACAACGTTTATAAGAATTTGTTTACCTCAGAAATGTAGTGCTCATGTACTAAGCTGTTATCATCTTCGAGCTTTGTTTCATTAAGGATAAAGTTTTCAGTTTACTTTAAAGCATGTGGAGTCATTGATTTGCTAAGAAGCACATACTAAATAAGCTGGTGTGGAAGGAAACTGGATACTTTGCGGCAATAAAGCCCCAGCTCCGTTACTCTGTAAGAGAGAGAAGAGGGGAGAGATTGGGTCAATAACTGCCAGCACTGAGCCTGGAGGAAAGAGTGAGAAGGGAGTTGAAGCCATTTACTAAGGGCCGTGGAAGCGCTGCAAGGTTGAACCTCACACGGTTTAATAATGGTGTGCAAACTCTTTTAAATGCAAGGATTGTCTACAAATATTCTAGGAATTTTGAATATCCCAACATCTCCTCTCACTGTTGATGATACAAATAAAGGCTCCTGTGGGCCCTGGTAGCATCCATTTGGAACCAGAGATGCTCAGAGTTGCTTTCTGTGAGGCCTAAATTCTAGGTTTTCAGAAGGCCAACAGTGGGTACGGATGGCAGAAGATAGGCACCGAGTAGGAACAGGAGATAGATGTGAGATTCTGGGGCCATTCTGCACTGGAAAGAGCCATTTCTGCACCAGGATCCCAGGAGTTAGAGGCACTGAGGAGTTCATCAGCTAGAATGTTATTGTGGTTGGAAGTGTCTTTGCATACTCCTGTTAATGCCTGGAAAATACGGGCCTTGCACGGCCATCACATGCACTATGGGCTAGCTACCTGAAATGGATTGGTTCATATATAGGAGCAGTGATGGCAGGTGCTGTTGGTAGCAGGTAGCATGGAGGCCTGGCCAGCTTAAAGTGGTGCCAAGCTCAGTACAGGTAGAGCTACCGGCAGGCGAGACGTTGTTGAGGCTCTGTGGCTGTTTCTGACATCCTGTTGGCATGCTGGTTGGATTTGGCAGGCTGACCAGACATCGTGTGGGGCTGCTGCCACTGCATGACCCCTCAAGCTCAGATTTAATTAAGTCTGGGATTTCCCACATTCTGTTAAAAGAATCCACATCTTCTCAGAAGATCCAATATCTGGCACTTGCTGAATCGGCACAACACCAGGTTCAGCATCCAGGAACTCCATGCATGTGCGGAAATAACACAAGAACAGGGGCCCACACAGTGAGTTCCCAGAAATTTGCTCAGAGACTGTGCTGATTCAAGGAACTGTAATGTTCTAGGTCCTTTCTGTGGCATGATGCCCATTTCTTAAAAGAACTAACATTTCCCCATGCTATCTGCAAGTCCCTAAGACTATTTAAACCAGCAGGAAGTTGTCCTAAGCAAATGTGATGGATTAGCGCACATCAGCCAATCCATAAATGAAACGTGTGAAGGGGAAAGCAAATGTGCATTCCCTAAACTTCTGAACTTCCAGGTGTGTTGGAGCACTGCTCACTCATTTTAAATATTGTTACCCACCCCGGGACCTTCAGGATAGGGTGGGACAGAAATACAAATGCAAATAATAATAAGTTCTATCATCCCTAACTGGCTAGCGTCAGTCAAAACTGGAAGATTGGCATATGTAATGGGCCTAAATCTTTAAATACAGCAGGATCCAACCAGGAGGATATAATTTCAGGGTTTCCAGAGCTGTACAAAAGTCAAGCAGCAGACCTATGTATTAAACTCTTTTTAAAAAAATTGATTTCAGAAGCAGTGAAGTTGCCAGGACTTTGACTTTTTAATAGACAATTCAGAGCTCAGAGTTCAGCATGGCAAAATCCCTTACGGCTGCTGGGCTTTATCACTTTTCCTGTGGAAGCCGGGTGTAATTGCATCCGTGTCTAGGAAGTTTTAGGGCTTGTCACCTGCAAAGGCATCTTTACCCTCAATACGGGTCCTGAAAAAGAGGAAGAAAGTTTAGCCTCGAATAGAATGAAGCTTTTGAGCCATCATTGTTTTGGCTGCAGCTTGAGTTACAGAGTTGTATGCTAAAATTTAGTCCTCATTGAGATATTATCAAGCCTTTTATCCAAGACGGGATGTGATACAGTGGACTGGCAGATAACACGGCAAATAAAGACTCTTTTGAGATGCCGTTTCTTGAAGCAGTCACATAATCTCAACTTGGAATAATAACGGGAAAAGGGAAAACATCAATCCATAAAAAGGTGAGCGGAGCCGGTGGACGTCTTTCCTTTTCGCCCCGACACACATTTCCCCTTGGCAGAATAAAAGTGTGAGAATGATACTATTTCAAGACTATTGATGGAATTTAAATTATATTTAGAAGTCTCAAAGCTGATGTTCATGAGGTCTGACTTTACCTAGGTTAAGAAACAAAAAGGAGAATTAATGTGTGACGATTAGGAACGCCACAGAATTGGCATCTGAGGGTTAACTGTAACATGACCAGCAATCAAAATTTTGCAGACTCCCAGATACTGGGAATGTGGTTGCAACTATATATACATCCATATATACTAGGGTGTGTGTGTGCACTTTTGCATTCGGATTCAAGTTGATTCAAATATTCGATTCGAATTTTAAAAATCTGGATTTTTGAAAATCCAATTCAAATCCGGATTATCCGGATCTGTACTTTTGAAAATCCGATTTGAACGCGAAAATACGAATGTCGGCAACATTGGTATCCAATCTTTGAATTTGTGCTCATCCCGTATCCATCCCATTTTCATCCCGCATTATAAGTGCAAATAAACACACTATTACACGGATCTGTTCAGTCAAATTATTCAAAAATCTGTATCGGATTTTCAAATATCCGAAATTTGATCAAATTCGTTAATTTGGGTTTTTGAAAATCTGATTCAGATGTTGATATTTGATGGATTTGAACTGAATTTTCGAATATCCGTGCACATTCCTAATATATATAACTATATACAACTATATATATCCAGCCTCTTGTCATGGGACCTGGAAGCTGGATCACACCCTCCCTACTCTATACCAGTAGTAGTAGATGTACTACTTGTCTCAGTGTATCCTGGTCCAAATGTACTGGTCCCCGCTGCATGCTGAGGCCCCTTTTGGACCTCAAATGGTAGCAACCATATATTGCCAGAAGCTTCCAGTGGCCACCAGAAAGCTGAAGAAACTTCCTTTTCAGAGGTTTCAACCAAGTATGCTCTGAACCTAGTGATACCTGCTAGGTTTGGACAATAGATGGTTGTGACACTGTCATTTCAGTGTCCAAACCTCAGGTAGACATGCCCAAAGTACCTACTGTCTAGGTTTTATACCTTAGTCTTGTTCCCCCTCCAACTGATCCTCAGTATTTTGTGATTTCTGAATGTGTTTCCTGAGCATCACACCTGCCATCTTTCTTGATAGCTCTTTGTTGGCTTCAGTCTAAGTGGCACTAGTTGTGATGAATGTTAATCCATTCATCTGAGGAAATCTTTGGGCTTTTTTCCATGATAATTTTTTTAAAGTAGTTTTTGTTGTTGTTGTTCAAGGTGGCCAAACTACATGCCCTATTATTCCTGCTCATTGGGCATATCAGTTTGGTTTCATAGGAACTGTGGTCCAGCAACATCTGAACATTTGGATACCTCTGGTCTACATCATTTGTAGATCTCAGGAGAGAGGGCTCCTAAATAATCGAGGTGTTCCCACTGGTCTCTGACCCTGGCATGAAAAATGTATGGGGTGTTGAAATTTGGGTGTAATCCATCTAAGCACAGAGTGGTTATTAGTCATGTGATGATTTCATGCACCACAAGCTACCTAACCTTTACCCCACGTGACCGGAACCTACCGGAAGGGTACAGACAGCGACCCTCTGCACTTCTGCCAGCTGAGGACGTCAGCTGCAGTCTCCCGCAAAGGCGCTGGGATTTCAGATGACCCTCTGGCCAGTTTGATCTAGTGGTTAGGGAGCCGGACTCTTATCTGGGAATACCGGGTTCAATTCCGCCCTCCCCCATGAAGCCAGCTGGGTGACCTTGGGCTAGTCACAGTTCTCTTCTGAGCTCTCACAGCCCCACCTACCTCACAGGGTATTCTGTTATGGAGAGAAGAATAGAAAGCTTTGTCAGCCGCTTTGAGTCCCCTAAAATGTGTGAGAAGAACAGGGTAAAAAAGCCAACTCCTCTTCTTTTGGCATGATTGCAGCTGTGCAAAGTGTCAGTGTGGATGTAGCAATAGCGCTGATGCTCACACAGTAGTGCTAGGTGCCACGCTAAGAATGGTGGCTCCCTGCGGAGGATTGGCCTGGCAGTTGAACACAGGTGAGGGAGAGATCGTGCAGGGGCTGGGTTGTCATCGACTAGTGCTCGCAAGTGCAAGCACTAGTCAACGTTAGTTCATTGCACAGGGAAGTGCGAAATCAGCCCAGATCTAGGGCTTCCTCCTCTGCATGTTGATGTGGATCAACAAGGCCCCACTCTTGTTCATACTGCTCCATCTGCACAAGACGGAGCTAGATCTGGATTAAGATCTTTCCAAAGAAGGTGGTCCTTAATTATAAACGACCAGTGTATCTTAGGAAAGAAAGACAGCAAAACCCGTAAGCATTTTAACATACGGACAGAGGAAAGGTGGTCTTTACAAATAAGACGTAGCTTTCAAATTGACACACTGATCCAGTGGGATGAATGGAAGAAGGTAGCAGAAACAGAGGGTTCAAGAGTGCAGACACATAGCCTGCCATGGGGCTGGCAAAGGGATCCCTGGCAAAATGAAGAACAACTTAGACGCTGGCACCAAACAGCTGCTGGAGAAGGAGTCTTGGCAAAGCAGGAACGTTCTCTAGCTTCATAATCTCACTTGGCATAAAATGATCCCCACACTCCAGGCAAGATCGCTTGTGGCTTTTGCAGGGATGAATGCAACAGATGTTAAATCTCAGGGGAATATTTTTTTTACCTTTTTGCCTTTACGGCTTTAAGCTTTAAGATGGAAACATGTCTTGTGAGGTTTTGATTAGCAGAGGAAAAGCATAGCCAGAGTTGGACGCGTTTTGAAAATATCCCACGTGCCAGATGGCAGAGTGGTTTGTGTCAGAGGGGAGAGGTGAAGCTGATCGGGTGTTGAGATCCAATAGCCATTGAAGCCGAACCAGTTACGCCCTTCTGAGACAATGCAATGGAAGGATGTGTCTGGGAGGAACCTCAGGGAGTTCCGCTCCCTCCAGCTGTGGAAAAGAGTCATGTAAGAGAGGGAAAATGGTGAAAGGAGGGAGACGGAGTAACTCTGACTGGTGTCCTACCCTCTAACTCCTGCTGTGCAGCAGAGTGTAACAGTGTCAAATGCCATACAGTGCCTGACAAAAGTTCTGTCGCTTATCCATGTTGTTGAAACAAAAGCCTATAACCTGACTTAAAATTCATCCATTGGTTTTAAAAATGACTCATATGAAAGCTGAAACCCTCCCAAATGAGGTTTTTAAAAAGAAAATAAATTTGCTTCACTGCTGAAATATTGATCATTTAATGAACACAGAAAGGTCAGATTTTGGCGAGAAAAAAGTTTTGTCGCCCACAAAAAGTAATGTGAAAATCAAACAGATAATTCACTTCAAATACAAAGATATGTTTCATAACATTGGTGAATGAAGTTGTGGTGCTATTAGAGCCATATTTGATATTTTGTGTGACTTCCATGAGCCTGAAGGACTGCATCCATGCGTTTCGGCACTGATTCATACAATTTATTGATGAAGTCATCAGGAATAGTAAAGAATGCAGTTTTACATGCCTCCCAGAGTTCATCAAGATTCTTTGGTTTTGTGTTCCAAGCTTCCTCTTTCATCCTACCCCAAACATGCTCAATGATGTTCATATCTGGTGACTGGGCTGGCCAGTCCTGGAGCACCTTGATCTTCTTTGCCTTGAGAAACTTTAATGTAGATATGGATGTATGAGATGGAGCGCCATCCTGCTGCAAAATTTGACCCCTTTTATGATTGGGAATGTAAGAGGTAGCTAATACGTCTTGATATTTTAGGCTATTGATATTGTCTTCCACCTTGCAAATGTTTTGCACACCCCTATACTGAATGTAACCCCAGACCATGATCTTTCCACCACCAAACTTAACTGTTTTCTGGGTATATCTTGGATCCATACGGGCTCCAGTAGGTCTCCTGCAGTATTTGCGGCAGCTGTGGTGTAATTCAACTGAAGATTCATCTGAGAAATCCACCTTCTGCCACTTTTCCAGCGTCCATCCGTTTAGTAGGCTGTGGGCCTTGGCAAATACCACACGGTTTTTTAATAGCATTTTGTTTAGTGCTGGCTCCTGGGCACTGATTCGACCATAGAGGCCATTTCGAGACAGAATCCTACAAACTGTTCTAGTTGACACAGGGACTTGAGGTGATCAGGCCTGTTGGAGCTCTGCTGCAGTGGAAGAAGGGCTGGCTTTTGATTTTCGAACCAACAAACGTTCCTCCTGAGCAGTCGTCTTGCGGGGTCTGCCAGACCTGGGCTTGTCAAAAACATCTCCAGTCTCTTCAAATCTTTTTGTAATTCTTTGTACTTGACGCTGAGACACATTAAAGGTGCCAGCCACCTCTGCAGAGGATCTGGTCTTCAGTCTCCTGATAATCAAGGCTTTGGTCGCAGGGTGGATTTTTGGCATGTTGTCAGAGGTCAAGTTGCAGTTCAAGTGAAGGTCTGGAGTGCTGGAGTTCTTTTTATACACACCCACTAATTATCTGATCAATTAGTGAGTAAACTAGGATTAGGTGCATTATATGACAAGGCGACAAAACTTTTGTCTAGCCAAAATCTGACCTTTCTGTGTTCATTAAATGATCAATATTTCAGCAGTGAAGCAAAATTTATTTTCTTTTTAAAAACCTCATTTGGGAGGGTTTCAGCTTTCATATGAGTCATTTCTAAAACCAATGGATGAATTTTAAGTCAGGTTATAGGCTTTGGTTTCAACAACATGGATAAGCGCAGAACTTCTGTCAGGCACTGTATACATTTTGTGTAAAACAATCCATTGGATGCGAAGACCAGTGAGGTCAGAAAACCTGTCTCTTCCTCCTGCTGGTGCCTGTAGAATTCAGAGGTGCTAATCTCGTTTAAAGGAATCTGAGCAGATTATTCTGGATTGCAGTTGACTAGGGATGTACATAAATGGGTCTTTTGGCATTCGATTTATAATGAATTTATATTCGTTCAAATAGATCCCCTTCGAATGTGATAGGATTCTGTTTGATACGCATGTATTCGTATGAATTCGTATGAATATCCAATACAAACGCATACATGTCGGATACATATGTGATACTTATCCTATACGAGCACATATATATCGATATGTATCTGATAGGTATCCCCAGTTTAACAAGCGTCTGAACTATTCCTGCGAATGTTCCAAAACATTCATTTTCATGTGAATGTTAATGTACGAATGTCGTAACATTTGATTTGTGTACGAATGTCCAAATTCGTACAAATTTGTACGAATAACGAATCTTACATATATTAGTGCTCGTCTGTAGAGTTCAAGTGCTGAGGACACAGTGTTTGCTCACTTGCAGAATCTGTGCCAGTGTTCACTCAGAGGTCATTTGAGCATGGCAAAGACAGGTTGCTTGAATGGTTGCTGTACGTCTGCATGACAGGAGCGCAAATGGCTGAGGTCTCCAGGTGCACTTGCAGAGGTAACCATAAAACCTGTCGGAAGCCAGCCTAGATAGCTTTAAGAAAGGATTAGATAAATCCATAGATGACAGGTGGGTCAATGGCTACTAGAATGGATGCCCAGGCTGGGGAGATAGGCAGGAAGCCATTTGCTGGGATTCAAGAGCAGGAGAAGGTTTGCCTTTGTCTCTGCTTGAGATGCCCATGGGCAATTGGTGGGTCACTGTGTGTGATAGGATGCTGGACTAGATGGGGTGTGGCCTAATCCAGCAGGGCTCCTCTTAGGTTCTTACTCCATACATTTATCACTATGCTCAGCTTTCCTAGCCAAGGACTGTAAAATGCTAGTGTAGCAATGATTTTTAAAAACATCTCAATGGCTGTTAAGATAATGGAAACTAGAGGCAGAGGTCATAAGAACATAAGAGAAGCCTTGCTGGATCAGGCCACAGCCCATCTAGTCCAGCATCCTGTCGCACACAGTGGCCCACCAAATGCTCATGGGCATCTCAAGCAGAGACAAGGACAAACCTTCTCCTGCTCTCGAGTCCCAGCAGATGGCCTTAGAAGCGCCCCAGTTCCTCCCCCCCTCAGCCTGAAGGATGCACCTAGGCATTCGTTCTAGTAGCCATTGATACATCTGTCATCCATAAATTTGTCTAACCCTACCTTAAAGCCATCCATACTGGTAGCTGTCACCACCTCTTCCGGCAGCACATTCCATAAGCCGATGACCCTCTGGGTGAAGAAATACTTCCCCCTGTCAGACCTTATTCTCCTACCCACCAGCTTCATAGAGTGCCCCCTGGTTCTAGTGTTGTGCAACAGAGAAAAGAAATTTTCTCTATCCACCCTTTCTATACCATGCATAATTTTATATACTTCAATCAGGTCCCCTCTTAAATGCTGTCTCTCCAGACTGAAGAGGCCTAGATGTTGCAGCCTGGTTTCGTAAGGGAGGTGTTCCAGACCCTTAATCATTCTGCTTGTCCTTCTCTGCACCTTCTCTAGTTCCACAATATCTTTTTTGAGGTGTGTTGACCAGAATTGTACACAATATTCCAAATGTGGCCTCACTATAGATTTATAAAGGGGCAAAATGACACTTGCTGTCTTATTTTCTATTCCCTTCCTAATTATTCCCAGCATTGAATTTGCTTTTTTCGCTGCTGCCGCGCACTGGGTTGACACCTTCATTGAACTGTCTACCAAAACCCCGAGATCCCTTTCCTGGTGTGTTGCAGAAAGCTCAGACCCCAACAGTTTATAGACGTAATTTGGATTCTTGGCCCCACTAGCATAGGATTCTGGAAGAAAAGCCTTGCCTAACACACCCCTGGTTTCAATGTACTTGTAGAAGACAGTGCCATGAACGGCTTACTAGCTTTGATAGCAACCTTGTGGTTTCCAGTGTTGTTGACAGCATGCTTGTATACTGGATAACCGTTCCTAGGAGAATGAACAGGGGGCATTTCTGCACTTTCCTTCCTGTCCACAGGATGGGAAAAGCACATCCCCATTGGTGTGCACTCAGGTGCACTCTTGTGAGCACTAGTGCACACCAAACCAGCACCACCCCAATGCTGGGTCCAGATGCCGGCATCTTCTGCATGGAGCCTGGCAGGACTGTGTGTGTACCAGTGCCATAACCACAATAATGGTGATGCCCCACGCATGTGCATTTCCGTCTGGATTCATCTGAGTTACCAGTGCGCATGCACAGTACCTCAGATGGCTCCCAGTACTGGCAGAGGTCCAAATGGTTGCTCCTCTAGCCAGAACAGGTCCTCACCATGTGTCACCGCCAGTAGCCACTGGGGTAGGTTCTGGGATGGCAAGATATGTTTCTGATGTGGAAATGCATCCTGCAAGTGTAGATGGTGCTTCCCAGAAGCTACTCCATCATATAATAGCAAGGATAAGTGTGAATTGGCCTAAGGTGTGATTGGTTAGCAGCTACAAGAAATTATATGGGCCATTGATCTGACCTACCAGGGTAGTTCTTACGTTCCAAGAGGGCCTAAAAGGGGACTGGAACAGTAGAGTTGCCAACAGTTTCTTTGGTTCTGATATAGTGACCTTAGAGGCTCCTTTTCAGATACATACTAAGAAGAAGGAAAGATGGGTGCTATTGAGGCTGAAAGATCAGGACTGAGATCTATAGGCTATTCTTAGCTTTTCTTCTAACTTTCTGGATGAAGTTCTAGATTTGCTAAAGTCAATAGAACCTTGATGTTGACTTTCATGAGTTCTCTCATAAAAGGAAGAAACTGACCAGCTCCTGGAATAGGAAGAAAATTCGGCCATTTTGAGGCATTTGAGAGCAGATAAGGGTTTTGCCTTTGCCTTCTGCTTATGAACGCCCACCTGAGTCAATGCAGTTTTTCAGGGCTGGTCTACACATAGTATTAGTCAATGGAGGATTCTGCCACAGTTCCTTGCACCCTAGATTTACTGTACATTGAAGTCTGTTGCTCCTTTAATGGGTATCTCCCATAAGCAATGGTTTGCTGGAAAGGAACCTTCATGTTAGAGGAGGCTGCATTTAGGGTGCATCCCCATGCGCTTTTTAATGTGAATAGAATACGAATTCGGGAAGGACTGTCCCCATGCAAAATCTTCTTACCGGACTTTATGCCCAGATCTGTACCAAAAATAAGCCAAGCATGATAATGGCTTGCTTCCAGGGTGATTTTGGTTAATGAGCTGCCTTTTTCTTTTATTATTATTTTTTCTTTTATTACTATTGCCTTTCAACCCTAGCTTCTCTGTGCTGTGAAGGGCGGGGGGGGGGGGAGAGATGGTGTTTGGTGGTATCTTCCTGTAACCGCTGCAGTGGTTGGAACAGGCGCTGGGTGTTGTCAACTCAGCTTCCTCGCATAAGGGAGGGGGCAGAGAGGAAAAGATGCTGTTTCTCCACGCATGGTTTGTGTGTGGACAGGCATATTCAAATACAGCCCGCATTATCGGCAATCACATGGGGACGGGCACAATGTGAACTTGGCCCTGCATCTGGACCTATTTGGGTTAAGCAATGCACATGAGGACACGCCCTTAGAATGGCATCCTGTTCAATGGCAGGGCTAAAAGTTGAACTGACTCTATTAAAATTGGGGCATATAAATATGATTTTTTTTTTTAAAAAATGCTCATCTGGAAACCTACCCCAGGAGCAGCCTGAGAATTTACCCTGAGAAAATTTCTTTTTTTCCTTCCGTGTTTCAGTGCTGTTAGATTAATACTAATCTAGGCTTCCTGAGAATCTATGGATTCTCTTAAGGAGACTCTTTTAAGCTAAATCTTCACAGCTGCCATGAGTAAGGTTAAGTGCAATGAATTTTGCAGAACATTTACTATAGACTGGACAACTGTAGGGCAATGAAAAAAGATAGCAAATGCTTAGAGAAACAATAGCCAAGGGACAACCCAGTGAAACTGGGCAGTGCTTAATGACTGCAGAATGCTAAATGTCTGATGTAGGTGAAAGGAAACAGATCGTGTTGAGAAATGTCATGTCTAGCTGGCCGGTACAATGAACAGTCATATTTTATTGCAAATATGACCTTAGGCATTTTTGCTTAAAGAGCTGATAGCATCTGGCAATAGGCAGTATGCGCGAATGCAGTTTTTGACATTCGATATAATTCGAATCGAATATTCGAATGTCCCAATTTGTACGAATAGAGCGAAAATGAATGTATTCAAATTCAAACTGATTAGAATACATTTGTATCTATTCATACGGATATTTGATTCATATTTGATGATATAAATGTCGACAACATTTGTACATGTATGTAGGCAGCCATACCATCCCGTTTTTATCCCACATGTATCCTGTTTCCGTCCCGTATGTATCCGTACAAATGCATACGGGCACAAATAAGATGCGTACAGATATGTATGTAATGCGTACATATCTGTACACATACGAATGTACGAATTATTTGTACGAATTATTTGAAACATTCAAATTCGTTCAAATGTTAAAAAGTGAATTTATAGAACCAATTCGATTGAATTTTGAGTGTTTTGAATTTTCTTCCACACCCCTACCTGGCAATCAGCTTGAAGGTACATGAACCCTAATAAAAAAACATGAGGGATTTAGCAACTCAGATCTGAACTCCGAAAAAATAGTTTCTTCCATCCACTGTGTTACCATTCGCAATATTTTGCCCTGTGTTATTGTTCAGTTCTGTTCCTGTTTAATCACAGCTTTCCTGTGGATCATGGGTTATGTAAGAACGTAGACATTTCCTGATTACTGTCTAGCAGAATCTCTGAGCCCCTGCTTAATATGACATAATTGGGAGTTGGATGGCAAGGAAAATCTTCCGACGCGGAAGACAAATCTTATTTCATAGGATGACAGATCTGAGATTTGGATGGCAATGAAAATCTTCTCATATGGAAAGCAAATCTAAACGATATGGTTTCTTCATCCTTTTTCTAAAGGCATCTTCCTAAGGACATGACAGACAAATAAGTATTTCCTTATAGCGATCCAAATCCTGACACGCTATAGGATGAGCCCAGCCGAACTTCTGTCAGGCAGTGTCCTGATTATTCAGGCCTGAAACCGTTCTTCATCCCAGTCAACCTGTTCCTCACCCACCCGTGAAGCTGCAGCGGTTTTCGTCGTATTCCCTTACCCTGCCTTTAAACTTTCGGCTGGACCGTTTTGCAGCCAGGATGTTTTTTTCTAGCCATTTTATTGTTCCAGTGACCTAGCAACTCTGCACTGGTGGACTTTTGCCAATCAACTTCCTTTCTGAGCCGTCTGACAGACTCCAACTCTGCCGCCATCAGAAGTGAGCAGGATCTGAAACAGTGACAAAAAGGGGTCCTCTGATTCTCTTGTAAAAATTATTTCCATATACCCACTTTATTTCTGACACCTTTTCCAGTCCAAAGTATCTCTATGGAATGTCCCTTTCTGCACTTACCTTTAGCCAGAAGCAAGGGTTTCATCTGAACATTAATGTGGAAGGATTTCCGTAGCTTCTAAGGAAGGAATGAGGCAGCCAGTGTTAGTTGAGCTGCCATCCCTGTTCTCACTGGCCATTCTCGCCATCCTGTCTGGACTGGCAAGAAGCGTCAAATGTACTTGATGCCGTGGAGTGAATGTTCTCGAACCAGCATTAAGTAAATTCGCAGTAGTATAGCTATCTATCTATCTATCTATCTATCTATCTATCTATCTATCTATCTATCTATCTATCTATCTATCTATCTATCTATCTATCTATCTATCATCTATCTATCTATCTATTTTTTATTTATTTATTTATTTATTTATTTATTTATTTATTTATTTATTTATTTATTTATTTATTTATTTATTTATATTTCTATCCCACCCCATACCCGAAGGTCTCTGGGCGGGTAACAGCAGATTAAAATAGAATATACATTGAAAGACGTAAAAATTCAGCACATATAAAACAATATACAATATGCGTAAAATGATAGTGTCTGCATTGGGCGAGGGAACATTAACAGCTCAGCCAAAGGCCAGGGGCAAAGAGGTGCGTCTTCACTGCCCTCCTAAATATATATAAGGAAGGGGCTTGACACACCTCGAGGGGGAGGCTATTCCATTGTCTGGGGGCCATCACAGAAAAGGCTCTCTCCCGGGTGCCCACCAACATCACTGTTGAAGGTGGTGGGACAACCAGGAGGGCCTCACCACTTGATCTTAAGGCACGGGCAGGATGGTATGGGAGAAGGCGTTCCTTTAGATATTTGGGGCCCAAGTCATTTAGGGCCTTATAAGTCAGAGTCAAAACCTTGAATTGGGCTCAGTAGCAAATTGGCAGCCAGTGCAGTTCTTTTAAAACCGGCGTGATGTGCATCCGGCTAGATGTTCCAGTCAGCATTCTAGCCGCTGCATTTTGCACTAGCTGCAACTTCCGAACCGTCTTCAAGAGCAGCCCCATGTAGAGTGCATTACAGTAGTCCAATCTAGAGGTTACCAGAGCATGGATAACTGTGGCCAAGTCATCTCTGTCCAGAAGAGGCTTCAGTTGACGTACTAGCCGTAGCTGGGAATAGGCGCTACGAACTATCAGCCGTTGTGTGTGACGGCTCAGTCTTGGCTGCTCACCTCTGTTTAGCCATAGTGGAGCACTTGATACTGAACTTAGAAGGTGTCTGTGTATTTATTAAAACATAAATATTACAGTGAGGCTATGCTCCATCTATTTTAGATGAAGCATAATCCAGGTAAGGGAGGTTCTGTTTGGTATCACTGGTATTCATGATTACCTGATCCAAAGCACAGAATCATCAGGCCTGAAGCTCTTATTCCAGTCATGGGTGTTAAGCAGCTAAACATGAGAAAAATTGATGCAGAAAGTTGAAATATCAATTAAACCAAAGGGAGAACTTATTTCTTTGTTTTGCCATATAAAGAAGATAAGCAAATTGTTTTTCTCTGAAGAGCTACATTACTAAGAAATAATTATTGAGGCTACAGTGCTGGTGGGTCCAGAAAGTTAGGCTGTGGCTTTGCTACCGCACATCAGACACCAGAATCATAGAAGTGGAAGGGACCTCTAGGGTCATCTAGTCCAGCCCCCTGCTCAATGCAGGATTTCCTCAACCATCCCAGACAGATGTAGGTCCAGCCTCTGCTTGAAGACCTCCAGTGAAGGAGAACTCACTACCTCTTGTGGCAACCTATTCCATTGGCTGACCGCCCTCATTGTCAGGAAGTTTCTCCTAATATCTAACCTGTATTGACTCCCTTGAAGTTTCACACTGTTGTTTCTAGTCCTCTCATCTTGTGCAAGTGAGAATAGGGAGAAGCCCTTCAGATACTTGAAGACCATGATCATGTCTCCTCTCAGTCTTCTTTTCTGTAGGCTAAACATCCCTAGATCCTTCAACCTTTCCTTGTAGGACATGCTTTCTAGACCACTAACCATTTTAGTAGCCCTCCTTTGTTGGATAATGTGTCATCATGATGATCCATCATTTGTTTTGTGTGAAGCCAAGAGTTGAACAGCGCGTTCCGCTGTGCAGTATAAAGTCTCTGGGTGCAATACAAACGAGTCCTAGCTGCCTAAGGCTCTCTAGACTGAAACCCTGCTGTAGGTTCTTGGTTTTGCTTCCCTTCCCAGTATCAACCAGACAAACAGTATTCGTGTCTGTGTTTGGATTTATATGCCACCTTTCCACAAAAATGACCAGAGAAGGTAAAGAGCGGGGGAGAAGGCTTAAATAGCGGGAGCAGAATGACAGTTAGTGTTTGTTATCTTAACAACTGAAGGCGGTTAGTGTAGGATAAGGACCGGATCCCTAGGTACAGCCTTAGGGAGTGAATTAAGGTGTGGGATCCTGAAAGATAGAAGTGAGAGTGGTTTTAGGGTCTCTGTTTAAAGGAAGAAAGTTTGTAAGTTGAAACTGGTTATTGTGTATCAATAAAAAGTATTTCTTTTCTTCAACCTGGTGTCACAGACTGGTTGCCTCGATAACGGGCCTTGGATACAAAGTGCCTCTCAGAAACAGTGACAGGAGGCAGCTTATATTTACTACAGAACACAGAGAAAGAAATCTAATCTTCTGAGTAGTTTGAAAGCTGGCTCTCGATGAATGTAACCCCATAGAGGCTAGTGAAGCCGGGGGGCTGGCCAGTAAAAAAACGCCTCAGGTAGGAAGAGGCGTGGCAGGAATAAAGAATTCAACAAACAAGAATAAAAATACGTTTTAAAATATGCAACAAACTGATAATGAACTGTGTTATTTGCAATATTAAACTTGTGAATCAGAGACAGAAACAGATTGGACCTTTAAAAAATTAAAAGACAAAATAAGAAAACCAGACACAAAAAAGACAGACAGAAAAAGATGAAAAAACAGTAGCTAGTTCTTTTCTTCTTCTTCTCTTCCCCAGCAAGAGCAACCAGGATGAAAGTAGTACAGTATGTTAGCTCTAGAGGAAACAGGATTGTCAATACCCATTATTCGTACAAAACTTTGTGAAAATCATGAAGTTCAAAATCAGGGTAGTGGGGATTTTGATAAATGCTGTTTCTTGATTTCAGGATCAAGAGTGTCACGGTGGCCATTTTTAGAGCCAAGATTTCCACAAATAGAACTACAGAGTCACACATATTGGTTCAAGGATTTTATATTTCCTGTCCCCCCCCCCCCCCCAAATCCAGTAGCAGGTCCATGTACCCGTATATTCCGGCGTATAAGACGACTGGGCATATAAGACGACCCCCAACTTTTCCAGTTAAAATATAGAGTTTGGGATATACTCACCGTCTAAGAAGACAACACCTGGCGTATAAGACGAACCCCGACTTCTGAGAAGATTTTCCTGGGTTAAAAAGTAGTCTTATACACCAGAATATACTGTATATTCACAAAATGTAAACATGTTGTCGAAAACCCAAACAGGTGTCAAGTAAATACAACTGCGGGATTTCACATCCATCACATTGTGTCCAGTCCAGTATTGCAAAATATTTTTTGTGGCTCTTGTGTGTGCATGCCAGATAAGGCCTGAGATTTATGCAGCTTATACAGTATGCAAACAATGCTATTTGTATCTAGCATTTTTTGCATTGTTTTATTTTAACAGTTTGCCTCCTCCACCAAGGAAAAGGTTAATTGTATTTTCTCGGCGGTTGGAATGTACAATAGACCTTTACTAAGGAGCATTTTCCACATGCTTACAGTTCTATGGAATGGATTTTCTGCTCTGTGGATATTTCTCAGCCCTGCTCCTTTCAGGGAAAGAACAAGGAAGGAAACCAAAATAGTCCAGATTTAGGACCAGAGCTTTTGTTCACACAAACTTGCTTGGCTCCAAAACAGCCTCCACCCATAATGATTACATCCGCAGCAGTGTTTGAAAAACACAGTCCAGAGCTGTTTCTCTAGTAGCTGATAAAGGAGCAGGCTAAAGTATATGCCACCCCGTGAAAGAGGGAGAGGCTGCCTCCAGCCTTTTATTATTCTTTTCAGCTTAAATCTTGCTACTCCTGGACAAAAGAGGGGATTTAGATATTTCTTTGCAGTTGTGGCTCTCTTACCAGATTTCAAGCACACATTTACAGCGTTTGTTTTCATTTGCTTAAATGGGTTTCCCTTTTAGACTTCAGCATGCCTTTTTGTTCAAAGTGGGGTGGCTTTCAGAAACCCAGATGTAAAATTAAAGCAGCTAGAGGATGTCAGTGCAGATAAAAGATGTGCTTTATTTGGTGAGAGTAATCAGCAGATTTGGAGAACTGTGGATTGTGTTTAAGATAAGTTCCTCATTTCAGGGATCTCAGCTGCAGGGTTCCAGAAGAACAGGTATCTTTTGTCCTAGGAATGAGTGATGCCCTCTTCCTTTGCCCCTGGAATTCTGCTCAGTAGTTAAGCATTGTGTTAACTGCTTTCTTCTCAGGCCAAGTTACCTTGTGGAGCCAGCGTGCGGATAAACTGTTGAAAAGGGTAGGAACCTGGATGAGAAACAAAGGTCTGGCCATTGTTTTGAAGGTTGAGATAAGCCAATAAATATTCTGTGAAATTTAACAAGTGACAAGCACTTACAAGGAAATATATATCAGAATGATCATGTTTACCAGACTACTCCGAACAAACCATGTGCCCGACCATGGGCGTTTTCGCACTACCCTTCCCGTCTACTGGACAGGAAATGAGCATGATGACCCAACGTTGACTAGCACTAACACTTGAACGCTACTCAACTTTACCTGTTCCCTCCCACCGGGATTGGATACTTGCCATATTTGGATCCGGGTCCCAGTCCTCTGCTGGGCACCACCATTTTGTCTGTGGTGCCCTTCACAACTGCTTGTGCATCAGCACCATCACTCTGATGATGTGAACACTCTGCAGTCACATCTATGCTCGTTTGAGGGGCCATCGTGCTTGCGTGGCACCTCAGATGACCCCAGAGCACCGGCAAGAGTGACTGGTCACGCCGCTGGATGCTTCAGGTAAGTAATTAGGTAACGTTGGTTAAAGCGCGGAGCACGATTTCATGCTCCACACCTAATCAGCGATTAGTGCACATCTGGGGAGGGCGGGCACGCTTGGAGGCTGTAACAGTCTACTGTGCATGCATATACTCTTCCCCAAAGGTGTGCTAATTGTGCACTAGAGGCACCCTAAGCACCCCTAGCTGTCAAAGATGAGCGATGGCCATGTGTGCTCAGAGCTGCTGCACTATGGAAACAGCTCTGTGGTGTGCGGATGCTGGAAGTCAGAGTGCTCTTGGGCCATCCCCGTCTTCAAAGTGTGCAAAGGTTCTGAGAAGAGATCCCAGGGTGGGGTGTTTGCATATTTCCCCTCGCTTCTCCATCTTGGGACTCTTGCTGCTGCCTTCAAGTGAGGAACAGAGCACCCTGTCTTCAGAGCAGGGTTTCATGCTCTGAAGTTGACCTGCCACATTAAATCAAGGTGCAGCAGCCATGTAAACATCAGTAGTAACTGTGGCCTGTACTTCACAGGGCACAGTTACATCATGAGCCACCACTCGCATCCCCTGAGGTGATGGGACAGTGGCCATATAAACAGCTCCCTAGGATTAATAGCCCACACTTAAGTTGTCTGTCCTCTCCAACCAGCTATCATAAGGATGCAAGAGGAGCCCTGCTGGGTCAAGCCATAGCCCATCTAGTCCAGCATCTTGTTCCACACAGTGGCCCACCAATTGCTTATGGGCATCTCAAGCAGAGACAAGGGAAAACCTTCATAAGAACATAAGAACATAAGAGGAGCCCTGCAGGATTAGGCCACAACCCATGTAGTCCAGCATCCTGTTCCACACAGTGGCCCACCAATTGCTTATGGGTATCTCAAGCGGAAGACAAGGGCAAAACCTTCATAAGAACATAAGAGGAGGCCTGCAGGATCGGGCCACAGCCCATTTCGTCCAGCATCCTGTTCCACACAGTGGCCCACCAATTTCTTATGGGCATCTCAAGTGGAAGACAAGGGCAAAACCTGTTCTCAGATCCCAGTAAATAGCCTTTAGAAGCATCCTGCCTGTCTCCCCAGCTTGGAGGATGTACCTAGGCATCTATCCTAGTAGCCAACATCCATCCCCATGAGATTGTAGCCCCAGCTTTGGTTGTATGAAGTCATTCCCACTTGTCTGCAGTTCATCAGAACAGGATAAGCTACTGAATTCTTCTCTCAAGCATTCAGACATTCAAAGTTGGATACATCAGAGCAATTCCTTTTATAATAGTTATATTTATCTTCGCACTGTAGATGAAATGATCAGTACTTGCTTCTGCCATCCTCCCCATATTTTCTCTGTGGTGGCATTTTTCAGCGTTCACAAAACAAAAGTGGGAAGGGATAAAGGAGGGTGTGGGAAAACACTCTAAATCAAACAGAATACTCTGTTCTGGAAAGTGGAAATCTATTCTTGAAGACAAAGCACCGCTTCATGCCCAAAACAGAGGAACACTTTTGGGCTGCATCCAACAAATGCCATAAATAAGTTCACAGAATGTGGATGCTTGCAATACCAAAAGGCTATATATAATTAATTCTTGTGTTCTATCTCTTTATAGAGGCTTATGCAATTATGAAAAGATTCCCACTTTTATTTTAATAAATAGATTGTGAATGCTGGAATTGAAGCCCTCTCGGATAGCTGCAATATTTCTGTTTGACAGCTGGTGTGCTTCTCTGCCTCCGTCCAGCGACCCCCCCTTTTAGGTTTGTCGCACAGAGAAGTTAATTTGAGCTTTGCCATTAAATTGACCAGGAACAGGATTTGGGTTGGGAGCTTATCAGGCTGTTTGAGTTAAGTAGGGTCAGTCCTGAACAAGTCTTAGCAGCTGACCTTTGCGGAAATGGAGGATCCAGAGGCTAGATGCTTTTAACGTCTATGAAAACAGAGAGCTAAGCTCATGATAGTGCCTGTGGTCTTTGGAAGCAGGTCAGTTGTAACAAGCAAAACTGTAACTCATCTGAGTGTAAGGATGTCGTTTTGTAGAGGGGACCAGCAGGTAATGTCAGCAGAGATCAATGAACTCAGTAAATCTCAATAAATCAAAGCAGCAAGTGCAGGTGAAAGAGACTTTAATCTTTCTCTGGTTCCAGTGATCTAAAAAGACCCTAATCAGTTCTGTTCTCAGCCTATTCATGTTTGGTCCCGTCTCCACTGTGCTAGCCTCCATGCATAATTAGGCCCTTGTGATGGTACTTCCTGTCTTCAGGTAACCTCAGGAAGGGGGTTGACAGCTCCACCGCCATCTCCAAAGCGACTGTGTTGGACTCTTCGCTCCTGAACATAAGATCATAAGAGGTTTGCCCTGCTGGATCAGGCCACAGCCCACCTTGTCCAGCATCCTGTCGCACACAGTGGCCCACCAATTGCCTATGGGCATCTCAAGCAGAGACAAGGGCAAACCTTCTCCTGCTCTCACCTCCCAGCAGATGGCCTTAGAAGCATCCTGCTTGTTCCCCTGCCTGAAAGATGTACTTAGGCATCCATTCTAGTAGCTATTTGTCTACTAGTAGTCATTTGTCTAACCCTTTCTTAAAGCCATCTAGGCTGGTAGTTGTTACCACTACTTCTGGCAGCAAATTCCATAGACCGATGACCCTCTGGGTGAAGAAATACTTCCCCTTGTCTGATCTGACTCTCCTACCCATCAGCTTCATAGACGCCCCCTGGTTCTAGTGTTGTGTGAGAGAGAAAAGAAATTTGCCTGCACATGGCAACCCCGGCCCGGCAAGGTAAGTGATTTAGGTGGGCCCTGTCACCTGTTCGGCTGATTTTTGGCCAGTTTGGGGGGGGGCATGCCCGTGGCTGTCAGGGAGGAAGCGTGTGTGAATGCTTCCCTCCCTGGATGGCCAGGGATGCTTGGAACGTGCAAAGACGGATGTAGACCAGTTTTAACTGCTCTACATCTCAAACACGTGGAGAAAACTCGGGGGCAGGCTGGGACTGAACCGCCGCCCCAGCAGTTCGTATGCTCCATCTCTGCATGTTCTCCGCGCATTCGAAACGGCCTCATGCGAAAAGGCCTCAGAATTATACACAGTATTCCAAACGAAGCCTCGCTGTAGATTTACAAAGAGGCAAAATGACCCTTGCTGACTTATTTTCTATTCCCTTCCTAATTATTCCCAGCACTGAATTAGCTTTTTTTGCTGCTGCCGCGCAATGGGTTGACACCTTCATTGAACTGCCCACCAAAACCCCAAGATCCCTTTCCTGGTGTATTGCAGAAAGCTCAGCCTCTATCAAGTTTATAGACATAATTTGGATTCTTTGCCCTGTGGTGCATTACTTTGCACTCGTTAAGATTAAAGCACATTTGCCACTTGGTTGGAACTTCCAAACTGTCTTCAAGGGCAGCCCTCTGCAGAGTGCATTGCAGTAGTCCAGTCTAGAGGTTACCAGAGCATGGATAATCATGGATGGTTGATGTTTTATTTTGGACTGATCTGGCGTGGTCTTTCCATGTAGGAAAGTCCAAATGAACAGTGGAAAATCCACAAATAAAACGGATAGGAATGAAAAGATGTGAGCAGTCAGATCTGAAGATGGACCGAAGAAGGCTTAAAGTGAAGGTGTGACCACTGCGTTGGTCTGTTTCATTCAGATCATGCTCAAGTAGGCAAAGATGGTAAGGAGAATAAGAGAAAGAGAGAGAGTGCCCAAAGGGTGTAATAGGTCAAAAGATATTTTGAGCTTAAAACAATTGGGTTGCACAAAAGTTTTACAGTTGCTCTGATGGGTTGCTGTAAGATGCAAAGGTGAGAAGCTAAAATTAGGTTTGGGTAAGGCTACATGCAGACACTTTAAAAAAAAAAGCTTAGTATATGATCACACAGGGTATTTGGGGAGGAGGCTTTATTTCCAAGGGATTTCTCCATCTATGGACACAGCAAACCCCCCTGCATCACACAGTTTTTAAAAGAAGCACCCCAAAGCCGCAAACCTTGCTTCTTTTCTCCTCAGGACTTTGCCTCACAGCATAGCATGACTTTCCCTCCAAAGCGACAAGAGCTACGGTGATGATGATGATGGAGGGTTTCTGGGTCCCTTATTGGTCTACATCTTACCGCTACAGAAGCCTCTCCATTCGCCCCAAACAAGACCGAGAGTTTTTCTTTCCTACCTGTAGAAAGGATAGATAAAAGGAGGCTTGGAGGTGGAGTGCGTTGGCATTTTTTTTAATTTTATGCGTGTCTCTAGGTTCTGAAAATTGCCCCAGGGGCATAAAAAAAAAGTGTGTGAGCGTACCATTAGATGTGGTAGCCTGTGGATGTTAATGCTAAATGACATTAAAAGCCATAACTTATTTGCTGGCCTTGAATATGGATTAAAGGCATTAGCATGAGGATAGATGTGTGGATAAACTGTGTGTAGATGCAGACAGTCTTGTTTCAAGACTTGTACAGCGTAGTCAGACTGCAAAAGTGACATTGGGAACCTCAGGAACCGGGGGCAATTTCGCACTTCGCATCCCATTCGCTGGACAGGAAAAGAATGTAACCCCCCCACTTGTGAACACTAGTTAACTACAGCCCACCCCACGCGCAACTGAACATTCACCTGTGTTTGATCGTGCCGCCGCTCCTCTTTTGGGTGCCGCCATTTTGTTTGCATCAGCTGTGTAGCTGCACCTGTGCAGCTGCACATGTGTTAGCACAATTACTATGACAACGCTGACGCTCTGCGCATGCACAGTCACATCTATGGTCATCCCAGGTGCCAGCCTGCTTGTGTGGCACCTCAGATGACCCCGGAGCACCGGAAAAGGTCGGATGCCTGCTACTGAACGCGCCAGGTAATGAATTGGGTAACATTAGTAAAGGTGTGGAACACGATTTCATGCTCTGCACCTAGTGGATGATTAGAGAACTTCTGGGAAGGCGGGGGGGGGGGCCTGGAGGCTGTAACAGTCTCCTCAAGGTGCAAATGCTCTTCCCCAGAAGTCCCCCTGATCATGCGCTATGGATTATAGTGCGAATGGGCCTCAGGTTCTGCTAACTAGAAGCTCTTTGTATGGTTGTTACCCACCCAGAGGCCTGTGGGAATGGGGCACGATAGAAGTGAAATAAATAAATAAATAAATAAATAATAAATAAATAAATAAATAACACTGTGTAACATTTCTTGTTTTGTGGAACAATTATGATACTGAGGATGATAATTTTCTGTTTGACTGAAGAAGCACTGATGTTGCGTGTGACAAAAAAGTTAGCAATTGTTTATATGTAATAATTACTTATATAAGAAACAAATATAGTTTCTGCTCAGCTGCTCAGGCTTGGTCTCCATTACATGGCCGAAGCACCTTTTCCCCAGGTTCCCCAGGGCAGCACTTTCCCACAGTTTCCCATGTTGATGCTGCTGTCTTATGGAACAGGGGAAGAACATCTTACAGTCAAGGCAGGAGTTCCCACTCTGTATATAAACAATGTACAGTGTATATAAATTATGACAGTGTCTGTAACGTGGGAAGAGACAGCATGTTCCCGTTTAACCAAGGGCCAGGGCAAAGAGGTGCATCTTCATTGCCATCCTAAACACATACAGTAAAGGTGATAGAAGCACCTCAAGGGGGAGATTATTCCATAGCCTGGGGGCCATCACTGAGAAGGCCCTCTCCCAGATGCCCACCCCTTTTACTACTGAAGGCGGTGGGACGATAAGGAGGGGCTCCACTCCAAATCTTAAGGCACAGGCAGGCCGATATTGAAGATATTTGGATCCCAAGTCATTTAGGGCCTTATAAGTCAAGAGTTAACACCTTGAATTGGCCTCGGAAGTGAATTGACAGCCAATGCAGCTCTTTTAAGACCAGCATGATGTGTGTCCAACCAGCTATCCCAGTAAACAGACTAGCAGCTGTGTTCTGTACCAGCTGCAGCTTCCGAACCATCTTCAAGCACAGCCCCATGTAGAGTGCATTACAGTAATCTAATCTGGAGGTTACCAGAGGATGAATAACAGTGGCCGATCATGTCTGTCCAAAAAGAGCTTCAAGTGATGCACCAACCGTGGTTGGGAATAGGCACCCTTGGCCACGGCATCCACCTGAGCTTCAAACGTCAGCCCAGTGGTGATACAACCAGAACTGCCTCTCCTGCAGATCTTAAGTCATGGGCAGATTGATATGGGAGAAGACATTTCTTGAATTGGTCTTGGTAATAAATCAGCAGCCATTGCAGCTCTTCTGATACTGGTATGTTGTGCATCCAGAAAGCCATTCTAACTGCTGCCCTATGGACCTGCTGCAGCCTTCAAACCATCTTCAAGGGCAGCCCCGTGCAGAGTCCATTTTAATAGTCCAGTCTGGAAGTTACCAGAACATGGTCAAAATGGTGATGGCGCCCTGAGGCACTGAGCTGTGTACCAGCTGTGTTGCACCTTTCATCGGTCAGCATAGCAGCCCTTCCTCGCTGTCCCACTGCTTCCATTTGGCTGACCGTTTCTGGTAGCTCTGGCATTCCGAATGTGCTTGGTTTAGTGATTTGATGTAGGAACATTTTAAAATTAAAATGGATATCATTTCCACGGAGCGTGACTTGATCACCACAACATTGTCCCACCTTACTCAGCTGCTTGTTCTTCTGCCATGTCTCTCTCTGTTAAATAACTGGTGTTAAAATTAGGGTTCAAGGCAGCTGGAGTCCCTCTGCATCCGGAGCCAGCAAAGGTATTTCAGATGCTCAGATGCAGCTGAGACCCTACTTTTGAAGCTTCACAGTGCAGCAACCCCACCCTGTTGTTTCCGGAGCCTGGAGCTTTATTTTTACTTCTGTAAGGCAGGAACAGCTGGCGTGGAAGAACCTTTTGAACTTTGTTGCCCCAGTAAGCAAGAGTTTGATTTAATTTTATTTTCTCTAGGCTCTAAAATTGAATTACTGCCCTCCCCAAATACTCTTTGATGCAATACCAAGAGCATTACGTTAATATCAGAAACAGGATTTGGGAATTACTATGCAGAGATTCTAAAATAGGAGTATCCCTCTGTGCAGAGTAAATCAGTCTAGAGATTTCTTAGCTAGTGTCAGCCAGTGTTGATGTTTGGTGAAAAGGCCAGTCCAGTACACCTCCCTTATGAAACCAGGCTGCAACGTCTAGGCCTCTTCAGTCTGGAGAGACAGCATTTAAGAGGGGACCTGACTGAAGTATATGAAACCATGCACGGTATAGAAAAGGTGGATAGGGAAAATTTATTTTTTCTATCACACAGCACTAGAACCAGGGGGCATCTATGAAGCTGATGGGTAGGAGAGTCGGATCCGACAAGGGGAACTATTTCTTCACCCAGAGGGTCATCAGTTTATGGAATTTGCTGCCAGAAGAGGTGGTAACAGCTACCACCCTAGTTGTTTAAGGTAGCGTTAGACAAATTTATGGATGACAGATGTATCAGTGGCTACTAGAATGGATGCCTAGGTACATTTTTCAGGCTGGGGGGGGGGGAAGCAGGACTTTTCTAAGGTCATTTGCTGGGATTCGAGAACAGGAAAAGGTTTGTCCTTGTCTCTGCTTGAGATGCCCACGAGCATTTGGTGGGCCACCATGTGCAATGAGACGCTGGAGTAGATGGGCTGTGGACTGATCCAGCAGGCTTCTCTTATGTTCTTATGAATGTTGCCTCATGGAGTGTGTGCACTGCACAAAACTGCTTCCATTCCAGAAGTGTCTCCATGAATGCTTGACTGTCCCCTGGCCAGATAGTGGTGGTGTGCTAAAAAGTGTTCCACAGTAGGGATGTGCACAAATATTCATAACATTAGAAACTTGGCCAAATGTGCAGCTATAGATAAAAGCGCAACTTACCTACTGTGCAGTGACAACCAGCTGTCTGGACCAGAAATGCAGCTCTGTAGCTTCCCATTGGAAACTGCGAGAGCTGAGTTGTCACATGGCATCACGTGGGTTCAGGCAGCCAATCAGATTAGAGCTGCCCTTTCTGCTCTTGTTGTACTTCTCTTGCGGTTCTGCCTGGGCTGGAGGGAAAATTCAAATGTTCTTTATACTGTGCTGTGAGTGTCCTTGGATTAGCATTAAGGTAAGTGCGTAATATCAATCTGATAATGCGATGCCATGACGATCCATCGATCATTGTGTGTGACCCCTCAATCGGGACTACGCATTCCACTGTGCAGTATAAACAAGTCTAGATGCAACCTTTATGGTTCACTCCCCAAGAAATATGCAGTGAAGGATTGAGTGTTGGATAAAATGCTCCATGCTCCCACTAATAACCCACCTGATCTGCCGGAGTGTTGCTATATATACTGTGGCCTGTACTACATACCAGATATTGAGTTGCAAATTCATGTGCTGGGCATCCTGCTGGGTTTTGGGATAACAGTAAGTCCAAACTTCCACAAAGTTTGCTGGTTATAAGACTGTAGATAGAAGCAATCCGGACATTTGCGAGTGCCCACCGGAACGCTGATGAGAGCAGTGGAATGTGCAGGCTTTCAACAGAGGAAGGGAACTTCCAGGACAGAGTTGACCAAGGAGTTGTTTCCATGAGAATAAACTTAGCTATGTGCCGGACACTCCTGGGACATTCAGACATAACAAAAGGGGCACCTCAGAGAGACAGTGTGTGGCCTTTGTGTTCCCAACCCTTCCCTAATCCACCATTTCTGTCATAGAATGTTCAGGACAGATACTGGTGTGTGAAGAAAACCACCTGAGAGTAGGAATGTGCACAAATATTCGCAGGCATTCAAAATCCGATTGAATGTGCTGAATTTCGACATTCGAATCTGAATAGAATGTCCCGGAATTCAAATTTAAACATCCAAATCAAATTTTAAATTTCGGATCTATTTGTTTGAATTATCTGGACATTCGTATGTGTATGGTTTCGTACATGATGGATCCGTACGGGACAAAAACAGGTTCCATACGGGATAACTACAGGATGTGTATGGATACGTACGGATGTGGGGAAGATGCGTACAGGCATCTACGAATGTTGTTGAGATTTGTTAAGTGCAGATTCGAATAAAAAATTCGAATGATATAGATTTGAATTTGGTCAAGGAACATGGGAGTTGAACCGTGTCTCAGTACAGAAAGGCAATCTCTTCTTAGAGTGAATGCACAAGATCTTTAAGGCTTTTCACATTTATCTCTCGTAATACATGGCGAAGTATAGCCAACACTGCTTCCATGGAAGGATATTGAAAATAATTAGGAGGATAAATTAGGTCACTCGGGTATAATTACTACACTAGGATACGTTCCAGAACATGGCAATTTGTGCGCTGAAGTGGAGTTGCTTTGCAGTGGAATGTTAAAAGAGAGGACGAGAGGGGATTATGCAGTGTCTACCGATGGAGACCTGGGGGCCTAGGATAATATGTAAAAGTTAATGCCCAGCCTTCTCCTTCTGCTACTTTAATCAGATTCCAGGATACTTTTTTTGGCTTGCATATTTACTGTCTAAGAATGGCTTTAACAAGATGTTGGCCATATGTCATGTTGTTGGCTGAGGGGGCTGAAGGTTATGCGAAAATATCTAGTGCTTATGGGTTCTATGAAGAAGAAGAAAAGCTGGCTTTTCTACCCTTTTCTCATCCATTTCAGGGGACTCAAAGCGGCTGACAAAGCTTTCTGGTCTTCTCCCCACGACAAAACACCCTGTTGAGTAGGTGGGGCTGTGAGAGCTCAGAAGAGAGCTGTGACTAGCCCGAGGCCACCCAGCTGGCTTCATGGAAGAAGAAGAGTTCGCTTTTCTACTCCGCTTTTCTCACCCATTTCAGGGACTCAAAGCGGCTGACAAAGCTTTCTGTTCTTTTCCCCACAACAGAACACCGTGTGAGGTGGGTGGGGCTGCGAGAGCTCAGAGGAGAGCTGTGACTAGCCCAGGGTCACCTTGCTGTCTTCGTGGAGGAGGGTGGAAATCAAACCCGGTATTCCCAGATAAGAGTCCGGTTCCCTAACCTCTAGACCAGAGGTGTCAAACTCAATCCGGCCGAGGGCCGGATTCAAAAAAACAACAACTGTGAGGGCCAGGGGGCGTGGCCAGGGCAAAGAGGAGGGCTGGGGGCGTGGCTGGGGTGTGGCTAGGGGGCGTGGCTGGGGTGTGGCTAGGGGGGCTGGCTGTCATGGCAGTGCCCGCGCGCGCGGGCAATGGAGGGTCCCGCCGCATGCTCGCTCGCCTCGCCTCGCCTCCTTCGTGCCCAAGGAGGGTGGCGGCGGGCGGCGGCGAGCAGCGGCGGAAGAGGAGAGTCCTCCGCCCCGCTCCCTCAGCAGCGCGCTTCGTGAGTGGAGGGGCAGGCGGTTGAAGTCGCTGCCGCTGCCCCTGCTGCCTCTTCCCGCGCCCCTTTTCACAGGAGGAGGAAGCGACGGCGGCGGCGGCGGCGGCTCTTGCCTCCTCCTCCTCCTCCCGCCCTCCTCTGTCATCGTCGTGCCCGATGTGCCTCCGCCAACATCCCAGGGTGGCACGAGGCGGCGGGCCGCGTCGAGCAGCGGGCTGCGTCGAGCGGGGGCGCGCGGCGCGTGGCGTTGGCGGCGTCGGCGTTTGCGGGCGGCCGCGGGCCGGATTAAAACGCCCCGCGGGCTGCATCCGGCCCGCCTGCTGTGTCTTTGACATGCCTGCTCTAGACCAAACTGGCTCACAGGAATGTAGTATCACCAAAACATGCAATGCTTTTTTTTTCCTTTTAAGTGAGAATATCCCTTTATACTTGAATGATGGATAAGTCTGTACAGTAGCTCACCTTATCAGCAGGATGTCTGGTTCACCCACTAAAATGGAACTTGTTAAATGGTTGCAAAGCAGTGATTATTGTTACTGGCTGTTCCAGCCTTGAAGCAGTAAGAAATTTCACAGGTCCCAGCACAGACTCTGGGTTTGGTTTCCTTGGAATCAAGATTGCTGGAAACGGATGTGTTTCCAAGTTCTGCTGACACATGGGTGCTGATCAGAAGATGAAAGGCGAACAGAATTAACATTCCAGCAGATCCTGCCGCCTTATTAGGATTTCTAAAGACCCTCCTCCCTACTGGTTTCAGTTCAGTTCTCTGTGCTTCCTTCAGCCCTAGCTTTCCTTTGGGGCAGCTTCTTTTGTCTCTCTGTGACCCCTCCCCATGCAGAGAGAGTTGGATGACATCACCTCTAGCCAGAGAGCATATTTTCCTTCTAGCCACCAGCTTTAATTACACTTCTTCGTATTTCCTTTTGTTATCCAAAGGCCTCTTCCCCCGACAGGATTCTACTGCCTATCTTCTTAATCAAAAGAGAGTGTTCAGAAATAGGCATGTGCACATTTTTTTTATTTTTTATTTTTTGCTGTTCACTTTGCATCGAATTGACTACTGTTTTAATTTGCATTTCAAGGTATTGGTCCCCTGCAAATGTTGGCAGCTTTGAACTTTGCATGAAGATTTTTTTTTTCCTTTGCTCTCCCCAAGGAAATCAGCCAGGAGTAGGGATGTGCACGAATAATTGTAACATTTGAAATTTGGCTGAATTCAGACATTCGAATTTGAGTAAAATGTTTTGACACATTCGTATGAAGCTTCGTATGGGATCCGTTACGCTATCCATGTGCATTCGTAGAAGGAGAAGACACGTTGGCTCTTCTACCCTGCTTTTCTCACCCATTTCAGGGACTCAAAGCGGCTGACAAAGCTTTTCTATTCTTCTCCCCACAGCAGAACACCCTGTGAGGTGGGTGGGGCTGGGGAGCTCAGACCAGTGCTGTGACTACCCCAAGGTCACCCAGTTGGCTTCATGGAGGAGGGTGGAATCAAACCCAGTATTCCCAGATAAGAGTCTGACTCCCTAACCACTAGACCAAACAAATTGAAAATTCATATGAATACATTCAAATATATTTATATGTACGAATAGAATAGGATGTGAATGTATATGATTCAGATTGAATGTGTATATAGGCTCCATATCCTATTTGTATGCCTTTGTATGGGATTCATATGCATTCGTATATATGATCTGTATGCTATTTGTTTGGGACTTGTATGGAATTGAGCATTTGTATCAAATATGACTCCTAACACATTCTAATCTATTTCAACGAGTACAGATGTTCTTGCATTCAATTTGATATGAATCAAATACCAAAAAAAAAAACACCATTTGTACACATCCCTAGTCGGGAGAGCTGTAAAAAAAGCTGCTGCAGTGCTGCTGATGGGACCTAGAAGAAGAGGTCCAAGGAAGAGGTGGTGTGGATGATATCATGGATGCAGATGGAGATGCTGGGTTCCCCCCACCTCAGCCAAATACAAACAAAAGTTTTGCTTCACTTTACTTAACTAGCACTGATACTCTGGCTATTTGACTAAGGGTAGAGATGAGCACAAATATTCATAATATTCATATGAATTCATATGATTTCAGACATTCATACACAAATCTAATGTTACGACATGCATACATTAACATTTGTACAAATACGAATTTTCTGGACATTCAGATTCGTTAAACTGGGGAGATGGGAAAGTGGCTGCCCCAGTCACATCTGCAGCGGACCCAGATTGCATTCAGCGTGGGTCAAGAGTGGATTAAAAGTGGATTCTAGTTGGATTTGATGGTTTCAGACCGGATATGTTACAGGATATATATATCGGATACCTATCGGATACCTATTCGTTCATATTGGATATGTATTCTTATCGGATACGCATTTGTCCATATTGGATACATATTGGTTCATATATCAGATATGTATTGGATGTTCATACAAATTTGTATGAATACGTTCATATCAAGTAGAATCCTACCACAAAAGAAGGGGATCTATTCAAATAAATACGAATCAAATGTCAAAAAAACCCACCATTCATGCATATCCCCAACTAAGAGCCTTTCTGTACTTGTCCACAGGGGGCACTTTGGGGGAAATCCTACATGGACCATCCACGTTGAGCAAAGCTGTGTCTCCCCCAGACACAGCTCTGTGCATGCAGGACGTTTCTGGTGCATGTAGAGTTAGAGCGGTTTCTAATTGCTCTACATTTACATAAGAGAACCAAAGAACCTATGAGAAGCCCTGCTGGATCAGGCCACAGCCCATCTAGTTCAGTGTCCCAGCAAATGGCCTTAGAAGTGTCCTCCCCGCCCCCCGCAGCCCGAAGGATGCACCTAGGCATTCATTCTAGTAGCCATTGATACATCTGTCATCCATAAATTTGTCTAACCTTACCTTAAAGCTCCCTTCATGCTCCCTGAAGCCAGGTGTGGCTCCGTTCACATCTCTCTCTGCTGGGAGAAGTTTGAATGGAGCCGGGGGAGAGGTGACATGCATACACGCACACTTACGATTAATTTCCCCCCTCTTTCTCATGTATCTTATTGTGCATGTTTTAGCACACAAATATGTTGCAACTGTCAATCTTTATATAAATATTTTACCCTTATTTGGGGTAATTAGGATTAATGGTAGACCTGTTCCTGTTTTAACGTTTTCCCCCAACCTCGGTTTCTCTTTCAGCCATTATGAGCAGCCAGAAGACAGTAGAGAGCTCAGATATCAAAACAAGGACTTCCAGCTCTCACCCAGACAGTACGGATGTGTTTAGGACCCCTGGCGATGGCAAAGGATGGACACTGGGGACGGGAACGAATAGCACTTCTGCTTCTGCCATTGGGACTGTGAACACTGCATCTAACACCGAAATGCTTAGCACTGGCGGTTCAGCCCAACCTTTGATGTCAGGGATGCAGACCGGAAGAGGCCATGTATCGTCAAGTGCTGTGGAGACTGATGAACTTAACACAGTGACTTTGAGCATGCATTCTCCCAAGATGCCTGTTCCTTTATTTCCAGAGGATAATCCACTAGGTGAGTTTGGTCAGTTAAAGTGTATCTGAATACACTGGACCTATGCTGGCACAGACCCTGGTCACACCCGTATTGGACAAGACATCCTATTTAAATTTTAAACTGAGGTTGTACCATTTCACAACACCTAGATCATTATAGGTTGTCCGCAGACTGTCCTCGCTCTGAGCTGCATCGCTCACACCTTTCAGGTCGATATGGGGGGAGGTGTTCCTTATAATGCATGCACAAGGTCTCCATAGGTGAAAGGATCAATATCACACCCTTCAGAGGAATGCTTCATTCATCACATCAAACGGTGCCCTTTCCAAACACGGTAACACCTCGCAATACAGCAAATGGAGCTCTTTGGTCAAAGTGGTGGCCCCCCAAAACCTACCATCGCTTGTTGTGGAAGCACAGTAACCATTAATGATTCTGAGCAGTATCTGGCAATATATGTGTCAAGAGGTGCTTTCGCACTTGGGCCCATAGTCAACGATAGGTTAACATCCAGGCAGGTGCATCTGCACTTGCAGGAGGCATTTACATCTGTCTTGTTAACCTATCGTCAACAAGAAGCGGTGCACAAAATTGGGCACCACACGCATACCAACCTTAACCTAAAGCTTATCTGTCCTGTCCAGCGCATGACTCTTCACACCATTTCTGGCACCTCAGGTGACCCCCAAATGTGACTGTGCGTTCGCAGTGCATCATCATCCCCATGATGATGGCTCCGGCACACGTCCAGTCACACCAGGCTCTGGAACCAAGATGGTGGTGCCCTGTCGGTGATTGAACATGCGCCCAGACATGCATAAGTCTCCGGGCATGTGGGGTTTAGTTTAACGTGTATTAGCGTTCCCAAGTGCGAATGCTAGTATACATTAGTCGCTAACGCACTTTTCACGTCCAGTGAGCAGGAAGCCAAGTGAGAAAGTCGCCAAGGAATGAAGTTGTTGGAAGGCAGGCTTCTACGTTCATACACAGAACTTCTTAGAACTTATTTAATTCTCTTGTTGCTTTATCTTACAGATACTGGCAGCAATTACCAGGCAGATGCCCAGGATGCTGATCATCTATTATCCACAATACGTGTCAAAAGCACAGACAGTCCAGCAACAGTAAAGAGCGGTGAAGAAAGGACTTTGCAGTTTCTTACAGACAATGTTACTCTGACTGCTTTGGCAGGGGAAGCCCCCGTTTCACAGAGAGAATTCTCTACCCAGGCTCCATCTTCAGCAACATATTCCAAAGGAAGAATAAGCACACCAGAAATTAATTTTCCTGATTCTTCAGACAGAATTGCTCTTACCCAGGCAACGACTAGTATGTTTGCTTCCCCAGGTTGTTCTCGGGTGTAAAATTAGGTCTTAATTCGTTGAATTAAGTGTGTATTTCAAGCAATTCATTTCCTTTACATCTTCATTCTCACTTTTCCTTTTTTTCTTCTAGCAGTGTTGGGGGGGGGGTTGGGTTGCACTAGTACTAAGGACCCATTAAGGACCCATTAGGCTCAGAGCAGGAAGACCCCATTTCTACTGCGGACCCTATTAGAACCCAATTTGTTTACACCTGTACTAGGGAAATCTAGATTAAATGGGTCCTTCAGGATCTATAACCTGGATTTCCTGTGGACCCCATTAAAGGGGTCTACAATCCTGTCTTCAGGCATCAAATCCGGATTTGATGCATTGCCCTCCAAAAACGTGGCTTGAAAGACGTCTCCCAGTTGGGTACAGATAGATGCTGCACATGGGTGTTCCGATGTTCCCACTTATGTTGGGTGCTACACTGCCCATGGAGACACATTGGGTTCTTCCTTAGATCCATATCTTCTAAATCTGGATTAGTTGAAGGACCCATTTCTTAGATCTGGATTAAGGGAGGTAAGTGGAACCCCCCCCCCCCCAAGGTTTGGCTTTTCTTCATTTGTGTGTATTTTGACATTATTTCACCAAACTATGCATCGCTCGAAATACCAAGTTTAGTACAGAAACTTGCCCTAATTGTATTTGGTGTCCTCTAAGCAATATAATTAATTATGCAAACACTTTCTGAATCAAAAGTGTTTTCTCCTCACCCCTTTCTCTGTGCTCTAGCATCAAGTGTTAACATATTTTTAAAAAATATTCCATACCAGTTATTTTACCGGCATGTATCTCAGTTTTCTCAATATAAAGATTCTTACTCATGGATTCTGTGCTGAATTTTCAAGTTTATCTGATGGAGTAAAGAGAGAGAGTTTGACTTACTTTCCCCTCCAAGCAAGTGGGACATAATCATAAAAAGAAATGGTGTAATATCTGTTTAGCACATGCAAATGGCACATCTAATTTGCAATTGTATTTCAGCTGCAGAAGACATCTCAGATATGGAGAGAAGGACTTCCAGTTCCTATGTGGACAGGACGTATGTTTCAAGTCTCTCTGGAAAAGGCGAAAAGAGAACATTACACGTTTTAAGACATGTTGGCAGGACTACAGGTTCATCAAAAATACCCACAGTGTCTAGTAATGAAATCTTCAACACTTCAAGACTCGCAGAGCAGACACAACAAGGAGGTTTGCCACCAGGGGATTCTAATTTCACCGAAGCTGCAATTTCACATTCCCAGGCTCCTTTGGAAACAACAGGTAATGGATGAAGCACTCCTCTTTCGTGACAAAAGTTGAATGCGCTCTTTTGTTTGTCTAGTGAAAAGGAAAATGGAGGCAGGGCAGAGGAAGCCAGTATAGCAGGGAAGGCCATGGTGGGAAGCCGGTCTGGGGGAAACACTTCTCTAGTAGGGATGTGCACGAATTTTTGTAACATTAGTTATTCATATGAATTCAGGGAGAGAGACCCGAGGGCTTTGTGTTTAAGACAGGAAGGCAGGGATGGGAATTCAGGGAAGGAGAGCAAGATGTGTGGTGGCTGCATAAGACAGAGGAACCAGGAGAATCGAAGAACCAGAGAGAGATGAGGGCTTTGTGTTTAAGACGGGAGGGGGAATCCCTATCCAGGATACGTATGCACTCAGATATTCGTCTGAATACATTCTTAGGGAATAGAATCCTACCACATTCAAAGGTGATCTGTTCGAACGAATATGAAGTTTCTAACATTCGATTCCTTACGAATCAAATGCCAAAAACCCATCCTGTTCTCTAGTATGATCTGGCTGATGTGCCTGGATCTTTTTGCTGCTGCTGGCCGGAGCGTACCCTGATCGTTTCCGTGTTCAGGTACAGGCAGCCCCATCAGTCATCTCAGGTGTGCCCCCAAAATGAGGCAAGATGACTGACCCATTCAGGGTGCACATTTGTGATTTCACTCTTGTTCCTCACACTATAACTCTGAGGCTTTTTTTGTACTTACCTCTGTTTGATCCGGATCAGTGAATTGTGCAGAGCCGTGGGCTGGATCACCATTGTCTACACTGATAGCACTGATCTGGCCTGTGCCTCACTGCAGCTGCCAAGCTTGCATGAGATTTTCAGACACCCCCCCCCCCCGCTCCCCAAATGACTAGGAGCAAAAATTCCTGGCCTCAGGGCTTTTCTGGAAGTGTTTCTGGCATGGCTGAGAAACAGCCCCCTGTAGTTCCAGATCATGGAGAGCAGGACTAAATGTATAGATGAGGAGACCAGGATCTGGTCTAAGACGCTCCTTAGACCAGGGGTGTTTTTCCACTGTCACTAAAAGTACCCATGAAGTACCCATTAATGGGTACAAAATGGCATTTTTGTACCCATTAATGGGTACTTAATGGGTACATCTAGTGACAGTGGAAAAACACCCCAGATCAAAGGTAAGTACATAAAGGGTCTGAGATGCCTTTCCCTGGTCCCAGGGACATTAGTACTAGAATTATGGAGATACTCCACCCAGGAGGTGAAGGAAAGATGAGAATAATATTGACAGCATTTATATAACCACCCTCTCTCTCCAAAGCAAGGAGGAGTATGATAGAATTGAGTGGGTCGGTGGGTGGGATGGATGGATGGATGGATGGATGGATGGATGGATGGATGGATGGATGGATGGATGGATGGATGGATGGATGGAGATCATTCTGAAAATCCTTTGTTTTCCCCAAATCTTCCTTAAAAGAAATATTTTATTATCATTTGCAATACATCTGTTTGATTATACTTAAATTAATACCTTCTCAGCCCATGCAGAGAATCACTTAATTTCATACTGCTGTGTTGTAGTTTTAGAAGATGACGATCATCAGGCCTGGAGCAGCTCAAGTACAGAAAGAAACATCTTCCATTCTTCCACAGACGGGGCTTCAGGTTCAGGTCTGTCTGTCAGAAGTGGAGAGATAACCCTGCGGACAGTAAGAGATGTTAGCAGTTCTGCTAGTGCAACACAATTATTCACCACCTCCAATAATGAAATCTCCAGCACTTCAGACCTTTCTGAATCTTCTTCAGTATTAACTCCAGTACGGACCAGACAAATGAATTTGTCACCAGGGTACATTGATCTCACTGAAGCTACCTTTAGAGATTCCCAGGCGCCACTGCAAACAACAGGTAATAGACGAAGACCTCTTCTTGTATTTACAGTATCTAGTGCATGCTGCTGATTGTCTAAAATACAGATCAATGTTGGGGTGAATTCCCATTCAAGGAATGAAGTGCAATATACAAGCTATTTACATCACGATTTACATCAATATGTAAAGCGTGATAAAAGGAAGCAAATCTGGCAACCGGATTCAACCCTGATTTTGTGTCCCCGCTCTTAAACACTTAGAACGCTTCCAAAAACGGTCTGGGGAAAGTGATTCGTTTCACTGGATCCACTAGCCGGTTAGAAAGACCAAGCGGAAGCTGGGCGACCTCCTCCTCTTCCCCGGTGAGGCGAGGCTCCTCCTGGATCGACACAGCACTTCCTCTCCTGCTGCTGCCGCTGCCTGCCTGCCTGCGTGTGCACACACATGCTCATTTGCGCACTCTCCTGTGGGAGCCGTGCAAGTGAGGGAGCGATCGAGCAGTGCTGCCACCACAGCAGGCGGGTGAGAGGGAGAGATGGACTGAGAGCTGCCAGACGTGAACCTTTTAATGTAACCCAGTTTTCCACGTGTGCGACCTTTAACTCTGTAAAGAAACATCGTTATAAGGTGTGAAGTGGGCGAATTGCTACAATGAAACCGGCTGCTGTACAGGGGAAACCTGGCATTTTAACTGAGAAGGAGCTGCCCTGCAGGGTGAAAGCCCACCCGTTTCATGACGTATTTGCCCAAATACTGCTCTAGCGTTCCCACAGCAATAAGGAAGAAGCGTTTTAAAAGCCTAAACCATTTCTAAGCCAGATAATGATTGGGGGTGAGAACAACAAGGATCCAAACCATTTTGAAACAGTTTTAAAGTGGCGATGGGAATTCAGCCTCTGAAGTAAAAAGGGGAACAAAATAGGTGATGTTTAAAGCTTTATATAGGCAACCAGGAATAAAGCTGGTCAAATATGTGCATGATTTGTGTAATTTTTGTGAGTTCCTCTTCAAGGTAAGAAAGGGTATACATATTGATTAGATAGGTAGGCAAGTAGGTAGGTAGATACCATAAGGCCACTTTATTTTTAAAGGTCTTCCCTGGTTGAATGTTGATAAAAGTTAATTATCCAGGATATTTTCTTTTTCTTTTCTCTTTTCTTCCTCTTCCTTCTGGTCTTCTAAAAATAATATGAGCGCAAACATGGTACATATTCCACGATTAATATGCCAGTGTCATATCTATAGAATACCTGCAAAGTAACAGGACATGGTTCAGATAAGAGAAAGTGAAGTTTTTAATTATTCTACTTACCTATTTCCAAAGAGTGCTGCTTGTGCTAAAACCAAGGAAGAAATAAAATCTGTCAAAAAGGAGACTTAATATTCTTGCTAAGATTTAACTACTGATAATATGGTTCCCTGATGGTAAAAATAATTAAAAGGAATGGTGCTAACCCTTCTGAAAGTAGTATAGTATAGTAGGAAAGGCCTCCTCTGAAGGTTCCTAGGCACCTACCTTTCAAGGTATGAATGTTAAAGAATAAGACCTTAATTGGCTTGGCCCTCAAATATGTAAAGGAACACCTCCCCTGGCTGTGCCTTATGGTATCTATCTACTTATCAATCAATTTATCTAATCAATATGTACTGTATACCCTTTCTTATCTTGCAGAGTTGCTCACAAAAATGACATAAATGACGTTTTTAATCAGCTTTATTCCTGGTTGCCCATATAGTGGTTTCACTGCCTTCCTAAACGTGTTCAGGAAATGTGATAGATGCACCTCAAAGGGGAGATTATTCCATAGCTTAGGGGCCATCACTGAGAAGGCCATCTCCCAGGTGCCCAACCCTTTTGCTGCTGAGGGTAGTGGTACAACCAGGAGGGGCTCCCCTCCAGTTCTTAAGGCACGGGCAGGTCAATATTGGAGGTGCATCAGGAACCCTTATTGTATGTGTTCAGACAACCGATGAAGATATCTTCGGCTGAAGGAAAAACATCCCCTCACCATGCTTTTTAATCTGTTTTTATTATAATTTTATTGTGACTTGCCCTGAGACCTTTGGATACAGGGTGGAATATTAAAAACAAACAAATAAAATAGTTTTTAGCACCTGATTAAAACATACCTATTCATTCAGGCCTTTGATGTTTAGCTACCTCTAAATGTTCTCCTGCCAACGAACGAGGGAGGGTTTCACTTCATTTTCTTATTGCTGTCCCCACCCTGCGACCTTTTGGTGAAGGGTGGATATAAATTCTTCAATAAACATAAATAAAAAATATTGGTATTAGCATGCCTTTTACCTCTGTAGCTATTTCCTCTACATCCTTGGCAACAGTGACTACCACCAATCATGGAACGGTGAATTAATAGTGCCTCTCTGACAGTGGTTATCAACCTGGGGGGTCAGACCCCTTTGGGGGTTGAATTACCCTTTCAGAGGGGTCGCGAGGAATCTCCCACCACCCTTCCCTCCCACCTCCCAACTGCTCCGCCCCTGTGGTTGGAGGTCTCCACAACATCAGGAACTCCATTAAGGGGTCGCGGCATTAGGAAGGTTGAGAACCACTGCTCTATGGCAATCCTCCATTGGTGGAGTCATTCCGTGTACAGCAGAAGAATCACATCGCCATCATTTTTGTCTAATGGGAGAGTTTAATTTGTTTCGTATTAAAGTATGGGAATGTAGTTATGGGAATAACATTTGTGAATAAATGTTATTGTTGTATTTCAGGTGTAGAAGCTGGTAGTAATCAACCATGGAGAGGTTCAGATACAGAGAGCAGTATTTCCAGTTCCCATACGGACAGTGAATCTGTTTCAGTTCTGTCTGTCAGAAGCAGAGAGGGGACGCTGCAAACTTTAAGAAATGTTAGCAGTTTTGTTAATGCAACAGAAATACCTACAACTTCTAACAAAATCTCTGGAGCTTTGGGTCTCCCTGGATCTATATTAATTTCAGTAGAGACCGTACCAAGGAATTCCACGCCGGGAGAAACTGAATTCCCCAAGACGACACATATACTTTCTCACACTTCTTCAGAAATGCCAGGTAAAAAAATTAACACATCCATTTTGTAATAGATTTCAGAGAAGCTCTGTATTGCTTCTGTGGGATCTGCGTTCAAAAGGTTTGAAAACTGTAATCATAGTACTTTAAAATGTCAAAATGCTTTAATACAGAAGGCTGAATCTCCACTTAACCTTCCAGTCAAAAAAGGCACCCTTTTCTGTCTGTCACCATTTTTTCCCTTATGAAATCAGACTGCAACATCTAGGTCTCTTCAGCCTGGAAAGACAACGTTTAAGAGGGGACCTGATTGAAGTATACAAAATCATGCACGGTATAGAAAACGTGGATAGAGAAAAATTATTTTCTGTCACACAACACTAGAACCAGGGGGGCACTCTGTGAAGCTGGTGGGTAGGAGAGTCAGATCAGTCAAAGGGAAGTATTAGTTCACCCAGAGGGTCATCAGTCTATGGAATTGGCTGCCAGAAGTGGTGGTAACAGCTACCAGCCTAGATGGCTTTAAGGTAGGGTTAGTCAAATTTATGGATGACAGATGTATCAATGGCTACTAGAATGGATGACTAGCTACATCTTTCAGGCTAGGGGGGACAATCTGGATACTTCTAAGGCCATTTCCTGGGATTCGAGAGCAGAAGGTTTGCCCTTGTCTTTGCTTGAGATGCCAGTGGGCAGTTGGTGGGCCATTGTGTGCAGCAGACTGCTGGACTAGATGGGCTGTGGCCTGGTCCAGCAGGGCTCCTCTTAGCTTCTTATGTTCTTATGTACCTTGTGGTAATTGTGCTTGCCCTCTTAGTAGGGGCACTTTCTTTGATGGAGGTGCTTTCTGTGTGGTGTACTTTTTCACATCTTCTTTGGAGGCACCATGAAATGTATGTTTTTTCTCTGAAATCGAGAAAAGGAGGGCTCTTTCTTCCACTGTGCTTCAGCTACCTCCACCTGAAAGAAGAGATATGACCTTAAAAACTGAACATGTAGTTCACTGAATCCTTCCTCACCTTGCATACTTACTGCCTAACCCAGTGGTTCTCAATCTTCCTAATGCCGCGACCCTTTAGTACAGTTCCTCATGCTGTGGTGACCCCCAACCTAACCCTAACCCCCAATCGTAAAATTATTTTTGTTGCTACTTCATAACGACCCCTGTGAAAGAGTAGATTGACCGCCAAAGGGGTCATGGCCCACAGGTTGAGAAGCTCTAACCTTTGTCCCGGCTGCTCTTAAGAATTTAATTTGCTTATAATGAAAAAAGTAATATTCAGTATGAATATTATTTTTTTTAAAAAAAAGAAAGAATATTGGCTACAGCTGTATAAGGGCCAAAGCATACATGAAAGTAAGAGGCATATTTTAGATCAGTTGTTTATGGCAGTATTATCAACCATAGCTGTATCTTGGAAAAATATTGATAAGTGTACAATTAATACATGGTATTATTACATATCTGAGCAGTTTAAATAAGATATGATCAATCGAAGAAGAATCGGGATCTTGGGTAGGAATGTTAAAACTTTAGTTGAAGATAGTTGGAAAGACTTATATAGCTATATTGCTAAACCGGAAGTAAATAACAACCTGAAGGAAATAATAAATAAGTTTCTTGTAAGTCTGAGGTAAATGATATTTATTTTGATGTATATAGTGGGTGTAAGGGTGTTTGTTTTTTTTAGCAAGTATCGGTTGTTGTATTTTGTTTGTTTCTTGTTTTGTTTTGAATGTTTGTGTTTGTATAGATTTGGAAATTAAAAAATAATAATAAAAAAGAAGAAATATTAGTTAAATATTAGAAGGAACAGCCTTTTCCTTCCCACATTCGGACAGTGCCATGGTTTTAATACGTTGTTGGTTTTAATGTGTTCATTTTATATGTTGTAACCCACCCTGAAGCCCTTGGGTATAGGGCAGGATAAAAATGCAAATAAATAATAAATAAAATAAATATATTTGTGTTCTTCAGGCAAACAAGCTAACACTCCAGTTCTTGATAAATAGTTAAACTGTGTGCGCATGTGCAGAATAATAAGAGCAAGATTTAAAGACTGTGTTTTCATTAAAAATCTATTTAAATATCATTATGAAAACAAACATTAATGTTTTTCATGGTATTGCAATTCCTGAAATTAAAAAGAACTATTTACAGAAGGAGAAAAAGCTCAAACCCTTTTCACATTATTTGCAGAGACAAAATTTTAACTTTTGAGAACTGTGTTCATTATTTTCATCAGAATATGAGAGAATTAATGTTTCGACTTAAAACGAACAGTAGAAAATCGGTGAAAAAGTTTTCTGCAGATCGTATTACTCGCCTAATTTTAATTTCCGTCTTTCAGTTACCGAAGATAATGATGGGCAAACAAACAGCTCAGAAACAGCCAGAAGTCTTTCCAGTTTCTTCACACAACATGGGCAGGTTCCATCTGTACCTGGCACTGATAGACAGAGCACAATATGGACTAGAGACGTCAACATCGGCAATTCTCCTAACACAACAGAAACGTCAGTGACCACTAATACTAAAATCTCCAGCAATTCAGACCTCTCTAATTCTCCTTATGTCTTCACTTCAGTACAGACCAGACAAACAAGTTTGTCACTGGAGGACCCTGATTTCACCAGAAGAGTGCCTACATATTCTCAGGTTTCTCTGGGAACAGCAGGTAATGGCTGAATATCTCCTCTTTTGTTCCTGATTTGAAAGCACTGCTAAGGGAAAGTTCCTAAGGGAAGTGATCAAATTATAAGTCTCAGAAGTTCCATCCACATTCTGACTTCAGAACATGAGGACTTGGCAAGCGTCCTTTAAAAGTGGTTGCGTGACCCTTTTCTCAGATTTTCCTCCCAGCCTGATTCCCTGACGCCACGTCTAACGATTACCCTTGGCAGAGGCTCTAGGGGAAACACCTTCTCCAGAGGCCCTGGTTGATATGCCTGACAGTCTCTTTTGCAGGAGGCATTGGCAAACAGCGGGATCTGTGCACCAAGGCTGAGACTGGCAACCACTTCATGAGTTGCCCTTTGTGTGCAGGTGTGAGCATCCCACCACAGAGGGTCAGGCTGCGACACAGCACCTTTCCTTGCCCTCCACACCCCAGGGTCACGAGCATTTTCCACAGACACTTCTGCTGAGTGTATAAAGTAGTGGCGTGCACGGATGCAATTTTCCACATTCGATTCACAACGGATAGAATATTTGAAAATCTGGATTTGTATGAATAAGGAAGAAAGAACGTCTGGACATTCAAATCTGTACAAATACATTCATATGCGTTCATTCAAATAACTCGGATGTTCTTATCTCTACGGGCAGATACGCATCTAGTACGCATCTGTATGCACCCCTTACACATCTGTACACATCTGGTATGCATATGGTTACGTACAAGATGTGTATGTACCTGTACAAATACGAATGTCCGAATTATTTGTATGAAAAACTCAATATATTCGTATTCGTTTAAATTCAGAAATTCTAATGTCTGAACATTCAATCCGTATACAAATGCCAAATTTGTACAAATTCATACAAGTAATGAATATTTCAAATATTTGTGTGCATCCCTGGCGTAATGGATGTGTGCCATACCAAGAGCATGGAAGAGCTTCCAAGACCGTACAGTGAAGATGCAACACTTGATGTGAAAAGACATCATCCCGTCCTCCTGCTTGTTGTATTTTTTCCTAACACAAGCTATTACATTAATTGAATAATACTAGGTCCCCACTCTTCACTTGGTTGTCATCACAATCTTCATCTACTGTATCTGTAATCTAAAGTGGTTTGAGAGAAGAAGGGTGTTTTTCCATTGTCACTAGAAATACCCATTAAGTACCCATTAATGGGTACATAATGGCATTTTTGTACCCATTAATGGGTACTTCTAGTGACAGTGGAAGAACACCCGAAAAGTGGGTTCAGTTGCACTGCATGTTCTGAAAATTCCCAATGTAATTATAATTAGAGATGTGCATGGATTTTTTTGACATTCTTTTTGAATCAAATTGAATACCCGAAAATCCGATTCAAATCTCTTAAATTTGACTTTGACAAGATTTGACTCAAATTTACCAAATTTGAATCTGTTCGTTTGAATTTTTTATTCGAATCTGCACATACGAATGTCAGCAACATTTGCATGTGCATGTACGCATTTCCCCACATCTGTACATATCTGTACACATCCACATGCATCCCATAGTTGTCCTCTGTGCAATCAATTATCGTCCCGTATGGATCCGTACAAGTGCGTACAGGTGCGGGAAAGATGCGGATCTTCAAGTACTCATTGTGTATGAACCCATACACATACAAATGTCCAGATAATTCGAACGAATGGATCCAAAATTCAAAATTTGATTTGAATGTTTACATTTGAATTTTGGGACATTCGATTCGAGTTTGAATGTCGAAATTTGGCACATTTGATTGGATTTTAAATCCCTACAAATATTCATGCACATCCCTAATTATAATATGTATTGGTTGCACAGTCGCTCAATTTTTGAAGAATATGGCTTCTTCCAAGCAATGCTAATTTTTCAACTTGTAGAATTGTTACTATTATTTACTCTGTCCTCTAAATATCTCTTTGCTCTGGAAGAACAAAGGTCTCTTCCTCTTAATTCTTTTGCCTCCATTCTGTAGTCATCAATAATAGTCACATCTCTATTTTCCTTTTCTTGAATTGTTATGACCACCATTATTACTACTTCGTTCCCCCGCTGGTCCTTTTCTTCAAGGTCTTATGGTGGGTTATAAAAACGTGTCTATAAAGTATGTCTACAAATCAAAAACTGAAATATAGAAATTGAAAATTGTAACATAAAAGACAAAATATGAACTACAGAAGGAGAAGCCCCTTTTGTTATGTCTGAGAACAACCTAATACCAAGTAGAATGTAGAAGAAGAAGAAAAGTTGGCTTTTCTACCCCGCTTTTCTCACCCACTTAAGGGGCTTCAAAGTGCCTGACAAAGCTTTCTATTCTTCTCCCCACAACAGACACCCTGTGAGGTAGGTGAGGCTGTGAGAGCTTAGAAAGGAGCTGTGACTAGCCCAAGGTCACCCAGCTGGCTTTGTGGAGGAGTGTGGAATCAAACCTGGTATTCCCAGATAAGAGTCTGGCTCCCTAACCACTAGACCAAACTAGTATATGTTTGCAGCAATTCTCTAAACATGTGGTGTGCACTGACTTCCAGTTCTTCATTGTCCTTTTCTAGGTGTTGGACGTGACCAGCATAACGTGAGCAATTTTGATATTGGCAAAATTGTCACTCAGACTGAGGACACATTTTCAACTGCTACACTTGTCATGAGTGGAGAAAGCAAATTCACACCTGGAGCAGAGATCTCAGTTCCTGCTTTAGCAGACACAACCTCTTCAGATTCGACTCCTGTCTCTTCTGGTACAGCACAAAGTGAAGCAGAGACTGCCACTTCCACAGAAGTGGATTTCATGAGGTCTTCAGAGGAGTCTGGCTATTCAGCTTCTACCACAAATCTTTCACGTGGGTTTTCTATTTATGTTAACTGCCTCAGTTAGAGACCTGGGAGAGACCTGGGGCCTTTTTCCACTAAGATCCCATTAGGAACCTGATTGGTAACTGATTTGCATAGCAATTGGGAAGACCCTGTCCTCACTTGGACCCCATTGAAGGCCCCATCTGCAAGGCCCTGTCCCCACGAGGGCAGGGGAAATCTGGATTTAATGGGTCCTTCAGGTCCTTAAATCTGGATTTTGTGTGGACCTGATTAAAGGTGTCCACAGTGGGGTCTTCAGGCCTCTTCAAGATCCGGATCTCCAGGAGCACCCCATCTCGTGAACATTTTCATACATTTCCTTCTATCTAGTTTCTGTGTATACACACACAAAATTAGTCTCCAATACATGAATGGCTACAAGTGCAAAGAAATGAGATCTATACATTACGCACTGGGTTGTCTCTGTAAACAAGAATTGCAATGGAGTAGTACTAGTTTCTCTTTTATCATTACTGTTATTTATTTTAAACTTTTATATACCAAAGCAAAAGGGGGATTCTAGTCGCCCCTTAAAGTCTAACAAAGAGAAAGAGGTTTTGACACTGAGTTTTTGTGGAGAAGTCTACTTTGTCCGCACCTGATGGAGTAGACCTCTTTATGAAAACTCATGTAAATTGTTCTAGAGATGTACACAATTTTTTTTTTACATTCTATTTGAATTGAATCGAATACCCAAAAATCCGCTTCAATTCAAATCTTTTAAATTCGAATTTAACAAGATTTGATTTGAATTTACCAAATTTTAGTCTATTCGTTTGAATTTTTGATTCGAATCTGCACATACGAATGTCGACATTTGTATGTACCCATACGCATCTTCCACACATCTGTTCATATCCCTACACATCCATATGCATCCCATAGTTATCTCGTATGCAACCCTTTTTCGTCTCACCCAGATCCATACAAATGCATACGGATGCGGGAGAGATGCAGGTCTTCAAGTACGCATCATGTACGAACCCGTACACATTCTGTACGAGTGCCCGCAAAATTCGAACGAATAGATCCAAAATTCAAAATTTGAATTTTGGGACATTTGGTTCAAGTTCGAAGGTCAAAATTCAGCACATTCAGTCAGATATTGAATGCCTGTGAATATTCATGCACATCCCTAGATTGTACGAAGTCATGTTCAGGGCTATTCATTGAAATCTTTCAATAATAATTTTATTCTGTTTTTCTTTAAATTCTCAGATCTTTTTAGAGTAACTAAAGAACTGATTCTTCTGATGGTTCTATTTTTACATTGCATTTTAGGCCCTGGAACGCATCTTGAGCTAGTTAACGTGTCAAGTGGAGAAGAAAGAGTTTCTATTGCTTTTACAGACAGCATATATTTATCATCTACAGTCCTGCATAGTGGTGGAAGGACCCAAAGGTCTCTTCAGGATAACACCACATCGACTGATTCAATAGACAATAGCACTTACAATACTAAAGCTTCCCAGTACATGGATTCAACCTTGACCTTGACTGCTATGGCAGAGATAGAAAATCACATGTCATTCATTGAAGAACAATTCACGACACCATCTACTGAAAACTCACTTAAACATTCCTCTGAGGTTCCGGTGTCTGTGTCTACACCACAAGGTTCATCAAGTAAGTTTTCTTTAAAACAAAGAACAAAGAAATAACAAGCTTTTAGTTGTTGTTTTTGTTCCATATAGCCATGCATGCTCTAAATGCCTAAAATCAGAATACTGTATTTCATTCATTTATTTTATTTTGTGTATTATTTAGATTTCTATCCCACCCTATACCCGAAGGTCTCAGGGCTGGATAGAACATTTAAAACCAAATATATTTTGCCCAATAGATATGCACTGATGCGTAAGATGCACATATAATTTAGCAAGGGATATTTGTGAAAAATACGTTTTAAGCCAACTTTATAGTCATATGGGTTACAAGGCCCTAAATGACTTGGGCCCTAAATATCTAAAGGAACACCTTCACCCATACCAACCTGCCTGTGCCTTAACGTCTGGAGGGTGGTTGTCCCACCACCCTCAGTAGTGAGACAGATGGGCACCTGGGAAAGGGCCTTATTGGCAATGGCCCCCAGGTTATGGAATAGTCTCCCCCTTGAGGTGTGTCATGCCCCTTCTCCGTATATATTCAGAAAGGTGGTGAAGGTGCAGCTCTTTGCCCTGGTCTTTGGCTGATGTGAGGATGTGATTATACTTCCCCTCCACGGCAGATACTATTATTTTAGTATTTTAATATGCTGAATCTTTTAAATGTTTTTATGTATATTATTGGTTTAAAATTGGTTTTAATTTGTTGTTTTAAAGGCTGTTACCACCCTGAGACCTTCGGGTATAGGCAAGATAGAAATATGCATGCATGAATGCATATAACATACATACATACATACATACATACATACATACATACATACATACATACATACATGTGTGTATTGTAAATGTGGGTTTCTAGCAGGTTATATCCCCTCTTGCTAACCATGATCCACCTGTGACGATGGAGATGGAGATGCTGCATTATTGTTTGACCTCACCAGCGCTGTAATGGCAGCTCTCACCCTCAACTCTTGATCAGAAGAAGGGCCAAACAGCAGCTGATGCCAGTGAGATGGCAGAGTGGCAGCAATGTGTTGTCGCTTGCGCTTAAGTTGCCTTAGGCTACAAGATATGTTATTCAGCACCATACAGGAAGACCCCAAGTTGGGTTTTGTAACAACAACAGACTGCTTTGCTGTTTTCTTTGCAGACTTTTTAGTTGCCTCCATGGCAGTATCACAAGCGTTTGAGTCTATTAAGCCTCTACGGACTATCCCATTATAATACGGGCTGTTAGCCCTCACCAGTTTGGTTAGTACACCTGAGCCACTTTGGTCTAGTGGTTAGGGAGCTGGACTCTTATCTGGGAATACCATGTTTGATTCCACCCTCCCCCATGAAACCAGCTGGATGACCTTGGGCTAGTCACAGCTCTCTTCTGAGCTCTCACAGCCCCACCAACCTCATAGGGTGTTCTGTTGTGGGGAGAAGAATAGAAAGCTTTGTGAGCGCTTTGAGTCCCCTTCAATGAGTGAGAAAAACAAAGTAGAAAAGCCAACTCCTCACCAGCAGTTTGGAGCTACCAGTGGCTTCTTTACCAGATATTTGTGTGTGTGTGTGTGTGTGCCCCAAATTGTGGAACTCCCTTCCATCAGAGGACCACTCATTCCCTCCCCCCCCCCCCCACTCTCCTTTCATCGGCAGGTTAAGACAGTGCTGTTCAGGCAGGCCTTTAATTAACTTTTATTTCATTCTAATGTTTTAGCTGTTTTGGGGGTGTTTATATTGATTATAACTATAACGGTTGTTTAATTTTATTTTGATTTTTGTATTATGGGTTTTTATTTTTAATGGAATTTTAGTGTTGTGAGCTGCTCTGGGTTTCCATCTTGGGAGAAGGGCGGGATATAAAATTTATTAATTTATTAAATGAGGGGGAACCGCCCTGCTCACTGACTTAGGCTGTAAACTCCTTTCAAACAGAACCACCCCTTTTTGCATTGGTTGCTTACTGAAGGTTGATTTAGTGGTTAGGAGGTACCAAGATCAGCCATAAAATGTATTCTTCATCAGTGCTGATTAGTACGTGGAGGCTAAAAGGTGTTGCAAATGTGTAAAACAGGAACCTCAGCCCTCCTTTAAGAGTCCAGTTGGGGTTCCTTGTACCATGAAGCCAACTGGAAGCTGTCCTTCCTTGGAGAGAGTGGGGGAAACCATAGCCTGAAATGGAGGCAGCTAAATTGCCAGTTGTGATCCTGAAAAGCGTAAAGGATAAAGCAAAGTATCGAACTGCCAAACAAACAAGCTTTTAACCACCACACAGTTCTAGCCAAACACACAGGATGATTTTATAACTTTTTTTTTGTGGGGAGGGGCAGGGAGCTTTATATGGCAAAAAAATATGGGGGCTATTTTTGAGTTCCTGCACCTGTCACCCAAATATGTGCACATATGTGTTTACTTAAACATATACATGCATCCAAATATGAAGCTTCGAACATTCCTGGGAAATAATTATGTTACATAAGAACATAAGAGAAGCCCTGCTGGATCAGGCCACAGCCCATCTAGTCCAGCATCCTGTCTCGCACAGTGGCCCATGGGCATCTCAAGCAGAGACAAGGACAAACTTTCTGCTCTCGAATGCCAGCAAATAGCCTTAGAAGCGTCCTGCTTTCCCCCCCAGCCTGAAAGATGCACCTAGGCATTCATTCTAAGCCATTGATACATCTGTTATGATCTGTTTATTTAATTGTGAGATAGTAACATCTGATTTTGTTTTTGCAAAACAGGTTCCAGGTTATGATTTATAACAGATTACGATTTATAATGTATTATACAGTATGATGTTTCTTCTCATATTCCATGCCTAAATTCCTTTTACAGCCGTTGGAAATGACCGTAATTCAGTTAATGATTCAAACATTAGGCGTTCGTACACCGAAGTCTTCTACAGTCCCCCGTCTTTTAGTGACCGAGAAGCACAAACTGTTCATTCCCCTACTGATTCTACATTTGCTGAAGTGGTTGAAAGCACATCATCATATGAAGAAAATACCAGCAGCTCAGAACTCAGTTCTTCTTTACTGGGAGAAGTGATTACTGAGAGAAGTGATTACTCAGTAAAAGATTTTGATATCACAAAGCCTTCGACTCAAAGCCTCGCCTCATCAAGGATACCAACATTTACTTCTTTCCAAAGTGAACGTTCAGGTGTTTATTTATTTATTTATTTATTTATTTATTTATTTATTTATTTATTTATTTATTTATTTATTTATTTATTTATTTATTTATAATAAATGTTATTCTTTGAAACATTTATATACAGCTTCTTATTAGAACAAATATCAAAGCGGTTTATGAGAAAGATGAAAAATGACTGGGATGTGCCCAAATGTTCTAAACGTTTGAAATTCGATTGAATTTGATCGAATGTGAACATTTGAGTTCGAATAGAATGTCTTCGCATCCAAATTTAAACATTCGAACGAATTTCAAATGTTCCGAAATATTCATTTGAATGATTCGAATCATTCGAAAGTACAGATACGTACGTATTACATATGTATCCGTATGAATCTCATACGTACCTGTATGCTTTTGCGCAGAAAGTACGGGACGAAACAGGATGCATACAGGATGCATACAAAATATATACAGATGCGTATAACACATGCAAATGTTGTCAATGTTTGTATCTTCAGATTTGAATCTAACATTCAGACGAATATATTCAAATATATTCTATTCAAATCAGATATTGTTGCATTCAGATTCCAAACATTTGATTCGAATCAAACAAATAGATCCGAAATTAGAAGTTCGATCTGAATGTTTACATTCAAATTTCAGGACATTCTATTTGAGTTTGAATGTCAAAATTCAGCACATTCGATCAGATTTTGAATGCATAAAAATATTCGTGTACATCCCTAGAGCCTTCTACCATGTAGAAGGAGATATGGTCCTTTTCATGCAACATCTGAAACTTTTGTTGCTGTTCAGTCCAGACCTATATCCGCAGAATCATCAAGACACTAATCTATAATTTTGTTCATATTTCAGACACTGGGACAAACTACCATCCAACCAATGGCACAGACACTGGAAAAAGAAGCTCTTCATCTCAAACTGATAGCATGTACATTTCAACCACTTTCACAAGGGGTGGGGAGAGGACATTGCTGTCTCTTCCAAGTCGTGGCACATCTGCTCACTCATCTGAAAGTTCAACCTTTTTTGCCGAAATGTTGAGCTCTTCAGAGACAGTTGAGGTCTCATTTTCTGCAACTCAGAGCAATGAAAGTAACACACACTCAAGTGGCTTGGGTGTTCCTGAAGTGTCAACAGAACCTTTGGCTGTCCAGTCCTTGAAAACATCAGAATATGCTTCTACAGTGAATGAACTACATACCACTCGCTTTTATTTGAAACCTGTATCTACATCTACTGGCAGTTTATCCTTTGCAGCAACACCCAAACAAGGTTCACTTACATCTACTCAGCTGCCAACTTCTCTTTCATCCTCAGAATCCTACGTCCCATCGTCATCTTCTGATTTCCCTTCACCTTTTTCACCATCTCCTGAAATTCTTCTGACAACCTTTTCACCAAGGTTGTCATCAGCTACGTTGCCTTCACTTTCTTCAGTGCCATCAGCATTACCTCCCAATGAAACTTTTGAAACCAGTTTTTCTGTGAGTGAACCACAAAGGACAGCTGGGATAGACCAGTCCACAACTAAAAGTCCTCACACCGAGTTCAGCAGTCAGACTTACCTGTTGAGGAAAAGCGCTGATGTGAGGTCAACAGGATCGTCTCCTCTCCTCCATGACACTACTGAGCACCTTACAAACCGTTCTTCAACAGGGACATTATTCCAGATGGAAACTAAAAGTTCAGAAGCACAGAACCTTTCTTTACCAGGGTCCGGTGTTGAAAAAACTGAACCAGTTTTAACAACTTCTCCTGTGCATTTGCTGGAAGGTACATTGGCTTCTGAACCAGGGAAGACCACATCTTCTGCATCATCAGATGCAAATGCAACAAAAGATGCTTTTGCCTGGATAGAGACAACATCAGGAAAAGGTCTTGCAAAGATAGCACACACAACATCTGGATTGCCTAGTTTCACAACAAGCACTGATTATTTGGTCACATCAAAGCCTCAGGAAGATCCTCCACCTCCTCCTCTTATTCCTCCCACCAAGACCCCTTCCTATACTGTTGGAATACCCACAAAAAGGGTAGAAACAAGTCGTGCGACTACTGTCAAAGGCACAAAGCCCAGTATTACTACAACCCATCTTCCTATAATGTTTTCTTCTAGCAAAACCACTGTAGGACATTTCCCCACTTTGCCAGTTCCTGCCAAACCAACTCTGGTTCCATGGGTAAAAAGTCCAAAGACATCTCCAACTTCACATGGAAAAGGCAAGTCATCTTTAAAGGGGTTTAAATGGTTATTTTACTGTGCTTCATCAAAGAAAAAGTGGCCAACAAATCAATGTAGTGTATAATTTCTGCAAAAATAGGAAGCAAAGAGAAGATCACCTACCCCAGAATTCCAATGAGAGTCAAAGGCCCTTTTTACACTGGGGGTTATTCCACATTATATCTTGGAATATGGCCTGCTATCTACAGAGGTAGATGCCACTCAGGGCATACCACGTAAAGACTGCCTCTCGGTCGGGTGGCGATTTTATATATCTTTATATTTGGTAGAGTGGTAGCGTTGGCATTACTTCTTAGATTAAAACTCTGTTATTCCCTTCCAAGAGACATGCCTTTCATTTCCCTTTCCCTACTATTAAGTTTGATAATAATGTTGTCTCCTTCCTGGTGCTGCAGCAGACAGCTCCTTCCCCCACTCTGCCTTGCTAGCAGTGGGTTACAGTATCTGTTTAGAACTCCGGCCGCCCTAACTTTTTTTTTTTTTTGGCTCACTTTGAAAACAGAGTAACTCGGATGAATCTTCTTTAAAATAACAAGAAAACAAGTTTATTGTTTACAATTCAAGTTTCAAGCAGTTTCTTCTTTGTGTTTCACTTAGACACTTCAGTTCATCAAACTGTATAGTCCCCAGCTTCCTCACTCAGCCCAAGGACTTCAATCCTATTCAGATTAATGCCAGCAGCATAAGTAACATATAACCATTTCAATTCTTTTACTCTCTAAACACCGTATATTCACTATTGACTCAGGACTCTATTCCCCAGCTTCCCTCAGGACAGCTTAGAGCCCGTTTCCCTCCTGTTAACCACCCTCTCTGGTCAGTTAACCCCAGGCAGAGAACGCTAACAACTCCCTCAGGCTCCCTTAAATACTAGCCTGGCTGGTGAGCTGCAACCTGATTGGTTGATGCTCCTCCAGGATTCTATTCCACCCTCTCTCCTGGAGAGCTGGAATAGCCCTTCCCTTTACCAACTTATCACTTCTAAATAATCCATTTTGACAACACTTTTAGCAGTATAGACAAATAGTTTTTGCCACACTTTGTATTTTAACCAAAATAACTTAATTTTGGGGTTGAGGGGTCCTAGCAGGCATCACATACCATAGTCTGCACCAGCATGCAAATGACATGTTCCTGTTCCAGAGTAAAATCCAGAATAAGGCCCAGTGCAGAAAGGACCAAACACTGACTTGCAGATGGAAATGGCAAAAATAAGATGTTCTTATCAATGAAAACCATAGTACTGTATGCTCTAAAAAACTGAAGAAGAGGAAGAAGAGTTGGCTTTTCTGCCCCGCTTTTCTCACCCATTTAAGGTGAGAAAGCACATACAGTTAGGAATGTGTACATTTACTAATAAGTTAGCTTCTTTGACTTAAAAGAAGATCATTATTTGTCAGCAATGTTATTTGCATTTTAAGCAAGTGAGGGCATAACTGACTGCAGTTAGGTCTTTTCTGGCAATCTCATCACACAAAATGGATAAATAGTGAGTGGATCTAAGAAATTAAATGGCATTTAGGAGTAGCTGGTGGAATGCCATGAGTGATTCCTACAGCAGACGGAATGAACTGAATTGAGACCAGTGGAATGAGTAATAAGTAGTACTTCCTAGTGGTGTGCACGAATGCAATTTTTGGGATTCAATTCAAGTTGAATATCTGAAAATTCAATTTGATTCAAATCTTTAAAATTCGAATTTAAGCAAATTTGATTCAAATTAAGCAAATTGGAATCTGTTCATTCAAATTTTCAATTCGAATTTCCACTTGCGAATGTTGGCAACATTCATATGTGCCTGTACACACCGTTATGCATCCCATATACATCCATACATGTCTGTATGCATCCCATAGTTATCCCGTATGCAACCCGTTTCCATCCTGTATGGATCCGTACAAATGCATACAGATGCGGGAAAGATGCGTATCTGCAAGTACGCATTGTGTACAAACCCATACACATACAAATATCTGGATAATTCGAACAAAGAGATCCAAAATTTGAAATTCATTTAAATCTTTAAATTCAAATTTATACACATTCTATTCGAATTTGAATGTTGAAATTTGGACAAATTCGATTGAATTTCGAATACCTTTGAATATTCGTGCACAACCCTAGTTCTTCCTAAGAACCTAGCAAGAAAGCCTGCATGGTTGGGTATTGTTGCTTGAACTCCAGAGTAGCCAATTTCATATATGGCTTGGCTTGCAATTTGGGATATCAGAAAGCTCTCTCTGAGACTGTTATCTTGATTGCAGAATTTAAGTTGTAAATTAGGTTCTCCTGAAGATCTCTAATAATCCAGGTGATTTATTTCACAGCCAGGGTGTCTCGTCTCAATCATAGATAATTCATTGTGGTTTGGTAGCCGGATTCCATTGCCAGTGATACTCTCATTGGCAGGGAAAGGACCACAGCATTGGGTAATGACATTTTATGAAGTTCAGACTGGTGATTCTTCCTTGGCAAGATCTGTAATTTGTCATTTTTTGCCATGAAGATGCGTGTTTAGTCTCCTATAACTTTCCCCCAGTTTCTTTCTGGCTGGAAGGAGGCAAAGCAAATAGTTTTAGTGGGACCTGATTGAAGTTTGGCCATGGCAAACTAGAAGTCTCCTAGCTCTGTAGACCAGCACTCAGAATCTTAAGCATGAACTGTGCCTTTTCTCCTTTCAGATCTGGATGAGTGCCTGTCCAACCCATGTCCTTCTATGGCCACATGTTCTAACACACAAGGCTCCTTCCAATGCATATGTTCTCTCGGCTACCAGATGGAGAAAGGGAAGTGCAGTTTAGGTAAGGCTAAGCCAAAATTAATAATTCTAGGCCAAGGTGGATATATATGTCTGGGACTGAGATGACATAGGGTGTTTTTTCCACTGTCACTAGAAGTACCCATTAAGCACCCATTAATGGGTACTTTTAGTGACAGTGGAAAAACACCCAAGGACTAAGCATATTTAGTATACTTGTTGGTATGCTAATTTCCCATGAACAACTAAAGACTGAATCTGAATCTTCTTAAACTTTAAATCTTACATGCCAGATAAACACCACTGCCTCCTTTAAATTTATTAGAAGGGAGGCAGAGACTGTGCTCGCGTCCGCATGCAAGCTGGCCGATGCGCTTTGTACACGTGCGATAATCTGCATTGTAACACGCAATAAAGCGTCCCCATATGGTTTGGGGCAACATGGATTTTAATCGCCCATGCCTGTCTCCATGCAGGGATGGATTTTAAGCAGAGATGTGGAGCTGTGAAGGGTCTCGCGTCTCTGTTTAAAATCCATCCTTGCTCTTTTCAGCCTTTCTACCACCTGCCAGTTGCCCAGCTGTCAGCTGGGCAATTGGAGCACCCAGCTGGGCAACTGACAGGTGGTAGAGAGGCTGAAAACAGGAGGGGAAAGGCTTTTAAACAGAGGCGAGGGAGCTTTGTGGCTCCGCGTCTATCTTTAAAATCCCTTCCTGCTCTTTTCAGCCCTTCTACCACCTGTCAGTTGCCCGGCTGGGTGCCCCAGTTGCCCAGCTGTTAGCTGAGCAATTGGGGCACCCAGCCGGGCAACTGACAGGTGGTAGAGAGGCTGAAAAGAGCAGGGGAAAGGTTTTTAAACAGATACATGAGAACACTTCGCGGCTCCGTGGCTCTGTTTAAAAACCTTCCCCCGGGAGTGTCCGCATGGCCCCTGGGCAATATGTGTTAACCCTCTATTTTGCCTGGAAAACACTTGCCAAGTGCAGTTTTTTAAACATGTATTGACGCCCGTGAGCCATGTATTAGGGCTTTGCACGTGGACATTCCCGAGGCAGACGCAGAAGCCTTCCAGATTATTTTGAGCATGCGGATGGGCCCTATATCTTCTCTTATGAAAAGAGGCCCCCACTGCCACCTGAGAAGGTGTCTTCTCCTGCGCGCTGCCATTTGTAGGGATGTGCACGAATATTCAAAAACTGGAATATTTGTTTCAAATCCGAGGAATTCTGACATTCTAACTCAACTCAAATCGGATTTTCAGAAATCCGAATTTGACATTCAAACTTGAATGTGGATTTCCAAAAATCCAATACGGATTTTTGTATCTGTTCTATACGAATCTGCCCAAAAAATTATCCATATCTTGCACTTAAAATACGGGATTAAAATAGGATGTATACAGATTTTTCCAGCACGTGCACAGATATATATATAACATATACGAATGTTGTTGACATTTGTATCTTCAAAATAGTATCTAGCATTTGAATGTATCTGATTCGAATCAGGTTTTGTTGCATTCGGATTTTAAACATTCAGATCGAATCGAGTGTTTTAACATTCAAATCCACTCAAATTCAAATGCAAAAGAAAAAAAACATTTGTGCATATCCCTACTTAAGGTAGAAAGCCTTTAGATATAAAGTTTCCGTTTCATTATGAAGAAGCAACTTTCTGTGTCATTGCATTTCTTTGTTACTGAAACAAAGTAACATCTCTTCTGCAGTAAGAACATTTGTTGGCCAATTCCCACTTTCCTTTAATGCAACAGAAGGGAAGTATTCAGAGCTTCATCAAGTAGAAGATGACATTGCAAGTATGGTAAGTTGGTTTTAGCAGAGTACCTATTTTCCTGGAAGTAGCTATGGGTTGGCACACAAATCCAAAAGACCTGAAGAGCCTCAACTGAACTTCTGTTGTGCTCCTACCTGCTCTCATGTTAAAGTACAAATTAGCTGATGGTTGTAGATTTTCTTTCTTCTTCTTCTTCTTCTTCAATTAAATAAGGGTTTTCTGGAAGCTACTGTGCCATCCTGGCATCTTTTTCTACAATAACTTGGGAGATAAACGGCTCATGATGAGATTTTTGTGTGGTGTGTCTGCATGGTCTCCCTTTACAATAAATATCTGGCCTGGGTTGGTCTCTTAGGAGGTTACCTCATTCTCCAGGGCCAGGACTACTCCAGCTGGTCTGATCCTACTGGAATAGTCCCCAGCTGGAGTGATCCAGGTCTCCCATAACGACACTGCCTGTATTTCATAGAATCATAGAATGGTAGAGTTGGAGGGGACCTCCTGGGTCATCGAGTCCAACCCCCTGCTCAAGGCAGGATCTCCTAAACCATCTCAGACAGATGGCCGTCCAGTCTCTGCTTGAAGACCTCCATCGAAGGGGAACCAACCACCTCCCGTGGCAGCCTGTTCCACTGGTTGATCACTCTTACTGTTAGAAATTTTTTCCTAACATCTAAACTAAATCTTTTCCCCTGCAGTTTCACCCCATTGTTTCTAGTCCTTCCTTGAGAGAGTGAGGACAGGGCTGATCCCTCTGCCCTGTGACAACCCTTGAGGTATTTGTAGACAGCTACCATGTCTCCTCTCAGTCTTCTTTTTGATAGACTAAACATTCCTAGTTCCTTAAGCCGTTCCTCATAGGACATGGTTTGCAGACCGTTCACCATCTTGGTAGCTCTCCTTTGAACCTGCTCCAGCTTGTCAGTGTCTCTTTTAAACTGGGGTGACCAGAACTGGACACAGTACTCCAGATGAGGTCTGACCAAGGTAGAGTAGAGGGGGATAATAACTTCACATGATCTGGACTCTATGCTTCTCCTAATACACCCCAGGATTGCGTTTGCCTTTTTTTGCAGCTGCCTCGCACTGTTGACTCATGTTCAGTTGATGATCTACCAGGACACCCAAGTCTTTTTCACATGTGCTGCTGCTCAGCCGAATTCCTCCCATTGTATATGTGCTTTTTTCATTTTTCTTGCCCAGGTGCAGAACCTTGCATTTTTCTTTGTTAAATACCATTTTATTAGTTGCAGCCCATTGTTCGAGTTTCTCTAAATCTTTTTGAATCCTCTCTCTCTCTTCTCTGGTGTTTGCAATCCCCCCTAGCTTTGTGTCATCAGCAAATTTGATCAGTTTCCCTTCAACTCCCTCGTCCAGATCGTTTATAAAAACATTAAACATAACTGGGCCCAGGACAGAACCTTGTGGTACTCCACTTGACACTTCCCTCCATTTGGATGTGCAGCCATTTAAAGCCACTTTGGGGTGTCTGTTCTTGGACCTGTTCCAAGACTACTCCAAAGGTTGTACAAGCTTCAGCAGCCTGCTCTATAAGTTGGCCATGTTCCGTCAGGTGCAAAAGTGGCCCAGCCAGAAAGCTCACAACTGTGTAACTTTCATTGCTCAGCTTAAGGCTTTAGGGGCTTGGCACTGGCCCAAGGCACACAGAGCTTGTTCGTTGTGGTTCATGGGAGTTGCCTCTTTTCCAGGCTGTGTTCTGTCCCCTGTGGGAATACAGCTTTGTTCCCTCCTTATTGGAGCCTCCAATAATGCCTAGTAGAGACACACACAAGAAAGCTAAAAAATTTTTTATATTTATCCTAATAATTTTTGAAAAGTAAAGCTCAGACATTTTAGATGAGTGGTTCTCAATCTTCCTTATGCCGCAACCGTTTAATACAGTTCCTCATGTTGTGGTGACCCCTAACCTAACCCTAACCCCCCCAAGCATAAAATTATTTCCGTTGCTACTTCATCGCTGTAATTTTGCTACTGTTATGAATCATAATGTAAATATCTGATAAGCGGGGTGTATTTTCATTGTTACAAATAGAACGGTGATGGCCAACCTATGACACCCGTGTCACAGGTGACACGCCAAGCCCTTTTGGGTGACACACATGGTCAACCTGGCACCTGGGCGTATAGTGCTTGCTTGGTCTTGAAGTGTACAAAATACCACCTTTCAATTGAAGATTTAGCAAATGTAAAGAACTATTTGTTTTTGCTTTGAATAAAATACATATATCAAAAGTATAACTTTTTTACTAGAGCTACAAATATCACAAAATTATAGATATTTCTAGATGTGACACAGCACCCAAATTAAGCTAGGTTTTCTTGCAAATTTTGACACACCGAGCTCAAAAGGTTCGCCATCACTGAAATAGAACATAATTAAAGCATAGTATTCACATCAACCACAGCTGAATATGAAAGTGTCGTTTTACCTCCAATACTGCTGCTTTCTACACAGTAGCTGCTCTCTAGTGTATTTGTACTGGGTGTATGTGATGGGGTTGGCGCGATGATGTCATCACTGCAGGTATGCGGGCGTATCTGCAGGTCGGTAGACCCACCTGGAGATGGATAGAGGAGCGGTGTCTCAGTTCCTGTGTGTTTTCCGATGTTCTTAGACGACCCCTGTGAAAGAGCAGATCGACCCCCAAAGAGGTCGCGACCCACAGGTTGAGAACCACTGTTTTAGATGAATCTGAAAAATGTGATTTTCTTCTTTACAGCTAAACAGTTCTCTGTCAGCAATCCCTGGTTATTACACCTCAGTGGTTAAAGCGACAAGGTAAGGAGCATGAACAGGGTCAGATGTGTCCTTATACCCTGCTTGTGAGTTCAGGCTGTATGTTCTCATTCCATTTTCAGCTCATCTCCGATACACCTCTAATGACTTTTAATGTGCAGTAAAGGTGGGATGAACATGCTGGGCTCACTAGCATTTGGCAGTACTGTCTCTGAACCATTGCTGAGCCATGTGTGGGGTGTTTTTTCTACTACATATTAGGGGTGTGCATGAATGAATTTTTTGGGATTTGATCTGAATCAAATACCCCAAAATTGGAATTGATTCAAATCTTTAAAATTCAAATGTATTCACATTCAGTTCAATTCAAATGGATTCAAATCTATTCATTCAAATTTTCAATTCAAATTTGCACAGATGCATGTCGACAACATTCATTGTGCATCGTTACGCATCCCATACACATCTGTACACATCTGTATGCATCCTGGTTTTGCCTCATATGGATCTGTACATCATAAGAGCATAAGAGGAGCCGTTCTGGATCAGGACACAACCCATCTTGCCCAGCATCCTGTCGCACACAGTGGCCCACCAATTGCTCATGGGCATCTCAAGCAGAGACAAGGGCAAACCTTTTCCTGCTCTCAAATCCCAGCAAATGGCCTTAGAAGCATCCTGCTTGACCCCCCAGGCATCCATTCTAGTAGCCATTGATACATCTTTCATCCATAAACTTGTCTAACCCTTCCTTAAAGCCATCCAGGCTGGTAGCTGTCACCACCTCTTCCGGCAGCCAATTCCTTAAACTTCCTCTGAGTGAAGAAATACTTCCCCTTGTCTGATCCAACTCTCCTACCCATCAGCTTCATTTGCCTTCCAGTACAGATGCATACCGATGCGGGAAAGATATGTATGGATAAATACACATTGTGTAAGAACCCATACACATACGAATGTCCAAATAACTCAAATGAATAGATTTGAAAATCCAAAGTTGGTTTGAATGTTTAAATTCAAATTTATAGACATTCTATTCGCATTCGATCAAATTTTGAATGTTTTGAATATTCACGTGCCTCCCTACTACAAATAAATGCGACATGATCATCACTGTGGCAAAAGATTGCTGAACTAGATGGGCTTGTTGTCCTATCTAGCTGGCATTCCACATGTTGTTATGAACAGCTATGAAAATTCTAATTCTCTGTTTTCTCTCTCTTTCCACAGGCAATCGGGCACCATCCAAGTATTTGTCCAGAGCACATTTTCCTTACTGTCCAATGTCACTTATTTTGACATTTTCAGCAGTATACTAAGCCACATTCGGGCTTGCCAAGCTCCCACGGAGACCTGTCACTTCCTCTCTAAGCTAACTCTGCTGCACAGAGGTAAAATGTCATTATTAAAGAATGTGCTTTTCAAAAGGTTTTTTAAAAGGCTTTCCCTAATTTGGTTTCCCGCCCAAAACTCTCTTTAAAAAGAATATTTCACAAAAGTCAAGAGTGTTTCTAAAATTTCTGAAGTGTAAAGCAAATGTTTTGCGTCTAATTTAAAAATGTGAGAAATTCCTATTCTAAAAAAAAAAAAGCCCTTTCAAGGGATGTAATGAGGAGATTAAGGCCATGTTTTTCTTTCAAAAATATGGCATTGAAAACTGACTTTATGGTTCCAACCTATCAAAACAATCTGGGAACGATCTTAGAACCACAATGGAAGGATGGGCGTGACAGCGTGGGCTTTGGCTTGCCTTTTTTTGTTTTGTTTATTTTTAAAAGAAAAGCTATGAAGATCCTCTAGCCGGTTAGGTTCAAGCAAAGTTTGTTTGCCATTTTTCAAGGGTGGCAGCCCTTAGTGAGGGATAAGAGAGTTAAAAACAAAAACTTCCCACAACTGGCAGCTAAAAGATTAACTGGAATGCCCCTGCCAACAGAGAACATGCAAGCATAAAACAAAACACGCACACACACTTAATTCTGGGAAATTTCCAGCATGGATGGAATTCTATCCTTTAAGGCATGTCTTTTTGTTTTGTATTTGGAAGGTTTTTGGGAGTGGGAACCGGAAGAAGAAGAACTATTTCTTTTCCTATTATGCTATTTTAGAAAAAGTGCGAGGCCTAGTCCACTTCTGATTCTCTCTCTTCTGCACTCATGGACTAGAAAAGGCCCACAGCTTGTGTCTGAATTGGATACAGCATAACCTGGCCTAGGCAACCAAAATGGCCATCTGAACTGGGATATCAGTAGACTTGTCTACTGGTGGTAGATGGGTCACTTTAGCAGGGGGACCCATTTTTGGCTGAGCACTAATTGTGCTGCCAAAATGTGTTCCCCTAGAGCTTTGAATCTCATACAAGGGTGGCAATGGGTTGTCCAAGTGTGGACTGCCTTGTTCTAAGACAGCTGGGTCACTCCAGCTGGGAACAGCTCTAGACAGAGTGGTTTCAGGTGGAGCATTACTTTCCATGTAAAATGGACTAACATCCATATATTGAGGTTAGATCCATAGAAACTATGGTTTAGGCTGTTATCTTCCTCCTCCCTCAACAATGATGGTGCTGTAGATCAGTGTTTTCCAAAGTGTGGTACGCGTACCCCCAGGGGTATGGGAAGAGTTTGGTGGGGGTATGCGTTGCACTGGAGTTTGGTGGGGATCACGTGGGAATATCCACTGCAACGTGCTTAGCTGTGCCCACAGAACAAGGAAAGAAATAGGCGCGTATCGCAGTTTTTACTTGGGAACTGGGGCCGTCGTACATCGTATTGCAACTCATTATGGCAGGAACTTCTGCGCATCCTTTGCGCAGCTCGGGTTCGGCCATTTTTAAACTGTGGGAACATTAACAGTTGATGTTGAGCCGCGGAGCTGTGTAAACGCTGGAGAATTGCAGTGTTATCCAATGATCTTGTGATTTTTATTAAAGCATGTGTTTTTTATGAGGGGTACTCAGCGTTATGAAAATGATAGAAGGGGTAAACATATGTCAAAAGTTTGGGAAACACTGCTGTAGAGTAAGGTGTGTGTCATCTCTCTGTCCTTCTCCCTTGGCCCACCTGAAAAAAAAAAAGGTACATATTCGTACATATTCGGACATTTGTGTACAAATTGAATGTTACAACACTTGTACATTAACATTCATACAAATACGAATGTTTTGGAACATTTGTAAAAATAGTTTGTACATTTGTTAAACTGGGGATATGTATTGGATATGTATCGATACCCGTGTGTTCGTATAGGATATGTATCTGATACGTATCCGATATGTATGTGTTAGTATAGGTTATGTATTCAATATGTATGCATCCATATAGGATACGTATCCAGGATATGTATGCATTTGTATTGGATATTGGCACAAATACATTTGTTTCAAATAGAAACCTACCACATTTGAAGGGGATCTGTTTGAACAAATACAGATTTTACTCTTAAATTTCCATTCATTTCGCAAGGGTCTTGGATTCAGAATATTTGCTTCTGCTATCTGTGGTTTTGCTTCACAGATAGTGCATGAAATAAAGTCATGGCTTTGCCCTTCTCTCCTCTCCTGAAGGCCTAGCAACTCCATTGCCTGAAATCTAAGTTATAGTGGTATATCCAGGAGAAATCATTGTATAACTGGTGGGAGAATCTCAGTTTTAGATTCCTTTCCTGGTGTAATTTCATATTATTTTGGTCCATACCTTTATAGCCACCTGGATGATGTCAGTCAAACCAGGAAGGCTAAATATTCCTTGATTCTGATGTAAGAAATAATTTAAACCAGTGTGATGTTTGTAGCAAACTTTCCAGTTCAGACGCGCCTTTTCAGCAAATGTTTGACTCACGGACTCTTCTTTTCATAATAGTTGGAGGTCTGTGTAAACACAAAGATCCAAAATGTGACAAAGAAACGTCTCTGTGCGTGGATTCAGACGGCATTGCAGTCTGCCAGTGCAAGCCTGGATACTTCAAATACAACAAACTTGATCATTCCTGCAGAGGTATTGTTTATGAGATTTATCTTTAATCCCTTGGCTTCCATTTCAAAGAGTTTTCTGCATATCATTTTTATTTCTTGCGTTTCTGTGCATGCTAAGGAGCACTGCCCTGTGGATAAGTCTTAGCAGCTTACGATTTACATCCCAGGACTGTCCTTTTATTGTGGAAATTGTGGAAGGCGTCTTTTGTGCGCTGTGTGTGAAAAAATAATACTATGTTTTTTAGCAGCTTGCTAGAAAAGCCAGAAATATCCATTGACTAGAATAAAGAGAGTCTGATTAGACTGTGATATGCCAGTGGTGAAAGGTTAGTTTTTTGAGATAACACAGAGGGGTTGTTTCTTTTTCTGATTTGTCAGATCTCCAAAGGAAGAACTTTTAAAAGATAATTGCTTGACGTGAGCATTTTAGATGAGTCTTTCACACGATTCTCAGTGAGCCAGTTTGATCCAGTAGTTAGGAAGCTGGACTCTTATCTGGAAATACTAGGTTTGATATCCTCACTCCTCCATGAAGACAGTTGGGTGACCTTGGGCTACTCACAGCTCACAGGGTGTCTATTGTGGGGAGAAGAACAGAAGGTCTAGTGGTTAGGAAGCTGGACTCTTATCTGGGAATACAGGGTTTGATTCCTCACTCCTCCCCAAAGACAGCTGGGTTACCTTGGGCTAGTCACAGCTCTCTTCTGAGCTGTCACAGCCCCACCAACCTCACAGGGTATTCTGTTGTGAGAAGAACAGAAGCTGTGTCAGCCGCTTTGAGTCCCCTTAATGGGTGAGAAAAGCTGAGTAGAAAAACCAACTCTTCTTCTCCTTCCTCTTCAACCCAATATCTTGAGAGTTTTCTCCATTCATCAAAACTAGTAATTACAAATATCACATCAGGCAGCCACATTCTCTTTTGCTGGTAATTCAGATGTTCCCCATTCCAGGCTATTGGCTACAGAGTGAAATCGTGGCTACTTAGTATCAGGAGGAGGAAGAAAAGGTGGTGATGCATTGAACTTGCAAGAACCTTGTTTCTAGGTAGCCTCTTGGTCAAGGGAGGCTTTAGGCTTCCCAAAGAGCCACTTGGAGGACTCTAAGACCGTTTCTGCACTGGCTCTAAAAATGGATTTAGAGCCAGTTCGGGGAGGTATTAAGACATGGCTTCCACATTGGAGGCCAGATTGGAGCCCCTTTGAGGACACCGCGTCCGCAGTTTGGCGCGCAAGACCGGTTTCTTAAACCGGTTTTGCCCTGAAATCCTACCCAGGTGTAAGACCTAAAAAATTAGGTCTTACATCTGGCTTTTCCCCTGAAACTGTTTTGGAAGCAAACGCTTCCGAAACGGCCGGGGAAAGAACTGGATTGCCGGCACATACCCAGCTGTCAAAGAGGGAGAGTGCATGCTCTCCCTGTTTGACAGCTCGGCCTGCCCACCGGCCTCCGCCATTGGCTCCATCGGAGCCAGCATGGCGAGGCTGGCAGCTGGCTTTGCCGGATTCCCCTTCTCCCAAGAAGGCGCGATGGTGCCTTCTCGAGCAAGAGGGAAGCCACAGCCCCCACCCACCACCCTGCCCAGGGTTGCCGACGCGCTATCCGCTCCCTAACTACTTGCTGCCAGGCCGCTTCTGGCAGCGGGAGGCCTGGCGTGCACGCACATGCATGCACCGCGGCTTCTCATTGGCCAGCCACCCGCATGCCGGGCCTCCCGCTGCCAGAAGTGGCCCAGCAGCGACCAGGCAAGGGCAGGGTGAGGGGTGGGGGCTGCGGCTTCCCTCTCACTCAAGAAGGCACCACTGCATCTTCTCAGACAAAGAGGAACCCAGAAAAGCTGTCTGCTGGCCTCACCCTGCTGGCTCCGATGGAGCCAATGGGGGAGGCTGGTGGGCGGCCCCAGCTGTCAAAGAAGGAGAGCGCTTGCGCTCTCCCTCTTTGACAGGGCAGAGCCTTTGGAGGCCGGATTGGGGTGGTTCTGGTGCGGACGCGCAGGGCCTCTGAGAATCTGTCCCTCTTTGGGACAGATTATCGGGAAAAAACTGTTCACCAGAAAACGGATCTTATAGATCCATTTCCCAGCGGCATATGCCGAAAGACCCTAAGTTGGACTTTGCACATTCATTGGTGTGGTAGCAGCTGTATGGCTGCTGAAATCCTTACCACTGCCCACCTAATTTCTTATTCTTATTTCTTATTTGTTCTTGTTGTTTTTATTATTGTTGTTGTTGTCGTCATCATCATCATCATTATTATTATTAATTTTCTCCTTGACTTACCTATATGGTATTTTGAAAATGATTTTTTTTTTTTTAGACACAGAGAATGGCTCCTTTTGTGTTCCAGGAATTGTTAGAGGCGTAGGGGGAAAGTGCCAGACCTCCCTGACCTCTGTTAAACATAGCAACTCTTTCTTTAACTTACCCGTTTCTCGGTTGTAAGCTACGAGCTGGCTTAATAGAGCATTTCCTTTTTCAAGCGGTTCATGTCCTTCACAGATGATATGATGCATTAGAGCAGAACCCATGTAATTATTTACCAATGGGGAAGTGATATAGGGGATAATTTAAAAGAGGCACAACGAGCGTGTCCAGTGCTGCAGTCCCGCAAAGTGCTCTAAAGGGCTGCAGCGAAATTAAAATGTTTGGAAAACTCAGATCTTGGCAATGATTTTTCCTGGTCTTACATTTTTAATCCCCCTTGCTAACATGATCGTTTTAAGCAGTGGTTCTCAACCTGGGGGTCGGGACCCCTTTGGGGGTTGAATTACCCTTTCAGAGGGGTCACGACAAGCCTCTCGCCGCCCTTCCCTCCCACCTCCCAGCTACTCCACCCCTGTGGTTGGGGGTTCCCACAACATGAGTGCAAGCTGCCTAACTCTCTTCACCCCTGTCTGTAAACACAGTAAGGCTAATATGCTTTTATTATTTTAGAATCTTGGTAGCGTGTTTTATATATGTTTCTGCCTCGCACCCTCAGGCGGACACCAACAATACAGAGACTTTTCGAAGGGAAAAAAAATAAACAGGTTTTTATTCTATGTAACAGGCAACACAATAAAAGTTCTGAAGAATGAATACACTTCTGACAGTTTGAAGCCACACCACTTAAATTCCCTAACTGGACCTTTACTTGTCCTTCCACCCCCTTCTGGCCTATTCCCCAGCACAGAAGATCGGGCCCAATGCTTGGTTCCTTCCCTGAGGTAAAGAGACAGTCTAACCCGTCTTCTCTCCCCTAAACCCAAAAGCAAGGACCTTTCTTCCCTCTAACAGGTGGGTTTTATACCCCCTCACCAGCCTTATTCGATGCCTGATTGGTGGAGTGCGCTCCTCCCCCTCCCACTATGCTAATTAGGGATGCTCCGCCCCCTCCTTACCTGCTTAATCTGTCAGTTGGCATCACAATGAGGAACTCCATTAAGGGGTCGCGGCATTAGGAAGGTTGAGAACTGCTGGTTTTAAGGGAAGAGAACAGGATGTTAACCAAGAACTTTCTGCACAGACTGCCACAGTCTTCTAGGGAGAACATCACAAGAAATAGATTGGTAGACCCTTGGAAACAGCAGTGCTGAGTCCTTCAGGCATAAAAGTCACACTGGCTGTTCTTCTTCCTGCAAAGAACTGAGGGCTTTTTTGCACTTAGGCTAAGACACGCAGGGACGCTTTCCCCATTCACATACAGGCAGGTAAGGAACACGTCTCCACGTCTTCCTACCTGCCTACGCGCAAATGGGGAAAGCGTCCCTGCGTGTCCTAGCCTGAAAAGGCTGGCACGGGGACAGGACCCCCCTCCCAGGCCTGTCTGCCATTGGGTCGAATGCTCTACACCGGGAACGCGTCTAGGACGCCTTGGGGCGGGTTGGGGCTGTTCTGAGCGGAACCGCCCGCGCTGTGTCCTAGGGCGATCTTCACGCGTTCCAACAGCCCTCGTGCAAATAAGCCTCTGGATAATTATCCCTGGCCTTCTGCTCCCTACAAGTTTCTAGAATCGTTTGATATTCTGAGTAGAAAGTGACTGTGTTCCAGCCCTTTCTCACTTGCATATCCCTTGGCAGCCTATGTCCATTAATTGCACCCTTCATATTGGCAAAGTGTTTGTCATTAATTGAGTTGCTGTTATTTCAAATATTCTGCCACTCTATGCCACCTTTAAATGTCCTGGTTTGTACCCTTGGGGATATATGTACTCCAGGTTAGGAACCACTGGTGTCTATGACTGTATTTCAAAGCTCTGCCCTTCCCATCAATATTTTTCAATACTCACCATTAGGGATGTGCATGAATATTTGAAATATTCATTATTTGTAAGGATTCGGACAAGCATACATGAACTGAATGTTGGAATATTCATACATTAACATTCATATGAATACAAATGTTCCAGACATTCATATGTATAGTTTGGGCATTCATTAAACTGGGGAGATGGGAAAGCAGCTGTGCCCGTCACGTCTGCGATGGACCCAGAGTGCATTCGACGTGGATCGAGAGTGGATTAAAAGTGGATTCAGGTTGGATTTGACACTTTCAGAGTGGATTTGTTACGGGATATGTATCAGATACAGTGCATGTCTCGGATAAGTATCATATTTGTTTGTATCCGCTACGTACTCATTCATAATGGATATTTGTACGAATGCATTTGTATTGAACAGAATTTTACCACATTCGAAAGGGTCTATTTGTACAAATACTTTTTTTTTTAACATTCAGTTCGTCATGAATCGAATCCCCAAAAACACATTCATGTACATCCCTAGTTGTGGATTAAGAGCGACCTCTATTGGTTGAGTGGTTTAATTGCATTGGGTTCCTTGCTCAAAATTGCCTTCGTTTATAGTGATTATAGAGACTTTCATGGTCTCTCTAAGGGACTCTCAAAATGAGTATGTATGATGGTATCCTGCAATAGGGGCAGTAGACAAACTACCACAGTGTTGGACCTCTCCTGACATACGAATCACAGTGGAAATACTTCTGCCTACCTCACATAACTGTGTTCTGAGCCTTCTTTCAGAAACATGTTTACAGTACAGGGTTCAGGAGAAAAAGGTTTTTTAAAAAGCCATTCATCCAGAGCAACTCGTCTGAACCAAGTGACAATAAAATGTCTCTCAGCCAAATATACCCATGAATATTCTCTCTCTTTTTCTTCAGCCTGTGAAGATGGGTACAAATTGCAGAATGACACATGTGTGAGGTATTATTCTTCCTTGGGATGTTCTTTGATATACTTTGATAATTTTGATACAGATTCCATTTAACACTTAGCCGCTAAAAATACAACAATTATCTTTTCTTACAGGTGTCCATTTGGACTGGGAGGGTTTAACTGTGGAAATCGTAAGTAATCTTCAGTAGCTCTGAATATGCTTAACTGATTTTATTTTTATGTTGTCCTTTGACTGAGGTTTTTCAGAACAACGTACAACCAAAATTTTAAAATGATCAGTGGTATTTATATGCATATAACTGTATCAGACTATGAAATTCCAACTTAGCTTTTCTTTGTTCTCTCTCAGTTCTATTGTACTACTATTAGAAACTTATACTCTGGGTATGATCACACAGGGCTTTTTTTCTTTTTTCTTTTAGGAAGCGTGTCTCTTCCATTGATGCACACGCAAAAAGAACTTCAACAGTTATAAGAATAATCCTTCCTCCTGTTTCCACCCATTGCTCTTGAACACATTGAGCCATTTTGGTCTAGTGGTTAGGGAGCAAGACTCTTATCTGGGAACGCAGGGTTTGATTTTGCTCATCCCTACAAAGCCAGCTGGGTGATCTTGGACTAGTCACAGCTCTCTTCGGAGCACTCTTAGCCCCACCCACCTTACAGGGTGTTTGTTGTGGGAAGAAGAATGGAAAGTTTGTCAGCCGCTTTGAACCCTCTTAAATGGGTGAGAAAAGTGGGGTAGAAAAGCCATCTCTTCTTCGTCCTTCCCTTCTTCCTCCTCTTCCTCCTCCTCCTCCGCCATAAATCCAGCTGCATGACCTTGGGCTAGTCACAGCTCTCTTCTGAGCCTCACGGCCCCACCCACCTCACAAGGTGTTCTGTTGTGGTGAGAAGAACAGGAGGTTTGTCAGCCGCTTTGAGTCCCCTTATATGGGTGAGAAAAGCAGGGTAGAAAAGCCAACTCTTCTTCACCTCAAAGTCTGGCATCACCTTTATGACAAGTGCTCGCCGCTGACTGGCCACTCACTTGCCTGGGAGCATGTTTCCATATTGTGATTAACTACATTTCACTCGCCTCTGCTTATGACGTGCTGTACCCACGGCAACAAAAAGTCACTCTGTGTTTTCTCATATGAGGAAACAGCAACTGTTGTGGTAAGGCAATTTTAGGGATTTTATGGCTGACCTTAAAGGCTCAAATTTGCACAGAGGGGCTGTTTCCGCATTTACCTCTGACATCCGGATCGAATAGATCTGGATTTTGGAGATCCGTGTTAAGGTAGACCCGTATCTAATAGATATGGATCTACTGCTAGTCCTTCCATCCACACACGCGGCAGAAGGACAAATTTAGATCCGGATTTGACCCACCTCAATCTGGATCTACAGAGGCCCTCCCCTGGCCTGCCATGATTGGCTCCTCCAGAGCCGAGCATGGCGAGCTGGTAGACTCTGATTTCGGGGCTCCCCCTCGCCCCAGAAGCGGCAGATCGCCACTTCTGGAGCCACGGCAGTTCACCTAAGCCCCCCCCCCAACCCACCCTGGGGCAACCGATGCCGAACCCCTCCTTACCTTAACGCAGCCACCCCAATTCTGGCTGCAAGGAACCAGTTTCCTGCACGCCTGCGTCCTGCGTGCCTCCTGACTGGGCAGGGCAGCACCTGGCTTCAGGAGGCTCTCTGCACAGGCGCACGGCCCTGGCCAAAGCATGCCTCCCGATTGGCCCGGGTCGGTGCCTGCGCAGAGAGCATCCTTAAGCCAGGTGCTACCCTGGCCAGTCAGGAGGCGCAAAGGACGCAGGTGCGCAGGAAACTGGGATATCGCAGCCAGAATCAGACTGGCTCCATTAGGGTAGGGAGGGATTCGTTGTCGGTTGCCTTAGGGGGGGCTTAGATGAAGCTCCCTCTGGCTCCAGAAGCGGCGATCCGCCACTTCAGGGGTGAGGGCAAGCCCCGAAATCAGAGTTCCCCGGCTCACCATGCTCGGCTCCAGAGGGACCCTTTTCGCTGTGCGGACACATCTGTTTCAGATGCGTCCTAACAGCGAAAACACCCATTAAGACCACTTTGTATGTGGTCTTCCAGGAAACCGGTTCAAGAGTCGCTTAGTACCCATTAGACACACATCAGTGTGGAAGCGGCTTTCCCAATGTGTGTCTAATGGGTGCTGCTGTGCGGATGTGGTTTCCCCAAAGTGGTCTTAATGGGTTCCGCTGTGTGGATGTAGTTTTCCCAATGTGGTCTTAATGGGTGTTAAAGTGTCAATGCGGAAGTACCCAGGGTGTCTCATACCCTCTGATGTATCAAATGCTTATTCTTCTATAATAAGCTGCCAGTTTTGACATTCTCATTTTTATCTCAGCCTCTCTTTTTTTATAGAGTAGATTGTCGTCTTTCATGTTCTCACTATCTCTTCCTATCAACTTTCTATATTAAGAACTGTCAGCTATCATTCTGGTAGTATTTTTATGCCAGCTCTGCTCTCAAAAGTATCTCTGATGCAGACTGAACATTACATTTCCAGACATTTGCATTAATATCCATTATTAATGATTATTGTTATTGTGGTTTATGTGCAGATAATGTACTGCATATATTCATTTTTTATACATTAAAATCTTTACAAAAACAAACAAACCAAATCATCAAAACCAATAGTTTTATATCCCCAAAAATGCAATGAAGGCACTTAAACAGCAGAAGGAAAGTGAGAAAAACTTATTTTTTAAAAATGCTAAAAGTCTTTTTATTTTTTTTTTAATGTAGTCAGCCTCTCTCTGGCACAGTCAGAAAATTCCTGTGGAAGGATTTTTTCTGTGTGTGAAGTCCATCATTTAGGACTTATTAGACCAAGAAGAAGAAGAAGAGTTGGCTTTTCTACCCCGCTTTTCTCACCCATTTAAGGGGACTCAAAGCGGCTGACAAACCTTCTGTTCTTCTCCCCACAACAGACATCCAGTGAAGTAAGTGGAGCTGTGAGAGCTCAGAGGGGAACTGTGACTAGCCCAAGGTCATCCAGCTGCCTTCAAGGGGGAGGCCAATCAAACCCAGTATTCCCAGATAAGAATCCAGCTCCTTAACCACTAGACCAAACTGGTTCACCAAAGAAAACTAGTCTTTGTAAACTGATGACCGACTCAAAATAAGTACATGGTGTTTACATAGTTACTTAATTCACAAAGCTTGTGGAAGCATTTCAAGCCTGTTGAGGTTCTTTTATGCACTGGGCCATATTTCAGATTATATACCAGAATGGGAACCTACCATCTTCATGCTAGTGAGGACTATGGCAGCACCAGGCTTGGGTATGAAATAGTCTGCACTGATATGAAGATGATAGGCATCTGTTCTAGAATATAGTCCAGAAAGCACTACTTCATGAACAACTGGCTTCTGAACCAGTTTGGGTTTCCTTGAAGGTCTCCCCTAAGTCCAAGCAATGAGGGCCTAATGCTGTCCCCAAGTCTTCACGAGGGATATACACGAATATTCAGATTTGAATCTAACCTTGGAACAAACAGTTTTGAATGTATTCGATTCGCATCAGATTTTGTTGCAGTCGGATTCTAAACGTTTGAATCGAACGTTTGGATATTCACTTCAACTCAAATTCGAAGGCAAAAAACCATCCCTAGTCTAAAGGTCCATAGAGCCATCAGTAAGCTGCATAGGAAAATGTCCACGTCTAGTTAGCACTTGAACCGAAGATGGTATGGGAGTCATTTGCATATTGCCTTCATTTCCGGGGGGTGGGGAGAGATGGGGTATAAATGCCGTTGAATGAATGAATGAATGAATGAACTTCCTGTGCTTGTTTCATTTTAGCATATCAGTTAATCACCATCGTGATTGCAGCTGCCGGAGGAGGACTTCTACTCATCATGGGGATAGCGCTCATCATCACATGTTGCCAGTAGGTATCCGAGGCATGCTGCTAAAAGAGGGGGTTTTTCTACTAGCACTAAGTACCCATTAAGGATCTTTTAGGGACCCATTAAGGACCCATTAGCTGAGAGCAGGAAGACCCTGTTTCCACTGCAGACCCCATTAGAATCCAGTTGGTTCACACTTGTACTGGGGAAATCTTGATTAAATGGGTCCTTCAGGATCTATAATCCGGATTTCCTGTGGACCCCATTAAAGGGGTCTACAATCCAGTCTTCAGCCATCATATACAGATTAGACGCGTCGACCCCCTAAAATGTGGCATGACGGATGTCTCCCACTTGAGTACAGATGGATGGTTTACATGGGTGCTCCAGCGTTCCCACTGCGAGCTTGCCTAGAACCCATTGATATTGGGTGCTACGCTGCCCGTGGAGATGCATTGGGTACTTCCTAAGATCTGGATCTTCTAAATCCGGATTAGTTGAAGGGCCTGTTTCTTAGCTCCAGATCATCTTAGATCCGGATTAAAGGAGGTAAGTGGAAAAAACCCCAGAGAGGCAGCAGTGGGTCCCAGCATAGGGAGGGGACATGTGGAAACAGGCACCTTGCTTTTGATAATGCCAAATGGCCCTTTGATCCACAATGCATCAAAATATAGAGTCTTTTCACACTTTGGCAACTGGGGAAGCTCAGAGATGCTCTAGTTCAGAGCGTCCACACGGCGCATAGCCACCTCCATTCCAGAGTGGCTCTGAGCATGTGGGGCTGTCCCTGAGCGCCAATAGTTGTGGAGCACTAAAATGTGTCCACAACTGTACCAGAAGTAGCTACTGCATTCCTAGTTAGCTCCAACATGCACCCTTTGCACTGCTTCTTTGTGGAGTAGGGAGGTGCAGAAGTGGTTTGGGGGGGGTTCAATTCATATCGAATCGAAAGAAAGAAAATTTGTATTCGTTCTAATAGATCCCCTTTGAGTGTGGTAGGATTCGGATTCAATATGAATATTCGATATGAATTCTATTCAAATCCCTGCTGCAAATTGCATACGAATCCCCTACGTATCCAATACATATCCCTTTCATATCCACTCTGAACTTGTCAAATCTGCCCTGAATCCACTCTGAATCCATTCTCAATCCACTTCAGATCCACTCTGGATCCGTTGTAGATGCGGGTGGTGCAGCCGCTTTCACACCTGCCCAGGTCCACAAACGTAACAAAGCTTCGTACGAATGTTTCAACACGTTCAATTCAAATTCAGATCTCAGTCTTCGAATGCGCCAACATTCTATTTGCATTTGAATGTCTGAATTTGGATAAATTCAGATTAATTTCAAAAGTTTCGGATGTCCGTGCACATCCTGAGTATGGAGGGGGCGTGGGGATGGTGCAGTCGGAGCTATGCACCGCTTTGCCCATGAGTTCATGACTGTGTTGAGATGATTGCTGCTAATACAGCAGCGTTCACACTTACATGACAATTAAATGCTGAGTAACTTAATTAAGTGCCAAATAAAGGAGCGTAGTTTAATGCAGTTGAAGGCAAGGGGCCTATCACCATCTGTGACGGCTAAGCTGAAGCAGTAGGTAAGTTAGGTAGGTATTGTATAGCAAATTAGCTGAGAGTACAAGCCTGCGAGGGGCAGAGCTTATACAGCCTCTAAGAAAGGAGTGGGGTGAGCAAGCTCCAGTGACTTGACTAATGAGAGACTGACAACAGTGGGAGAGAAGGCTTAAATAGAGGGGGCAGAAGTGACAGTTTTGTTCATTGTCTTATCAATTAAAGGGGGCTCAATGGGTAATGGCCAGGTCCCTAGACAAGCCCTTAAAGAGTGAAATAAGGGTGGGATGCTGAAAGGAAACAGACACTGAATGAAGGGCTTTAGCCTTGAAGGGGAAAGTTCCTTAGTTGAAACGTATTACCTGTTTTAAAGTGTGTCAATAAAAGCAATTCTTATGTTCAACTTGAACAGTGCACCTCAGAGTGTGGTTGTCTTGGTTACGGGGCTGAATGTAAAGTATCTGAGTTCAACAGGGAGAGAGTGAGGTCTGTGTTAACAGCTTAAGACAGTTAAAGAAGTCTTTTTGTTTTGTTAGCTAGAAGATTGGCAATAAATAAATAAAACCCTGAGAGGTTAACAAAGCTGGGGAAGAGAGATTTATCGCCTCAGGAAAGAGGAGGCGTGGCACCATCTTACCTGTCTCAACATTTAAGTGAGTGTGTCTGCGGTTGTGTATTGTATTGAGATGAGTTTTAGGCAATCACAAAATAGTTATTGTCATCACAGAAACTGCTAGTTTCTTACTTGTTTTTGTTAAACAATTTGCACTGACACAGTACATAAATGTTACAGAAGATCTATTTCCTAACAGCAACCAGAAAACCAGACACTTTGGATTTTCATACTGTCTCTCCCCTTTTATGTGCTCTGAATATAAATGTCTTTTCTTGCTTTAGGAAGAATAAAAATGACATAAGCAAGCTCATCTTCAAAAGTGGAGACTTCCAGATGTCACCATATGCTGAATATCCCAAAAACCCACGAGCGCAGGACTGGGGGAGAGAATCGATTGAAATGCAAGAGAATGGCAGCACTAAAAACTTACTACAGATGACAGATGTTTACTATATGGTAAGGTAATACAGTTTGACGCAGTTCAGGAATTTGGAAACACCGCTCTTCTGTGCTTCAAAAGGCTTGTCACCAAACTTCAGACCATCTGATGTGTCAAGCATCCAAATTCAGAGGAGAAGAAGAAGAAGAAGAAGAAGAAGAAGAAGAGTTGGCTTTTCTACCCCACTTTTCTCACCCATTTAAGGGGACTCAAAGCAGCTGACAAAGCTTTCTATTCTTCTCCCCACTCCAGGCACCTGAGGCCTGTTCGTGAGCCAGTTTGGTCTAGTGGTTAGGGAACCGGACTCTTATCTGGGAATACTGGGTTCGATTCTGCCCTCCTCCATAAAGCCAGCTGGGTGACCTTGGACTAGTCACAGCTCTCTTCTGAGCTCCCACAGCCCCACCTACCTCACAAGGTGTTCTGTTCCGTGGGTTGATAGGGGTTGATCACCTCACATTTGTATTTATTAACCCCTTATTTTTCTTGTCAATCAGTATTGGCTCTGCTGTAATTCCTTACGTTAAGAGCATTTAGAGCAAAGGTTGCTTTGTATTTATTTATTTATTTATTATTTACATTTATATCCCGCCCCATACCCAAAGGTCTCTGGGTATCTTAATCAGTAGAGCAGCAATTTGGCTTCTCAGACTAATCAAATGTATAGGTTGCTGAGAGAAAAAGATCAAAATGAAATGAAGGGGATGATCTCCAAGGGTATAATATTGTGTGTGTGTAATAGGGATGTGCACAAATATTTGTAGGCGTTTGAAACACGATCGAATGTGCCAAATTTTGACATTTGAACTCAAATAGAATGTCCCGAAATTTAATATAAACATTCTAATTGAATTTTGGATCTATTCATTCAAATTATCCGGACAATCATATGTGTACGGGTTTGTACACGATGCATACTTGAAGATCCGCATCTTTCCCGCATCCGTACAGGACAAAAATGGGTTGATTATGGGATAACTATGGGATGCATACGGATGTGTACAGATGTGGATGGATGTGTACAGATGTGGGGAAGATGTGTATGTGTTACAGATTCAAAGCAAAAATTCGAATGAATAGATTGGAATTTGGTAAATATGAATCTAATTTTGTTAAATTCAAATTTAAGATTCTGATTCGATTCAATTCGTATAGAATACCAGAAAAATATTTCTGCACATCTCTAGTGTGTGCACATGTGTATGAATGATGCCATTCTCTCCGTCATTTCTAATTGCATATTTATCTTTCTAGCCAACCAACCTAAGGAACCCTGAAGTAGAAAGAAATGGACTTTATCCTCCTTACACTGGCCTTCCGGGTTCCAGACATTCCTGCATCTACCCTGGGCAATACAATCCTTCCTTCGTTAGCGATGATAGCAGAAGAAGAGACTATTTCTAATATAAGTGCAGGAAGGTGAAATGAGACCTGTTTCACGGGTACATTATCGTTGAGCAATTCTGATGCTGTCACAGCTGCATGTAGGAAGGAGACTTTGGATCTCTGGAAAACGTGAAATTGAACTCCCTAAGAGGGGAACATTTATAGCTGCTGCAAAAGAGGAAGAAGGCAGTAGGAACAAAGTACAGACCAACTTACAAAGTTGCCTAAGAGACGTGCAAGAAACCCGGTGGTGTTCCCAAGCCTGCATTCCGCGATGTTGTCTCACCTCTAACTGCCTCACCTGATGTGGATTTGAGATCACTAAAGCAAAACTAACCAACACTGTGGAAGACACTCTAAATCTAATGCTACTAGAGTGTGTTGTGTTTACAGATATCTAGCGCTGTGTTTCTAGTGCCCACATTTTGTGGGAAACTGTTTTCAAGAGTTAAATGCAATGAGTCCTTTCCCTACTACCAGGTATCTATTAATAGGAACTAATGAAAAGCTCATCAGATGGTGGAAATGTATTCAGTAATGTGGCCCAAGGATAAATAGTCCAAGCAAATCATGCAAAATTTAGGATTTTTTTCATTTATTTCCCCTTTATCCCAGGAGAAGGTGTCTTCTTGTCTTGTCGTGATCTGCCCCTTGAGTATATACAGTGTCAGTTAGCAATGAATAGTGGAATTCAGCAGATTTTCCCAGTTGAATATGATGACAACATGTTCTGCAGCTTTCAGTGTATTTTTAGCAAGGATCCACAGATAATTTCAAGCTTCAAATTAGAAAACAAACTTCAAACTTAACAATTAATTTAGGGGGGGATTTTTAAGTGTGTGTTTGTGCTGTATTACAAATGGGAACAGCTGTAGCTTAATAATATATCTTCTGGGTCATCTGCTGTCCATCTACTTGGTTTGCTGTCCATCTACTTAGCAGGAATATCAAGACGGCAGATTATGCTGTAGGATTCGGGGCTATTGTTTCCAGTTGATTACACCATGCAATTTTTACTATTTGTTGCCTTGGAAACAGAATGAAGAACTGGCTCTTTGGAGCAAAACTTTTTGTACAAAAAGATACTGTATATTTCACAAGGAAGCACAAAGAAGGAAAAATTTCAGGGGAAAGAAATTATAATAACTGGAAGCCAGAAATATTTTCCCACCTGACATCTTCAATAATTGCAGCCAAAACCCTTTTCTTCACAAACTCTATGGTCTGGATCTAAGGAGCGCAGTGGAAAAACACCCATGGACCAAGGCCTGTTTCTCAGCAACATCTGGAAACCTCTGTATAGAAACAAAACAGATTCACACGAATTCTGCAAACACACAATCCACTAGTCACTCATCCCCAGGGATTACACCAATACACAGTAAACATGTTAGCCTCAATGACCCGCCATTAACACTTCCACCCAAGGAAACAATGCCAACAGTGTACAGCCAGGAAAAGACCAGTCACCCTTGATTCGTCCAAGAGCAAGGTTCTCTGAAGGTGGAAATCACAGCTATATCCGAAAGCCTAGGTTCTTAGAAGAAGAAACGTGGAACATGGCACAACAGCCCCAAAAATGCTACAAATGAAAGCATCTAATTCTGTTTTAGAAATACTAGACAAAAGACAGTATCCATCTACGAGTTTAGCTTGTAACATTTTTAAGGAGCTGGATTTCTCTGATCACAGAATGGCCTAAGACGTAATAATGGCCTAATGCATAATAGTGGCATTTACAAACTTCAGCACTACAAAATGAAAAAGAGCATACTGATTGTTCATTATGCCCCGACCACAAATATTACTAGTATAATTTTAATGATTATTTTTAAAAGTGTTGTTGAGGTAAGGGACCAACAAATGCTTTCAGGTGGAATTTCAACCCAACACTAAGTCAGAGGAGCCCGTGTTTAGTCTGGCTTCTCCTATTATGGGTAAATGCCAGCATTCATTTAAGAGCTGGCATTTCCTCATGCTGTTTGGAGACTGTTTGTGGACTCTTCTGCATTTGCTGGTGTTCCACACCAGCAAGCACTCTAAGGGCCTCCCTTGTGCATGTTGTGCCAAATATGGGAGGTACCACCACCACCAGTATACCCTGTCTGCACCAGATGGAGTGGAATCCAGATCTGGAGTGTCTAAATCTGGATCACTAGTAGATCTTGATAATTATGTACTATATCCAGAACATGGAGGCACACAGATAGCGCACACCTCTGACTGGGGACCCATATCAGCAGAACAATGTCACACCACTGAAATTGATCCCCAGGTGCTCTGGAGCCGGGAACCATCTTTCCTGGCAATCAGAACTATGAAGTAGGGATGTGCACAAATGTTTTTTTGCATTCGAATTCGAGTCGAATCGAGTCGATCAAAAACATTTGATTCGATTCTAATGGTTAGAATCCGAAAGCAACAAAATCCGATTCGAATTGAGTACATTCAGAACCATTTCTTTGAATGTTAGATTTGAATCTGAAGATACTAATGTCGACAACATTCGTATGCGTTATACATGTCTGTACGCATTTTGTACGCATTGCGTTCTATCCCGTACGCATCCCATTTTCATCCTATATTATAAGAGCAAATGCATACAGATACGTATGAGATTCGTACAGATACATATGTAATACCTATGTCTCTGTTCTTTTGAATGTTTTGGAACATTCAAAATTCATTTGAATGCTTAAACTTGAGTGTGAAGACGTTCTATTTAAATTCACATGTCTACAATCGATCGAATTTGATCGAATTTTGAATGTTTAGAACATCTGTGCACATCCTTACTGTGAAGGTTTTGGGGCGGATGCAGCAGCTGGCTCAGAACATGTCATCGCCATCGCTGAAGGAATCCATCCCATTCCTAGAATGGGTTGTGTGATTTGGATTTGCCAGATCTGGACCACTGCCAATAAAGGCAGAAAAGCCCTAGATTCATTAGTCAAAGGCCCAAATCTTTGTGGACGTCTGGGAATCTGTGGATTTCTTATGAACTGTGGTTGCTTTTCATAAAATGATGGTAATGAGTCTCTTGCTGCACCTCATCTTCAGCTAGCAATGACGAGAGAAAGAAGTGTGTCTAACCTCAAGGGACATGAAGGCTTAAACTATGTGTAGAATCCAGAGAACAGGAAGGAACTGCTCTTGGACACTGAGCAGGAAGTAGTTTTTCTACTTGCCCGTTGTATTTCAGGGGGTGCCAAGTGCCAAGAAGGGTGCTACAGGGCACATCTATTCATGGTTTCCAGGCTGGGATTCCCAGCATTAGAGGTGTGCTGAATATTCATAGGCATTCGAAATTAAATTGAATTTTCTGAATTTCGGCATTCAGACTTGAATAGGATGTCCTGAAATTCGAATTTAAACATTCAAATCGAATTTTGAATTTTGGGTCTATTTGTTTGAATTATCCAAGCATTCATATGTGTACGGGTTAGTACATGATGCGTACATGAAGATCTGCCCCCTTCCCCTGTCCGTATACATTTGTACGAATCCGTAAGGGACAAAAACGGGTTGCGTACAGGATAACTATGGGATGTATAGGCATGTGTACGGATGCGTACGGATGTCAGGAAGATGCGCATGGGCATCTACACATGCCGACATTCCTAAGTGCAAGTTTGAATCAAAAATTCAAACAAATAGATTTGAATTAGCTTCGTTCGAATCAAATTTTGTTAAATTCAAATTTAAGTAATTTGAATCAAATTGAAGTTTTGAGTATTTGAATTAACTCGAATAGAATGTCAAAAAACAACAACAACTCAGCATTAGATCAAGTGGGTCTTTTTCATAGGCCTAAGACTGTGATTTAAATGGTCAAGTGCTCAGAATCCTTATTCAGGTTAAATTATTATTATTTCCCCTACACCTGCTTTGTGAAACGATCATGATTCCTGCAGTATTTCATAGAAAGGCCTATGGAATGTCAAAGAAATTGTTAAATTTTGCTAACCTTATTAGAGAGTTATATCTCTAGTACATGATGCTGTAGAATGTTTGAAGCAAAATAATCTTGCAGGACTCTATATATTTCTCTACAATGTTGCTGATTTTCTAAATGAAACCTTTTAAGCCCTTTCGTTTTTCTGCAAAAAGGAAGCCTATTTATCACTTTATTGCCACCTGCACAGCTTCACAAAGCCTTGTTGTGCGTATTCAAAATGACTTTGAATGTTCTATAAGTTGGACTGCAGTTACCTTTTGTACGCCGCTTTGCATTTCAGCTTTGCAGATGTGTGAACATAACTTTTAAGTTGTTTTATTTTTTTCTGACACAGTGTTATTTAAAGTTTCTTATTTGCCACTTCCACTAATTATACAGTACTGTAGTTCCAAATTATAATTTTTGAAGTTGGGTTATTTTTATACCATCATCCAACAAATCTAAACTCTGGCGTTGTAGTCAGTATAATAAAAAGGATCCAATAAAAGTATTAGTAATATTTTTGAGGCTGGGTTTTTATTACTGCAGAAGACAACACTACCAACTACCAGAACATATTGCATCGATAAAGGTACTCTGGTTTAAAAAATACTAATCTGACTTTAAAAAAACCCCAAGAATCTCAGCATAAGAAATGCAAAAAGTATTATATAATAGAGGATCTTAACGTTTTATCCTAATACAAGCATAACTAAGGGTCACACACAATAACCAATACTTTGTAGCGGCATCACATTATGCCAGTGCTACTGCAAATTTACTTAATGCTGATATAACAGCCCTCCCTATGCAGTATTAAGAAAATTCAAATCTTCCAGTCAGTCTGGACAGAATGGCAAGAAGAGCCGAGGAGGACAGAGGGCAGCTCAACTCCGATTTTTCCCTTCACTGCAGATTTATTCCACCAGTCTGGAAGTGGTCTAAGTTTTGCGGGCTTTCAGCAGTTCTCCTTGGTCTCTGTGCTCACTGTAGATATAAACAGCAACACAATCAGATAACAATATATGCACCATACATATTTATTTCATTTTATTTAAGAAATTTATATCCCGCCCTTCACCAAATGGTCCCAGGGTGGGTTACAATAGGAATAAAACACGTCAAATATTAAAATACTAAACATTTTAATTGCCCAAGGATGGTGTTTAGCAATTATGATTATTAATTTAATTGAAAACAGTTTAAGAAGCTATGGTCTGAAGTATTATTTTCTTTAATCTGCCATATCCGATGACAAACTGGTTAACTAAAACCCAATATAAAAACCTACTGAAGTCCTCTTCCTAATAATGTGTGATAAGAAAAACCATATGATCCCAAATGTTTGCATGAGGTACAATTCTGCCACCAATACTTTTTGGAAGCAATTCTTAATGCAAAGGTACTTATATAATAAATTCTGTATCCAGCGTCGCCATTCGATTTCTTATTACCTGATTTTATGAGGACTATCCTGCAGAAATCCAGAGAAAAAATAGTACTGATGAAAACAGGACTTTCCCCCCTTTTTTGAACCAAGTCTTTCTCCCCCCCCCCCCAAAATGAGCTATTTGGGGTGGAGGTCTAGCCTTCTGGCCAATGCCAGCCAGCTGTGGGTGGGATTTCACAGATGCAAAGGTCCTGCCCTCCCATGCAATGCCCACACTGCTAGAGCCCTGATAGAAAAAGCCAAAAAGGGGTGAGAGCTCTCAGGTTCAGTTTTTGCCGGACACATTTGTATCTTTTCTGATGATTGTTATCAGATACATTTTATAAGCGAAAAGGCTTTGAAACAAAAAGCAGCTCACCTCCGATTGCACCGTGCTTTCTCCTTCGCTGATCTGCTTGAGCGCACAGCTCCTGGGAACGTGGAAAGGGGGTGTGTGAAAAGGAGAAATTAAAAGTGACTGCTTTGAATTGGAGGCAGGGTTTAGATTTTTTTTAAAGTGCCAGATTTTAACTTAAGCTGTCCGGCTTCAGCTCAAGAAGTAAGTGAAGGGGAAAGTTTGGCTGCTTTGAACTGAGGCAGGGTTTGCACTGGGGGGGGGGGGGGAGGATTTCAAAGTCCTGGGAATGGCTATATTCAGATTTTCTCTTGTGAGCAGGAACAGCTATATTTGGATTAATCTTCAGGCACTCTATAGGGAATAAAAATAGGCCAAATGGGACTAAAGAAATAGTCCAAACAGGACTAAAAAAGTTAAGTAGGAGCGCATCCTGTGGTCTCCAAATGAGCCCAGAGGTAGAACGAAAGCTCTTCAGTCGGTTGGTTCCTTTGCTTAGAGCTGTGAGCAACAAAAATAACAAAAGTTGCTCCATTGCTTCATTGTGAGCCAATTTGGTCTAGTGGTTAGGGACTCTTATCTGGGAATTCCAGGTTTGATTCCACCATCCGCCACGGAGCCAGCTGGATGACCTTGGGCTAGTCACAGCTCTCTTCTGAGCTCTCACAGCCTCACTACCTCACAGGGTGTTCTGTTTTGGGGAGAAGAATAGACGCTTTGTCAGCCACTTTGAGTCTCCTTAAATGGGTGAGAAAAGTGAGGTAGAAAAGCCAACTCTTCTTCTTCTTCTTCTTCTTCTTCTTCTTCTTCTTCTTCTTCTTCTTCTTCTTCTTCCTTTGAAGGGCATCCCAGGGCACTTAGCTGGCCACTGTGAGAACAGACTGGTGAACTAGATGGGCCATGAGCCTGATCCTCTTATATTTTTATGGTCATCCAGAAACATCTCAAAAAGGATCTTTGTTTTTCTGTTGCTGTTCTTGAAAGTCAGGCCCAGCACAATTAAGTGGACGTGTGACTTTTACATTTTAACCAATAGTTCTCTTTGCTTCCTCCTTTTGGTTGTGGGTTCTTTGTCAGTGGGAAAAGGAGAAGGTTGCCTTTGGTTGCCATGTGACAAAAAAAAGCAGTGAATAGGCAGCATCTCAAGATCTTCGTGGATACCAGGGGTCACTGTCAAAGGGTCACCTCGGCACTCCCAGGTTTCCAATTTGATATCTCTGGAAGTAGGTTTTATTTCTTTATGACAGTTACACCACACCTTTCTTATCATTCAGGATGCCAGGAATAACACTCAAATACAATAAAGCCAGCAATAAACAACAGCAATGAAACGTGAAGAATAATAATGCTCAACTCACTTTGCTTTCAGTATTTAATGTTTGGTTATGGCATACTGCATTTGCTAAATTTATAAAAGGGAAAGAAGGTTTGTTACCTTATTTTATTTTGTATTACCTGGTTTGAACAAAACACATCATTCACTGCCTCCTAGTACAACTGACTGAAAAGCAGTCTGGCTGTAGTTAAATGATGATCAATGTGCAATATAATAGCAGAGGGTTTTAGGTTAAGCATGGACTTTCCTCCTCTTACACTGGCAGACCCCAGTGTTGCGTTCCCTGGTGTTTTGAAAGAAGAGATGTGGAGACAGGAATTGCAGCAGGAAGAAAAGACCCAGAGTTTAATTTTCCCAGGCTTAAATACAGCAGTCAGTGGAGGCGGGGAGGAAATGATGTAAAGGTATAATCCAGCGAGGTGATTGGTAGAACTCGGTCAGGTGAGCAGTCCAGGAGTCCTTCTGATATCACATCCTGTGGCGGGAGCCGGGGAGAATCCTCAAACAGGAAAAGAAAGGGTTGTTGTCCTTGGGGGCCACGTGGTTGCAGACGCCATTATGTCCCAAGGCTAAGAGTCCAGCACCCTAGTGGTGCTGAGTGTGTACTACAAGCCCATGGGACAGGAAAGCAGCCGCACCATTTTTCTCTGAGGCTTGAGAAATGGAAGGTTGAAGCCAGCAGAAAACCTGTGCAGCCTTTGCGGTTACCACACCACAGGTGTACACAAAAATGAAGGAAGTGCCTGGTAGGCTGTTTTTGTCATTCAGGTCTCAATTGGACATAGAACTATCTGTGAAAGTGCTATTTAGGTGGTACTTTACCCTGATTAGTTTGAATAGAATTAATAAGAATGTTCCCCCATTATGTTTTATTTATTATTTACATTTCTATCCTGCCCCATACCCGAAGGTCTCTTAAAACAACAGGATTAAAAACAGAATATACATTAAAAGACGTTAAAAATTCAACAAATCACATGTTGGAGCAAATGTGGACAAAATTCACACGATGGAGCAAATGTGGACAAAAAGGTACATATATCCACCATTGGTGGTAATGCCCTAAAGAAAAGAAGTTTGGGAAAGTGATTCAGAAAGTTATAAGTAGCATTCTTTCTAGAAATGTTCAACTTTTGCCGGCTATGGTGTTTTTGCTTTCTTTTAAAGAACAAGTTGTGCCAAATTATAATAGAGATTTGATCCGTTCTTTGATCACCACAGCTAAAGCAGAGATTGCGCTCCATTGGAAGTCCATGGATCAATTGGTGGATGAGTCAGACATGGTCTTTATTGATAAATGAACTTATAACAGCACAATAATATAAGATGCAATTCCAGGAACAACAAGCTCAGTTCCTTGTGAAATGGTCACCATTTATCTCCCGTGCACAAATAGATCCTATTCGTCAACCATCAACGTCTTTTTCAATGTCAGTCCTGAAACAAAAGATAGAGAGGTTTTCCCCAGATTTTCCATTCTGAATTGCTTGTGATGACCCTTGATTGACCTCTTAAGAGTGTGTGATCCTCAGAGTTATATGTATGTTCATGTTATTGTTTGTTTATTGTTGTTGATGATTAAAACTAAAAATATTTTTTTAAAAAAAAAAAAGAAGGAAATGAGGGTAATATTCTACTTTCATTAATTGTACTAAGCCTAAATGGAGAGCTTCTGGTATGCATCTGTAGCCATTTTGGGAGATGGATGTTTGCGTCAGCTGTAGTATAAGAACTTAAGAGAAGCCCTGTTGGATCAGACCACAGCTCACCTAGTTCACAGTGGCCCACGTTTATTTCTGGGCGTGTCTCAAATAGCCTTTAGAAACATCGGGGCTGGGCCTCCAACCTTCCAATGTAGTAGCCCCAAAGAATATGTCCAAGATCTTAAAGTTATCCACACCAATCACTATTACCAACTCCTCTGATAGTGAATGCCAGAGACCAGTGACCAGACAGGTGAAAAAAAAATACTTCCCTTTATCAATTCTAACTTTCCTGCCCAACAGCTTCATAAGAGACTCCTGGTTCTAGTGTTGTGCAACAGGGAAAATAATTTTTCTCTATCCACCATTCCATCCCATGCATGATTTTATAGAAGGTCCCTGGATGGCGTTTTGAGGCCTGTATAGAGGCTGGTTCTTGTTTGCAACATATAGTATATAGCCATAGCCATTACAGTAAAGGATCAAAGAGAAGGAAGCAAGAGGAACTGAAAGAAGAAATCCCAAAGTCTTGGGGAGGCCACATATTTTTGAGCGTGGACATTTTTTGTTTCTCCAGAGCAAAATGGAGAATGCAATATTCCCTGGAGAAGAAATAGGAAGAAGATAGTGTGAGCGTGTTTTTCCACCCTTAAATTACTTCCATTTCTTTGCCCTTCCAAGTCCATCTTCATTATTTGATTTTCATCAAACTGGGTTTCCTGATTCCATTTTCTTACAAATGTATACATACATACATACATACATACATACATACATACATACATACATACATACATACATACATACATACATACATGCATGGCTTCACGAATGAAGATTAGGGAGGGCTTGACCCATGCTTGCTGCATGTGGATTGGTGGCTAAACAGACCAATGCAGTACAGACAAGTCTGGTTGTAGAAGGTACAGAGAAAGGTCTCCTTGGGTGGTACTGTCATGGCACAGTTCTTCCTGCATTGTCTTTTTTCCTTGAGATTAGTTCTGCGAGCATTCTCAAGGGAGGCAGCAGCGTTATGGATGGTGCATCTCTATGCCTCTCAGTTTGAGGCCACAGTGGACCACTGATTGTCATCAATATTGCCAAGGCTGAGGGATTGCTTCAGGGAGTCCGTGTATCTCCTCCTTGGGGCTCCTCTGTTTCGGCAGCTGGTGGTGAGTTCACCATAAAGCACTATCTTAGGAAGGCGATGATCCTTCATCCTAGAGACATGCCCTGCCCTGCACAGCTGTGTCCTCAGCAGCGTGGCCTCGATACTGGTGGCCCCTGCTAGTTCAAGGACAGCAACGTTTTTCACATAGTCAGACCAGTGGATGTTTAGGACTGTGCAGAGGCAACGCTGACGGAAATGTTCAAGGAGTCGCAGATGGTGACGATAGATGACCCATGATTCAGACTTGTATAAGAGAGTAGACAGTACAATGGCAATGTAGACTTTGATCTTTGTGCTTTTCTTCAAACAAAAAACATCCACCCACCCACCCACCCATCCACCCATCCACCCATCCACCCATCCATCCATCCATCCATCCATCCATCCATCCATCGTATGTGGCGATAGGCTGTCACAAAACAAAATACAAAGATTTACAACATTAAATACAGATAAGGTTAAAAGCTAGAAGAACCTAATGAGAATGTGATTGCTTATGTAGAATTTTAAAGCTTTACCCCTATCTTTCAGGCAGCAATATCAAACAAAGCAACATTAATTTCCTTATTATTATAACAAACATTTCTTTCAAGTTCAGCCTATCCAGTACAAGGTCCTAAATATATCATGTGACAAATAAGACCGATACTTCATCTAGCAAGGACTAAAAATAGATGTTTGTTTCATGGTCATAAATTATTTTTTCAGCCTGTGGAGATCTAGCATGGAGAAAAATATATTGGACTTTGGCACCAGGAAATGTACATGTTGTTCGCATTCATCTGATGTTGAAACCAGAGGCATTAACAGCCATCGTGCCAGCCTCACCTTTTCTCAAGGGCCCAGAAAGGAAGAGGAGTTGCTTTTAGGATATTTGGTTGTTTAGCTTGGGCTTTGTTTCTGGCAGCGCTCTGGATATGTTCCTGGCCTCCATCCTGTTACTGTAAAGGGCTTGTATTTCATTTTGCAGTTGGGGTCCACTACCATCTAGATGACCTTCTCTCCTCCACAGAAATGGACGTTCCTGGACCTGTAAAACTTTATTTATTTATTTATTATATTTCTATCCCGACCTATACTCGAAGGTCTCAGGGTGGCTAACAACCTCTAAAATCCAGCATATCAAGAACCAATATAAAAACAATAAAAACTACAATGGACACATCTCCATGGAAAGAAAAATCCAGATTTAAGCTTGTTTTGCTTCAGAGCATCTCCATGCAGAACTTTACTCCGGGCTACCAGAGCCACAAAGGAGGAAAATCTGTGGAAGAAAAAAAACCCTTTCAACAGTTCTACATCCGAAGTTGTGGGAAGCCGCGCATTTTCCTGGGAGCGTGGAGAGGCTTAGAAGCAAAAAGCAGCTCAGACCAGCAAGCTCTCTGCCCCCTGTTCCTGCCCAGTGCCAGCGTCAGGTGGCTCCGAGCTCAAACGGGACCTCCGTCTTCCCGCCGCCTCTGCCTCTGCATCTCCAGCAGCGAAGGGGAGAACAGCCTCGGAGGCAAAGGCTGGTGGGGCTGCTCCTGCCACATGTGGGATCTGGCAGCAAGGAGGAAGCAGCAGGGCTGTTCTCCCCTTCGCTGTCCTCCCCTCCGAGGCCCCGGGGCTGCTCCTGCTGCATGTGAGATCCGGTGGCAAGGAGGAAGCAGCGTGTGAAGCTTACAGGGGGCGTAGAAACAGAAGAGAAACCCCACGGAGGAAGAAATCAAGAGAAAGAGGGGGAAGGCAGCGAAAGGAACAGACACACCCACACTGTGAAAGAAAGAGGCATTAAAGCAGCTGCCGTTCTTTACATGGATGCGGGCAGCTGAATTTGACAGCTGAACGGAGCCTCTCATTGCTCCAGTGGGTGGGGGTGGGGGGGGAGAGAAAAAATGTGGGCTTAGAAAAAGTGGGTTTCATGGGGACAGGAAAGTGTGATTTTAATCCGCGTTGCCTCAAACTTCAGGGAGACGCTTTATTGCGAGTTACAAACTGGATTTTTTAAAATCGCATCAATAGCGAAGCAATTCGCTCCTGTGGAGACATGCCCTATAACATTTAAAATCCAATATGTTAAAAACAAAACAATATCAAAACAGTGGTGTTTACAGTAGGGGAAACATGACTGACATTTAGCCAAAGGCCAGGGCAAAGAGGTGCGTCTTCACCTCATTCCTGAACATAAACAGAGAAGGAGCCTGATGCACCTCAGCGGGGAGACTATTCCATAGCCTGGGGGCCATCACTGAGGAAGCCCTCTTCCGGGTGCCCACCCACCTCACTACTGAGGGTGGTGGGACAACCAGGAGGGACTCACCTCCAGATCTCAAGGCATAGGCAGGTTGGTATGGGAGAAGGCAATCCTTTGGATATTTGGGGCCCAAGTCATTTAGGGCCTTGTAAGTCAAAGGTAACACCTTGAATTGGGCCCAGTAGTGAACTGGGAGCCAATGCCAACCTTTTAATGCCATTTATAAAGTTTTCTGATGCTTAGCTGCAATAACCCTAGCCCACAAGTTTCAAAAACCACTAGGCAAACTTTTTACCAGCTCAAAAGATCTGCTCCTTCATCTCACAGCACCAAGAAAGAGCGGGAGCCTGAACATATTTGGACTACAGTTCTGGAACATTTTGTGCAACTGCTTCTAAAACATAGTGTGGATGCTGTGGCCATCCATACCTGCTTTCTTCCTAAGGCTGAGTTCAGACACAGCAGAAGGGGTACCTCAGAGAGACAGCAGTATGTGGCCCTCATCTTCCCAAGCCTTCTCTAATCCACCCTTTCTAGCCCAGAATGTTCAGAAGAAGAGTTGGCTTTTCTACCTCATTTGCTCACCCATTTAAGGGACTCAAAGCAGCTGACAAAGCTTTTCTATTCTTCTCTCCACAATAGAACACCCTGTGGGGTAGGTGGGGCTGTGAGAGCTCAGAAGAGAGCTGTGATTAGACCAAGGTCACCCAGCTGGCTTCATGGGGGAGGCAGAATCAAACCTGGTATTCCCAGATAAGAGTTTGGCTCCTTAACACCTACCAAACTGGCCCAAGAAGCAGTTTGCCATTTTCTTCCTCTAGGCCATTACCAGGAATTGACCCTGATCAGATGTTCTCCCACCAAATTATGGCCACATCCAGTAGGCGTTCATAAGCCTTCTGTTATGAATTCTGTCCTGTTGGCCACTGACATATTTTCAACCTGACTCCTAGGACTGTAACACATATACGGAAAAGCATAAGGAAAGAAATATTCCCTCTTCTTCTGTCTCATAGATTAGCAAGCCACCAACCATAAATTAATTGATATACTGTAAACCATCTGCAGTGGTGACGTCAATCAAAAGTTGAACTTTGCACTCAGAATAATTGTCTAAAGCATATGAATTGGCGGGAGGGAGACATTTCCTTGTAGGTTTAGCAGGCAGCAACTGTATTCTGCAGCAATGAAAATGTTGGGCTTTCTCACCATTTTGTGGTTTGCCTTTTGCTTCAGGGAAGGTAAGTGATATAAGAGCTGCGTCGATTAGTAGGTCCCTCACAGAAATCTTGTTAAGTTCTAATGATCGATTGGTTTGAGCAAGCTTGCCAAGGATTGCTACCTGAAATTACTTTTATAATTTATTATACCAGTTTGGTCTAGTGGTTGGGGACTCTTACCTGGGAGTACTGGGTTCGATTCCGCCCTCCCCCATGAAGCCAGCTGGGTGACCACGGGCTAGTCACAGCTCTCTTCTGAGCTTTCACAACCCCTCACAGGGTGTTCTGTTGTGGGGAGAAGAATAGAAAGTTTGTCAGCCACTTTGAGTCCCCTTAAATGGGTGAGGAAAGCAGGGTAGAAAAGCCAACTCTTCTTCTTCTTCTTTGCCCTGGCCTTTGGTTAAATGGGGATACACCTTCTCTCCCCATTTTCAGATGCTATTGTTTTAATATACACTGTTATTGCTTTAATATGCATGTATATTTTATTTTTAATGTTGTTGTCCACCCTGGGACCTTCAGATGTAGGGTGGGATAAAAATAGGTAATAATAAGTAATAAATAAATAAAAGATTAATAATTTTGTGGAGAGAGAATTCGCTAATATCAAAGCTAGAAAATTCCAGAATTCCTTAAGTAACTGTGAAATGAGTTACTCTTTGCCGAAATTATTAATGAAGGGACCAAGGAATGAAGAAGAAGAGTTGGCTTTTCTACGTCACTTTTCTCACCCATTTAAGGGGACTCAAAGTGGCTGACAAAGCTTTCTATTCTTCTCCCCACAACAGATACCCTGTGAGGTAGGTGGGGCTGTGAGAGCTCAGAAGAGAGCTGTGACTAGCCCAAGGTCATCCAGCTGGCTTCATGGAGGAGGGCTGAATCGAACCCGTTATTCCCAGATAAGAGTCCGTCTCCCTAACCACTAGACCAGTGATGGCGAACCTTTTGAGCTCGGTGTGTCAAAATTCGCAAGAAAACCTAGCTCAACTCAGGTGCTGTGTCACTTCTAGAAATATCCATAATTTTGTAATATTTGTAGCTCTAGTAAAAAAGTTATATTTTTGATATATGTATTTTATTAAAAGCAAAAACAAATAATTCTTTACATTAGTGACTTTTATTGCTAAATCTTCAATTGAAAGTTGGTATTTCGTCCACTTCAAGAACAAGCAAGCACTACACGCCCAGGTGCCAGGGTGACCAGGTGTGTCACCCAAAAGGGCTTGGTGGGTCACCTGTGACACGCGTGTCATAGGTTGGCCATCACCGCACTAGACCAAACTACAATGGCTTATAAAATTCTCATGAAAATCTACTTCTTCCTAGGCGTCTCCTCAGTTTCAGTTTGTAGTATAGTTTATTTATACGTTCTCAGACCAGATATATCAAATGTTAAAAGATACAGATATTTACAGAAGGAAAGAATTATTTAAAATCACAATATTCATACAAAGATTTAAAAACGTGTGATCAAGAATGAGCAACTCAAATCCATTTGCTCGATTACAAGGTTTGGTTTCCTGATTTCTCCCTTATTTTAACAGCTACGGCCAGAAACTTTGCCGCAGCTAAAGTCATGCCAGGGTTAGTGTCACTTAACAGCAGTTTGATGAATTCCGAGGTGGATATTCCTGGGTATAAACTCAGCCTGGGCTTCACCACTTCCTGCTGGGCAGTGTTGTATAGACTGCAGAAAAGGAGAACACGCTCCACTGTTTCCACATTGCCACTTCTGCGTGGGCAGGTTCTATGGGTAATGGGGACATGTTGGTATGTACCCTTCAGTAGATTTGAGGGTAGGACATTCAGCTGGGTTTTTGCAAAAGCAATTCTATATCTTTTTATAGTTTCAGTTTGGAAAATACCCTCATTAATTCAGATTTTTTTTTAAAAAAAAAGGGGATTCCATAATTCCTCTTCTGTCAAAATACACATATATTTAGTTTTGTTGAATACCAACATCTCATTTCTTTCCAGCCTTGGGAAATCTAAGCTTTTTGCCAGGGGCTGCACCCAAGCCCACTAGACCCAGCAACCACTGAAGCTGTCCAGCTAGTCCTGGACACATTAATTTGGCTAGTTTAGGAGCCTGCCGGCTGTTTATTACTGAAGTCCGTATGTGTTTTGGGCTCTGCCTGCATTATATATTCAGACCATTTTACTTTCTTAGCTGTTGCCCTTTCTGCATTGGGCCTTGTTCTGGATTATGTCCCAGCATAGTGACCTGCTATCTGCATCCAAATGTAGACTATGGATTGGCAGAACCAAGCAAGTGTCTGACATAGTCCCTACTGCAGGATATAATCTGGGATAAGACTCAGTGCAAAAAGGAACTTTTTTAAAAATACTCTTTATTAAACCAGGGTGGGGTGTGTGTGTGACAACATAAAAATTTATAATTATACTTTAAGCTCATACAATAACATTCTATCTTTACGTTGCTCTTTTGGTGACTTCCTCCGTTTTTCCAGTGTCTTCATATCTCTTCGTCTGCTCCCCTATATATCTTTTTTTCTAGCTGACCACTTAGTTATTAATCAGAGCCAATCATAAATTCCATCAGTCTCTCGTAGATAATTGATAAAGGGATACCAATCTTCCACAAACTTAACTGTTATTCTCTCTTATATAGAGATTATTTTGTCTATTTCTTCTTGTTCACCCCATTAATTATTCATTCATCCAATAAAAATATTTGAGCCTCTCTCCATTTCTATACATATAACACCTTTACTGCGATTCCAGCATATAAATCCCTAAAATTAGAATTTTCTGATCTATTTTCTATATTACTACCATCTTTACCTCTATTATGTTTTTTTTTACAAATTATACATGTCTATCTACCCACTATACAGTTGGAGTCACATATTTGCTGGCTATAGCTTCCAGGTCTATGGAAAACTGTGGTTAAATGAAACACTGGTTTCACACTATTGCTGACTGTCTCAGACCTCCAAGAAGCATCAGGTAGGCATAATGGCACAGGTGCAGGGTGGAAGCTGGTCCAGTTGACTACAGAAAAGTGAAACCATAGTTACTGGACCAGCACATATGGGGCTCCAACTGTAGTATGTTTCATCCCCCCTTTAGTCCTCTACCCAGATCACACCCAGGAAGTAAAAACAGATTAATACTCTATAATGGCTTGAGACCTCATATGTGGCAGTTTTCCTGGTTTCTTCTGAGAACCTAAACTGCCAAATATTGTGGAAGAGTCAAAAGTGACTAATGTCTTCCTAGATTTTTTTCCCCTTCTTATAGATGTTTATTTGGCAATTCTTCTTTTGTGTTTGTTGTTAATGAGGCATTGGTCTTCCCTGGCTGTAATCAGTTAACACTGTTTCCTTTGATGGAGGTGTTAATGGTGGGCTGTTGAGGTTTCCTGTTTATTATATATTAGCATAATCTCTGGGGTGAGTGACAGTTGACTTGTGTGGTTTCTGAGTTAGGCTGTGAATCTTTGTTTTGCTTGTTTCTGTATAAGGGTTTCCAGATGTTGCTGAGAAACAGGCCTAGGTGCCTGTTAAAGTTATGGGGATAATCCCTGTTAGAGTTATGGGGACCTTAAAACTCAGGACTCAGGAAAGTATGATTGAAAGGAGGAAAGTGACAAAATGGATCGGACTAAAAAGGTGTGAGCGGTGAGGGCCAAAGATGGACTGAAGAAGGATTAAAATGAAGGTGTGACCATAACCTTAATCCATGGGGAAATTCACACTTATCTGCAGACTTACCCAAAGTGTGGATGAGTGGTCCAGGAACCACCATCTTCTCTCCCGATGCTGGCAGCACTGTGCATGCGCCAGCACCAGTGCCAGCACCAGGACAAGGGCGATATGCCATACATGCTCATTCACATTCCAGGTCATTAGATGTGCCAGCGTGCTTGCGCAGTGGATGCAGTGGATACAGGGGTCTGACTGTGCCAACATTGGTTTTCAGTTACTAACTATGCATGTAACTTTTATTGAACAGACAATAACATAATCATATCCTACTCACTCCTCTCCAGACACTCACACATATACTCACCAATCAGAAAACTCTCACTTTCCAGTTGATCAGTCTGAAACTGGGGCGATGGGTGGTGGGAACCTGCAGATTCCATGCACACATCTTCTTGGCCCAGGCCCTTTCGTATTTAAGGTTCTTGTTGCTGGGAAGTGATAAGTCCACATGACTGCTCGCATCAGGATGTTTCAAACCATATGTTCACTCTGCTTATCAGTTTTGAGGCAGGATGTCCAATGTCAGGATGTTGCCATACTTTGTTTACTTATTTCAACAAAATAGCTGGAAACTCACCCCATTCAGTTGTCACACCAAAGGTACAAAAGTTCATTTTCCACCTTTTATCTGAGCAACGTTCAGCCATCTTCATGGCTTTTGGATTGGTTCTTCCAGCCTCCATGGCTCATTCAGTCTCTCATTCACACTTACTGTATATGGGGGCCCATGATCTGGATTAAGAGACTCCTTAATCCAGATCTAAAGCAAGTGTAGAATGTAGGACTGTGGAGAACCAAATCCTTTGATGCCTGTGACTAACAAAGAGAAGCATTGTTTCTGTCAAATTCTCAAATCTATCACAGTTTTATTCTAAAGTGGAAAGGGCATTTTTAGTAATCTTTTGACCTAGATGTATACCTTAAAACATGACGCAGAACTCCATTTTTTGTTATTCACTCCCTAACCTTCAAGGGGGGAGTAGCTATAGACACAATATTTATCTTACAATACCAGATTCAGTTGCAGTGAAATCATATCAAAATATCAGAGAGGTTGCTGTCTACACTTCTTCTTAGGGATTTGCACTAATATTTGTAACGTTTGTTATTCGTCCGAATTTGAATTCGTACATTCATACTTAAATCTTAATGTTATGACATTCGTACATTAACATTCATACAAATACAAATGATTTAGATATCCATACGAATAGTTCAGACGTTTGTTAAACTGGGGAGGTAGGAAAGCAGCTGCACCAATCATATCTGTGATGGATCCAGATTGCATTTGACATGGATTGAGAGCGGATTAAAAGTGGATTCAGGTTGGATTTGATGCTTTCAGAGCACCGATATGTTATGGATATGTATTGGATATGTATACATTTGTATCAGATACATATCAGATATTCATATGAATACATTCGTTTTGAATAAAATCCTACCACATTCAAAGGTGATGTATTTGAACGAATAAAGTGATTTTGTTTTGTTTTTAAAATATTTTTATTAGTGTATATTTTACAAAACATCCTCCGCCCCAAGTTAACTTAAATTAATACAATTCAATTCAACCCAGATTCATAAGAAATTTCTTAAGAATATGGATTTTCTAACGTATGATTAGTTTCAAAGCAAATGTTGAAAAAGACATTTGTGTTCATCTGTACTTCTTCTGGTAGTGTGTCCCATGGATTAATGACCCTCTGGGTGAAAAAAAAGTGTCCTCTTGTTGCGCCCAACTCTCCTGCTCATCAGCTTCATAAACTGTCCCTTGGCCCTAGTGCTGTGAAATAATCTTGTCTTGTTTCCATATCCACCTTTTCCACACCATGCATAATTTTAATACTTTAAATTTGGTAACTTCTTAAATGCTATCTTTCAAGGTTGAGAAAGCATAGAAATTGTGGCCTGATTTCTTAAGAAAAGTGTTCCAGCCCTTTTCTGGTGACTATAGTTATATATAATATTCCAAATGTGCACTTACTACAGCTAGGGCTACTGTATATTAAATGAGGTCCCCAAAAACGATATTTGCAGAGGTTTTGCTGCTTCTCTTACCAAAAAATGTAAAATGTTTGCTTATTCTGCCCATTGCTACTTCCATGAGTTTTATATCAGTTTTTGAATGACAGTAAACATTGTGGACATATGTAGGCTTTCCACAGCCGGATTCAATCTCCTTTGCAGCCTCCTTTGACTTGGCCAAGAGCAAAGACCTCTGAAGATAGATATCACAGCTATATCTGAAGGTTTAGGTTCTCAGAAGAAGAAACCTGGAACATGGCATAAGAGCCCTCAAACTACTACAAATTAAACATTTTTATTTTATACCTTGGAACTGTATACAGAGTACCAGCTTATGTTTCATTCTACTACATGATTTTCTTCTTGTAGATTTCGAGTGATAATTTGTTCATTTCTTAAAAAAAAATACATACTTAAGCAGAGCTTATATGTGAGAAGATAGAGAAATAATTATCCTCCTTGTTCATCTTCTGCGCACAGAGCCTTGTCTAGAAACAGAGTCTTTTCTATATGTATTCCAACTAATACAAATATGGTATGCCTTATATGCACAAGGTCCAATTCCCCTTTTTTTGTTCATTTTAACTCCAGGAGCAATGACCACCACTACCACCTCCTCCACCACAATCCCCACCAACACCACCTCCACCTCCACAATCCCTACCACAACAACCACACTGACCCCCACCCCCACCGCAACCTCCACCCCCACCTCCACCACAATCACCACCACCACCATAATCACCACAACCTCCACCACCCCAACCACCACCCCGACCACCACCCCGACCTTGACCTTGACCTCGACCTCGACCTTGACCTCAACCCCCACCCCCACCCCCACCTCCACCAGAAGCCCCACCCCCACCTCCACCCCCACCTCCACCCCCACGACAATCCCCACCACCGTCGCCACTGCTATCACCACCCCAGAGACACTCGCCACCTCCACAGAACTTGTGACTTCCATCTCCACAGAAAGAACTACACCAGGTAATGTTTGACATCTATTTCCTGGCTTCCTTTATTGAAATTCACTTACTATATTACAAAGTGTGCAAGAATTCATCTCCTAGTGGGAAATTTAGAATCAAGATTTAAATAGCATTTCTTATTTATATAAAGGGTTATATACAGCGTTTAATTGTAAGTTGCAAAGTCTGTGCTGTGATACTCTTTGATCTTTTTTATTACAGATTTTTAAATTTCTCATATATTACATTTAAACATAGAAAAATTAGGAATTAAAAGAAAAACAAAAAAGAGAAGAGTGACTACCAATCTCCCTTTTATTATTATTCGAAGATGTTAGAAATTTGATCAAATTCGCCCAAATTTCAACATTCAACTTTGAATTGGAGGTCCATAAATTCAAATTTAAACATTCAAATGAATTTTGAGCTTTTGAATCTATTTGTTCACATTATCTGGACATTTGTACGTGTACGAGTTCATACACGATGTGTACTTGCACATACGCATCTTTCCCGCATCCGTACACATTTATATGTATACATATGGGATGAAAATGGATTGCATACAGGATAAATACGGGATGCATACGGGATGCATACGGATATGCATAGATGCATATGGGAATGCGTAACAATGTGTACGGGCACATACGAATGTTGTCAACATTTGTAAGTGCAAATTCAAACTGAAAATGAATAGATATGGATTTCCTTGTAAGCTGCGAAATGAGTCCCTTGGTGGTCCAGAAAAGAGAGTGGTATCTGGTTTATTTATTTATTTATTTAGTTGTGATACCTCTTCATGCACTGCCATGCTTTCTACATGCAAAGTACAATTCTCCCTTTCTGTTCACTTTTGTTCCAGGAACAACAACCACGACTCCACCAACAATCACGACTACAACGTCAGCCAGTACAACCACAACGAGTAAGGCTTAGCTTGCACCTCGGCTTCATGGCTTCCTTTACTGAAATTCGCTTACTATGTCACAAAGCAAGCAAGAATTCATCTCCTAGTCAAAAAGTTAGAAATCAAGATTTAAATAACATTATTTATGTAAAGGATTTATATACTGCTTTCCCTTGTAAGTTGGAAAGCACTCTGTACTGTGATGCCCTTTGATCTTCATTTTTATTAGATATTTCTAAAAATGATAAAATATTGTATTTAAAATACAGAACAAGCCAAAATTAAAAGAAAAACAAAAAAGAGAAGAGTGACTCCCAATCTCCCTTTTATAACAGTTATTTCTATTTTTTTCCTTTTTCTACTCAAATCAAAATGCAACAATACCATTTTCACCTTGCTCAGAAAACTGATAAGTAGATCCTAGCCTTTGAAATATGATGTTACTACGTTCTCTTTAATCAAATGTGTCCATTTGTCCATCTGTGCCATGTCTATTAATTTCACTAACTAATCTTCCAAGGTAGGCAAAGCCAAATTCTACTATCCCTGGGCATATAAAATTCTCACCACATACAATTAATCTTTGCGAAGTAGTATTCAGCTATTTTACTTTTTTCTCAGTCTTAAAACCAGATCTCTCCATAGGTAGAAAGAACAAGCTCATGTTTCATTCTGCTACATGATTTGCTGTATGTAGATTTTTGGCAGAACATTTTGAGACCTATAATAATTTATTTGTACATTTATTAAGAGCATAGTTGAGCAGAACTTACTAGAGTTGTGCACAAATATTTGTGAACGGATATGGATGTGAATGGATATGTACAGATATTTGGAAGATGCGTATGGGCACATACAAATGTTGTCAACATTTGTATGTGCAGATTTCAATCAAAAATTGAAACGAATAGATTTGAACTTAGAAAAACTGAATCAAATCTTGTTCTAATTCTAATTTAACAGACTTGAATCTAATCAGATTTTTGGGTACTCAATTCAATTCGAATAGAATGTCAAAAAACATTTGGGTACACCCCTTGCACTTAAATGTGACAAGGTAGGAAAAGATTTATCCCACTCATTCATCTCCTGCACATGAGTCTTCTGGGGAAACAGAAACCTTTCTATGTGTCTTCCAGTCCATAAGGATATGGACTGCCTTCTATGCACAAGGTACAATCCTCCCTTTTGGTTCATTTTAGCTCCAGGAACAACGGGTCCATCAACAACCACAACCAACGGTCCTACAACAACCACTACACCCGCAGCCCCAGGATCTGTGACCTCCAGCTCCACTGATGGAAGTTCAACAGGTAATGCTTGGTTTGCGCATCCGCTTCTGGGCTTCCTTTCTTGAAATTCAGCTACAGTACAAAATGTGCAAGAATTCATCTCCTAGTGGAGAATTTATACATCAAAATTAAAATAGTGTTTTCTTCTTTACGTAAAGGGTTTATATAGAGCTTTTCATCTGTCAATTGCAAAAGAGTCCGTGCCTATGCTGCCTTGATTTTTCAAGGCCCAGTTACAAAATTTATGCCAAATTTGTGGCCAAAGTGAAACGTTGAAAGTTAGCAAAGATTCCTCATGACTGCTGCACACGCATATATAACAACCAAAGATGAAAAATACTGAAGATGATTCCCTTCTCTGCAGCCTTTCAGTCCTGATTGTCTTTTCAAGAGCCTCATATGACTGCTGTTGAAGACTTGGCACATAAATATATTTTTCTCAGATTGGTCCATTTCTTCTGGCCTGCCTCTACTGGGGATGTGCACAAATATTCGAAGACGTTAGAAATTTGATCAAATTCGCCCACATTTCAACATCTGGATTTGAATCAAAGGTCCATAAATGCAAATTTAAACATTCAAATGAATGTTGAGCTTTTGAATCTATTTGTTCACATTATTTGGACATTTGTATGTGTACAAGTTCATACATACGCATCTTTCCTGCATCCGTACGCACCTATATGGATCCCTACAGCATGAAAATGGATTGCACACAGGATAAATACGGGATACATACGGGATCCATATGGATGTGTATGGATGCATTTGGGATGTGTGACAATGTGTTCGGGCACATACGGATGTTGTCAACATTGAAGATCCACGTCTTGGTAGTCCAGAAAACAGAGTGGTATCTGCTTTATTTATTCATTCATTTATTTAAAAATACATTTATTAAGAGCACGCCAGCGCTGGTTCATCTTCATGCACTGGTATGACCTGGCATGCTTTCTACATGCAAAGTACAATTCTCCCTTTCTGTTCACTTTTCTTCCAGGAACAACGATCACCACTCCATCAACAACCACGACTACAGCGTCGTCTACTACAACCACAACGAGTAAGGCTTGGCTTGCACCTCTGCTTCCTGGTTCCTTTACTGAAATTCGCTTACTATATTACAAAGCAAGCAAGAATTCATCTCCTAGTCCTTCAGTTCTCGGACCAGTGAGGTTTCTTTTCCATCCCATTTCTGCACATGGACAAGTTTCCCGCCTTCTAGTGTCACAACAGACTTGACGTGTCTGTCATCAGCTGTGTTCTCGTCAAACTCTTCTCCCAGGTTGAAGCTGATCTCTGTGCTCTTGAAAGTGCTGTGGGTCTTGATAGTGATCTTTTTACCGTCCACCTCGATAGTAGTGGTGGGTTTGGTCAAGTTCGCCATTTGTCTTGTGGCAAGTCCCATGCCGACGGCCTTCATGTAGTCCTCGAAATGGTTGCTCTCGACCAGGTTCCAGACGCCGGCAAAAGCCTCAGCCATGGCGGCTCGGCTGCGGAATGGGCGGGCGGCGGGCGGGCCGCAAGGCAGCGCAGGCCAGTGGGGCGCAAGGGCGGCGAAGGAGCGCTCGACGGCCGGGCCCTCATCTCCTAGTCAAAAAGTTAGAAATCAAGATTTAAATAACATTATTTACGTAAAGGTTTAATATACTGCTTTCCCTTGTCAGTTGGAAAGCACTCTGTGCTTTGATGCCCTTTGACCTTCATTTTTATTAGATGTTTCTAAAAATGATAAAATATTACATTAAAAATACAGAACAATCCAAAATTAAAAGAAAAACAAAAAAGAGAAGAGTGACTCCCAATCTCCCTTTTATTAGTTATTTCTATTTTTTCCTTTTTCTAGTAATCAAATCCCAATGCAAATATGCCATTTTCACCTTGCTCAGAAAACTGATAAATAGATCCTAGCCTTTGAAATATGATGTTACTGCGTTCTCTTTAATCAAATGTGTCCATCTGTCCATGTGTGCCATGTCTATTAATTTCACTAACTAGTCTTCCACGATGGGCAAAGCCAAATTCTTCCATCCCTGGGCATATAACAATCTCACCACATACAATTAATCTTTGTGAATTAGTACTCAGGTATTTTACTTTTTTCTCAGTCTTAAAACCAGATCTCTCCATAGGTAGAAAGAACAAGCTCATGTTTCATTCTACTACATGATTTGCTGTATGTAGATTTTTGACAGAACATTTTGAGACCTATAATAATTTATTTGTACATTTATTTAGAGCATAGTTGAGCAGCACTTACTAGAGTTGTGCACAAATATTCGTAGGCATTCAAAATTCGATTGAATCTGCTGAATTTCAGTGTTCAAACTCAAATAGAATGTCTCAAAATTTGAATGTAAACATTCAAATCAAATTTCAAACTTTCGATCTATTTGTTTGAATTATCCAGACAATCGTATTTGTCCAGGTTCGTGTACAATGTGTATTTGAAGATCCGCATCTTTCCTGCATCCGTATTCATTTGTATGGATCCATACGGGACAAAAACGGGTTGCATATGGGATAATAACGGAATGCTACAGACACCTATGGATGTGTATGGATATGTACAGATATTGGGAAGATGCATACGGGGAACATATGAATGTTGTCAACATTTGTATGTGCAGAATTGAATCAAAAATTGAAACTAATAGATTCAAACTTAGAAAAAATGAATCAAATTTTGTTCTAATTCTAATTTAACAAATTTGAATTGAATCGGATTTTTGGGTATTCAATTCAATTCGAATAGAATGTCAAAAAAACGTGTGCACACCCTTAGCACTTAAAAGTGACGAAGTAGGAAAGTAATTTTATAAACGATCTGGACGAGGGAGTTGAAGGGAAACTGATCAAATTTGCTGATGACACAAAGCTAGGGGGGATTGCAAACACCAGAGAAGAGAGAGAGAGAGGATTCAAAAAGATTTAGAGAAACTCGAACAATGGGCTGCAACTAATAAAATGGTATTTAACAAAGAAAAATGCAAGGTTCTGCACCTGGGCAAGAAAAATGAAAAAAGCACATATACAATGGGAGGAATTCGGCTGAGCAGCAGCACATGTGAAAAAGACTTGGGTGTCCTGGTAGATCATCAACTGAACATGAGTCAACAGCGTAAGGCAGCTGCAAAAAAGGCAAACGCAATCCTGGGGTGTATTAGGAGAAGCATAGAGTCCAGATCACGTGAAGTTATTATCCCCCTCTACTCTACCTTGGTGAGACCTCATCTGGAGTACTGTGTCCAGTTCTGGTCACCCCAGTTTAAAAAAGACACTGACAAGCTGGAGCAGGTTCAAAGGAGAGCTACCAAGATGGTGAACGGTCTGCAAACCATGTCCTATGAGGAACGGCTTAAGGAACTAGGAATGTTTAGTCTAACAAAAAGAAGACTGAGAGGAGACATGATAGCTGTCTACAAATACCTCAAGGGTTGTCACAAGGCAGAGGGATCAGCCCTGTTCTCACTCTCTCAAGGAAGGACTAGAAACAATGGGGTGAAACTGCAAGGGAAAAGATTTAGTTTAGATGTTAGGAAAAAATTTCTAACAGTAAGAGTGATCAACCAGTGGAACAGGCTGCCACGGGAGGTGGTTGGTTCCCCTTCGATGGAAGTCTTCAAGCAGAGACTGGACAGCCATCTGTCTGAGATGGTTTAGGAGATCCTGCCTTGAGCAGGGGGTTGGACTCAATGACCCAGGAGGTCCCCTCCAACTCTACCATTCTATGATTCTATGATTCTAATTATCCCACTTACTCAGATGAGGAAACAGAAACCTTTCTATGTGTCTTCCAGTCCATAAGGATATGGACTGCCTTCTATGCACAAGGTACAATCCTCCCTTTTGGTTCATTTTAGCTCCAGGAACAACGGGTCCATCAACAACCACAACCAACAGTCCTACAACAACCACTACAACCGCAGCCCCAGGATCTGTGACCTCCAGCTCCACTGATGGAAGTTCAAAAGGTAATGTATGGTTTGCGCATCCGCTGCTGGGCTTCCTTTCTTGAAATTCAGCTACAGTACAAAATGTGCAAGAATTCATCTCCTAGTGGAGAATTTATACATCAAAATTAAAATAGTGTTTTCTTCTTTACGTAAAAATTTTATATAGAGCTTTTCATCTGTCAATTGCAAAAGAGTCTGTGCCTATGCTGCCTTGATTTTTCAAGGCCCAGTTACAAAATTTATGCCAAATTTGGGGCCAACTTGAAACGTTTAAGGTCAACAAAGATCTCTTCTTCCGTCATCCGGCTTCTCTCATGACTGCTTCACACGCATATAAAACACCCAAAGATGAAAAATATTGAAGAAGATTCCCTTCTCTGCAGCCTTTCAGTCCTGATTGTCTTTTCAAGAGCCTCATATGAGTGCTGTTGAAGACTTGGCACATAAATATATTTTTCTCAGATTGGTCCATTTGTTCTGGCCTGCTTCTGGCTTAGCAAATCCCTACTGGGGATGAGCACAAATATTCAAAGACGTTAGAAATTTGATCAAATTCACCCAAATTTCAACATTCGAATTTGAATCGGAGGTCCATAAATTCAAATTTAAACATTCAAACGAATTTTTAATTTTTGAATGTATTTGTTCACATCATTTGGACATTTGTATGTGTACGAGTTTGCACACAAATCTACTTGCACATACGCATCTTTCCTGCATCCCTATGTATTTCTATGGATCCCTACGGGATGAAAATGGAATGCATACAGGATAAATACGGAATACATACGGGATGCATACAGATATGTATGGTTGCATATGGGATGTGTAATAATGTTTACGGGCATATATGAATGTTGTCAACATTTGTAAGTGCAAATTCAAACTGAAAACTAAAATGAATAGATTTGGATTTCAGTTTAAGCTGCGAAATGGGTCTCTTGGTAGTCCAGAAAACAGAGTGGAATCTGCCTTATTTATTTATTTATTTATTTAAAAATACATTGATTAAGAGCATGCCAGTGCTCAATCATCTTCATGCACTGGTATGCACTGGCATGCTTTCTATGTGCAAAGTACAATTCTCCCTTTCTGTTCCCTTTTGTTCCAGGAACAATGATCACCACTCCACCAACAACCACGAGTAAGTAAGGCTTGGCTTGCACCTCTGCTTCCTGGTTCCTTTACTGAAATTCGCTTACTATATTACAAAGCAAGCAGGAATTCATCTCCTAGTCAAAAAGTTAGAAATCAAGATTTAAATAACATTATTTACGTAAAGGATTTATATACTGCTTTCCCTTGTAAGTTGGAAAGCACTCTGTGCTGTGATGCCCTTTGACCTTCATTTTTATTAGATGTTTCTAAAAATGATAAAATATTACTTTTAAAATACAGAACAATCCAAAATTAAAAGAAAAACAAAAAAGAGAAGAGTGACTCCCAATCTCCCTTTTATTACAGTTATTTCTATTTTTTTCCTTTTTCTAGTAATCAAATCCAAATGCACATATACCATTTTCACATTGCTCAGAAAATTGATAAGTAGATCCTAGCCTTTGAAATATGATGTTACTTCGTTCTCTTTAATCAAATGTGTCCATTTGTCCATGTGTGCCATGTCTATTAATTTCACTAACTAGTCTTCCACGATGGGCAAAGCCAAATTCTTCCATCCCTGGGCATATAACAATCTCACCACATAAAATTAATCTTTGTGAAATAAAACTCAGGTATTTTACTTTTTTCTCAGTCTTAAAACCAGATCTCTCCATAGGTAGAAAGAACATGCTCATGTTTCATTCTACTACATGATTTGCTGTATGTAGATTTTTGGCAGAACATTTTGAGACCTATAATAATTTATTTGTGCATTTATTAAGAGCATAGTTGAGCAGCACTTACTAGAGTTGTGCACAAATATTCGTAGGCATTCAAAATTCGATTGAATGTGTCGAATTTCCACTCAAATAGAATGTCTCGAAATTTGAATGTAAACATTCAAATTGAATGTCAAATTTTGGATCTGTTTGTCTGAATTATCTGGACAATTGTATGTGTACAGCTTCGTGCACTATGCGTACTTGAAGATCCGCATTTTTCCCGCATCCGTTATGCATTTGTACGGATCCATATGGGAAAAAACAGGTTGCATACGGAATTATCTCACTTATTCATCTCCTGCACATGAGTCTTCTGGGGAAAGAGAAATCTTTCTATGTGTCTTCCAGTCCATAAGGATATGGACTGCCTTCTATGCACAAGGTACAATCCTCCCTTTTTGTTCATTTTAGTTCCAGGAACAATGGGTCGAACCACAACCACAACCAACGGTCCTACAACAACCACTACAACCACAGACACAGGATCTGTGACCTCCAGCCCCACGGAAGGAAGTTCAAAAGGTAATGCTTGGTTTGCGCATCCGCTTCTGGGCTTCCTTTCTTGAAATTCAGCTACAAAATGTGCAAGAATTCATCTCCTAGTGGAGAATTTATATATCAAAATTAAAATAGTGTTTTCTTCTTTACGTAAAGATTTTATATAGAGCTTTTCATCTGTCAATTGCAAAACAGTCTGTGCCTATGCTGCCTTGATTTTTCAAGGCCCAGTTACAAAATTTATGCCAAATTTGGGGCCAACTTGAAACGTTTAAGGTCAACAAAGATCTCTTCTTCCGTCAACCGGCTTCTCTCATGACTGCTTCACACGCATATAAAACACCCAAAGATGAAAAATACTGAAGAAGATTCCCTTCTCTGCAGCCTTTCAGTTCTGAGTGTCTTTTCAAGAGCCTCATATGAGTGCTGTTGAAGACTTGGCACATAAATATATTTTTCTCAGATTGGTCCATTTGTTCTGGCCTGCTTCTGGCTTAGCAAATCCCTACTGGGGATGAGCACAAATATTCAAAGACGTTAGAAATTTGATCAAATTCACCCAAATTTCAACATTCGAATTTGAATCGGAGGTCCATAAATTCAAATTTAAACATTCAAATGAATTTTGAATTTTTGAATGTATTTGTTCACATCATTTGGACATTTGTATGTGTACGAGTTTGCACACGAATCTACTTGCACATACGCATCTTTCCTGCATCCCTATGTATTTCTATGGATCCCTACGGGATGAAAATGGAATGCATACAGGATAAATACGGAATACATACGGGATGCATACAGATATGTATGGTTGCATATGGGATGTGTAATAATGTTTACGGGCATATATGAATGTTGTCAACATTTGTAAGTGCAAATTCAAACTGAAAACTAAAATGAATAGATTTGGATTTCAGTTTAAGCTGCGAAATGGGTCTCTTGGTAGTCCAGAAAACAGAGTGGAATCTGCCTTATTTATTTATTTATTCATTTATTTAAAAATACATTGATTAAGAGCATGCCAGTGCTCAATCATCTTCATGCACTGGTATGCACTGGCATGCTTTCTATGTGCAAAGTACAATTCTCCCTTTCTGTTCACTTTTGTTCCAGGAACAATGATCACCACTCCACCAACAACCACGAGTAAGTAAGGCTTGGCTTGCACCTCTGCTTCCTGGTTCCTTTACTGAAATTCGCTTACTATATTACAAAGCAAGCAGGAATTCATCTCCTAGTCAAAAAGTTAGAAATCAAGATTTAAATAACATTATTTACGTAAAGGATTTATATACTGCTTTCCCTTGTAAGTTGGAAAGCACTCTGTGCTGTGATGCCCTTTGACCTTCATTTTTATTAGATGTTTCTAAAAATGATAAAAGATTACATTAAAAATACAGAACAATCCAAAATTAAAAGAAAAACAAAAAAGAGAAAAGTGACTCCCAATCTCCCTTTTATTACTGTTATTTCTATTTTTTACTTTTTCTAGTAATCAAATCCGAATGCACATATACCATTTTCACATTGCTCAGAAAATTGATAAGTAGATCCTAGCCTTTGAAATATGATGTTACTTCGTTCTCTTTAATCAAATGTGTCCATTTGTCCATGTGTGCCATGTCTATTAATTTCACTAACTAGTCTTCCACGATGGGCAAAGCCAAATTCTTCCATCCCTGGGCATATAACAATCTCACCACATAAAATTAATCTTTGTGAAATAAAACTCAGGTATTTTACTTTTTTCTCAGTCTTAAAACCAGATCTCTCCATAGGTAGAAAGAACATGCTCATGTTTCATTCTACTACATGATTTGCTGTATGTAGATTTTTGGCAGAACATTTTGAGACCTATAATAATTTATTTGTGCATTTATTAAGAGCATAGTTGAGCAGCACTTACTAGAGTTGTGCACAAATATTCGTAGGCATTCAAAATTCGATTGAATGTGTCGAATTTCCACTCAAATAGAATGTCTCGAAATTTGAATGTAAACATTCAAATTGAATGTCAAATTTTGGATCTGTTTGTCTGAATTATCTGGACAATTGTATGTGTACAGCTTCGTGCACTATGCGTACTTGAAGATCCGCCTTTTTCCCGCCTCCGTATGCATTTGTACAGATCCATATGGGAAAAAACAGGTTGCATACAGAATTATCTCACTTATTCATCTCCTGCACATGAGTCTTCTGGGGAAAGAGAAACCTTTCTATGTGTCTTCCAGTCCATAAGGATATGGACTGCCTTCTATGCACAAGGTACAATCCTCCCTTTTTGTTCATTTTAGTTCCAGGAACAATGGGTCGAACCACAACCACAACCAACGGTCCTACAACAACCACTACAACCACAGACACAGGATCTGTGACCTCCAGCCCCCCGGAAGGAAGTTCAACAGGTAATGCTTGGTTTGCGCATCCGCTTCTGGGCTTCCTTTCTTGAAATTCAGCTACAAAATGTGCAAGAATTCATCTCCTAGTAGAGAATTTATATATCAAAATTAAAATAATGTTTTCTTCTTTATGTAAAGGGTTTATATAGACCTTTTCATTTGTCAGTTGCAAAACTGTCTGTGCCTATGCTGCCTTGATTTTTCAATGCCCAGTTAACAAAATTTATGCCAAATTTGTGGTCAAAGTGAAACGTTGAAAGTTAGCAAAGATTTCTCATGACTGCTGCACACGCATATATAACACCCAAAGATGAAAAATACTGAAGATGATTCCCTTCTCTGCAGCCTTTCAGTCCTGATTGTCTTTTCAAGAGCAGCTTATAAGAGTGCTGTTGAAGACTTGGCACATAAATATATTTTTCTCAGATTGGTCCATTTGTTCTGGCCTGCCTCTGGCTTAGCAAGTCCCTACTGGAGATGTGCAGAAATATTCGAAGACGTTAGAAATTTGATCAAATTCGCCCACATTTCAACATTTGAATTTGAATCAAAGGTCCATAAATTCAAATTTAAACGTTTTAATGAATTTTGAATTTTTGAATCTAATTGTTCACATTGTTTGGACATTTGTATGTGTACGAGTTCATACACGATGTGTATTTGTACATACGCATCTTTCCTGCATCCGTACGCACTTATATGGATCCGTATGGGATGAAAATGGATTGCATACAGGATAAATACAGGATACATACAGGATATATACGGATATGTGTGAATGCATATGAGATGCGTAACAATGTGTACAGGCACATATGAATGTTGTCAACATTTGTAAGTGCAAATTCAAACCGAAAACTAAAATGAATACACGGATTTCCTTGTAAGCTGCCAAATGGGTCCCTTGGTCATCCAGAAAACAGAGTGGTGTCTGGTTTGTTTGTTTGTTTGTTTGTTTGCTTGCTTGCTTGCTTGCTTGTTTGTTTGTTTGTTTGTTTGTTTGTTTGTTAAGAGCATGCCAGTGCTGATTCATCTTCATGCACTAGTATGCACTGGCATGCTTTCTATGGGCAAAGTACAATTCTCCCTTTCTGTTCCCTTTTGTTCCAGGAACAATGATCACCACTCCACCAACAACCACGACTACAGCGTCAGCCAATATAACAAGTAAGGCTTGGCTTGCACCTCTGCTTCCTGGCTTCCTTTACTGAAATTCGCTAACTATATTGCAGAGCAAGCAAGAATTCATCTCCTGGTCAAAAAGTTAGAAATCAAGATTTAAATAACCTTATTTATGTAAAGGATTTATATACTGCTTTCCCCTATCTGTTGGAAAGCACTGTGTGCTGGGATGCCCTTTGATCTTCATTTTTATTAGATGTTTCTAAAAATGATAAAATATTACATTTAAAATACAGAACAATTAGAGAAAAAGATGATATCATATAAAAGAGACCCCCAATCTCCCTTTTTTATATCTAGGTGTTCATCCATTTTCATATCTCACATTTGTTATTACAATGCTTTATCTTTTTTCAGCTATACAAACTTTTCAAAATAAAATCCCAATGTCAATCTACCCTTTCTTCCTTACTCAGAAAGCTGATAAGTAGTTCCTAGCCTTTAAAAAAATGACATTACTCCTCCCCCCTAATAAAACATGTCAGTTTGTGTATTTCTGTCAAATCTGTCAATTCCCCTTCCACACATAGGCAGGGAGAAACGCGTGCGGATGCCTAGGTGTGAATAGGGAAACCAAACCACCTGCACATGGCCTAGTCTTACTGAGAAAGGCCTCTGAATGAAGTATATGAAATAATGCCTGGTATGGAAATGGTGGATAGGGAAAAAATATTTTCTCTATTGCACAACACTAGAACCAGGGGCCACTCTAGGAAGCTGCTTGGTAGGAGAGCCAGATCAGAGAAGGGCAAGTATTCCTTCACCCACAGGATCATCAGTCTATGGAATTTGCTGCCAGAAGATGCGGTAACAGCAACCAGCCTAAATAGCTTTAAGGAAGGGTTAGATAAATATATGGATGACAGTTGTATCAATGGTTACTTTCAGAGTGCGTAAAGTGGACTGGGACTGCCCCAGGTCAGCAATAGGAGCACAGCGAGAATAGCAGTAGTAAAGTCAAAGCAGAGCTGGTTTCTCATTCCAAACAGTAGGAAGGCCGTCAGGAGGCTCTCTGACAGGCACGTGGCCCTAGACAGTCAGAAGGTGCGCAGGCTGCAGGCGCGGAGCCTCCTGGGACCTCGTGCCCCGAATCGGGGTGACTGTGTGTAGGTAAGGAGGGGACTGCTTGTGGTCTTCACAGGGCAAGCTAGGGAGGGGTTGGAGAAGCTCCCTCTGGCTGGAGCAAGGGTAAGCCGCGAAATCAGAGTCCCTGGGCTCGCCAATCATGGCGGGCCGGGGGAAGGCCTCCGGAGCACAGCACCCACCTCAAATCCAGATCTAAATTACCCTTCTGTCCCATGTGCGGATGGAAGGGCTGGAGGTTGATCCATATCTATTAGATCCGTATCTACCTTAACCCGGATTAATAGATCCAGATCTACCGTTTACACACATCTCCGAAATCCGGATCTATTAGATCCAAATTTCGGAGGTGCTGTGCGGAAGCACCCATAGAGACTAGTGGTGTGCACAAATAGTCAAATGCATTCAAAATTTGATCGAATCAACCAAATTTCAACATTCACATTTAAAGATTCGATTCGAATTTCAAATTTCAGATCTATCCGTTCAAATTATTCGCACATTCATATGTGTATGGGTTCGTACACAATGTGTACTTTAAGATCTGCATCCTTCCCACATCTGTACACATTTGTACAGATCCATAGGGAATGAAAACAGGTTGCATATGGGATTACTGTGGGATGCATACGGATGTGTACGGATGCGTGCGGATGTTTGCAGATTCGGGGAAGATGTGTAAGGGCATCTATGAATGTTGTCAACATCTGTAAGTGCTTGCTTACAGAACATAATAACAGAATTTCAACTGCAATGGGCTCAGAGTGCATCTCCTTACTGTGCACAAAGTCTTCCATCAATATTGGCAGCAGGCACACCCTCGGACACAGAAAATGAACCACTGCGCACTGCTTTTCTTTTGCACAAACCACAAAGGGGGCAACCATTATTTCTCACACCACAGTCCCAAACAAACTGACTGGGAAGATGACGACCTCCAGCAGATAGCCCTGTTAAGACAGTACGGCCAATGGAAGTTCTACTACAAGTGGAGTGCAGATAATTTGTGTCTCACCCTCGCAGTGTTCTCTATTCCAAGTATTATGTAATGTGCCGTGCATTAAAATGACATTTTAAAAATTGTTTTAATATTCTACTGTTTTTAACTGTTTTTCACCTTTTTTTTTAATAGACCCATTGCCAAATGGCTCAAAATTTTGAAATGAAAAAGCAGAATAGAATTGCACTGGGATAATTGATATTAGATTGCTGTGATATTCTTGGTTGTTCTTATTGTTTAGTGGTGGCATGGTTTGGGGCTCCAGTTCCCATCAAACTGGGCCATTGGCCATGTTAGCCAATGGAAGATGCAACCAGACAATAATGGCTTGACCTTGCAGTATTCAAATACATACAATGTAATAAACATTAGGGATTGTTGTTGGTTTTTTGTAATTGATTCGTATCAAATCGAATGCAAGAAAATTTGTATTTGTTCAAATAGATCCCCTTTGAATGTGGCAGGATTCGAATTCGATACGAAAGTTTGATAAAAATTGTATATAAATCCCATACAAATCCTCTGTGTATCCACTCTGAATGCATCAAATCCACCCTGAATTCACTTTGAATCTACTCTCAATCCACTTTGAATTCTGGATCCATTGCAGATGTGACTGGGGCAGCCTCTTTCCCACCTCCCCAGGTTCACAAATATAATGAACATTTGTACGAATGTTCCCAAAACACTTGATTTGAATTTGAATGTCAGTCTTCACATGTGCCAACATTCAATTCAAATTTGGATGAACTGAATTTCAGATGTTACGAATATTCGTGCATGTCCCTAATGAATATGGCATAACCCTTTCCTAAATTCTGCTTTCAGTAGGATATTCTTCAAAGTAGCATTGTTGGAGCACTTGACACATACCCCTAAATGTAGAGGAAAGAAAAATACATATAATTTTCTGTCTTTCCTCTTAGCCTCTCTCCCTTGTGATTATCATCCGTGTATCTATCCAGCTGTGTGTGTAAATTTGTGGAAGAGCTACACCTGCCAGTGCCCCTATGGATTGTATTATTTAGTCCAATCAGGTTGCCAACCAGGTGAGTTGTGGCTCTTTTGTGCTTCTGTTCAATGAAGGGAAGTGTGTCTTTGTGATGCTTCCGTTATGGGAACTGACACTTCAGTATCTCCTTGACAGCTCTCCTAAGACTCTTTAAAGGGTATTTGCAGTGCAAGTGAAGTGATTCCCGGCAGGACAGTCTGTCACAACGCTATATGCTTGCAATAATATCACACTTTGTGTTGGTAACGTGTATTCTATGTGGATCCCTTCATGGAAGGTGTCCACCTGATGTCTAGAGCTGGGTCCATTGAGAGAGGAGGCCTTTTCGCATTTAGGTCTCAGGTACAGAAGGAGGCCAGCCTTGGAACAGGCCATTCGCTCTTATGAATGGCTGGTTCTGTCCAGAACCACCCCAGCCTGTCCCAGGGCTGGCCTGCTTCCATCCAGGATGTGGACCACGAAACTGTGTGTGCATTTTAAAACATATTTTAAAACAGCCTTTTAAAAAGACAGTCGGACCCCCACATCTACTGATTCAGTAACCATGGTTTCAGTTAACCAGGGTTACCAGATCAGCCCCACTCCACCCCCTGCGGAACATGCAGAACCGCAAGGCCTATTTCGGCCTCTAGAGGGCCTGTTTCAGCCTCTGTAGAGCATTGGAATAGGCGTGTGAGGCCACCAGGGCCTGTCAAAAATGTAAGGGGGCACATGTGAGGCGGGCAGGAAGTGTCTATTCCAACGCTCTAGGGAGGCCAAAATAGGCCTACTGGAGGCCAGAAAAGTACTTCCGGTTCTGGGGTTGCATGACCCCGGAACCAGAAGGCTTGTTTGTGATTATCCACAGTTTCAGGTAACCATAGTAGGAGCCAGAACGTATCCCCAATGAATATGGGGCTCTGACTTTACTGAAAGAGTTGTGGCAGCTGGGGCAAGGGGGCCAAACAGAAAGTTCTTGCCCTCCCATGTGCCACTTTGCCGCCCATGACACACTGAACTTCAAAAATTTAATTATGTTTTACTATTCGATATCTTTTAATTTCATTGTAACCTGCACTGAGACCATTTGGTAAAGGGCAGGATACAAATAAATAAATAAACACACACACTATGTGACCCTCAAGTGGCATCAGAGAGATCATTTATGGACCTCTCCAGTCTAGGACTGCTGCCAGGAGCATTAAAAATTCTGCCTGGCATCTGCTCCCACAACACTATGGCCATATGCTAGCACATTACCAATGAACACAACCTATTTCAGCAGTGTGGAAAACCAGGAAGAAGGAAAGTACAGGGGAAAACACTCTCCAAGTGCTGTGGCAGTGCTTTCCCATGCTGTGCCCATTAGGGCTATCTGTGGGGATGGTCTAGAGCAGCACACAGTGACTGGTCAGCCATGTTTATGCCCGTAAAACATGGTATGTGGTTGGAAAAGGCTGCACAGCCCATTCCAGCAAATGGCCTCTGGAGGATCTCATTATGCCGCAATGCTATTTTTATTAGAACCTCCCCCCTAACACACACAGTTTCTCAGATCATTTGGCAGCACCATGAGCCTTCCATTAATCCATGCACATTAACAACTTAATCCCAACTGTGAAATGCAATTAAAAAACACTCGTGGTTATAAGTAATAAAGGGAAAATTAAACAACTGTTATAGGAATAACAAGAATCCATTTCAATTTCAGGAAAGGTTTTCCCAGGAGAAGTTACTCTGGGTAAGATTTACAGTGATGAGATGAAAAACACATCCTCAAAAACCTACTTCGAAGTGCACAATCTCATAAACAATTTTGTAAGTTCATTTTCTTTTTCTACGCCTTTCTTTACCTGACATTTCTTCTGTCACTTAAAAACAGGAGCAAACAGATATTCCCTGTAAGCAAAAACAAGTTTGCTCCGTAAACTTTGGTTTGTAGGGGTGTGCACGAATTTTTTTTTGTATTCAAATTTAAGTCAAATTGAATGTTTAAAATCCGTATGTCAAAAAATCTTATTTGAATCTGTAACATTTGAATCTATTCATTTGAATGTTAGATTCGTATTTAAAGATACAAATGTTGAGAACAGATTTGTATCTGTTTTATGTATCGGTGCGTTCCACATGCATCCTGTTTTATCCCATATGTATCCCATTTTCATCCTGTATTATAAGCTCAAATACATATAATGTTTGTACATTCAAATCATTCAAATGAATGTTTCAGAACATCTGAATCTGAATGTCAATGTTCATCAGATTCAAATTGGATTTTCAAATTTTTGAATATTCATGCACATCCCTAATGGTCTGAATTCCGTTTGTTTCCATATCCAAATCTAATAAAAAAATGCTCTTAATCTAAAAAAGAAAAATAACAATAAAAAAACTAAAATGAAGAGGAAAGCTGCCGTGTTCTTCACTACAGCTATACCAGAGGATGAAAGAATTTTGACATGCAGGAAATTTAGTCCTGAAATAGTCCCTTTGGACTATTTCTGGGGAGACTACTTTTAATCTGGATTGAATGCCCATTAATTAATCTGAATGTAGCCGTCCCCATACAGCTTTTTAGTCCTGGTTTGGGGATAATTTTAAAACATAAAAACAGGTCTATTAAATCCCACCACCACCCCGTGCAAACCCTGCCTACAATAGAAACAGCGAAAGGGAAATTTAAAAAATAAACTCTAACCTAATAGTTTCTTTCTCATGTCCCTCTTTTGAGATTACTGGCAAAAAGTGCACTCATCTGCAGCTGCAAGGGAACACAAAAAAATAGGGCTTTTAACTTCCACAGCTGTGAGGGGATATAAAATAAGGGTTTTTTCAAATCCAACCCCCCATGCAAACCCTTCCACAGCTGGAAGCAAATGTTAAAAAATGGACTTTCAAATCCCCCACCTCGCCATGTCTGCAAGAAGCAAACATGAAGGGAAGGGACTTCAAATGCTAAGTTACTTTCTCTTTCCTCTCCGTTTCTGGCATCTAACCCAGTACATGTATCATTTCAAAAATGTATCATTTTCAAAAAATTATTTAGGCTTCCTAAAAGATACATGTTTCAAGCAAAAATGTTAAAGCCCCTTTTAAAAAGACAAGCCCTTGCTGCCTTATTCATACCGCCCGGGGCTTTTGCGAGGCTGGCAAGGGAGGCAGCTTTCTATCTCCAGAAAACCACCCACAGCTTGCTGCCATTGGCCAGAATGCTAGACCTCCAACCCAAATATCCCAGTATTGTCCCTATGTGGAGGAAATAAAGCAGACTCAGCTCCTAAAAGGGGACAGAGTCCAATTTTCATCAGGACTTTTTTTCCCTCTGCATTTAGGCAGAATGGTCCTCATAAAATCTGGGAATAGGGAATTGCATGGGGACGCTGGGTGCTGAATTCCGATTCAATTTGGATTAATTACACTCCTTCCCAAATTCGAATCGAATTCGGATTAAAATGGCCATGGGGATGCTCCCTGTGTGATTTTATTTTTAGTTCTCCATTGTAACTGATTTTATTTTCTTGTTAATATTTTACAGTTCTCTGCGGCATTTGAAAACGTGAGCGATTATAGGGAAACAATTATTGCAAGTATTAAGTAAGTCTGACGAGTTTAATACAAATTCTATCAAGAAGGCATTATGACAAAATGGTGCAACTGGGTGGGGGATGGGGTTCCTCCTCAAGTGCTCTTACAGTCATTACAAAGACCTAGGGCCTGTTTCCACTTACCATTCTGGAGAAGCTGCAGCTGACCCAGGGGAAATGCATTCACATCTCCCACTTCCAGTCCTCCTTAACTTCACCAGGTGTGATTGTTGCATGTGGGAAGGGTGGGTGGTAAGGTTAGATGATACATCAGCACTTGCAGTGCAAACACGACTTTGTGCCCCAGAACGTAACTGTGGTGGCAAGGTATAATATATTCCAAGCAGTTAAGTATGAAAAGACCCTCTATCTTTGTTCTTCCTCAGACCTTTGTTTTTTTAGTTCATTTTTTTCACTTGCATTCAGCGGTTGGGAATTGGATCCTGGGTCCAGAATTTGTATAGACCAAATGCAAACTACAGACTATCACTAAAGACTCAACTTACCATTGTGGCTAAAAGCACTTCAGGACAGTTTGGCCATCCTCAGATAGGAATAACATGGCCTCAGTGACAGATCCTTTTGTAACCTTAGACTGTAGTACAGTTGTCTCTTACATACCATTAATGTTTTATTAGTGCAGATGATTGTGTGATGCAAAATTGTGTTATGCAAGTAATGGCCACCTTTGAAAAAGTATGGGTAGAAGACCTGATGATGCCCAGGATACCAAAAGCACCAGATGATAAGACTTTTAACTCCATAAGACCTTCCTTTTCCCCTTTTCCTTGACCTTTCTCTTCCCAACAATTTTCTCTTCCCATTTCCACTTTCATCTCATTCCCTGTCTGCCCATCTTCCTTGCTCACTCAGCCCATCCTCTCCTTTCTCATCCTCCCTCTTCTCCTTCCCTGAACCTCACTTTTCCTTCCCTTTCTTGATCTGTCTTCTCTCCCTCCTCTTTCCCCATTTCCTCCCATTTTGCTTGCTTAACTTTCTTCCCCTCTTGTCTTACTTGACTTCCTTAAGCTGGGAGGAGAAGAGTCTTTCCATTCACCTTTCATTTCTCTCCTTCCTGCTTATCTGTCAAAAGGGATGAAAACTAGGGATGTGTACGAATATTCAAAACATTCAAAATTCAGTTGAATTTGTTTGAATTCAGACATCTGAATTCGAATTAATGTCCTCACATTCGAATTTAAACATTTGATTGAATTTCAAATCTTTCAGATCATTCATGCAAATTATTTGGACATTCATAAGAGTACAGAGATGTATGCATTACATATGTATCCATATGCATCGTATTCGTATCCATATGGGGCGAAAACAAGACGCATATGGGATAAAAACAGGATGCGTGTGAATGCATACCGATGCGTACGGGTGTGTATGGACACATTCAAATGTTGTCAACATTCGTATCTTCAAATACAAATTGAAAATTCATATGAATAGATTCAAATGTATTCAGATTGAATCTAATGTGAATACAGTCTAATTTTAAACATTTGAATCGATTTGAATCTTTGGATGTTTGATTTGAGTCAAATGCCAAAAACTTCATTCATGCACACCCCTAATAAAAACCATGAAAATCTTTGCAGTTGTGGAAAACTGGAAAGGAAGTCTGCATGAGCGAAGAATTCAAAGGAATGCATCCAGTCACAGAGAACAATGGGAGGAGAAGGATCGGAGGGGTGGAAAGGGAAAATGTAGCCTATCACTGGACCGAGACCAGGGACATTGAAAAGTGTTTGTCTAAGAATGGTGAACTGAGTGAGCACTAAAATGAGACCAACCCAATAATCTGTTGTGGTGTGACCAGGCCCTTGATATGGTGTCAGAACTTCTATCAAATAGGGATGTGTGTGGATATCTGAAAATCCAAATTCAAATCGGATTTTCAAAAATTAAGATTTTTGAATTTGAATTTGGATTGTTGAATGATTCGATAGAATTTGTCTCCATATATCACATCCGAATAATACAGGATGCAAACGGGATGCAAACGAAATGCAAATGTGAAAAAACAAGATGTGAACAGATTTGAAAATCGAATACAAATGTTACTGACATAACCGGATTTTCAAAAGTGACCAAACAAACAATTGGGTTCTATATTGAATTTGAGAGAGACACTCACACACAGCTATTTGTATATATATTTTAATATTGGCCACTGAAGAAGACTTTTCTAGTCGAAACGTGTTTGGCCTATTTTTATCTATATTTTATCTATATTTTCTTTATTGCTTTGATTTTAATATACCTTTTGGCTGTGGCTTGTGGTTTACTTTTATTCCACAATTGTTTTTCTTACAGTGAGTTTTTTAATTTTGGTGCTTTATATTATATTATTTGATATAGTTCATTTATTATTTGCATTATCAGTGGGGTCATTGTAGTAAATATTACATATATTTTTTGGGGGGTATAGAACCCAGTTGTTCGTTTGGTCACTTTTGGTGTGTTTGTTTGGGTTTCTTTTGGGATTTTTGGTTGTTCCTATAATCGGATTTCCAAAAATGCAGATCCGGATAATCTGGATTTGAATTGGATTTTAAAAAATCCGGATTTTCAAATCTCGATTCAAATAGAAAATTGGAATATTCTATTTGAATCCGATTCAAATGCAAAAAATGCATTTGTGCCGATCTCTACTATCAAATACCAGGCTTGGTTTTAAGAAACCTTTTTAAAATCCTCTAAACTTGTAAATTGTGTTACGTGTTCTGTTGTTAGATTGCCTTTTATCACATATTTCTACAACTCATTTACATATGTACATTTTAGGTCGTCTGCAGCATCAAACAAGCTGAGTAGAGCAGAAGGCACCTCTGTTGCATTAATCAATATGTTTGAATTAAATACAAATTTAACCGAAGAACAAATAACCAAGATTGTAACTGACAATACTAATGATGTGATAAAAAGCTTTAAAAGTAAGTGATGAGCAACCCCTACTATATTCATTGTGCCTTGCTGTAGAAACTATTTGTAAAGTTCATTATAGTGTACTGCACATAGGCCTCTGTTAAAATAAAAGGAAAAGCAAGCTACATAAACTTCAAGAAAGGGGACATGTTCTTCAAGCTGACCCAGCGATGTTAAAAGGGCCATGATAATGCTTATTAGCATGCTAAGAAACTTGTTTACAGCTATTTAGGGAGTAGGAGAATTTTGAATCATGTCCTAATGCAGTGGACATGCGTAGAAGAGTTATGCTTGGACAGCAGAAATGTTATCAATTGTATTGTCTTTAAACTAATAACCATGTGTATAAATGCTTCAGTCAAGAAGAAAGGGTAAAGGTTGACTGACGGTGTCAAAGCTCTTTAGAGTATTAAGCTGGAATGCATTTAAAATAATTAATAAGCTCTTGTTATATTACAAGTAGGAATGTGTACAAATATTTGTAAGATATTGGTTACAAATTTGATATATGAAGGTAGACCAAATTGGAGACATGTCTCCTCATGCCCCTTATTGCTAGCAATAAAAAGAGTTGCAGCTCCTACCTTGGTGTGTTCCTTTGGTGTAGGATGCTGACACAAATCTAGGAATAAGGCTGCATTCAAAAGTACTGCATTCAGAACACTAATATGGATCTAAAGTAGTACTTAATGTTTTAAGCTATTAGGCCCAGGTGTAAAGCAAGAGGCCTCTTCGCACTTAGGCCCTGGGCTAGAAGTAGGCCACCCCTGGGACAGGGCATTCACTCTTATGAAAGGCCAGTTCCATCTAGAACTGACCCAGCCTGTCCCAGGGCTAGCCTACTTCTGTCCTGGGCATGATTTAATGTTCCACATTCATCCCAAGCCATCCTCAGCCATCCCAGAGCTATCTGGCAGGGAGAGCATCGCAGTCTCCCCACCAGACAGCTCTAGAGTCCCACCCCTGGCTGCTGCCACTGGGCTGTATTGGCCCACCTGCTGGCAGCCCCTTTGGGGGGTGAGGAAAGACCAGGCTAGGGGTGTCTTGGGGTTACATGGGCTGCTGCCACCCTGATCAGGCTGGCAGCAAACAGCAGGGCCTCCTGGGTGCCCAGCTCCACCCAGGGCTGCATGCCACCCCTCCCCCACACCTCACTTACTTTTTTGGACCCCTAGCTCAGTCTGGACAGGTCCCAAGGCTTTCCAGGATTGATCTGTTGTTCTATGTGTAGGCACATGCAGCGGCAGACCGCTCCCATGCTGACCTGAATGTATGAATAGCATTCGGATCCCATATACAAATGTGTATGAGTAGCATACGGATCTCATACAAATGCATATGAATAGCATACGGATCCTATATACAAAATGCATATGAATAGAATATGAATCCCATAAAAGTGCATACAAATAGCATACGGATCCTATATCTGAATGCATATGAACAGAATATGGACCCTATACAAATGCATACAAATGAATGTCTTCAGGCGGTAATGGGCTGGATGAGGAAAAACAGACTGAAACTGAATCCAGACAAGACGGAGGTGCTCATGGTAGCGGCCCCGAAACCAAGAATTGGGTTGCAACCTCCAGTCCTGGATGGGGTCACACTCTCCTCCAGTGACTGTGTTCGCAGTCTGGGGGTCCTCCTTGACTCGTCGCTCCTGATGACAAATCAGGTAAATGCGACCGTCAGGAGTGCCTGTTATCAGCTTCGGCTGATACGCCAGCTGCGCCCTTTTCTGGAAGTAAGGGATCTCGGGACTGTTGTGCACGCGCTGGTAACCTCACGCCTTGACTTCTGTAATGCACTCTATATGGGGCTACCCCTGTGCTTGACTCGGAAATTACAGCTGGTTCAAAACATGGCAGCCAGGCTTGTCTCAGGAACATCTAGGAGGGACCACATCACTCCCGTTTTGAGGTCCCTCCACTGGCTGCCTATCAGCTTCCGGGCCCAGTACAAGGTGTTGGTTATCACCTTTAAAGCCCTAAATGGCTTGGGTCCAAGCTATCTCAGGGACCGCCTCCTCCCGTACAATCCTCCCCGCACTCTCCGGTCCTCTGGGAGGAACTTACTGCAACCTCTAAAATCTAGGTTTGCGGCGACCTCCCAGAGGGTGTTCTCTGCTGTCGCCCCCAAACTCTAGAACGACCTGCCGGATGAGATCCGTCAGATAACATCATTAGACAGCTTTAAAAAGGCGGTCAAGACGGATCTCTTCCGGCAGGCCTTTCCAGATTAACCATTCCGGCCCAGATTCCCTGATTCCTCCCGTGGCCCCATCTTAGTGATGGTGAAGGATCAACAGAGGGACATCAGGGTTTTTAGTTTTTAAAATTATTGTTTTTATTGTTTATGTATTAATATTATGTTTTAATATGTTATATTGTTTAATACTGTCTTAAGGGGGGGAGGGATAAGGTGTTTTAATTGTTATATTTTACATTTTACTGTTGTTAACCGCCCGGATTGGGTTGCTATAGGGCGGTATATAAATAAATATTATTATTATTATATGAATAGTATACAGATCCCACACAAATGCATACAAATCCCATTTGAAGGGTCATTCAAATGTATCAAAACATTTGATTTGAATTTGAATGTCCATCTTTGAATGTACCAACATTTGATTCAAATTCAAATGTCTGAATTTGGCCAAATTTGGCTGAATTTTGAATGTTACAAATATTCGTACACATTCCTATTTGTATATAACAAGAGCTTATTCATTATTTTAAATGCATTCCAGCTTAATATTCTAAAGAGGCTTGTCACCGTCAATCATCCCTTTCTGCTTGAAAGAATCTGAAAAAAAATTGGCAGCATTATGAGTGATCAGAACACTTACCGCTAATACCTGTGTTGTATCTATCTTAATCATCCTTGTACAAAATTTATTTCTACTTACTGCATTCTTTAATTCAATTAGAGGTTTCCCAGTGCACTGTTTACAACTGTGATGAACTCACTACAGCATGCAAGGAGAACGGCCCTTCTGTTGTACCATCTTGTGTCTGTCTTCCTGGTTTAGACAAAAAGCAGCCCGAGGACAAAACCTGTTCATGTAAGAGTTTGAGACTTAAAAAGGGTTCTGCTTATGTTTTCTCTCTTAGGGCCTATTCACACTCACTGCTGTGGCACAGATTGGGGTGATCTGTGATGCTCCTAGTATGTTCTTGTTCGCTCCTGCAAGCAGCTTTCACATCCATGTCTGGGTACAAACACTGCTGGGAGTGTGGTGGTGTGTTTGCAGCTATTTAGTTGCACATGACATCATGGTTGCCGTGGCAAGAACTAGGTGTGCAGTGGAAGTTGCCGTGGCCAGTTGCTATGATGAGTCAGCAACAGTGCATCACCACAAAGTTAAGTGCGAACAGGACAGATTCTGTTAGGTGGTGTGGCTGGAGTTTGGTTCACTTCCAAACCAGAGAAAGAGCACCTTCCTACAACAGGATGGACAATTGCTTCTTTCTGCTCCACAGTGCAAACACAGAGTTGGGTCTCAAGCGACCATCCATCCCTATGTTTTGCTTATTTTATCAGCTAACTCGTCATGATCTACAAGTCACTGCTTATTATTGCATCATCTGTGGGCTCACTCCTTTTCTATGAACATCATAGAACATTTTCTGTATTGCAAAATTTGCACCAGAGAGAAGAACTCTTAGGCAGAAAGAAACACCCACCCAGGAGGACTGGAAGTTTGCCAAGAGGAACCAAGAGAGGCAGAAATGGTCCCTAAAGTGAAGATTTTTGTGTATATTAAGAAGAGATTCATGCAGGAAAAGGCATATACTGGCACACGCACGCATACAAGAAAACACTCACCACTTACTCAGATTTAGTCACCAACCACAGTACAAGTACAGTACAACAGAGTAAACACACACATAGTGACCCACTCCACTCCACACCACTCCACAGAAAGGTACCGAAGAAGTGATCAAAATTCACCAAAACATCAAAAGTACCAGAACACCTAAAAGCATCACTCACCACCCACCCATAACAGGAGCAGCTATGGTAATCCTAGTAAACTCTCACATGCACCCTTCGCATGTGGCTGTGGCTGGCTGAGTTATTACTCCTTGAGGAACTGTTATATAAATAATAATAATATACAATTCCAGATCAACCAGGCTTTGAGTGACAAGCAGGATGCTTCTAAGGCCATTTGCTGGGATTCGAGAGCAGGAGAAGGTTTGTCCTTGTCTCTGCTTGAGATGCCCATGGGCAATTGGTGGGCCACTGTGTGCGATAGGATGCTGGACTAGATGGGCAGTGGCCTGATCCAGCAGGGCTCCCCTTTTGTTCATCCAGTTACTTGTACTAGTGGCTCTTGAGATTAATCCACAGTCTGACATTACTGGATGCCGATATTGTGTCAGAGCTGAGTTAACCCTTATACTAGAATCTGAAGGTCACACAAATTCTTCTATTTCAGTTAGTGCGCACAGTTGTGTGATGGACTCTTTTGTACAAGTTAGGGCTCAAAACTCAAAATCTGGGGAAAGAAAACTGGCATGGCACAGGGCTGGAAAATCCGGGGTGGATTCGGAGTATTGGGGGATTTAATGGAAACCCCCAATGCCACATCCAAATCCACCCCGGATTTTAGCGCCTATGGAAACGCACCCACAGAGGAATGTATTTCCACCTTTGGTGTGAATGCGTATTTAAATGTTCTGGAGGACTATTCATATTCATAATATTTTAAATATAAATGAAGAATTAACACCCCAAATAGCTTTGTTTCATGTGACAACAGGGAGAATAAGAGCAGATAAACAGTATTTATTAGGTCAAATGATATATGCCGCACAATCTACAGTTTTACTGGGAGGGAAGGACATTAGATCAATGGTATAAGTGTCTAATGTAACAATATAGATTTTTTTTTAATGTGGGAAATAAGATTTAAAAGCCAAGGATTGAAACTAGATCCCAAGGCAGAAGACAAAGACTTATTGAACTGCTCAGCAAGACCTGAAGCTCTGGAATATTTTGGGGTGTTTTTCCACTGTCATTAGAAGTACCCATTAAGTACCCATTAATGGGTACGTAATGGCATTTTTGTACCCATTAATGGGTACTTAATGGGTACTTTTAGTGACAGTGGAAAAACACCCTTAGAGATGAAATAACAAGACTATTTCTCTGCTCCCTCTAAAGTAGAGGAAAATGAGAAGAACTACGTATGACATTGTCAACTGAAATCCATTTTTTTTCTGCTGGCAATAAAAATCATTACACACCTGTTTAAATATATGACAACTTCTTTGATGCCGCATAGAGCTTAATGTGTCTCTTTTGGTTTGAATGCAGACTGTATTAGCAGTTGTTCTCAAGCAAACAACAAATTTTGTTACATGAAAGATGACCATGCTCCAGAGTGTCGGTGTCTGGCTGACTATGAAAACCACGATGGAGAATGCAAGCCGTAAGTTACCGGATGCCCTACCAGAGTAAATCATGGACAAAGGAAGTCTCTAGATGTGCTAATGCTGATATACTGTGGGTATCTCTCTTGGGCTGGCAGACAGGCCTGATGCCATGTCAGACTGCTGCTAGTATACCTGGACGAAGGTATGCCATCAAGAAAACATAGGAGTGCCACATTTACTTGTGTCTGGTGTGGTCTGCACCAATGGTTAACTCTCCTTTAAGTCCTTCCGTACACCATGGGGAAATGCCAGGTTTTTAATAGGAAGCTGACATTTTTTCACAATGGAATAAGGCTGGTGACCAACAACAATAACAAAACAAAGCATCTGCTTCTTGTGAAAGCATTTCTGATAAAATATGTGTTTGTTTTAAAGGTGTCCATTTGGCTACTCTGGAGAAGGCTGCAAAGAAAGTAAGTATAAGTATTTCAGACTGTTCACTAAGGGAAGAAGATTCTATAGTAATGGGGTTAGAATAAGAAACTCACAGCAATATAGCTAGGCGTGTGCACAAATATTTGAAGGGATTTTGAAATTCGATTGAATTTGTCCAAATTTTAACATTTGAATTCAAGTCGAATGTCCATAAATTCGAATTTGAATGTTCTAACGAATTTTGAATTTCAGAACAATTTGTTCAAATTATCCATACATTCATATGTGTATGGTTCATACACGACGCGTACTTGCAGATACGCATCTTTCCCGCACTCGTACGCATTTATACGGATCTCTACGGGATGAAAACTGGTTGCATACGGGATAACTACGTAATGCGTACGGATGTGTATGGGCGCTTCCGATGTGTGACGATGCATATGGGCAAATGTGAATGTTGTCGACATTCTTATGCGCAGATTCAAATAAAAAATTCAAACAAATAGATACACATTTGGTAAATTCGAATCGAATCTTGTTAAATTCAAATGTAAAAGATTCAAATCAGATTGGGGTGTCGGGTATTCGATTCAATTCAAATAGAATGTGGGGTGCAGAAGCAGGGCCAAGTTCCAAAAATTGATCCCAAGCAAATCTGTGGTTGCCATGTATGGGGAAACATTGCTGTCTTGGAGTGACTGCTATTAGACAACTTAAAATGGCACTCATAGTATATGTTAAGTTCCTCTGTGAGTTGAGAAGGACAACCCTTCTAGACTGCTACTTCCTTGTTGCTGCAGGCCAGGTCATACCCACATTTACCACCATCTGCACATAGATGCTGATGTATTTGGCTTCCTTGACCCCATAATTTATTTTGTGGCATTTTCATTAAATGCTGTGATCAAATTAAGGAGTCAGAGTGGGCTCAGATTCCCACCTTGACCTGAAGGCATCCTTCTACCCACCTCATGGATCAAGAAGAAGAAGAAGAGGAAGAAGAAGAAGAAGAAGAGTTGGCTTTTATACCTGGCTTTTCTCACCCATTTAAGGGGACTCAAAGCAGCTGACAAATCTTCTGTTCTTCACCCCATAACGGACACCCTGTGAGGTGGGTGGGGCTGTGAGAGCTCAGAAGAGAGCTGGGACTCACCCAAGGTCACCCACCTGGCTTCATGGAGGAGGAAGAAGAAGAGTTGACATTTCTACCCTGCTTTTCTCACCCATTTAAGGGGATTCAAAGTGGCTGACAAAGCTTTTCTATTCTTCTGCCCACAACAGAACACCCTGTGAGGTAAGTGGGGCTGTGAGAGCTCAGAAGAGAGCTGTGACTAGCCCAAGGTCACCCAGCTGTCTTCATGGGAGAGTGTGGAATCAAACCTTGTATTTCCAAACAAAAGTCCAACTCCCTAACCATTAAACCAAACTGGCTCACTAGACCAAACTGGAGGTGAAGGTCCCCAGCCTCATAAATGCAGAAACTCAAGGGAGGGCATCTCCATCATGTAGCGGAGTTGCAGCTGTCTTTTCTCAAACCTACAACAGCTCTGGAGTCTTAATCACTGTAATGATCCAACAATATAATGTTCTTTTTCAATTTTTTTTTTAATGTTGGCACTGAAAAAGTACAGAATCATAATTTAAAAATCTCCTTCCAGATTTCTTGGCAGTCCTCGTCGGAGTGGCTGTTGCACTTGGGACTGTTATTTTGATTTTAACTGGAGCAGTCATTTATGTATCATGCAGGTAAAAATCGTTGTTTTGTAGTGGTGGAGGCTGCTTGAATTTGTGCCAGTGCACGGTGACTCCCCTAGGTGTCCAATGGCTTCAGCCACCTCTTCTGGAATTTGGACATCCAGCTAGAAAAGCAGATATCTATGCAGATTTCTGTGCTTTGTTGCTAAAACTCTTCTCTTTCAGCCAAGCCCAATCCTTAGCATGTAATGGTGAGAGACCATGGAAAAGGGGAGGAAATCACAGCTTATCACCGGGTCAGGGGAAACTGAGAATGCCCTTAAAGCATGGTTCTCTCCCCGCGGCAAAAAAACCTGCTTGCATTCCCATTACTAAATAGTGAGGATTATTTCTAAGTCCAGCAGTGGGACCTCTTTTGATTTGAATACAGATAATCTGCGTTTTGGGACCTTTAATCCTCAGAAACTGTAGATTCTTTTGAACCTTTGGGAATGGTGAGCTCTCGAAATGATTTCAAAGCTCTTTAAATCTTGAATGAGAACATACCCTATGTGTCAGATATTATTTAGAATGATTATTTGTCTCCTAGGGAGTTGTCCTTGTCTTGAGGAGAGCTTACTTTCTCAGTTTTTTCTTAACATCTGTAAAGAGCTGGATTTTGCCCCTGACACTGATAGGGTTCAGTAGATTTTTTGTTGTTTTTAGCACACATTTTGGGAAGAATTAGGTTTGCATTTGGTGATGATTGGAAGGGATATAAGTTTGCGTTTGCATTTGGTGGGGATTAGAAAGGGTATAAGTTGTTGGCTAACTGTGAACTTTGTTTGTTACTCTCTCTAAAAGAAAAAAGGAGCCTGCCCTTGAAGAAAGAAGTCTTCTGAGCAACGATTATGCAACAATCAAGAGCGCACTTGAAATCAGTGCTTCCACAGCTTCATCAGCCACAAATGGAAGAATCTTCCCTAGAGTCCAAGCTACAAATGCTGCAGCAGTTAACAAGCCACCCATGGCTGGCCGAGGCCGGGATAAATACTCTCAGGAAGCAGGAACAGGAAACAAGGGTTTTCTTCCTGACCAGGACTACGATGATGTAAGTGGGGACTCCAAGGCATAAGTTCGTTTGCCGCTCGCTTCAACTAATTGTTCAAACTCGGGTTGTGCAGGAATATTTGTAGCATTAGAAATTTGGCTGAATTCAGCCCAATTTGGACATTCGAACTTGAATCGGATGTTATGATATTCAAACGCTAACATTTGAACGAATACGAATGTTTTCGGACATTTGTACGAATAGTTTGGACATTTGTTAAGCTGGGGAAATGTATCAGATACGTATCTGTTGGTATCAGATACGTATTGAATGTTCGTCCGAATACATATGAATAGATTTGTATCGATCAGAATGCGATCGATTCGTATAAATACGGATTTTCAAACATTCAATTTGTTTTAAATCGAATTCCCCCCCCCCAAAAAAAAATTGTGCATACACCTAGTTCAAACTACCTGGCCACAACAGCATCTTAATGGCCTTTGCAGGAGCATAACTAGAAAGTGTGGCATCCAAGTAGATGCCACACTTTCCCTCCATGTTGCGCGTGCAGCGAAGGAGCAGTGTTGAATAGACATTGGGTCCTTAAGACACATTTTGGGCACCATAACAGTGACGTGCAGATTTCAGCAGTGTTGTGCCTAATATTGAGTCTTTGGGGAGGCTTTATGTGATACGGAGAAAATGTTTGTACTGTCTGTTTTAACACCATCACCCCCATCTCATTTACTGATACCTCTTATCTTCCAAAAAACCTAGCAAGGCCGCGTTCCCACTTGACTATTTTAGTCCTGGTTGGACTATTTAAATCCAGATACAGGGCTGAGTGTGCGTTCTGGGCTGTTCCCATTTGCCTGACAATAAACTGGGCTGAATCCGAATATTGCTGTTCCCACTCACTGCCCAAATCCCCAGCATGGAGGAACAGGACCTTTTAATCTCTGTCCCCCTAGTACAAACCCTGTAAGCCTGCCCTGGTCAATCAGCTGAGCAGAAGAATAGACACACGCAGAGCAATCACCCTCCCTTTCAGATTGGACATTCCCGGTAATGTTACCTCCATTCACATTACTGGGAAGCCAGCACATTTGCACTCAAGCAGATGAGCAAAGGAAGAGACAGTGGAAAGCAATCAGAAGCTAAAAAACAGCTGGCACAGATGAGAGGGGGAGAGAGAGGCTATTTCCTCCCTGCTCTGACATCCTTGTCTTGCTACAAATTAACATTTTGAGGCTGGTGACTTTAAAAGAATTTCTTTGCTACAGTTGTATCTTTTGAGACTGGCTAGTGCTTTAACATTTTTTTTCTTTCTCCTCTTGCAATCCTGTTCAGAGGAGGCATGGCGAGGGGAGGGAGGAAACCTTCACAGCTATGAAATCCTGCCCACACCGGGCAGACATTGGCAAGAAGGATAGATCTCTGCCCTGAATAGCCCGGGAGCGTTCCCATTTGGGTGGGGGGAAGTGGACTCAGCTCCAAAAGGAGACTGAGTTTTTCTCAGGACTTTTTTTCTGTGGATTTTTGCAGGATAGTGCCTTGTGCAGGCGTCTCCATGTAGTCCCAGGCCTAGGTGGGTGGGTGCCCGGGTGGGTTCCTGTGAGCCGTAGGGGACTCAATCCAGTCCCCTAGAACTTGCAGGAACCCAGGAAAAGGACCGGATAGGCCTGCCCGCCCCTGGGTCCAGCCAGACCCAATCCGGACAGGCCTGGGGTGGGGCCTGCAGCTGCCAGGGAGGGAGCGTGTGGATGCTCTCTCCTCTGAACAGCTTGGGGACGGCCCCGAACGCCCTGGGCCAGGTGTAGAGAACAATTAAGTGCTCTACACTCAGAACGCGTCTAGAACGCCTTGGGACAGGCTAGAGTGGTTCTGAACACAACCACCCACCCAGAGAAGCAAATGCTCTGTCCCAGAGCATCCTTCATGCCTTCCGTCAGCCTTTGTGCGAATAGGTCTCTGGTGAACTGAGTTTTAAATGGTTGATACGTGGGCTTAGTACAAAGAAACCCAGCAGACTTTGGTTTTTACAGCGTCTGTTGCTAAATCATAGAACTATTATTGTTCATCTCATAAGTATTTCTTTTCTTTTTATGTTATTGCAATGAAAGAATCAATGGTACGAAATGTCGTCGACAGACAGATTCTGAGTTCAAGCAACAAAAGAAAGACAAAATGTTATTTGAAGAATGGTGAGGAAACGAGAAGGCTTCACCCAATACCTCTGTATTATGGATCTACTTCTGTGGTACTTCTATGTCAGTGATGGCCAACCTATGACACGCGTGTCACAGGTGACACGCCAAGCCCTTTTGGGTGACACATATGGCACCTGGGCATGTAGTGCTTGCTTTTTCTTGAAGTGTACGAAATGCCAACTTTCAATTGAAGACTGAGCAAATGTAAAGAATTATTTGTTTTTGCTTTTAATAAAATACATATATCAAAAATATAATTTTTTTACTAGAGCTACAAATATCACAGAATTATGGATATTTCTAAATGTGACACAGCACCCGAGTTAAGCTAGGTTCTCTTGCGAATTTTGACACAACAAGCTCAAAAGGTTTGCCATCACTGTTCTATGTGGTGATTAGAATACGTCAAATACTAGTGAACCATTGGCGTTGAAAAATGTCCACGCTACTTGTGCGTAGAAATCCACCTACTGTTTGAAGTCCTGCTTTAACAACCGGAACAAAATGCCTCTTGGTTGCCTTTCGCCATGTGTATTTTAAGTGTAATATGTTCTAGTAATGGCTCTTTACCTACCTTGCATTTTGAGTCAGTATTGTCATTGTTTGATAGCACTGCAATTATCACAGGATCCCAGTGGCTCTCGTAACCTCATCACGATCATATACTAAAAGCTTCAAGCCAAGCCTGCCTCTCAAGGCCATTTATAGGGAGTCAGGACCATGTGGAGCAATTGGTAGGCCACTGGGTATTTCCACACCTTGGCTTCCTGGGGATAACTTCCCCCAAAAGCGAACATGGGGGATAGTTCCAGCGTCTGCACTTACAGATGGCCAGCTGTCCCTCTAACCCAGCGGTTCTCAACCTGGGGGTCGTGGCCCCTCTGGGGGTTGAACTACCCTTTCAGAGGGGTCGCAGTACACTTAGGTTTGAATTAGGGATATGTGCAAATGGGGTTCTTTTGCATTTGATTAATATCAAATTGAATGTAGGAAAATTAGTCTTTGTTTGAATAGATTGTCTTCGAACGTGGGAGGATTCTGTTTGATATGAATGTATCCATATGAATTCGTATGAATATCCGATACGAACCTATACGTACCCTGTAACATATCTGCTTTGAAAGTGTCAAATCCACCCTGAATCCACTTTGAATTTGCTCTCAAGCCATGTCAAATGCAGATGTAACTGGCGCAGCCACTTTCCCAACTCCTCGTTTCAAGGATGTTCTGAAGCTTTGTATGAAAGTCCCGAAACATTCGTATCTGTATGAATGTTAATGTACGAATGTCATAGCATTCGATATATATACGAATGCCCAAATTCGTCCAAATTCATATGGATAACAAATGTTACAAATATTTGTGCACACCTTTAATTTGAATATCTGTGTTTGTTCTGGTCAGTATCAACTTTAGATGAACTACATTGTATTCACGTAGAAGGGTGGAATCAGGACGCTGCTCAGGCCATTTGCTGGGATTCGAGAGCAGGAATAGGTTTGTTCTTGTCTTTGCTTGATATGCCCATGAGCATTTGGTGGGCCACCATGTGCGACGGGATGCTGGACTGGATGAGCTGTGGCCTGATCCAGCAGGGCTTCTCTTATGTTCTTAAGTACTCCTCATTCATTAGGGTTAGGTTCCTGAAAAAAAAAAAAAAAAGCCTGACGAATTTCAAACTAGCAGATATTAAATCAACGTGTCTATGGGAAAATGAGGGTTAAGAGAAGTTGTATTGGTTAAAAAAAAAAAGCACCTTGCATCCAATGTCTCCAGGGCCCAGCGTGGTTACTGTCTTAATAGTGTGTCAGACTTTCAGATTCTCTCAGTACTGCCAAGAATAACAGTGCCTGATATTCACAATGAACAATTGTTGGCGGTACCCCAACTCAAAAGTACCAGTAGCGCCAGAACTCAGAATTGCCAAAGGTGCAAAAAAATCCAACCTAGAACTGACAGAAGCCAGCAGTTCGAAACACTCCCCATGGGGAAAAAGTTGACGGAAGGTACCAGGCCCTTTCTACACTTGGCCTTATTCTGGAATATATCTCAGGTTCGCAGTCTGCTGGCCACAAGCTAATGCAGACTATGGCAGGCCTCACCTGGGGACTTCCGGAGTCTGCACTAGCATGCGGATAGCAGGTCCCTATTCTGAGATATATTCCAGAATAAGGCCAAATTGAGAACGACCCCCAGCCTCTAATGCTAACTCTAGAACACTTGGCTGTAGATAGGAAAATGCTGTGTTGTCCCACATACACAAAATATGCAGATATTTAAAACATGTACGAGGAAGGAGAGTGTGTTATTAATTAGGGCTGTTAGACTAGGCTGGTATTCTTTGTATATTATCATTTTTTCATCCCTTTACTGCATTATAAGCCATAATAATAAAGGGGGTTTCAGAGTCTCTTGCTGGTCTCAAGTTGAGATCGCAAATAACGTTTCATCCGTTTCTGTCAGACTTGCCCTTGCAAAATGCACACTTAATACAACTACTGTATTTACTATTATTCACCAAACCTGTTGTATATGTATATACATTTATGTATGCTAAGTATAAAATATATTCATTATGGCTTTTTAAAGTTAGTTGGTGTTTTACATTTATCCTTTGATTATTAAATATAGAATTTCATTATTTACATTTCAGCATAATTTTCTACAGATAGGTTGCAGCCACACCCCATGTTTAAGAGGGACTTAAGTACTTCATGGTTGCCAGGATCATCCCTCCAAAAGCCCTCCTGAATTTTATCCAGGCTATTCTTCCCCAAATTGGATCTATCCGGTATTCATATTATGTCAGCACTGAGGATCTAGTTACACTTAAGGGTTTAATCCAGCTTCAGTCTACTTTCAGAGTGGCCCTGGTCATACCTATATGAGATAAGGCATCTGCTTCATGATTCAGACTGTGGTCGTACCAGTTCTGTTCACACCGAGATAGTTATAGGTCATCCTCAGACCGTTGTCGCTCTGGGCTGCATCGCTCACACCTTTCTCCACGATTGACCTGAGCCTCCTCCATGGAACACTTGGGTCTGCACCCCTTTTCCTGCATCAAATCTACCTCCGTTCTTATGGGATACTGTTGTGCCACTCAAGGGAGGCGAGGGTGTGTGTTTGCAGTTCTTTTTTTAAGCCTGTTCCCCCACCTCCACACCTTCCTTTCTTAAGTGCTTTTCTTCTCTGTGTGATTAATTTTAACAACAACAACACTAATAAATTTGCATGAAAGTGCTAGAGGAATCACGCACATAAACTGAGGAGAGAAGGGGAGGTGCCTCATGAACTCTTCACGTGCTGATTGGTTAAAGGAAAGACTGGACCCCACCCACCACAGCACAGTTCAGCCTCCTTTAGCCTGTCCCCATGTTCACACTTTGAGAAAGCAAAGACATCTTGAAAAGCCAGGACAGGCTAAGTCCTCCTCAGTCCTGATTAAGACGATCTAACAGGGGTAGGCCGGCTTAGAAAACAAATTAAATTAAAACAATGTGAGTAACACAACCTGAAGATGACCTGAGGTCGTCCTAAATTACTTGTGTGACCAGGGGCTCAGAGGAAGGACCCATTGCACAGAGCGCCGCCTTGAGACGCATTAGCAATACAGTTTTAAAAGATAATTCAGGAACAACGTTGCTGCTAGAAAAGGAAGGTTCTGCCCAACCCTTAAGCAGAGCAACATCAGAGCCAATCCTGGCTTTTCATTGCTCATATGCAGATGGAATCAAGTACAATGCAATCACACTTTCAGCTAGGAAATTTTCTATTGCTCGCCATGAGTTTTAATTCTATCTGGTTGATTTTATCACAGGAAAAATCCACATTGCTGCCATACCTGTGAAAAGCACATTCCCCACAAGATGGAGCTATGCAATTTCTGAGTTTTAACATTAGTAACAAACTTGAAGATCAGTGGTTCACTGATGACTTACTTATTCGGTGTGTCTCCCTGTTCCTCATAGTTCCAAACACCTAACAAACTTCACCTACAGAAATTCTTGCAACCTAACCCCATAGTTGTGATCCATTTTCACTATACATCCGTTGAGGAAACTCCAGCAAGGTAGTTAGTAGCACTTGGAGACAAACTGTCAGGATATATTTTGGTGTACGCGTTTGGGAATCTCACAGAACGTCTAAAGCCAGGTGGCTTGGATTAGTTGTTGAATGTGTAGCACCTGGGAAAGATTCACTTGGGATAGGTCAAACCTTATCTTCCTATGTGACGTCTGTATTTTAATTCTGTATAAATGTCCTGGTGTTGGAATGGTCCTTTGCCCTTTTGATTTCAAGCCTTGCCTTGCTACTTTACCTTATGAAGAAATAAACCCCCTATTATTTGGATGACAACTCTGGCTTGTGACTCCATTAAGCTATGCTGTCCCTGCGCATCTACACTATACAAATGTGTGGCCAAAATGGCTCTGACACTAACAGGAGAAGGGTTGGCGGCATGAGCTTTCGTAGACACATCTGCGTCTTCAGATGCAGTGAACTAAGGCTGGTACTGTAAATTCTGGTAAAGGTGGACCATTCACACTTGTGGTGAGGAAAGCTTCCCCAAAGCATCCATTACCGGCCAGAAGTGGGAATAGTCCTCCCATTTAGCAGCTGCGTCCAAAGCTGGAAGTTCCACCTCCTCACTGCTGTGACTGGCTGCTCAGATGCTGTTGTGAGAGGGGATTGTCCAAGCACAGGCTAACCCGTGATCAAACGCCCCTCTTGCGATTCTACAATCGATCCCAGGCATCAGATCTCCGATCACAGAGTGGGTGAACAACTGATCACGGACGCCACCTTGCCTGCGTGGACGCCATCTTCCCTACCCAACAAAAGCAGGGAACCAGACGCAGAGCAAATGGTTGCACAGCTGGACGCTTCAGGTAAGCTCCACATTTAATTTCATGCTCCACACCTAATCAACAATTAGTGGACGTCTGGTGAGGGCGGACATGCTTGCAAGCGGTAGGAGCCTATTCGACGTGCGTATGCTCCTCACCAGACATTCACTAATTGTTGCCTAGCGGCCTAAGTGTAAACAGGCATCCGGCCTAATTCAGAGCAAAAGTCTCTTACCTGTAACCCTAATTAAATTACTCCAAGGTCCCTTTGCCAGAAAGAGTTGATGCCTGGCTGCTATGGAAAAGCACTCAGAAGCCAGGAGCCAGCATGAAGGTTGAAAACACACCTGAAATCAAAGCCAGAGACCAAAAATACAGTGGATTGTTGCTTCCAGTCCACAGCAATGGATTCTGGGCATATTTTAGGTTGCTAGGGACTTTCTATCCCCCATTTGGACTTTCTGAATGGAAAGTCCACAAATAAATGGATAGAAATAAAAAGATGTAAGCAGTCACATCTGAGGGTGAACTGAAGATGGTTTAAAGCGAAGTTGTGGCCATGGCCTGGGTGTCTCTGGGTGAAAAAAATCCCACAGTACATTCCCTTCCTAGTCCTTATCGGCGTCTGACAATCATATGTGTGTTCATCCCACCTCTAATTCACAAGAAAAGCCAGAAAAGATATTTCTAATGTACATTAGAGTTGGATTGCAGAAGGGATAAGAATACACATGCCATATGCTACCACCTCTAAAACTGCAATCACACCTAAATTTTAATTCAGTTCCAGTCTACTTTCAGAGTGAGAAAATACATCAGCAAAGAAGAAGAAGAATTGGCTTTTCTAACCTGCTTTTCTCACCCATTTAAGGGGGCTGACAAACCTTCTGTTCTTCTTCTTACTACAGACACCCAGTGAGGTAGTTGGGGCTGTGGGAGCTCAGAAGAGAGCTGTGAGTAGCCCAAGGCCACCCAGCTGGCTTTCATGGAGGACTGAGGAATCAAACCCGGCATTCCCGCGTAAGAGTCCGGCTCCTTAGCCTCTAGACCAAACTGACTTGGTGTTTTCGTTTCACAGGTAAATTTTTTGAAACGAATACGTATAAATTAATTGACATCTTTGATGCATTGAAACATGTCTAATCCAAAGCCTTGAACCATAGGTTCAAGATGTAAGCAGTCACATCTGAAGATGAAATGAAGGAAGTTGAAAGCGAAGCTGTGACCTTGGCATTCACAAAAAAATTAAGGGTCTTCTGCAGAATCTAGCAGCAAAACCAACACCCCCCGAGCACTTTCACGATCATCTCAGTGGTTCTATCCTTAAGAAAAACGTTTTAATGCCTCTACATAGACCTGTTTGATTGCATCTCGTCGCGATCAACTTTCCGCTTTCTGCCGCAAGTTAGTTATCTTGTAGAAGGATGAAGACAAATGGCTCACATTATGTGCTGTCATGTGCAGGAATGTGGGAAGCTCTCTCATTACCCGTCTGGCAGCTGCTCCAGGCTTCCCTCTGAACCCACCAAGGATAATAATCATGCGCTTGCTTGCCAGCTCCCATCACTGCCGGCAATTAGGAAAGATTTATCGCAAGGTCTTCAGGGAATTCCGGCCCAGGCCACACAGAATCTTGTCCATTCCTTGTCCTTTTGTCAGGACTGGAAACTTGGTACCAAAGTTCCTGGCATCAGTTAATCTGATGGAGAGAATTAGGGGTGTTTTTCCACTGTCACTAAAAGTACCCATTAAGTACCCATAAATGGGTACATAATGGCATTTTTGTACCCATTAATGGGTACTTCTAGTGACAGTGGAAAAACACCCTAGGAGTATCTGGATGACATAAAATCAGGCAGAGCTTTAGGGTTCAGTGGAAAAGTGATTCTGCAAATGGAACGGGAGTAGGACGGGAAGCTTAAGACAGCTCCCGGCGCTTTCCCCTTTCACACACAGACGCGCCAGAACGCGTGTAAACGCGTTCCGGAGCGTCTGTGTGCGAATGCTCAAAGCGCCGGGAGCTGTCTTAGCCGGCAAAGGCCGGCCAGGGGCGCGGAGACAGCCGCGGAGGCAGATCGACAATCAGCTGATTGTCAAACAGCTGATTGTCGAAGCCGCGCCGGCGTCGGAGGCGAGCCCGCAGCTGTTCGGGAGACAGAAGCAGGCGTGAATGCTTCTCCTCCCGAATGCCTGCGGGCGGCTCGTCCGCGTTCGAACGCATGTAGAGCACTTTAAAGTGCTCTACATTTCGAACGCGAGAAAGACAGCTGCGGACACGTCGGAGCGCAAGCAGCGCTCGGGCAATGCGGATGCCGTGTCCGCAGCTGTCTCCCACGCGTCCCGTTCACCCCCGTGCGAAAACGTCTCTGGCTGAAGTACAGAATATCATGCATGGTATAGAAAAGGCACAGAAAAATTATTTCCTCTATCACACAACACTAGAACCATGGGGTTACCCTATGAAGCCAATGGGTAGGAGAGTCAGATCAGAGAAGGGGAAGTATTTCTCCACCCAGAGGGTCATTGGTTTATGGAATTTGCTGCCAGAAGAGGTGGTAACAGCAACCAGCCTAGATAGCTTTAAGAAAGGGTTACACAGGCCGCATCCCCATTACAAGCTTAATCCAGTTTCCCTAAACAGAAATAATAGAACCGGATGCAAACATGAATTTGCCTGTTCCCATTACTTTCAGCTTAATCATGTTCGATCCGGATTCTGAGGATCGTAGGTGGCGTACGTGACTTAAGGGGGGACTCAAGTGGCTACTTTTTAAAAGCTGCTTTTGGGGGCTGCCCTGCTCTCTTCCTCCTGGCGTGAACACGCCACCCATAACGGACCCCTTCACCGAGCCTGGCTGGGTGGCTGCCGCTTGCCTGGATGGAGAAAAACCGGCAGCGGGCAGCCAGCGATTCTCCCCATTGCCCAGGGCACACAGCAGCAGCAGCAACTCAAGCAAGGGGGGCTTTAAACATTCACACATCTCCCAAAACCTGCCCTGTTTTACTTTCCCCTTTAAAGGTCAGAACTCCAAAGAGCTAGAATTGAACAAAATTGCAACATTGTTATCAGGTGTGAAGTGGCTAGATTGCTACAGTGTAGCGGCTGCTGTGAAGGTTGGATTTTTACACTGAAATCACTGTCTTTGGAAGCAAGCTATCGGGAGAGGGAAACCCTAAACATGGATTCTCATCCCTTAAAATGGTAGGTAAAAAATGTAACACGTATCAAGCGCACGATCCAGAGTGAGACCTGTTGAAATGAGGGTTAACATTTACAACGCTTTGGGGTGATTTAAGTTTAAAAACCTTTAAACCTAATGAAGGACACTGTTGGATACATCCAAGTGGTTTGCTATGTGGCTTCTTCTGGAGAGATATTGGGGAATAAATAAAGAAACCTCTGCCCATAAAGAGATGCTTTACCACTCAGGACTGCAGTTTTTCACACTGTATCTCATTCCATTCATCCATGTGTACCTATTAGTCAGAAGAACAGGAAGAACAGAAGAAGAAGATGGCATGGTGGCCTGTGTTTTGGTGCATTTTTAGTGCCTTCTAAGAGTTGGTGACTTGGTTTTGAATTGTTTGGTGCCTCTGGTGCTTTTGTGTTTGGGGTGGCATATGCGAAGTGGTACATTCACATTAGGGATTTTTCACTGATGTTTGAGTCGTTCATGTGCCAATGTATATTTTTAAGAACTTTTGCTTGGGTGCTATAGTATATTATTGTTGTTATGATTGTTGTTGTTGTTATAAACAGAAACACAACAATATAACAAGACACTATAGATGTCGGCTTTGATATTTCATAATGCACTGGGATTTTCCCAAGATCCCAAGATGTTATGAACTGGTGGATAATGTGTGCAGAACCCAGCAGGGTGGCCTTTTGCAATTGACAGATGGAAACCTTGTCAATGGGAAGCTGTTTTAAGTGCTATCCAAGGTCTTTTGGAATGGCACCCGGCTTGTGCCAGAGTCTTTGAACTTCACTCTTTAAGTCCTTGTATTTCGCAATTTTCTCTGCTTGTTTCACGTCAATCCTGCTGTCAACCATGAGCCACGCCCTCTTTTTTTCAACAGTGGTGATGTCAGGGGTGTTATGTTCCAAAACTTTATCAGTTTGTATTCTGGAGTCCCATATAATGATGATGATGATGATGATGATGACATAACACAACAGTAACACACAGCAAACAGGATATTTATGCTGGGTTTGGTCATTGTTATCACTAGTCGGGCCCTTCCCAAGCACCTAGGACTGAGTGATGTATGGGCGAATGATACGAGGAGATCCTAGCACAGTGGCTTTCTGTAGCTGGCAGATGGATATTCTGTTGATGCCAATGCTTTTCAAGGGCCCACTAAGACCTTTTGGCACTGTCCCCAGTGTGCCGAGAACCCCTGGGACCACCTTTGCTGGTTTATGCCAGAGCTGCTGCAGTTCTGTTTTCAGGTCTTCATATCTGGTAAGTTTTTCTGTTTCTCATCCATCCTGCTGTCGCCTGGAATAGCAATGTCGATGATGAACACTTTGTCTTTCTCCACAATTGTGATGTCTCTGTCTGGTGTGTTATGTTCCAGTGTTCAATCAGTCGGAAGTCGGAAGTCCCACAGTAATTTGGCTTGTCGTGGTTGTTATCATTACTAGTAAGTTTGTTTGTCTGAGGAATTTATATCTGGCCCTTCACCAAATGGTCCCAGGGCAGGTTACAAAAAGAATAAAACATATAAAATATTTAAAACATAAATATTAAATATTAAAACACCGACCCCAACCCACCCCTCTCTAACAGGACAGCACTCTGAGGAAGCTATTTAAACATCAAATGCCCAGTTGAAAAGATATGTTTTCACCAGGTGCTGAAAACTATACAGCGTAAGCACCTGGCAAACCTCAAGAGGGAGGCTGTTTAGGGGGGGCCACCAGAGAAAAGGTCCTCATGTATGTCCCTATGCCTGTACCTCTGTAAGAGAAGGAACTACAAGAAGAAGAAGAGTTGCCTTTTCTACCCCGCTTTTCTCACCCATTTGAGGGGACACAAAGTGGCTGTCAAAGCTTTTCTATTCTTCTCCCCACAACAGAACACCCTGTGAGGTGGGTGGGGCTGTGAGAGCTCAGAGGAGAGCTGTGACTAGCCCAAGGTCACCCTGCTGGCTACATGGAGGAAGAGTAGTTGGCTTTTCTCCCCCGCTTTTCTCACTCATTTAGGGGGACTCAAGGTGGCCGACAAAGCTTTTCTTCTCCCCACAACAGACACCCTGTGAGGCGGGTGGGGCTGTGAGAAGAGAGCTGTGACTCGCCCAAGGGCACCCAGCTGGCTTCATGGGGGAGGGCGGAACCAAACCCAGATAAGAGTCCGGCTCCTTCACCACGAGACCAAACCGGTTCACAAGGAGGGCCTTGTTGCTGTTGCTGTTAATTTCTCACCCACCTCTCCTTAGGGACTGAGGCGGGAAACAACCGTCCTGAGCCAGTGCAGAGTGCTTTTGCGCGTGCACGCAGGCCCGGGCCTCGACGCGCTCGCCTTTTCGGCCGCGTCCACGACGGCAACCAAGTCGCTGCTGTTTCTTTTACAGCCTTCCCTCGCGCCACCGACACGAGCTCCTCCGACCTCCCCTCGGCGGGCAGGGAGCCCCGACGCTCTCCGAGGCGGCGCCTGGACGGCGGGCGGGAGAGAGTTAACCGCCGCCGCCTGCCTACCGGGAGGACTGGGCGGGGATTTGCCATGCAGATCCTGGAGGAAGTAACGAAGTGGCCCCGGGACGAGGCGAGACGGGGCGCCCGGGCCGGCCAGCGAGGCAGCGAGCCCGGCGCGGACGCCAGCGGAGGGGAGGCGACGCCGTCCGTCCTCGAAGCGCTTCGGTCGCGGGCGGGAAAGCGGGAGGAAAAGCGGGCGGCGCTTCAGCCGTCGAGGAGGCTCTCCAGGCGGCCGTCCCCGGCGCGTCTCCTCGGCATCCCCACCTCGGGGGCGCTAGGAATGCCGAGGGTCGCGCCTCCCGACGCCGCCAAGCCCGGAGGCACGGCCGGCCGCTCGAGCTAAAGGGCGCCGCTCGCGTCTGGGAGCCTCCGGGCGGCTCTGCGCGCTCGTCCCGTCCCGTCCCGCCTCCGTCTGCGGCTGCCGTCGCCGTCATGCCCCGGGGGGAGAGGGGGCGCCGACCTCCCCCTGCCGCCGCCGCCGCCGCCGCCGCCTGCCTCTGCCTCGTCTCCTTGCTCCACGGGGTCGGAGGTGAGTGGCTCCCTTGGCGACCCTCAAGCCGGCACTGGGGATCTGGGCTGGCAAGGGGGCGGTGGAGGAGAGGGGCCTGCCGGGGAGGGGGGCACGGATGCCGAATTTCAGGCTGGGGGACCCTCCCTTGCTCTGTGGCTCTGATTCTGGAGTATATCCCGATAGAGGGACCCGCGGTCCGAATGCTAGGGCAGGCTATGGGAGGTCCCGGGTGAAGCAGCAGCAGCAGCAGCAGACTTTTCTACCCGGCTTTTTTCACCCATTTAAGGGGACTCAAAGCGGCTGACAAATCTTCTGTTCTTCACCCCATAACAGACACCCTGTGAGGTGGGTGGGGCTGTGAGAGCTCAGAAGAGAGCTGTGACTCGCCCAAGGTCACCCTGCTGGTTTCATGGGGGAGGGCAGAATCAAACCGGGTATTCCCAGATAAGAGTCCAGCTCCCTAACTACTACTAGACCAAACCGGCTCACTTGATATAGTCTGTATTGCCTACAGGAAAACAGACCCTTATCCCGAGATACATTTCGGAGTAAGGCCAAGCGCAGAAGAGGTCTGTATTCCAAGGCGGGCCCATGCTGAATTAAAAACGATTAGTAGGTGTGCGTGCCTATGAGTCAAAGCAGAGTTTGGCTGAGTGAGCAAAATTCCGCCTAGGAGCATATCTGTGTGACGTGTTTATCTGGATTTCTATGATATGTTTATCTGGTGATGCTCAGAGAGGACCGATTTAAAAAAACAAAAGTTCAGATCTGCGAAAATATAACCATGCGCTGATGGGATCAGTAAGTGGCTAAGTGGGGTCAGTTGTTCGATCCCCCCCCCCTCCCTGGAAGTAAGCAATGGCAAACCACTTCTATATTGCTGCCAAGAAAACAGCCCATACAGTCAAGGAAGAATATCCAACTCTTGCTGCATCCACAGGTCAAGTTACTTTATTCTGCTATGTGGATATTCTGAAATAAAGCGCTTTATTCAGGAATATCTAAATATAGCAGAAAAAGTACCCAGTGTCCAGATGCAGCCTCCGTGGGATTTTTTTTGTGTGTGTATGTGTTTTGTTTTGCACATCTTGACTGGTCGCTTTTGCTTGGTCCTTGGTAGAAGGCAGAAAACAGAAGCCAAAAGTGGTTAATATTGTAGCATGATGAATCCATATGCCAGGACAGAAGTTTTTCCCACCCAGAGCTGGTGTTCCTATGTGACTTCTCTGGGCCCTCCCATTGGCAATTTTTTTTTTTAAAAAACTATTAATACAAATATGTATATACTTTTTTGTAACAATGGTTACATGAAGTCATTTCTTTATGACTTTCCGTTCTTTCAAACTGGTGAGCAGGACTCTTAACTGGGAATACTGGGTTCGATTCCGCCCTTCCCCATGAAGCCATCTGGGTGACCTTGGGCTAGTCACAGCTCTCTTTCTCGGCTCTCACAGCTTCACCTACCTTAAAGGGTGTCTGTTGTGGGGAGAATAGAAAGCTTTGTCAACTGCTTTGAGTCCCCTTAAAAGGGTGAGAAGAGTGGGATAGAAAAGCCAGCTTTTCTTCTTCTTCTTTTGTTTTCAAGGTCTGTTTGGGAAAAAGCCATCAGAAAGGGTTTGCGTTTATCTTTCAGCTTAACCAAATGCACTGAGATGTGTTTTTTCTTTTTCCTGTTAGCTGTTTTCCTGTTCAGGCTGCCGAGTTTTCAGAGCTTTAGAACAAGAAAACTTCTTGAAAGGACTGATTAATTAACTTAACGTCCCTGGAGTTACTTCTTGTTTTACAAAAATTGCATTCGTGCATTTTTAAGATAACGTCTTGGGTACAAAGATGCACAGACTAGAGACATGAATAAATAAATATCTTTGGCTAAAATCGGCACACAAATCGTACAAACAAAATGTAACTTCTGAATTTGCTCCTCATGGTTGTGGTCCTCACACCGTTAGTTGTTGTAATGCAGTTACAGCTCTCAGTTGGCACAGTGATGGCGTTGCATAAATACCAACTTCTCATTGCTCAGATAGAGAGACTGCTTCTTATGGAGACCCTCAGGCTGGGCTACAGCTGGTTCTTTTCACACACCTTTGCCTTTCTTTTCCTGAAGCTGGGTTGGCCAATTCCGAGGAACTCAAGGCCCATGAGTAATTTGTGTAACCTTTTAATTGCATTTACAGTCTGCCCTTCTCCAGATAATTCCAAGGTGTGTAGCTAAGTAAAACAATGGATTGAAGTTCATATAACGTCATAAAACCAAAAACGATAACCAAACGTAACAGAAGCAAGTAGAACAGTAAAGAAACTGCTAAATGGTTCTGGCTGCAGAACTTCAGAGCAGGATGGGGGTGCAAAATGGCCCTTTTCATCCGGCACCAGGTGAATTCATAAGAAAAAACAATGGCATTTTAAAATAACGTTGTACCACTGTGTAGACTTCACACAGTCAGAAGAGTATAAGGGATTTTCCTTTCTTAAGATTGATAATTCTCCCAGAAAATGAAAGGCTGTTTAAAGGTAATTAATGTTATTGGTCTCTTAAACTGACAACATGCTGATTTCCTTCCCCCCCAACTTCAAATCTTTGAAGTTTCCCTCCTAGTCAAAACTGTCAGGATTCAGCACTCTGTCTCCATGTACAAAATCCTCAAAGTCTTTTATGTAAAAATTGTTAAAACGCTAATATATAAACAGATAATTTAGAACAGTGGATGGGACGACAGAAACCATTTATGTTTATAAAAGTTTGCCTTGAAATAAGTATCTGAAAGACGTGTTTAGGCAGGTCGGGGCCAACACGAAGAAGGCCGCAAGTAACTGCAAAATTATACTCAGTAATTATTGACATACTTGATTGAGTGTAGAACTGGACAGATCACAAGTGTGCAAAATGGCAAACCACACTATTAGAGGCAGAGGACTATGGGTTGCATCAGCATTGCTGTTGATCCAGAAGTATTTTGCAGAAGCAGAACGAGAAAAATAAAGCAGGAGGAGGCAGAGGAGACAAAATGATTTACTGGCCAATGTTAAATTAGTGGGCAAATCTTGTGGATTATGACAGATGCACTCAGCTTGTTCTCACGTGCCTCCTAGGACTCTGTTTTGAGGTGAATTGGTAGGACGTGTGGGTGTGAACGGAACTGGCTTTCTTAGCTACTATGGGTGCTCTAGGGCAGTGATTCTCAACCTTCCTAATGCCGCGACCCTTTAGTACAGTTCCCAACCTAACCCTGACCCCCAACCATAAAATTATTTTCGTTGCTACTTCATAACTGTAATTTTGCTACTGTTATGAATCGTAATGTAAATATCTGGTATGCAGGATGTGTTTTCATTGTTACAAATTGAACACAATTAAAGCATAGTATTCCCGTCAACCACAGCTGAATATAAAAGTGTTGTTTTACCTCCAAAACTGCTGCTTTCTACACAGTAGCTGCTCTCTAGTGTATTTGTATGGGGTGTATGTGATGGGGTTGGCGCGATGATGTCATCACGCCAGGTACTCGTATGTGGGCGGACCTGCCTGTAGACGGATAGGGGAGTGGTGTTTTGGTTCCTATGTGTTTTCCTATGATCATAGACAACGCCTGTGAAAGAGATTGACCCCACAAAGGGGTCACGACCCACAGGTTGAGAACCACTGCTCTAGGGGATGAAACTATGGGTGACTTCTACCCTCACTTCTGTAGGTTGGATATGCCACTCTTTGGCCTTTTTTGGTCACAAACAGTCCAGGAACAGAGCACCGTAATTGAGAAGGTAGCAGAGGAAAGGGGGCTCAATCATTATTTATTATGCCAGTGATAAAGGCACTTACCTGTTTTCATCTTCCAGGTGCCTTTGTGGCTTTCAGGATGCAAGTAGGGACAGACGCTTGAGGATGTTTTGAAAAAATGCATGACAGATATTTCAATAAGGCACACCCATCTGGGATTAAATTCTGTTGCTGCTCATCCAGTAGATACTACGCATGTGGTCTCACAGAATAAATCGTAGCACTAGTTTTGTAATCAGTGGTTTGGTTCAACGGAAACGTCAGTTCCTTTTCTTTTGCTTTTTGCTTGGGTGTAAATTGCGGGATTTTTTAGAGGCAAGTGGCTGTTTATGCAGCATCTGGTCTGAGAGCAGTGTTGAGAGCCAGATTTCTAGGTCATAGTAGAATTGAAATTAATTGCTGTTAATGTTCAATGAATCTACACACGAGTAAGAAGGACTGTTTAGTATGTGTTTTTATGTAATTTGGATGTAAACCTCTGTATCTGCACAGCTCCAATAAATGGAGCCTGGCCTGGATTAAGAAGGTCCTTAATCCAGACCTTTGGCAGTACCGTTTAATTGGCACTACGAGAGAGATCAGGGTCCTGATCCAGAACGTGGCAGGCACACAGATGACCGCTTCCAGTGTTTCAGATTATTGGGGGGGGGGCTACTTTTCAGCGATGCACCTTACTATGTGCCTACAAAAAACACCTCCCCCCCCCCCCCCGGCCCTGAGCCTAGGAACTTTGGTTCCTAGCCTTTGGATGTGTGGCTGAAAATCTCACATGACCTTTGCAGCCATGGTGTGGGCTTATCCACATCAGTGTGGTCAATTCAAACCGTGCCCATGATTTAGATTAGTAGGCTGGGCTGTTCCAGACCCAGTGATACAGGATTAAATACTTGAGTTAAATGCAGAAAGGGCCAAACTCTTTGCTTATTTCAGTGGTAGCAGGGGGGAAACAAAATAACTATGGTAAAGAAATAATATTTCTTATCCCTTCCTCTTTTGGTAGCATAAGCCCTCAAAATGATCAAAATCAGATGGATTGGTTTGGAAAATTTCACTATTCCACTCTTACACTTTCAGTTGGATAAATTAGGAAGATTTTATCAGGGTTACGAATGTAATGGAAGGCATATTCTGCTTCTAGCAGGGAAATTGATGGTTTTTTGTTTAAAAACGAGAATTTTATTGTGTGCTTCCTCTAAGTGTCTAGCAGGACATAGGCCACTGGGCTAGACACAGCAGGGCGCTTTTATATCCTAAATTGCTCTGATTTTTTTGTTGTTGCTTCAGCCTGCACTTTGACCCCTGAACTTTGTGAGCGTGGCTCCCTTTTTACTTGACCCACTTCAGTGGGGAAACAATTGGATTTGGCATGGAAGCTTCATGCTCTGTTTACGAAAGGAAGCCATGGCTTCAGAGGTTATAATCCCCTGTTGCTATACAGTGTAACCTCCCAAGTATCTTTCACCAGAACACATTTTCAAGATTTCCTTCTCTCCCGCCCTTGCTGTGAACGTGTGCTGTGAATTGTGATACCTTTTCTCATAATCTCTGCCCCCTTTTCACTGTTGTGTGATTTGGTGGCGTTTGAGAATGAATTCCAGGGTCCGTTTTGCTGGAATGGGCAACTGCATTGCAGGGATTTCACCTTTTACAAACAGAGCTGGACTGAAACTGGGAAAGGCCATGATTTGTCACACGAGAGAGGCGGAGTCACCCGGGACATAGCATGTCCTTGCTAGAAAATTTCCTGTGAGCTCTTGCGCAAGTAGATCAAAATGCAAGGATCCTCCAAGGTTGACACGAACAATGCCTATTCTTTACAGGCCTCAGCAACCCTGAGGTCCTCATGCTTCATTCCATTGGTGAAATAACCCCCAGGAGGCTTTCTAGCAAGTGAGCACCCAATTCTGGCAGCCTCTAGGCTTGTTCTCGCTTAACTGTAGGGGATGGTGCAAGTGCAGCAACCCACCGAATTTAAGATTGGGCAAAGTGGTGTGCGTTCCTACTTCAAGGGCTGGAGCAGTTCTGAATCTGGCCACTAGCACTTGACATTCGGATGGCCAGGCCCAGTCCAGCCAGATCGCCACAGCAATGGTCACAGCAACATCCAGCACACATCCAGTTACGCAAGTTTATATTGTAACAATGCAGTTTTAGTAACAAATAAAAACATGACTACCGTCTGGAGAAACTCTTGCCCAACAGAAATTGTAGCATTGTTGTGAGTCACTAAGTCTTATGGTCTGGCACTGAACTAGGTGGGTCTGAAGTGCATTGTTTCCTAAAAGCGACATGCCCATCAGCTCTAGGGAGTTCTTATCCCTCCTTTTCCCCCCATTAGCAAATGGGCCTATTTCATTGCAGCCTCCACCTGGGATAGATCTGAGCCTTTAGAGCATGCATACTTAAAGCAAAGCCTGCAAATTGTGAGCAACCTTGAGGGGAAAGACAATTTTTAGCCTTCCCAAAAATAGTTTAATTAAAAATAAACTCTCTTTCCTCCACGCAGTAGTAGCCTGTCGCTTAACATTGGTAGGCTGTGTACAGGAAAGCTTTAAATATTGAAGCACATGTTTTTGTTTGTTTTTGTTATAGCGACCAGATCTTTATCTGACTGTGTGTACCAAGAAATTAGCATCTATTTTTTAAAACACTTTGAAACTGTTTATATATTGTTTATGGGACAATTGCAAATTGGAGCCAAGCAGTAGTTGGTTGTCTAGGGGCACTTCCATCCCCCCCCCCACTCCTGGACACTTACCTGTGGCGTGCATGGTGTCTGGGGGCCACCGTCTTCAACCCCAATGGCTGTGCCAGAATTCGTGCTCCAGCGTGCATGTGCCAACACCATCAGCAGGGCAACCCTGACACATGACATAGTGTGCCAGTACACCTGCGCAGCATGTCAGGTGACCCTCCAGCAGCATAGAAATGCAAATAGGCCTTCCCGGAGTCTTTCTGGCCCCGGAGCAGGTAAAAGTAAGTTCACAAGTGAAGCATTTAATCGTACTCCACACATAAGGCCTATTTGCGTTTAGGTTTCTGGCTAATAATTAGGACAGCCCTGGGACAGAGCATTCACTCTGTGAAATCATGCTCCACACTCAGCCCAAGCCGTCCCCGGCCATCCCCAAGCTGTCTGGCAGGGAGAGCATTCACACTCTCCCTGTTGGATAGCTCTGGAGCCCTGCCCCGGGCTGCCACCATTATTTATTTATTTATTTGTATTTCTATCCCTATTGGGCCCGCCGGCTGGCAACCCCTTTTGGGGGTGGTGTGAGACCAGGCCAGGGCCATCCCGGGGTCCCGCGGGTTGCTGCTGACCCAATCAGACCGTCTGCAGCCTGTGGGGCCCTCCTGGGCGCTGCAGTTCAATCCTGGCACGCTCTGCCCCCCCGTGTCTGAACAGGTAGGTCCAAACAGGTAGGTTGTGGGAACAAGTAGGTTGGGAACGCGTCCCTTGCCAGGCGGAGTGAAAGGTCGTTCCATCCTTGCGTGTACCAGCCTTAGCCCTACAGTAATCTCATGGTGTATGGAAGGAGCAGTTTCTGATTTGGAAGTGGCTTCCTGAAGTGCAGATCTTCTATTGGGTACACACTGCAGGGCAACCAATAGGCCAAGTGTGGAAAGGCCCCTGGTCTCTCTTTCTCTCTCTCTTTCTTCACACTTTCTGTCTACACATCTCAGCTGACTTGAACTGCTCCGTTGATCCCTTTTCCACTCTGCAGAAACGACAGTGAAAAAATTGTGCGAACAAGGGCTGCATTCATCCCACTGTGTCTCCTGGTCATGGATAGGCTGATGTTTGTCTCAATCATCCAGTGTCTCATTAATGATACTGTTGGTACTCCAGTAACAGGTGATTATGATGCTCTGGGCAGAAAACAGTTAGCTGCCCCCTGTGGTTGTACCAACAGTTATTTGCCTCAATTATATCCCAGAATCACTAGCTGGGACTCGAGGCAAAAAAGCTGTTTGAAAACAGTGCGGGCAGCTACATGGAAGGACCAGGGAGGGATCCTGCGGCACGTGGTTGCTACATTTCCTGTCATCCCAGAAGTCATTGCTACATTAAGAATATCCGTGAACCTGTTGGGAAGGAGAAAATGGAGGAGGAGAAGACGAAGAAGAAGAAGAGTTGGCTTTTCTACCCTGCTTTTCTCACCCATTTAAGGGGACTGAAAGTGGCTGACAGACCTTCTGTTCTCCCCACAACAGGCACCCTGTGAGGTGGGTGGGGCTGTGAGAGCTCAGCCAAGAGCTGTGACTAGCCCAAGGTCACCCAGCTGGCTTCATGGAGAAATGCGGAATCAAACCTGGTATTCCCAGATCAGAGTCCAGCTTTGTCAGCTGCTTTGAGTCCCCTTAAACGGGTGAGAAAAGCGGGGTAGAAAAGCCAACTCTTCTTCTTCTCCTTCTCCTCCTCCTCCTCCTCCTTGTGCATCATCTAGATTCACTGGCACAAAACAGGGCATCTCTACATGCCTACCAAGTGCAGATCACAACCACGCAATGCCCTCTTTGACTCCTAGGGCAGGGAGAAAGGCAGAGTTGATATCATAGGATCACACGTCACATGAGATAGCTTTCCACCTCCACAGCCTCATGACTTTCTGTGTCTGCAGCTGAGCCCAGCACTTTTACAGCTGGACGTGCCAACGGATCACAAAAGCTGTTGTGACTTCTCTGGGATTGGAAACAAGGGCTTCATGAAAGTTGTAGCAGTGTTGCTGTCTCTTCTGTGGCAATTCCTGGCCTCCTACCACAGACCACAGCCTTTCAGAAGGCCGTCTGGATGATTCCTCTTTATTTCTGGCCTCTGTGAAAACAGGAATACTGTTGAGTGGTTTTTAGTTCTAGATTCATTGATTTCCTCCTCTGTGCTTACTTTGCTAATGTGGCTTTTAAAAACTGTATATATTACACTACTGAGCAGCCTGTGTTCAAGTGCTTTGTAAGTGTGTCTCTTGAGTAGCTTCCAGATATTGCTGTACTAGAAATTGTGTAGACAGTTTTTGGATAATTCAGTAACAAAACAGCCAGAAAAGAGTGGTCTAGTGTGGCTTTGCTTTGTTCCTCAAATGTTTAATCTACCCTTCACCTACATGTGAACTCTGCAGTTCAAAACGATACGGGTGCATCTCCATGTGCATTTTAATCCAAATGGCGTCCGAATTCGGGAAGGACTTTCCCCATGACTTATGTAATTAATCCGAATTCAACATCCAGGCGTCCCCATGCAATTTCCTATTCCCAGATTTTATGAGGACTTTCCTGTTGAATTCTACAGATTGCATATCGCTAAGATCACAGCAGATAATGTGTGCAGATGACATTCACAAGCATGAGAGCAGACATGATCTTTCATTCCAGTAAGGAAGGCTTTTATCGTCTTCATGACTGCAGTATAGGAGCTAGCTAAATTCTTTGTTGGTTATGTGAATGGATGCAGGAAAGTAAATACATGGTTTGCAGCTTATCCACTAAGGTCTACATCTTCAGTCAGCAACATACAAATAAAAAAGCACACATCATGGCATTGTTAAGGCAATATGAACACTTGTGAGATTGCATGAAGTCACTAAGCCCGGCTCCCGCATGTAACATATCCTGCCCATCTGGAGGCAGGCTTCATGATCCTGCCTACCTTACAGGAAGCAAGGAGCTCAGAATGGTCACGCTCTTCATGCCCAGACTATCCACGTGGAGTTTATGAACTCAGTAAGTTCAGCACTAGGCTTCCCAAGAAAATCTCGCCTGGTTCCTGCAGTCCACCACTGCTGGTGGAAAATTATCCCTGAAGACCATCAAGGGACATTGCAGGTTCTGCTGATTGGTCTTGTTTTATTCATCACTAGTCTGCAGTGTTGAGCTCACAATGTGTATCTTTGAGTAGAGACCTACATTCAAACTGGGGAAAAAAGGCACCCAGTGAGAACCTGAGGGAGGGGGCACTAATGGTGTCATCAGGCGTGCAGGCCCCTTTTGAGCAGAAGAATGTGCCTGTGGCAGTGTCCTTCTCATCATGTGGAAGGACTCTGAGAACATAAGAACATAAGAGAAGCCCTGCTGCATCAGGCCACAGCCCATCTAGTCCAGCGTCCCGCCACACACGTTGGCCCACCAAAGGCTCATGGGCATTTCAAGCAGAGACAAGGGCAAACCTTCTCCTACTCTCCAATCCCAGCAAATGAGCTTAAAAGTATCCTGCTTTGTCCTCCCAGCCTGAAAGATGCACCTAGGCATCCATTCTAGTAGCCATTGATACATCTGTCATCCATAAACTTGTCTAACCCTTCCTTACAACCATCTAGGCTGGTAACTGTTACCACCTTTCCCGGCAGCAGATTCCATGAACCAATGACCCTCTGGCTGATGAAATACTTTCCCTTGTGGGATCCGACTCTCCTACCCATTGGGGATCTGCAGTGGCCAGTATACCAGACAAGAAAGTGTACTAAGGAGTCTCTCTTCTAATTTTGTGACCCCTAGGCTCCACTTTGGCATCCTGATTTATAATATCAAACATCAGCATAGATTGCAGGAGTGATGCCACACAGTCTAATAAAAGATGCAACAAAGGTCACTTTAAAACCTTTTGAAATAAAACTGACGTCTGTTTTTTTCAGCATGCTCCTTAGACTGGTCCTTTCTCTTTAAGCGAGGAAACTTACCAGTGGTTTTTGTTGACCTTTAAGAATGACCGAGTAGCACAGTATCTGACCATAGGCTAACTAAATTGACATTCCAATATGGGAAAATACAACAGTCCTTTAGAATCAAGCCTTGGGCTTTTTTGGTTTTTAGATTGCACAGGGCTGATCTGGAGTTAACAGGCAGAAGCATGTAATTAGGTACAATATTGACAGAACAAATATCTGCAACAAAAAAATAGAACTATCAATACTATTGATTTCTTTTGCCTCGTCTGTAAATAGCACCACATCATAACTGTTAAAAGTAAGGTTTCTCCCCTCACACCCAGGGCTCCAGGGAAGATCTGTTGGCTTGGCTTTTATCTTGTTTGGGTACTCAAATTCAGGATCTTCTATGTACTATACTGATTACAGATGTGCATGAATGTTCAAATGAATTCAAAATCCAGTCGAATCGGCTGAATTTCGACATTCAAATTGAATGTCCTTAAATTTGAAGTTTTGATTCAGTTTTTGAATTTCAGATCTATTTGTTTGAATTATCCGGACATTTGTATGTGTATGGGATCGTACATGATGCGTACTTGAAGATCCACATCTTTCCTCTGTCCATACACATATGTATGGATCTGTACGGGATGAAAATGGGTTGCATACGGGATAACTGTGGGATGCATACAAATGTGTATGGACCCGGGGAAGATGTGTATGGGCATCTGCAGATGCTGTCGGCATTTGCAAGCGCAAATTCAAATGAAAAATTCAAATGAATAGATTTGAATTTGCTTAATTTGAATCCTGAAAATGGCATTTGTGCACACTTGAGCGCTAGTCAACTTCATCCGCTCCCTTCCCCTGGGATCGGATAATCGCTTTATTTGATCCTGGGGCCCGTCCTCCTCTGGGCATCGCCCTTTTGGCAGCGGCACCTCCATGACTGTGCGTGTGGCAGCCCCATTGCTTTGATGACACTGATGCTCTGTGCATGCGTAGTCACGTCTACAGTAGTCTGAGGTGTCAGCACACTTGCGCGGGACCTCAAACCATCCCGGCTCGCCAGCAAGAGCGAATGCTTGTGCCTCTGGAGGCTTCAGGTAAGTACTTAGGTAATGGTAGTTTAGGTGTGGAGCACGATTGCCTGCTCCACACCAAATCAGTGAGTAGTGCGCTTCTGGGGAGGGCAGGCATGCTTGGAGGCTCTGACAGCCTACTCGATGTGTGCATGCTCTTCCCCAGAGCTGTACTAATTATGCACTAGAACAGTGGTTCTCAACCTTTTTAAGGCCTCGACCCCAAAATGAAGTTCCAAAAGCCTTTGCGACCCCAGGGGCGGGGTGGGGGGCGTGGCGTGGCGGAGCCGGGCCGGGGAGACGCTCTGACTGCCTGTTCCTCCAGCCTCTCTCTGGTGGAAGTGGGAGAGCCGGCTGCCAGGAGCGTTTGTTTGTTCTTTGTGGCCAGCGGCAGAGGGACGTTGCGGGGCAGGCTGGAGAGGCGAGAGAAGGAAAGGGTGCAGAGGAATGTGCCGGGGGGTACCTGGTCGGGAGCATCGCGGGGCACGCGGGGGGGCCAGAGGGACATGGTGCGACCCCAGGAAAAGTGTGGTTCGACCCCATGTGGGGTTGCGACCCACAGGTTGAGAACCACTGCACTAGAAGCTGTAGTATGAAAAGTCCTCAGATTGGTGTCTGAAAACTGGTGATGCCTCTGGTGATCTGAACCTGTGTGGAAGCTCAAAGAGTGTAGTTAATCAGTCAGTAGAACATACTGCAATCTAGGGATGCGGTTCAGTTTGAAGAGAACTGGACCTATTCAGTTTGCACCGCAAACTAGTTCAGTTGAGTCAACCAAACAGTTTGTTGCTTTTTATTTTAAGCCAAGTATAAAGAGCTATTTTTATTTTATTTGTTTATATTTATATTTGTATCCCGAAGGTCTGAGGATGGGTAACAACCTTTAAAACAACAAATTAAAACCAATGTTAAAACCAAGAACATACATAAAAACATTTAAAAGATTCAGGTTATTAAAATACTAAAAAAAAAATAGTATTTGCCATAGGGGGGAAAGTATAATCACATCAGCCAAAGGCCAGGGCAAAGAGGTGCGTCTTCACCTCCTTCCTGAATATAAACAGAGAAGGGGTGTAACGCACCTCAAGGGGGGGGGACTATTCCATAACCTGGGGGCCATTGCCGAGAAGGCCCTTTCCCGCGTTCCCACCTGTTTCACTATTGAGGTGGTGGGACAATCGGGAGGGCCTCAGCTCCAGATCTCAAGGCACAGGGAGGTCCGTATGGGAGAAGACGTTCCTTTAGATATTTGGGGCCCAAGTCATTTAGGGCCTTGTAAGTCAGAGTTAACATCTTGACTTGGGCTTGGTAGTGAATTTCGGTTCCATTTCAAACCAGCTTAGCAGGAACCAGGGTGGTTTACAGGATTCTGTTTGAAGCCCTCACTGGTTTGGGTCAAATTCAACCAGCAGGCAGTTCAGTTTGAATCTGAAACATTTAACCCCTCCCAGTGTGTGTCAAACTGGCTTGGCACATCCCTACTGTAAAGGTAGGCATTCCTCTCTGTAGATTTGAAAAGCAGCACATAGCTGTACACCTTTGCACATTTGTGTTGGAAACGCCCTTCTCTAAGGATGTTACAGCACATCAAGTAATAATACTGTATATGACAAGCTAAGACATGTTACAGTGATTTTGGCAAGGCAGCTTCATCCTACAGAAATTATCTTAACACGTTAGAAAAAGTTGTCACTGTAGAAAGGTGCTGTGGGCCTTTCTTCTGAAGAATCTCTTTGCCCCATTCTCTGTATCCCCTCCTCCAGCAAAAAGCTTGAACAAACTAATAGCAGCATCTGAAATCCTCTGTATTGTGTGTGACCTTGGTCTATGCATAACATCATTAAAACATCTAGAGGCAACATCTAGGCCTCTTCATCCTGGAAAGACCCCATTTAAGAAGGGAATTGATTGAAGGATATAAAATCATGCACGGTATAGAAAAGGTGGATAGAGAGGATTTCTTTTCTCTATCACACATTACTAGAATCAGGGGGCACTCTATGAAGCTGATGGGTAGGAAGGTCAGATCAGGCAAGGGGAAGTATTTCTTCACCCAGAGGGTCGTCAGTCTATGGGATTTGCTGTAAGAAGAAGTGGTAACAGCAACTAACCTGGATGGATTTAAGGATGGGTTGGACAAATTTATGGATGACCCATGTATCAGTGGCTACTAGAATGGTTGCCTAAGTACATCTTTCAGGCTGTGGGGACAAGCAGGATATCTCTTAAGGCCATTTGCTGGGATTCGAGAGCAGGAGAAGGGTTGTCCTTGTCTCTGCTTGAGATGCCCATGGGCAATTGGTGGGCCACTGTGTGCGACAGAATGCTGGACCTGATGTGCTGTGGCCTGATCCAGCAGGGCTCCTCTTATGTTCTTATGTTCTAACATTGACTGTGAAATAAGAAGCTAATCCTGGACCCTTTTGCACTTCCTTTCCCATCCTGTAGGTGTGTGTTAGAAACGAATGTTGACTAGTCCTTGCACTTATAAGCACTAGTCAATGCTGGCCCACCCTAGTGCGATTGATCACTTACCAGTTTTCAATTGCTCGACTGATCCTCTACAGGGCACTGCCATCTTTGATCCAATGGCCTGTTTGACTGCGCATGTGCCAGCGCTATCACTACAGCAACGCTGATGCTCTACACAAGCACAGTTGCGTCAGGGTGTCATTTGAGCTGCCAGCACACTTGCGTGGCTGCTCAGATGGCCTCCTGACCAGGAAGAGCGCAGATAGTCGCCAGCTGGACACTTCCAGGTAGGTTCCCGGTTGTGTGGGTAAAGGTTAGGTAGCTTGTGGTACACAATTTTGTGCACCACAGCTAGTTTAGAATTAGGCAACATCTGGGAAGGCAGGGAACACTTGTAGGCTGTAAGCGCCTCCTGCAAGTGCAGATAAACTTGCCCAGAGGTTGACTAAGGGAGTTTTTCTACCGTGCTCCTTTAATCCGGATCTAAGAAGATCCGGATCTAAGGAATGGGTACATCCCTTAATCTGGATCTAGTAGATCCGGATTAAGGGAAGTACCCAATGTGTTTCCATAGATGGTCTCGCACCCAATAGCAACGTATGCTGTCTTCCCTGCTGTGGAAACACCTGAGCACCCATTTGCAAATCCAGATTGACCCACAAGGGGTCTGCCTGTCACCCCAGTGTTTAGGGGGACAGGGGTTGCAATCTCCTTTAATGGGGTCTACATTAAATCTGGATTATAGGTCCTGAAGGACCTATTATGATCCGGATTTCCCTAGCTGTGGTGGAAACAAATGTGTCCCTAATGGGGTCTGTGGTTGAAATGGGGCCATCCAGCTCTCAGCCAAAAGGGTCCTTAATGGGTGCTAAAATGGGTACTTAGTGACAGTGGAAAAACACCCTAATTATAAACCACAGGCTGTGGCGCAAATTGGTGGGCTATTGTCACTTTCTGGACAATACTGTAATTACTTTTGAGTTTATGAGAAATTCATTTAGATCTTGAGCAATTTTACACTGGAGAATGTTTTTTTTTTTTTAAAGCAAGTAAATATTGTGCTTGCAAAACTGGCAGTCTATTCTTACATTATCATGTTCTGTCTAGGGGATAGTCTGGATTTTTTTTAAAAAGGAATTGTTGAATAACTTCCAGAAATCTTACATGCATGCTTCAGAAAAAAAAGCAGATCAAGAAATCCTAAAGTCATATGTTCAAGGAAATAGCTGAAATTCCATTGAGGATGCATAGTTGCAAAAATATACAATCATTTATGTAGCTTTTTTCAGTGTTAAATAGGCATCTGGTTTCCATGTGCCTAGAAAGTTTACACTGGTAATTAACTTGGGAATTAAAAAATATTTAGTTTCAAGGAGCCCCAAAAGCTAGAAATGTTGCTCTTATGTATATATGTGTGACGGTTTCAGGGTTCAGGCTGCAATGGGTAGTAATATTTCTTTGCTTCCTTGCAGATTTCTTTGCAAACTGTATTTGCAAGCCCTGGCTACAAGCTACAAAAAGGGCGGGAAACCTTGCCTGGGCCCTGTTGCATTGATTGGCTGCTGGCAATTTGGAGAGAAAACCTGTCCAGGGACCTGGGGGCGTGATTGACAGCAGGAGGAGTTTCCCTCAGTTGCCAGTAGCAACAGCCAATTGGAGCCCAAGTGGCTGAAGGGTATAAGAAGCAGTGAAGGCAGCAAACAGGGTCTTTTGACTGGGCAAGTTCTGAAAGATACGGATAGGAGAGATCTGTCACTGAGGGAAATTTTGCCAGGAACTGACCAGTCTGGTCCTGTTCTTTGGGGGGGGGGACAGAAGGAGATGGCCATCGTTGGTTGACTCTCTGAGGGAGCTGCAACCCACAGCCAGGCAAGGAGGTGCCAAGCCTTGCTGACAGCAGGACAGAGTTGCTGTACTTTGGGGAGCCTTGGGTAAAGCTGAGCAAACCAGAGGAGATAAGTGGGTAGGATTATCTGCTTGGGAGCAACGGGAGTCTTGGAAGCTAAGAGAGCTGCTTACGCTTGAGGCTTGCTGTTCTATGAAACTGTTGATCTTTACCTTGCATATTCTGAACTTTCTATTCACCCTTTCAGTTCTCTAAATCTTAATCTCAGTAAACCTGTTTTGATTTACACTTTAAAACACTTGCTACCAGTGTTTTGCATTTAGACTGTAGTATGTATTATTTTATTTTATTTTATTTAAGGGATTTATATCCAGCCCTTCGTTAAATGGTCCCACGGCAGGTTACAATAAGAATAAAACATACCAAATATTAAAATATAATTTGAACAGTTGATTGTTAAGTATTGAATTGAATGCAAGAAAATTAGTATTTGTTTGAACAGATCCCCTTTGAATGTAGTGGGATTCAAATTTGATGTGAATGTTCAATCCCATATGAATCCCATACGGATCCCATATAAATCCCATACGAATGCATACGAATCCCATATGAAGCTTCATACAAATGAATCAAAATATTTGATTCAAATTCAAATGTTAGTCTTCAAATGTGCAAACATTCAATTCAAATACGAGTGACCAAATTCAGGCAAATCTGTATGCATTTCAAATGTTACAAATATTTGTGCCTAATTCTGTTGTCAAGAGAACTGCCAAGGAGAGCTAGGTAAATCAAAGCATTCACTCTAGGCAGGTTTCTTTTACAACTAGCAAATTCAATGTATTTACTTCCGGTTTTGGAGGAACATCGGATTGGCACGGGAGAGACAAGCTCCTATACCTGTAGTGATTTACTGCCCTGAGAAATGTAAGTAAATAACATTTCTTAGTGGTCTGCGCTGCTGAGGTACAGCAGATACTAAGGAATTTCTTCAAAAGATCAGTCTATCCAATCCAGCAGAAACCAAGGCCATCAATTCCAACGCTACGGAGGCAAAGTAAGATCCAAAAATCCTTCTTTTTAATGAAGATATAAAGGAAATTAAAGATTAATGGATGTTTTGAAAGCACCTTGGACCTAAAGCTCTGTTCGGATAACCTTGACAGCGGCTTTAATGAAGGTAAACATTCAGAACAGCCTATAATTTAAGAGAGAATGGATTGCAACTGATATAAGAAAACAGAAGCCAAGATAATTCTTTTGGAAGGAATTTGATAAATGGAAGTGTGGGAGACATACTTAATTAAATATTATGGATCTGGAGAGAGGGAAAAGAGTATAACAAGTTATAACTATTGTGAAAATTAAGAAAAATTTGCTTAAAGGGAGGTAAACGATGGGGGGAAAAGGATTTTATACAGAATTAAAGTCCTTTGTATTGAGACTGATAAACAAAATGAATAACCTTGAATAGTTAACCCTAAAAATTCAAAAAGAAATAAATCAAATTAGATCTGAAGCGTTGCGACAGATGAATGCAGATGGAAAAAAGATGGCGACAGAGAAAAAAGGGAAAAAGGAACTCAACCAACGCAGAAAGACAACTGCTGCCTGGAGTGACAGATGAAGGGAAAAGATCATAGGGGAAACCAACATGTACTGGGAATGCAGATTTACAACACCTTAAATCTGGAGATCAGCAGAGGATGGGGAATTTGTGGAACAGAGTTGCAGCTGGCACTGAAGAGGATCTCCCCCCAAAGTGGGCAAAAGGGGGAAAATGAAACCTAAGAGACGCTATTACTTAAAAATGTAAAAAGGAAATTTAAAGCAACACAAATTTGGGTTTAGAATTCGAAAGATTAATGATGTAAAACTGTTGAATGGGATTGTAACGTCTGCCACCAGATGTAAAGGCTGCCGCCAGTTGTAATGGCCGGTTTTTATAACGTTTCAGTTTAAGTTACTTTACTGTTTTGGGTAGCGTATATTTATATTCTAAAATAATGATTCAAAATCAGAACTTCCCCTTTACCAATGGGTCTGTTCCTTCTGTCTCTAAGTCTTGATATTAACGTAGCAAAACAGCTAGACTCACTGTCTGAGCTCCTCCCCCAACTCTGCCTAACCAGCAGTGGGTTACAGTATCTGTTTAGAACTCCGGCCTAACTTGGCTCACTTTGAAAACAGAGTACTCAGTTGAAGCTTCTTTAAAATAACAAGAAAACAAGTTTATTGTGTACAGCTTTTTTAATAATGAACAGGTAAGTTCACTATGTCCATCACAGGTCCATTCACCCTTCTGACTGAACTGGCCCCAGCTTCCTCACGCAGCCCAAGGACTCCAAACTATTCAGATTAATGCCAGCAGCATAAGTAATATATAACCATTTCAATTCTTTTACTTTCTAAACACCGTATATTCACTATTGACTCAGGACTCTATTCCCCAGCTTCCCTCAGGACAGCTTAGAGCCCGTTTCCCTCCTGTTAACCACCCTCTCTGGTCAGTTAACCCCAGGCAGAGAACATTAACAACTCCCTCAGGCTCCCTTAAATACTAGCCTGGCTGGTGAGCTGCAACCTGATTGGTTGATGTTCCTCCAGGATTCTATTTCACCCTCTCTCCTGGAGAGCTAGAATAGCCCCCCCTTTACCAACTTACCATTTCTAAATAATCCACTTTGATGACACTTTTAACAGTATAGACAAATAGTTTTTGCCACACTTTGTAATTTAACCAAAATAATTTTGGGTGAGGGGTCCTCACGGGCACCACAGGGATCATAGTAAAGATTGGTAATATTAAGAATTTTGAGGTTTTTTAGTTATTATGATTGCAATTGGTGGAGAAAGACTGAAATAGTGAAGCAAGTATATGACTGTATTAATGGTCTTTTAGATTTTAACCCCCTCCCCTTGCATTGGGGAAATTTTTTGAAAAGATGGGTTTCATTTATGAAAGATAATTAGGATATTAATAAAAATTTCTTGGTAAAGAGGGTACATATTAAAATGAGAAGAAATATTTTTCCGTTTCCTTTTTCTCTATTTCTTTTTTTTCTTTCTTTTCTTTAGAAGTTAAGAAAATGAGTTATATAGTTAGTATTATTGAAATAAGGCAGAGTAAACTATTTTAGTATTAGAAGGAAAGAAGGTTGAGATAGTTTCGAGCTAAAAATATATAGTTTGGGTTTAAAAAAGGTTAGAATAAGAAAGCTGGGTGTGGAATACAATATAAAACAAAATGATATTAAGTGTTTAGATTAGAAATGTAATAAAAATGTTAAAGAAGGAGGTTAAAGGACATATTGCTATAGAAATATAATCTGGTTATAAGTGGAATAGGTAGATTAGAATATTTCTTTCTGTTCTGTCTTATTCGATCTCCCCTTTTTAGTATTAGTAATTTAGATTTATAATATAAGATGTCAATAAAAGGTTGGTATTTCCTGGTCGAATGGATTATGAAGAACGAAAATAAGCAAGGCTAGCTCTGACAAAGGAACTGGTCAGCTGATAAATAAGAAACTTTCAGTGAGTAGACAAAATACAAGAAGAACGAGAGACGCTGGAGAAACAGGAAGTCATCAAAGGCAACAAGAAAATGTTGATAAGGGATGAATTAATGTTTTGTGTAATGTTTTTAAGGTGTCAAAGAAAAAAATATTTCAATAAAGAATATATACAAAAAAATTCAGTGTATTTAGTGCAAGTAGATGTTATTAGGATTATTTCCTGAACATTCAGCTCACTAGTTAATGTTTGGTAGGAGCTTCACTTCTAAGTCTCTCGTTATGGAAAGACACAGAAGAAGGGAGTTCTCGTAGGCATTTTAGAACACCTGTTACTGGAAGTTGGAGGAATGGAATTTAAAATAACCGCTGATAGGTAACCCTAAGATAGTAGAAAAGGATTTTTTAAAAAGGAAACAGTAGGAGGAGAGGACTCAAGGTAACGAACTCTTCAGGTCAAGGTAAGCTCCTACTGAGCATGCAGGGACAACCATGTGGTTTTCTTGGAACGCCTCCAGGAATGAGAGGAGGAGGGGAATCAGCGCTCGACAGTGTCCACCTGCTGCAAGCCCAGCAGCACCCAGCCCAACGCCCCAACGCCGCCAGGGACGAGAGGAGGAGGGGAGTCAGCGCTCAACAATGTCCAACTGCTGCAAGGCTACAAAGGCCCAGCAGCACCCAGCCCAATGCCCCAACACCATTATGGACAAGGGGAGGAGGGAGACTCAGTGTGCGACTAATTCTACCTGTTGTGAGGACTACAGAGACTTATTAGCCAGCCATCCCACCTGTTTATAGGGTTTTTTTCTTCTAATTATTATTATTGCTGCATAGTGTATTGGTAGTTATAGCATGTAATGTGGTTTTGGTGTGTGTAAACTGCCTTGGCAAAGAGTTTTCAATTTGAATTGTTGATTATTCTTATTTGTTGTATTTCTTTGATTTAATTGATTGAATTTGTGTTGCACCTTGTTCTTCCATTTGTTGTAAACCGCCTTGAGCAAATTTTACGTTTGGAAAGGCGGTATATCAATGGAAATGGAAATGGGAAATGGAATAGTGGCTCTCAACCTTCCTAATGCCACGACCCTTTAATACAGTTCCTCATGTTGTGGTGGCCCCCAACCTAAACTGTGTTGTTTCTAAAGTCTCTGGCCTCAATGTAAATACAGTTCCAGTACAAAATGCACAGAATGATGAGATGAAGATCAGAGGTTGCAGGGCTCTGAAACAACACAATTTTAGAGAGAGGCAGATACAGTGGTACCTTGACATACGAGTTTAATTCGTTCCGTAACCTTGCTCTTATGTCAAATCACTCGTATCTCAAAGCAATTTTCCCATTAATCCATTCCAGCTCCCAAAACACCACCTCAGTTGCTTTTGTTATGTACTGTACTGTATTTACATACTCGTATCTCAAATCTTGCTCTCATCTCAAAGCAAAATACAGTGGTACCTTGACATACGAGTTTAATTCGTTCCGTAACCTTGCTCTTATGTCAAATCGCTCGTATCTCAAAGCAATTTTCCCATTAATCCATTCCAGCTCCCAAAACACCACCTCAGTTGCTTTTGTTATGTACTGTACTGTATTTACATCCTCATATCTCAAATCTTGCTCTCATCTCAAAGCAAAATACAGTGGTACCTTGACATACGAGTTTAATTCGTTCCGTAACCTTGCTCTTATGTCAAATCGCTCGTATCTCAAAGCAATTTTCCCATTAATCCATTCCAGCTCCCAAAACACCACCTCAGTTGCTTTTGTTATGTACTGTACTGTATTTACATACTCGTATCTCAAATCTTGCTCTCATCTCAAAGCAAAATATCACTCGCTCGGCGGCTTGTATCTCAAAACACTTGTATGTCCGGGCACTTGTATGTCAAGGTACCACTGTATCACTCGCTCGGCGGGTTGTATCTCAAAACACTTGTATGTCCGGGCACTTGTATGTCGAGGTACCACTGTATCACTCGCTCGGCGGGTTGTATCTCAAAACACTTGTATGTCCAGGCACTTGTATGTCGAGGTACCACTGTATCACTCGCTCGGCGGGTTGTATCTCAAAACACTTGTATGTCCGGGCACTTGTATGTCGAGGTACCACTGTATCACTCGCTCGGCGGGTTGTATCTCAAAACACTTGTATGTCCGGGCACTTGTATGTCAAGGTACCACTGTATCACTCGCTCGGCGGGTTGTATCTCAAAACACTTGTATGTCCGGGCACTTGTATGTCGAGGTACCACTGTATCACTCGCTCGGCGGGTTGTATCTCAAAACACTTGTATGTCCGGGCACTTGTATGTCGAGGTACCACTGTATCACTCGCTCGGCGGGTTGTATCTCAAAACACTTGTATGTCCGGGCACTTGTATGTCGAGGTACCACTGTAGTCTTTGGAATACAATTTAGACAAGTTGCTTTGGGGCAAAGCAACAGTCCACAGAGTGAATGATAAAGCATCCAAGTGGTAGATTTGAATTGCAATTGATGGTAAAGCAGTGCAATGGCAGTCAGCAGCATAGAGGGAGGTTCTGCTAAGGGGAAACTCTACAGGACCCAAGAAGAAGAGGAAGAGGAAGAGGAAGAGAAGATGGAGGAGGAGGAGAGTTGGCTTTTCTACCCCGCTTTCTCACCCATTTAAGGGGACTCATAGCGTCTGACAAACCTTCTCTTCTGCTCCCCACAAGAGACACCCTGTGAGGTGGGTGGGGCTGTGAGAGCTCGGAAGAGAGCTGTGACTAGCCCAAGGTCACCCGGCTGGCTTCATGGGGGAGGGCGGAATCGAACCCGGTATTCCCAGATAAGAGTCTGGCTCCCTAACTACTAGACCAAACTGGCTCACCAGGGTTTTTTTTTACATCACTAATTCTACCTTGAGGCATGTCAATCAAAATAAGGAAAACACCTCTGGTCAGGGCTAAACATGACCTGCATTTACTTTAATGTTGTATTCAGAACAGAACCAATGTGCCTTTGGTGCTTTGTGCAAACTTTGTCTGCAGAGAGCAAAGTTGGTACCATGTGCAAAGGGGGGGGGGCCTTTAAATGGCTCTATTAAATGGAGACAATGACATGAGAAACCCAAAAGATGAGCCTGTCATCTATTGGGGCTCCTGTCCCTTTTCAAGGTTAGCCAAAATTCCTATCGTTTGCATTTAAGCTTCAGATCTGTTTTCCAGTATATACAAAGAGTTTGCCAAAATTTCTCAATAACAGTCAGTTCACATTTTAATATATTTTGGAATTTTGATTAGGATGTACCAGTCTGGCCTGTTTTAAATGTTTCTGTTTCTGAGGGGTAAACAAGACATCTGGAATCATAAACAGTCTTTTGCTGAAGTTGCTTCCTTGTGGAGGAAAGGAGGGAGGGTACAGATGAACCTGAAGCCTGTACTTTTGATGGAGCATTTCTACCAAAATGGATTTTGTTGTAGCCCAGGGATCCATGATTTTCTGGTCAATGTCCTGTGCTTTCAGCATTTCCTATTACTCCAAGGCTCATGTCTACACCTTAGTACAAGGCTGTTCTGTGCTTCGTGCACAAAAGTACATTAAAAATTCATATTTGTGAGTACAAATGGAACAGCTGTTCCAGGGGAACACTGCTTAAAGCAGTCTCCACTTGGAGTGGGATCCAGTGCAATTTTCGCACCAGGGGCCTATTCGCACTTGGCCTTTTTCTGGAGTATATCTCAGGATAGGGGTCTGTGGTCCACATGCTAAAATGCAGACTCTGGCAGACCTCACTTTGGGCCAGCTGAAGCCTGCACTAGCATATGGACAGCAAGTCCCTATTCCAGGATATATTCCAGAATAAAGCCAAGTGTGAATAGGCCCCAGGAGGTGTTCCAACTCTTGACCCCATGCAAACAGGCTAGTATCTGGGTGGCATGACCTCCAAGTGGGCTGGTTTGCTGGGCAGATGTAGCATTTCCCAGTGCAGAAGCTGCCAAAAGGAAAAGTAGGGCCTCCCCTTCTAATCTTAGGTCAATATGGGACCTGCATGTGGTTGCAGCCAGTGATGCTCTGCTCGGGTTCAGATTGTTTTGGGGATTATTTGGGGGAAAAGATGGTCTTTCTGCCACATCTTCCACATTTGGCAAGGGTGATGGACTCATATAAAGCATCCATAGCCCGTTCAATCCACGAAAGGTGCGGTTATTGCTCCAGTCTTTAAAGGCTATCAAGCTAGTTGCCAAGGACCTACTGAGCTGAATTTTTGGGAGCTTCTGCATACTGCATGGTGCGTACCCTGCAAGTCAGCCTGGGTTGAGTGACCCCGGCCAGGGCCAAATATTGGCATCTGGCACATACCATGCACTATCCACACTGATGTGGCTCAGTCCAATCCGACTTTCAAAGCTGGGAATGAAAGTTTCCAGCCTCTGAAGTAGGTGGGTGAGACTATTTTCATGGAGCACCCAGAAATGAGTCACTTTGAGGTCTGTTTCTAGAGGCCTATCAAAATGACATCAGGCTCCTCACCCGAGGTTGACTAGCTGCCCTCATCAAAGACGGCTGGTCTATCCACCACTAGAAATGCTAAGGAGGCCATTTTAAAATTGTCTCAACTTGGAGTGAGCTCTGGTATGTTTTCCTACTGGGGAGTGTTCCAAAACTTGGTCCCATGTAATAATAATAATAATAATAATAATAATAATAATAATAATAATAATAATAATAATAATAATAATAATAATTATTATTATTATTTGTAGACAGCCTGATCCTTTAGAGGCCTAGAATCTTATGTCATGTCTGCCTCTAAGTGAGGTAAGGGTACTGCTAACACCTTGATGGAAACCAAAAGCATAATGTTCCTCTCTTGTGGCCTTGTTTGGCAGTGAACAAGGCTGCTGACCACTTCTAGGGGTTTTTCCACTAGCCCTAAGTACCCATTAAGAATCAAATAGGGACCCATTAAGGACCCCTTAGGCTCTGAGCAGGAAGACCCTGTTTCCACTGGGGACCCCATTAGAGCCACGTTTGTTTCCACCTGTAAGAGGGAAATCTGGATTAAATGGGTCCTTCAGGATCTATTAACCAGATTTCCTGTAATCCAGATTATACAGTGTGTGTTTGCACTGCGGGCAGTGGGGTCTAGGGGCACCCATGGGAGGGGGTGCTCCGAAACCCAAAGCTTCAAAGCTAGTGCCTAATCTTTGAAGACGGCTCCAAAGAAAACTCCAGAGAATGGCACAGACTTCAGAGCTTAGGCCATTTCTATGGGGCCTTTCTACAGAGTTTTGGCCAAACTCCAGAGAATCTCTTGAGCGATTTGCCGCAGTCTTTGTACATTCTCCAGAGCCACTCCAGAGAATCTTCTAAGGTTCTCCAGAGCAGCTGTGGAGAATCTTTGCACACACACACACATATGTTGCCCCCTCAAGAAACATGGGTTGACGGATGGGCCCAATGTGGGTAGAGTCAGAATCACCACATGGGTGCTCTGACGTTTCCACTGCAAGCATGCCTAGCACCCATTGCTATTGGGTGCTATACCACCTGTGGAGACACATCGGGTACCTCCTTAGATCCAGATCTACTAAATCTGGATTAGTTGAAGGACCCATTCCTTAGATCTGGATCATCTTAGATCCAGATTAAGGGAGGTAAGTGGAAAAAAAACACCCAGCTGCCATTTGGGCAGTTAACTATTCTGAAATTAGAGCCTGATGACAGAGCGCTCTTACTGACAGAGCGCTCCTGGGAATCTTGGGAGCGTTGCATGTGGACAAACTTGCAGTCTAGATGCTTTGAATGCAGTCTCAATGCATCATTCAGGGCCTTTCCGCACAGGCTCTAAAAACGCATTTAGAGCCTGTTCGGGGAGGGATTAAGATGTTGTTTCCACAAAGTGAATGGAATTAGGGTCCCTTTGGGGACGCCATCCAGGGGAAAAGGCAGGGGAAAAGACAGATTGCCGGCGCATGCCCAGTTGTCAAAGAGCTCGTGCTCTGCCTCTTTGACAGGTGGGCACGCCCACCGACGTCCACCATGGTGAGGCCAGCAGCTGACTTCCCCAGGTTCCCCCTCACAAGAGAAGGGGCAGTCGTCCCTTCTCTTGTGAGGGGAAGCCGAAGCCTAACCCCCCCACCCCCACCCCAGGGTCGCGCCCTTGCAATCGGGTTCTTACCTGGTTGCGGCACGGCGGTTTCTGGAAGCGGGGACCCGGCTTCCACTGTGTGTGCATGTGCCGCGGCCAGCATTGGCCAGCTTCCGTCACGAGGGTGGCTGGCCAATGCCGGCCACGGTGCATGCACACGCAGTGGAAGCCGGGCTTCCCTGTGCCAGAAACTGCCGTGCCGTGACCAGGTAAGCACCGGATTGCGAGTGCGAGACCCTGGGCGAGGTGGGGTGGGGTTAGGCTTTGGCTTCCCCTTCCAAGCGAAGGTGCCATCTGAAGGAGCCAATGGTACAGGCCGGTGGGTCCCCCCAGCTGTCAAACGGAGAGCATGTGCTCTCCGTCTTTGACAGCTGGGCAGGGCCTCTGGAGGCCGGGTTGGGGTGCACCAGCACCCTCTCCAATCCGGCCCTGCCACCACTGCCCCACGCATGTTGTGGACGCGCGGGGCCCCCAAGAATCTGCCCCTGTTTGGGGCAGATACTTTTTAAAAACATTTCACTGAAAAACGGCTCTTATAGATCTTATAGATCCGTTTTCTGGTGGCACGTGTGGAAAGGCCCTCAGATGCAGATAGAGGCCTTTCTGCTCTGGGCCTTATTCTGGATTATGTTCCAGGGGCCTGTCATAGTCTGCACCAGCATGCAGACGGCAGGTCCCTATTCTGGGCTATAATCCAGAATTTCTGCTTTTCATCTTGACCTTCCAGAAAAACCATGGAAAGTAGAAATTACTTTTTCATGTGGAAAATTGCCTGCGTTTTTAAGTCAGAGAAGTACTTTGGGCTACAGAACAAGAACAGTTGTATTATAGCAGAATCTCCTGAGATCAGATTATTTCGAGGACATCCAGGGTACATTAAGTCTCTGGCTGCACTGCTTTCAAAATAACCCTGAGCAGAGTTAGACTCAAGTGCTATTTAATCTGCCTGGTGTTCTGAGCGTCTATAGAGGTATTGGTTTGCTGGAGCTAAATGGAGTTATTGGTAAGTTGTAAGCCACGATACTTGGGTGTTTGTTCCCAGAAGTAATAAATATAGTTTTCCTTGGGAGAGAATCGGTCTCTTCTATTGTGATTTCAGCATTGGATTTTATATGTTATTCAGATGTGAATATCAGTCGAGTCTTCAGTAGGGGTGTGTGCGAATGCAATTTTTGGGATTCGTTTTGACTCGAATTGAATATCCAAAAATTCAGATTTACTTATATTCTATTTGAATTCAGCAAATTCGAATTTGCACTTACAAATGTTGACAACATTTGTATGGGCCCATACTCATCATTACGCGCCCATACACATCCGTATGCATCCTGTATTTATCTCGTCTGCCACCCGTTTTTATCCCATACGGATCTGTACAAACACGTACGGATGCAGGAAAGAGGCGTACGTGCAAGTACGCCACATGTACAAACGCGTACGCATATGGATCTCTGAATAATTTGAACGAATAGATTTGAAAGTCTGAAATTATGGACATTCGGTTGTCGAAATTTGGACGAATTCGATCGAATTTTGAATTTATTTATTTATTTATATTTACATTTATATGCTGCCCTATACCCGAGGGTCTCTGGGCGGCTCACAACATTTAAAAACAGACATTTAAAACAATTATATCAACCCTAAAACCAGAAACAAGTTTTAAAAAGCAGCTTTTAAAAATTACAAAGATAGTTAAAAGCAACGGTGATGTTCAGTGGGGGAAGTGTGGGGGACATTTGAATATTTGTGCACATTGCTCGTCTCCAGTTATTTATGAAACTTTTCATCAGCTTCTCTCTTTTGCTTCCTAAAGGTCTCAATATCTGTACTAGTGGCAGTGCTACCTCCTGTGAAGAATGCCTCCTCATTCATCCCATGTGTGCCTGGTGTTTTAAAGAGGTAAGTTGACTATGGGGCCAGGGAATTTTTGTTTTAAGCCTGCATATCAAGTTTGGGTTTATTTAATTTAGGCTGTATCCACATATATGGAGAAGGTACTTTGAAAGCAGTTTAGAGGTGGTAGCATGCAGACACAAGTATTCCCATCCCACCTCAAATCTATACTAAAGTCCATGGAAAGTACATTTTCTGGCATTCAGTGGGGATTAGAGGCATTGGAATGTGGATGCTTCTTTCTTTCTTTCTTTCTTTCTTTCTTTCTTTCTTTCTTTCTTTCTTTCTTTCTTTCTTTCTTTCTTTCTTTCTTTCTTTCTTTCTTTCTTTCTTTCTTTCTTTCTTTCTTTCTTTCTTTCTTTCTTTCTTTCTTTCTTCTTCTTCCTTCCTTCCTTCCTTCCTTCCTTCCTTCCTTCCTTCCTTCCTTCCTTCCTTCCTTCCTTCCTTCCTTCTTCTTCTTCTTTCTTTCTTTCTTTCTTTCTTTCTTTCTTTCTTTCTTTCTTTCTTTCTTTCTTTCTTTCTTTCTTTCTTTCTTTCTTTCTTTCTTTCTTTCTTTCTTTCTTTCTAGGAATTTAGGGTGACCTAAGGCTTATCCTAACTCTTCCTATAAACTAAGCATATTGTGTGCTTATACTGTTAGACTGTTTTCCTCCTCTGTGAGCCGCTTTGGTCTAGTGGTTAGGGAGCTGGACTCTTATCTGGGAATACCGGGTTCGATTCTGCCCTCCCCCATGAAGCCAGCTGGGTGACCTTGGGCTAGTCACAGCTCTCTTCTGAGCTCTCACAGTCCCACCTACCTCACAGGGTATCTGTTGTGGGGAGAAGAACGGAAGGTTTGTCAGCTGCTTTGAGTTCCCTTAAATGGGTGAGAAAAGCAGGGTAGAAAAGCCAACTCTTCTTCTTCCTCCACAAAGCCAGCGGGATGACCTTGGACTAGTCACAGCTCTCCTCTGAGCTCTCACAGCCCCACCCACCTCACAGGGTGTCTGTTGTCTAAGAAGGTTTGTCAGCTGCTTTGAGTTCCCTTAAATGGGTGAGAAAAGTGGGGTAGAAAAGCCAACTCTTCTTCTTCCTCCACAAAGCCAGCTGGATGACCTTGGACTAGTCACAGCTCTCCTCTGAGCTCTCACAGCCCCACCCACCTCACAGGGTGTCTGTTGTCTAAGAAGGTTTGTCAGCTGCTTTGAGTTCCCTTGAATGGGTGAGAAAAGCAGGGTAGAAAAGCCAACTCTTCTTCTTCTCTTTTATAGCAAGATTAAATGGCATGAACTGAAGGCGGAATACAGTGATTTCACGGCTGCAATCAACCTTCAAATTATGTTTCAGTGAACATGGATTGTTTATTTTTATATCCCCTAAGAGTAGCGACTTACAGTTACCATTTTTCTATTTTTAAAAAGTCTTTCTGATGAATAAGGACGATAATGGCATAAACAATCTCTTTTTGTAGCCATGCCTGGGCAGCATCGAGAAAAATGCGTCCTGTGGGATTTTAAGGCCTGTAATTGATGCTAGCTCTGCGGTTTGCATAACTTTAAATGAACTCCAATCAGCTACTTTTAAAAATTATCTTGGTGTTGCTGAGTCTTCTGTAAACTCAAATACCCTCTGGCTTGTGAATTTAGCAGACGGTTTAAGGAATCTGACCTTGTACATTTGGATAATGTTGTTGTTATTATTGCCACATAGCTGATGTTGTTCAATATTTTGCAGAGTTCAAATGTTGGCCTTTTAATGTATTGTTCTGTCTTTCCCATCGTCTCAGCTATGTGGGGAATGGAAAATCAGTTGCAGAGTCCAGAGGCCTTTTCGCACCACACTCGTTCCATTTGGAACGGGTGTAGGACGGGTGGCCAAAGACACTTCGGGACGCTTTCACCATTCACACACAGGAACGCAGGAACGCGTGTAAACGCGTTCCGGCGCGCCTGTGTGCGAATGCTAAAAGCGTCCCGAAGTAACTTAGCCGGCAAAGGCTGGCCAGGGGCGGGGACACGGCCGGCGAGGCTGCCTCCCATTGGGTGCGAGCACCCAAGGGGCGGGCAGCCCTGTCACGCCGCCTGCTCCGCATCGTGCGGGCCGGATTGGGCCCGTGCAGCCGGCACGAACATGCCCGGGCATCGGGGCACCCACCCTGGATCAGCTGCCTATGGGGCAGGAGCCCGTTGGAGATCGGAGCCCCTGGCTCTGATCTCCAAAGGCTTCCCCGCCACCCCGATCGCTGCCATCTATGGGGTGTAGGCGCATGGATCTACGATTCCCACCCCCCCACCGCATCTAACCCCCACCCCCCACTCACCCCGCACCCAGCCTGGGATGGGTCGGGGGAGAGGGAGGGGGAGAGGGAGGGGCCCACACCCACCCGATCGCCCCCCACCCGATTGCCCCCCCCATCCTGGGCATTGGGACTCTGCGCGCGCAGGGGACCTACCTTCCCGGAGTCCTGGCTTGCAATGAGCGAGGACGCCGGGAAGGTAGGTCCCCTGTGCGCGTGCACTGTCCCCAATGCCCAGGGAGGGGGGCGATAGGGAGGGGGGCCCAATCGGGTGGGGGTGGCGGGCCCTCCCCCTCCCTCTCCCCCTCCCCCTTGCCATCCCCATCCCAGCATCAGAAACTTTTACTCCAGCTTCCAACGTGGAAGCTGCTGCAGGTGGGCACCCTCGGGGCCTCTCAGCAGCAGGTGGAAGGGAGTCCCACGCCCTTCCCCCGTGGCGATCTCGCCGGGTAAGACTTTACTTCACTTTGAAGCAAAATTTTACCCGGCCAGATTGCCGTGGGGGAGGGGCGTGGGGCTCCCTCCCACCTGCTGCTGAGAGGCCCCGAGGGTGCCCACCTGCAGCAAGGGGGGCGCCTCACCCCACCCCTCCAAACCTGCGATCTGGCAGGGAGAAGGAAAACTTTCACTCCTGCTTCCACGTTGGAAGCGGAGTAAAAGCACCTCCCGCCTGGATCTCGTGGCGGGAGGGGGGGGGCTCTGCGGGACTTCGGCACCCCAATCGGGTGCCTTAGCCCCACAGAGCCCCCTCCTTGGAACTCGCACCCCCCACCCCGGGGCAGGGGCAAGGTCCCTGTGGGGCAGGAGCCCTTTGGAGATCAGAGCCCCTGGCTCCAGTCTCCAAAGGCTTCGCCCCGACCCTGTTCCTGCCCATCTGTGGGGCGCGGGAGCCTGAATCTAGGTGCTTGCGCGCCGCAGATCAGCCCCCCCCCCACCCCAAAGCGCCCCCCCCCATTTGCCCTCTGAACTCCAGCGATGTTTGAGAAGCAGCCTTATGAGCCAGTTTGGTCTAGTGATTAAGGAGCCGGACTCTTATCTGGGAATACTGGGTTTGATTCCACCCACCACCATGAAGCCAGCTGGGTGATCTTGGGTGGGTCACAGCTATCTTCTGAGCTCTCACAGCCCCATATACATCCCAGGGTGTCTGTTGTGGGGAGAAGAATAGAAAGCTTTGTCAGCTGCTTTGAGCCCCCTTAAATGGGTGAGCAAAGTGGGGTAGAAAAGCCAGCTCTTCTTCTTTCTCCATGGAGCCAGTTGGGCGACCTTGGGTGGGTCACAGCTCTCTTCTGAGCTCTCATAGCCCCACCTACCTCACAGGATGTTTGTTGTGGGGAGAATAGAAAAGCTTTATCAGCTGCTTTGAGTCCCCCTAAGTGGGTGAGAAAAGTGGGCTAGAAAAGCCAACTCTTCTTCCTCCTCCATGAAGCCAGCTGGGTGACCCTGGGCAAGTCACAGCTCTCTTCTGAGCTCTCACAACCTCATCTACCTCACAGGGTGTCTGTTGTGGGGAAAAGAATAGAAAAGCTTCATCAGCCACTTTGAGTCCCCTTGAATGGGTAAGAAAAGCAGGGTAGAAAAGCCAACTCTTCTTCTTCTTGGTTATCTCTGTTCGGAGAATGTATTAGGTTAAACTTGACCTAAGTACCATAGTACCTTGCTATGGTTGAATACCCTATGGATCTCTTTTCTTTTTGGCTCCACAAAAGTATATTTTGGCCCCACCTACCTTATAGGGTGTCTGTTGCGGGGAGAAGAATAGAAAGCTTTGTCAGCCACTTTGAGTCCCTTTAAATGGGTGAGAAAAGCTGGGTGGAAAAGCCAGCTCTTCTCCTTCTTATGCCGCGTGGATGTTTCTATAAAGACCTTTTCATCATATGCAAAATTCCTGATATTTCTTCTGTTTTGGTTCAGAGACATCTTGTACGCAGCTGTCAGAACTGACTCTCTGCCAAGGATATCAGTAGTGATGGTGACATCAGAGAAAAAAATGCTTGCAAGGCTGCAGAGTTGGGCTAGATTTGTTTTATGTTCTTGGCACTGGAGACCTTTATTTTTTTTTACAGATGTCTGCCAATGCAAATGTTTATCTGGGAGTTGTTGCGACTGCTTAGTTATAAGTCAGCCTTCCGCAGCAGTTGACGATGTTGTGTGATCAAATCGTTTCTTTGGTTGAGACATTTTTCAAAACTGACTCTGTGCCAAAGAGGTGAAAAGGTCTGTTTGTAGGAGATAATTCCTTAAGTGTACAGTAGCTCTTTCTTTAAATATCCATACTGAATTATGCCGCTGCCAGTAACAATAGTAGTTTTAGTTGTGATGAAAATGTAGACATTTGCGTCCTAGCTATACTGCTTTAGAGCAGACCTTTTAAAATACCCTTGGCTCGTAACTAGTTCAGTTATTAAAAAAAAAATTATAGGTTTTGTGATCAGGGAAAAACTTTGTATTTTGGAAAAGGTAACCACACATGTAGCTTAGGAAAAAAAAAACAGATAAAACACCAGCATTTCCATGGCACAAAATCTGGATTTAAATGAGTGAGGAACATATTTTTGTTTTTAATACTGTATATGAGGTTTCCTTTTATCCCCCCGAAATTGCTAAATTTAAGTATTACACTGTAACCACAGCGATGTCAAAATATGCGCTAATGTTATTCTTTCTTCCTCTAAATGGTATGGAAAATCTAGCTAATAGGATTTCAGCAAATTTTGTTGTGGTTTCCTTCCTTCAGTTTCCTAAAGTGTCTGTTTTGAAATGCCAGAATCTTAGCATGAGATTCCCTCAAAATTCCACTGGCAAGCCTGAATTTAGTTTTTCAAACATGTTGCTCTGCTTGGTTCACTGTGCTTTTTTTTGCCATCTTTAAAAGACAACAATATCGGTTTTGTTTTGTTCAACCGTAGAAATCTTGTGAGCCAGTTTGGTCTAGTGGTTAGGGAGCCGGACTCTTATCTGGGTTTGATTCTGCCCCCCCCCCCATGAAACCAGCTGGGTGACCTTGGGCTAGTCACAGCTGTCTTCTGAGCTCTCACAGCCCCACCCACCTCAGAGGGTGTCTGTTGTGGGGAGAAGAATAGAAAAGCTTCGTCAGCCACTTTGAGTCCCCTTAAATGGGTGAGAAAAACAGGGTAGAAAAGCCAACTCTTCTTCTTCTTGGTTATCTCTGTTAGGAGAATGTATTAGGTTAAACTTGACCTAAGTACCATAGTACCTTGCTATGGTTGAATTATCACCCTATGCATCTCTTTTCTTTTTAGCTCCACAAAAGTATATTTTGGCCTGTTCACACTTAAGAACACAAACAGTCCCAAAGAGATAAAACAAGCAACGAAGAACAACCAACTAAAGATATTTATCCCAACACCAACACAGACAAAGTGTTGACTCACAGTGGATATAATGTCAAAAATGCCTATATTGAAATATAACTGTATCAAAACGTAACACCTAAAAAGAATCTCCTGAAGAATATAACAAGACCTGAGGCATTTTCGCACTAAGGCGATTAGACTATAACGCACTAAGCCTGGTGCACGCCTGTTAGAGGAGGACCATACACATTGCTGGCTGGTGAGGAAGCCCCTCAACGGTCAGAAACATGAATGGTCCTCCTGTACCCAAAGTGTATTGTCCCGTGACACCACTTCGTATGCCGGGAGTCCTGCCTCCTACCTGCTGCAATTGGCCTTGCTCCTCGCTGTGGAAGCCCCACCTCCTGGCTGCCGTGACTGGCCACCACCGGCCATGTCACATATTCTGTGATGCGCTGGCTGGCAGGTGGCTGATCCGGGGGAGGGATCGAACTGACCTGGTGAGTTGGGGGGGTGATCCAGAGCTGGTGAGGCAACACCACCCCAACTCCCCAGGTCAGTTCGATCCCTCCCCCGGATCAGCCACCTGCCAGCCAGCGCATCACAGAATATGTGACATGGCCGGTGGTGGCCAGTCACGGCAGCCAGGAGGTGGGGCTTCCACAGCGAGCGAGAGGAAGAGTCAATGCTTTCTCTGCTGTACGCTCCAGGTAAGTCCGGGGTAAACATTGGGATAGGTGTGGAGCACAATTTTGCGCTCCATACCACCTCGTCCACAGTTAGGATAGCTCTGGTGAGGGTGGGGATGCTTCTAGGCTGTGGTGGCCTCGTGAGAGTGTGTATGCTCTTCACCAGAGCTGTCCTAATGGCATATAGAGGCTGTGGTGCAAACTGACCTCTGGAAAGAGTGTTTGATAATATCTTTACTTACATATATAAAAAATCTCTGCCAAGTTAATTGCATTCAATCTAAAAAGAGACTTTACAAGAACAAACAAGTTTATAATCTATGTACAAAAATAATGCAAAAGTATTCCAGCTGGAACAAAGTGACATCAACAAAAGGAAACAAACAGCCGGCTTGATAGCTTCAATAATGAATATATGTATCAAAAGTTGAAGCTGGATGTGTGTGTAGAGCAGTCCTGATCGTCATTAGCCATGGACAGGTAAAACTTGTCCACAACTTGATTGATGAGCTTCAGATTGAAGTGTTCACACACTCTTCTGTGGCTGTGAAATTGCACACTATGGGCCAATTATTGTGGTGATATCCCAGCACAGGCCAGAAGTTGCATCTGCCATTGTCTTGGTGATGCAGCTGCCTCAGGCCAGACTATCCACACTTCACGTGCTCCTGGTCTGGCTGGGGAGTGGACCAGCACTTACAGTGTGAATGCCTCAATCTACACTGGGCCTTAACCTCAGTGGAATGGTATTATTATACGATTTTTTCTCAGCTGACATAGCTGTAACTTACACATTATTTAAAATAACGAATACCTAACAGACAACGAGGATTATGGGCTCACAAGGCTACAATATGGGTTATTTGTTGAAATGCCCCACTCTAGATGAGACAGTCTCTTAATGGGAGCATGCTTTATCTTAGATTCTTGAACAGAATATTTCTGGAGGCATTTTCTTTTTGAGCTGAAAGCTTCTATGAAGCATATGAGGAAAAAAAGCACTCTTGGCTTTTGAAAGCTACGCTCCTCTGGTATGTGTGTACCTTGAGGCTGAGGTGTGAAAGGGACAAGAAATCACAGGAAGAATGCTGGTGGGAGTTTGTACCTTTTTATTATTGCTTATAGAAAGTGAACAGGGGTGTGTGGATTGAAGACATCAAAAGTGCTTGATACAGCAGTGTTAGTTCCTCAAGTGCTTTTTTTCTTGATAGATCAGATGAAATGGAGTAAGTAACTTTGGACAGGTTGTGACTCATATTGCAGGTTGCCTTTGGTGTGATTCATTCTGGGATTTGCCTGAATTTGCCTGTTTTCCAGATCAGAAATGTGTTTTCTCTTCAGATTGTGAATATATGCAGTGGGTTGGATCCAGTCCAGCTACAAAATGGTAGAGATGTGCACGAATATTCAAAACATTAGAAATTCTGTTGAATTTGTTTGAATTCGGACATTTGAATTAGAATCGAATGTCTATACGTTCACATTTAAACATGTGAACAGATTTTGAATCTTTTGAATCATTCATACATATTATTTGGACATTCGTATTACATACTTATCCATATACATCTTATCCGTATGCGTTTGTACAGATACGATGGGACGAAAACGGGATGCGTGTGGGATAAAAACAGGATGCGTATGAAGGCGTACAGATGCGTACGAATGTTGTCGACATTCGTATCTTCAAATACGAATTGAATATTTATACGAATAGATACGAATGTAGTTGATTCGAACAGAATGTGAATATATTTGAATTTTAAACATTTGAATTGATTTGAATCTTCGGATATTCAATCTGAATCAAATCGAATGCCAAAAATTGAGTTCATGCGCACCCCACTAAATGGTGACCCCTCATTATACAAGCATCTACTGAAAGAGACGTCACTTTTAAGAGATGTACAAATTCCTACTTGTTTTTCATTAAACAGTCAGATATTTGCTTTTAGTATATGAGAATCAAAGGCGGAGCCTCGTTAGGAGTGTTAGTACCGCAGGTCACCCCCACCCCTTTCAAACACCCCCCCCCCCATATATTAAATCAAAAATAGTTACACAGCCAATAGGAAAAGGCGGCAACTATCCTCTATGTTGATTGGGGGAGCCGTGATTTGTTAGCACTGCCTTGGTATGCTGATTAAACCAATGAAGTGCTAACATTCAGGCTCCTCCTCCCTCCAAAATTAACGTGCGGGCGCTGCATGTTAGTGTTGACTCTGCTGCCAGCTGGTCAAGCTGTGGCCACACGACACACAAAGATAGAGCCTAAACTTGAGGTTTCCCTGCCGTCTCCCTGTCCCCCAACAGTTCCATTGCTCACTCTCCCCCCTCCCTGTCTACCTGTCCCCCCATCTCCGTGTCCCCCACCAGATCCATCCCCACTTCGTTCTCCCCCCCCCTGTCCCCCCGGTTCCATTGCTTGCTGTTCCCCCCTGCCTCCATCACCATTTGGCAGCTAGAGATGCAAGGTGGGCTATCACCTGGCCACCACGTGGTGGATGATTTGGCTGATGATGAGAAGAGCATGTGGAGATTGGATTCTAAGCCAAGAGCCCCTTCCTCGCAGGCTGCCCGGCTCACCCTTCCAGCCAAGCTTGGCAGCCAGAGGTGTGAGCCGGGCACCCAGTGAGGAAGGGGTTCGGCATCTCCGCATGCTCTGCTCGTCATCACTAAGCTGAGCCCTCCTGCCCTGGTGGCGAAGTGAGGCTAGGCAGGCACAGGAAGTGGCAGGGTGGGTGGTGGCAAGCAGTGACCGCTGCTGGGTGCAGGTGCGAGCGAGGGGCCTGGTCCCACCACGGTACCTCCTTATTTGGTTGCTGCCTGCGGAGAATGGTGGGAGGAGGTGGAGGTGGGCAGGGCAGGGCTTCTGGTGTGGGAGAGGAGGAGGAGGAAGGGGAGGAAGGAAGGGAGCAAGAACCTGGCCCACCCATCCCCAGGCCTCGGAGCTGCCGGGCGGCGTAGCCAGAGAGAGAGGCGGCAAGACTAAGTAAGTCGAGTGGCAGCGGCTGCTTCTGACTCTCTTCCGCCGAGTCCCCCTGCCCTCCAAGCTCAGGCGGAGGGGTGAGCCAGGCAAAAATGCCAGCCTGGATCTATGCATTCAGTTAGCCCAGTCTTGGTTTCATGAATGGTTAAAAGTTTCCTTCATACTGGTCATTTTGTTATTTCCCCCCTATGTTGATGCTGTTTTCTAAAATATGTAAAATATCCTGTAAGCAAATTGGTGAAAAAGTATTAAATTCCAGAATAAAATGTCATTTGAGCCAATGTATTATGTGCCCTGTGTTTCAGATAGGAAAATGCTGTTGTCTACTCAATGCTAGTTTTTTTAGTATATAATGCTGTCTGCAAACTGAAGCTAGTCAGCTGAAATCCTGAACAGGCTGCAGTGTTCTACCTTTTCCAGGGGGGCAACCTTAATGTCAAAAGAACATTTGTGAATATCCCTACTGGAAAGCCTCTTAGCATCACTTTCTTCATGGACCCGTTCAAGAAAATAATAATAATAAAGTTCTGCATTTCCTGCTATGAGCTCTTCTGTGGCCTGGGCAGGATGAAAATCTGGCAGTCAGAACGGCTGTGTTGAATCATAGCAGTTCTCTAGGCAAACTAACTGTCTCCCCATTCTGTTTCATTGCAGGAATTTGGCAGCAAAAAATCCATCACTTCCAGGTGTGACTTCATTGCAAATCTGGTGGCTGATGGTTGTGCCGGGCACTTTGAGAGCACCAAAAGCAGTATTGATATAGTCAAGAACCTTCCTTTAAGCAGGAAGGGTTCCAGCGCAGCCAGCTCAGATGTTACTCAGATAAAGCCTCAAAAGATTTCACTTAATCTACGACCTGGTAAGTTGGTACCAAATCACTACAATTTGCTATGGACAAGATGATTGGTTGATACACAGTGCTCCCTTCACCATTTCTATATAAGGGATCCTACTGAAGTTAGCTATCTTTGTGACAAACCGTGACACCCAGTTACTCTAGAATCCCATTTATAAGGCAGCATTATGTAATATTTTTGCTTTTATGCGCTTGGCAAAACGCAACATCTTTGTTTAAAAGTAGAGCCACCCTGACGCCAATTTGCCCTTAGGCCTCTGGTATGCAATTAGTGCAGCTCTGGTGAGGAGCAATATGCTTGCTCACTAGGCTACTACAGCCTAGAAGCATCCCCGCCCTCACCAGGGCTGTCCTAATTGCTGAAATCGTGCTCCACATCTATCCCAACCTATACTCTGGACTCACCTAGAGTGCCCAGCGGTTGCTCTTTGTCTGGCTCGCTGCGGGAGTCCTGCCTCTTCGGTACTGTGATTGTAACACCGCAGAAGTTCTGTGACACATTGGCTGGAAGGCCGACCTGTGTGTGTGTGGGGGAATTGGTCTGACCCAGTGGTGGCCAATGTGGACCTGCCCGGTGCACGTCATTGCCCGTGGGAGGCGTGCCTCCATCAACACTGTGCCACCCTCCTGCCGCCTCCGCAGCCAGTGCAGACCTGCCCAGTGCACATCGGTGGCCAATCGTGGCACCAAGGAGGCGGGACTTCCGGCATACGAGGCAGTGGTGCGGGCTGGAACACTCTGGTACAGCTTCCCTCCTGGCCAGAAATGCATATGGTCCTCCTGAACCCAGAATGTAAGTGTGAAAAGGCCTCTGGAAACTTCAGTTCTGTGTCCTATGATTTGCCTTGGTAGACTAAGGGTTTTTTCACACTTGACTTCTGTGGGACAGTGTTGCACAGTGGTTAGGTTCAGTAACGGTGGGAAAGCTGGTGCCATTCCAAACCTACCTAAAGCTACCTGGAGGCCCTCGGAGTTTGGATGGTTTTGTACTACACAGTGTTTTGTGGAACCAAACCATAACGTTATATAAGGGATGGCTGAACAACATTGTTAGGTGAGAATCAGATTAAGGCTATTATAGTTTAATAATAGTTATAAGTTTTAAAGCTGTAATTATTGTGATGCTCATATATTTCTTCTTCACTCCACCTGTTTTATGCTGACACAATAACTCTGATTTCCCAAGTCTTAGCAGGGCATCCACATGTATGAATTTTAAAGATACATGTTTCTGGAACCAGCTTTTTGTTGCTGCTGCTGCTGTCCTTTATTTTCAGAGAATGTAGCATAACCAGAGGCCAAAGAACAGAATGACCTAGGCTGGACCTAAGAGATCATGGATAGTTACAGAGTTTTTGAAATAACCTCATTTTAATTATTTGAAAACTTGTATTGCTGGGTGAAAGGCCCTTCTTTTTCTAAAGATCAGCCTCTATTATTCGGATGATATGAGAGATTTTAACCTCTAGCTAAATTTTCCCTATCCGCCAAGATGAAAAACACAGAAATGGTGCATTGATGGGAAAGAGGCGTTAGTCGGGTTTCAACATTTATACAAAAATATTTGGCCTTTGATATTTACTTTTGTAAAAAGGCCCTTTGTAATAAAGGCCAGTGTCAAAGGCAAATTCATTTGTTGTGTTCCTTGAGTTTTCGTATTTGGTACAAGTAAACGGAAGACAGAAAGATTTTGTTCCAAAGGGAGAGTTTGCATATATTTACTGATAATAGGCCTCTTTGTATTTGAGAGGTTCATGTTCCATCTGCTAAATTACATGTATCTTGCCAAAATGAAAAGTCCATCTCAGCACATACAAGCTAGCCTTTTCATTTTCTTATTCTAGTACAGGTGGAACTACCTAGGCGTTTCTTATATAAATAAATAAGGTGTCTGTCAGAAGGTGGTCATAAGCCATTGGAGTTCTGTCTGTCTGTCATCTATCTAATCTGTCTGTCATTTAGATTTTTTGAATTTTTAATGTGTATTCTGTTTTTGATCTGCTGTTTTGACGGTTGTTACCCACCCACCTACTCAGTTCAGGTTAGCAAGTTAGGAAGCTAGAAAGTGTCAGATAGGGAAAGTGTTAGAATGGAAGGATGTGGGGTTTGCTTAATCCAGTCGGGGGGAGGAAAGCCAGCCCAGGGGATAGCCAATCAAGATTCAGCACCCATGGAGAGAGAGGCTATAAAGGCCTAGTCAATGGTTGTTCTAGGTTTTCTGCCTGGGGGTTAACTGACTTTAGGGAAGTTAACAGGAGGGAAATGGGCTCTCGGCTATTCTGAGGGAAGCTGGGAAAAGAGTTATGAGTTGGAGTTGTCAGTTTAAAGAAAAGAAAATTCTGCCATTTGTTTTAAGTGAAGTCAAAAACTTTGTGCTCTTCAAGAAGTTTGTTACAATAAAACCAATATCAGTTCTGTCTTTATAAAGAGTCCTTGGGCCTTTCCGCACAGGCTCTAAAAGATCTGTTTGGGACAGATTCTTTGAAAAAACATTTCGCTGGAAAACGGATCTTTTAGACCCGTTTTCCGGCGGCATGTGTGGAAAAGCCCCTTGACTGCTGTCTGTGAGTGGAAACAGTATCTGAGTGAACTTACAAATGAGTAGTGTACCTCTAAAATGGATTTAGAGCCTGTTCAGGGAAGGATTAAGATGTGGCTTCCGCTTTGAAGGCCGCATTGGAGCCCCTTTGAGGATGCCGCTTCCGCATTTTGGTACGCAAGACTGGTTTCTTAAACCGGTTTTGCCGCCAAAATCCTACGCAGGTGTAAGACCTAAACACTTCCACAACTGCAGGGGAAAAGCTGGATTGCCGGCACATGCCCAGCTGGATTGCTGGCACATGCCCAGCTGTCAGATTTGACAGCTGGGCCTGCCCACCGGCCTCCACCATTGGCTCCAATGGAAGCCAGCATGACGATGGTGCCTTCTCAAGCGAGAGGGAAGCCGCAGCCCGCACCCCTACCCTGCCTGGGGTTGTGCGCTCATGATTGGCATCTTACCTCCTCGCTGCTGGGCCGCTTCTGGCAGCAGGAGGCCTGGCGTCCACTGCGCGTTGGCCAGCCTCCCTCATTGCCGTGTCTGCACAGCACCCACCCCAATCCGTTTCCCCATCCGGCCCTCCCACCGCCACTCCGCACGTGTGCTGACGCGCGGGGCCTCTAAAAGAACCGTTTTCCAGCGCGGGGCCTCTAAAAGATCTGTTTGGGACAGATGCTTTGAAAAAACATTTCGCTGGAAAACGGATCTTTTAGATCCGTTTTCCGGCGGCATGTGTGGAAAAGCCCCTTGACTGCTGTCTGTGAGTGGAAACAGTATCTGAGGGAACTTGCAAATGAGTAGTGTACCTTTAAAAGTATTAGTAACAAAGCGGTGAGGTGAGAAGCCTGCCAGGAGGAAAAGCCTTTCTGTTTTAAGTGTGAAGACACAGAAAGGGGGGAAAGGGGGGGATTGCCTGCCAATGCCAAGCCAAGCTTACAGATTAAGCATATTACAGGGTTAAGATACAATAGGAAAGGAAGGCGTTGGGCAGGGGGCATCACAGGGGGCATTTTTAAGTGTAGAGGCCAGAGAGTAAGCAGGAACTCTTCTGAGCCCGGAGAAGAAAAAAGAAATACCTGAGTACACAGTTTTGCTTCTGTGCATCTCTGTCATCTTTGGAGCATAAAGCAAGGGACTAAATTAAAGGAAAAGTATACAGCTGAGACGTTTTCGCACGGGGCTGAACGGGACGCGTGGGAGACAGCTGCGGACACGGCATCCGCATTGCCCGAGCGCGGCTTGCGCTCCGACGTGTCCGCAGCTGTCTTTCTCGCGTTCGAAATGTAGAGCACTTTAAAGTGCTCTACATGCGTTCGAACGCGGACGAGCCGCCCGCAGGCGTTCGGGAGGAGAAGCATTCGCGCCTGCTTCTGTCTCCCGAACAGCTGCGGGCTCGCCTCCGACGCCGGCGCGGCTTCGACAATCAGCTGTTTGACAATCAGCTGATTGCCGATCTGCCTCCGCGGCTGTCGCCGCGCCCCTGGCCGGCCTTTGCCGGCTAAGACAGCTCACGATGCTTTGAGCATTCGCACACAGACGCTCCGGAACGCGTTTACACGCGTTCTGGCGCGTCTGTGTGTGAAAGGGGAAAGCGCCGGGAGCTGTCTTAAGCTTCCCGTCCTACTCCCGTTCCAAATGGAACGGGAGTAATGCGAAAACGTCTCTGGTCTAGTTTCTGATAATATGATACTTCAGGTTCACTGAACTAACTGATATATGGCAATACGTGCAAGACTAATGCTGTAATGTAAGAGCTGACTTTTAAAATTGATTAACGGTTGACATTTGGTTGGAGGTAAATTTGCCCGGTCAAAGTCGTATGATGCATTCTGATTGCAGAATGGATTTGCAAAAAGAACATAACCGCTGGATGGGAACAAACCTCCCTTGTTTGCTACTAATAGATGGGTGAAGAAAAAGCTTTTCTCGAGCTGAGCCATCTGTCACATCAATCACTTCTACACAATGAATCTTTAGGCTGCAGGTGAAATTCTTGGTAGGAGAGAGGTGAAATCTCATTCAGTGCCTAACATCATGTAACCACAGTGGCTTTAAAAGCTGCGATAATGGATGGAAAAATATGGAAAGAAGCTTGTATTATAGAAAAGCTTACATGTCTGAATAAGCACCACACATAACTTCTACATTCTTAGACTTATAATGGCCTTTTGTATCAGAAGTGACTAAGAATATACTAAGCCAGCCCATTTTTCATCTGCTGTTCACTCCTCTTTCCTAAGGCACTTGGCTCATTTGTTCCTCCTTACTTGGTTTGCCCTCGTCTCTGCTTGAGATGTTCAGGGGCAGTTGGTGGGCCACTGTGTAAAACAGGATGTTGGACTAGAAGGGCTGTGGCCTGATCCAGCAGGACTCCTCTTAGATTCTTATGGACTAGATGGACTTTGGCCTGATCCAGTAGGGCTCCTCTTAGCTTCTTCTGGACTAGATGAGCTGTGGCCTGATCCAGTAGGGCTACTCTTAGATTCTTATGGATTTAGATGGGCTTTGGCCTGATCCAGCAGGACTCCTCTTAGCTTCTTCTGGACTAGATGAGCTGTGGCCTGATCCAGTAGGGCTACTCTTAGATTCTTATGGATTTAGATGGGCTTTGACCTGATCCAGTAGGGCTCCTCTTAGGTTCTTATGGACTAGGTTAGATGTGGCCTGATCCAGTAGGGCTCCTCTTAGGTTCTTAGGTTCTCTACCTCAGCTACCTTAGTTATGTCTTTCCTTTAGGGCTTTTCTGCACGTACCTCTCTTGAAGTTGATTAAATAATCTGTTCTAGCCTGTTCTAGGCTAAGCACAACAGGGTCTACCTGCATTTTGGGGTACCATTTGTTCCAGACCAATATTTGGTAGCAACATGGCTGTGCCTTCCCTGGTCTGCACCGTGTGAAACATGGTTCCGCCTCAAGGGCCACCCACTCTTTCCTGTGATTGGCCCATGTCCTCATCACTCCAATGTCATGTCTGTTGTGCGAGGGTGTGGCTGAACTACCTTTGAAGATGGTTTCAGAAGTGTTCTTCAAGGTTTGCGTAAGGAACAGTGGAAAATGCTGCAGACCCATCTCCAAAGCTTATGCAAGCTCTGGAACGTATACTTGAAAATTATGCAAACTTTGGAGAAGGGGCCATGGTGTTTTCTGACCAGGTGTGGAATCACTGAATTGTAGAGTTGGAAGAGACCTCTAGGGTCATCAAGTCCAACCTCCTGCTCAATGTAGGATTTCCTAAACTGTCCCACACAGATGTCTGTCCAGCCTCTGCTTGGAGTGCCAATATCTGGATAGAACAGATGGGATTAGTACTCTTGGAGACCTTTTAATTAGGGCCACTGATAAACTGGGATAAGGAGCCTATAGGATGGTTCTGGACCAGAACTGCATTGGTCCCAATCAAACAGAGTGCCACCAGAGAGCACCACTGTACACCTCCTGCCCACCTCCCTTGCGCCCCCTTACCTTTTGGAGCACACTCAAGTGGTGTCGCACACTTATTTCAGTGCTCTCTGAAGCCCAAAATAGGTCTTCTGGAGGCCCAAAAAGCACTTCCCGTTCTGGGGTCATGCGACCCCAGAACCAGAAGGCCTGTTTGGGATTGTCTGCAGTTTCAGGTAACCATGTTAGGAGCCAGAATGTATCCCCTGTGAATTCTGGGCTCCGACTGTACTTTCAAAATTGATTTAAAAACGTCATTGGACAAAACTCTTACATTTTTGTTTGAAACAGTAAATGGAAAAAGAACAAACTTTGACTTGGGAGGTTTCCCACTGGCTGGCCCGGTATATTGGCCAGTGCGGAGTCATTCCATAGCAGTACAGTCTTGGATGTGTAATGCTGATAAGCTTCCACCTCCCAAGCAGCCAAGGAAGGAGACACAGCCCAGTCTGAAACAGTCAAAACATATTTGTTGAGCTGGGATATGCAACAAGTAGACAGACCTACAACTCTGTTGTGCTTGTTTGGCATACTCGTTGTCCATCTGCCTTTTAAAAGTGCAGGTGGCAATGAACCAGTAGGATAAAAAGCTATTTATTTATTTATTTATTTATTTATTTATTTATTTATTTATTTATTTATTTATTTATTTATTTATTTATTTATTTATTTATTTGTATTTCTATCCCGCCCTATACCCAAAGGTCTCAGGGCGGGTTACAATATTATATTAATCTTAGACAGGTCCCTGCCCTCAGGCTTACAATCTAAAGAGACAAGAAACAAAAGGAAAAAGGTGTGGGAGGGTACCGGGAACAGCCAAAAGCAAGCACTCGAGGTCTTCAGTTGCAATTCTTCTCTTTGTTTCTTTTTGGAATTTTCCTATTCTCTTTACTTGGAATTATCTTTTCACTGATGGCACACTGGATGATGGTAGAGATGGTCAGCCGGCATCTACTCAGCCCCACCCTGCTCGGCCTCAGGACCAGATGATTTCTCAACTGCTGGATCGGCTGCCATAGTCTCTTTGCCACCTTGTGGTGATGGCAGTTGGAGGAGGGAGGGGCACTGCTGGGGCAAGATGGCAGAGCCCAGCCTGCTGCCTCTTCTCCACTCCTCTCCGGCAAGATGGTTCTCAGCCTTGTGGTGATGGCAGTTGGAGGAGGGAGGGGCACTGCTGGGGCAAGATGCCAGAGCCCAGCCTGCTGCCTCTTCTCCACTCCTCTCCGGCAAGATGGTTCTCAGCCTTGTGGTGATGGCAGTTGGAGGAGGGAGGGGCACTGCTGGGGCAAGATGCCAGAGCCCAGCCTGCTGCCTCTTCTCCACTCCTCTCCGGCAAGATGGTTCTCAGCCTTGTGGTGATGGCAGTTGGAGGAGGGAGGGGCACTGCTGGGGCAAGATGGCAGAGTCCAGCCTGCTGCCTCTTCTCCACTCTTCTCCGGCAAGATGGTTCTCAGCCTTGTGGTGATGGCAGTTGGGGGAGGGAGGGGCACTGCTGGGGCAAGATGGCAGAGCCCAGCCTGCTGCCTCTTCTCCACTCCTCTCCGGCAAGATGGTTCTCAGCCTTGTCATTCCAGTTAGGATCTCCAGCCATTTTGGCTTCTGCCAGTGTGTAGGACTGCTGGTGTCAGAGCTGCCTCTGTGGGGAACTGAGCAAGGGCAGCTGCCTCAGGCTTGCTCTCTCTGTGTCTTTCTCTGTGTACACAAACTCAATCCATTGGTGCCAACAACAGGTGTCCGCATCCTTTGGAAGGACTCCAGGAACCTCTGGGAGCAGCTGGGTGGAAAACTGTGTGTGACCTGAACTTGAATGACTGGTGGTGGTGGAAGGCAGGGGTAGGTTCTTTCTGCAACATTTCCACATATGAAAGACTATTCAGTGACTTTGAAATATAAATAAAAAGTAGGTTGAAGGAGAGAAAGGGACCTACAGCCAAGATATACAAGATATTGATAGCCGTTAAAGGTGATAGTTGTAAACAATTGGCAGAATCATGGCAGAAAAACATAAATATAGAGAAATGTGGTGTCAGTAGCAGTCTCAAAGAGTTTAACGCACAAAGGAATATAAAGTTAAAGGAACTTTCTATGAAGATCCTATTCAACTGGCGTAGAACACCAACTCAGCTGGTGAATATGTTGGGTAATATGTCATCTAAATGTTGGCACGGTTGTGGCTTGAAAGGAACATTTATACATATGGCATGGTTATGTCCACAAGTTATAACATTTTGGCCATGGGTCTTTGTACAGATATCGAAAATAACAGGTTTAAATATAAGAGCATATTCTGAATTAGGGCTATTGCTGATTAGTAAAGGTCAAGTAACAGAAAACTAGAAACTATATTTAGTAAGACAATATTAGCTGCCTTTTCTGCAATTGTCTTAGGGTAGAAAGATAAAGATAAATGGGAAAAGGGCAACTGGATTAAATACGTAACTAATCAGTGGGACTGCAAGATAAACATACGTTAGAGGAAGATTGGAAGAACCTAATAGATCAAGTTAATAGACAGGATGCAGATGAAGTATTAAAAGGCAAGATAAGAAAAATATTGAATAGTTTCCCTTCTTGAGTTAAAAAGTAAATGGCAGTTGGGGAAAGGAGGGGTCGGGGAATAAAAAGAATTATATAACAGTATTGTATATGTTATTGGTATGTACTGGAATATATCCTGAAATAGGGGCCTGCAGTCTGCATGCTGGTACAGACTATGGGAGGTCCTATGTGATGCCTGCCTTAGTCTGCATTGGCATGTGGACCATACACCCTTATGCCAAGTTATATTGCAGATTAGGGCCAAATGCAGAAAGGGCCCCTGTTGCTAAAGGTATTGAGGGTATACTAAATTCAATTCATCATTTAAAATGAAGTATGAAGCATGTCACTGGAAAAAATGATTCTCAAAGAATTCCTGTGAGATTTACCCGTATAAAAACCTTACGGGGTTGGCACAATGTGATTCACTGCCCTGTGTGTCTTGGGATGTTCCTTGTTCCTCTCTTCATGCAGAGAAAGTGAGGTATCAAACCCCTCTCTGTTAGTCTAATTGTGAGCTATTGCCATCTTGACGAACTACCATCACTGGGGATACATTCCTGCTTCTACCGTGGTTACCTGAAACCATGGATAATCATGAACAGGCCTTCCGCTTCTGAGGTCATGCAACCCCAGAACCGGAAGAGCTTTTCTGGTCCCTGGAAGGCCTATTTCAGTCTCTGGACAGCATTGGAAAAGGTGTGCGAGGTCACCAGATGCTTCCTGCCTGCTTCCCTTGTGACCCCTTACCTTTTGGGACAGTGCCAGCACCCGTTCCAATGCTCTACAGAGGCCAAAATAGGTCTTCTGGGGGCCGAAATAGGCCTTCCAGTTCTGGGTGCTTTTCCTTTACGGCGCCCGCCATAACCGTGGTTCACTGAAACTGTGGTTACCAAATCAGTGGATATGGAGGTTCGGCTGTATTGTCACTTTCTCCCAGAACTTCCCATCTCCTGCATAGACCTGCCTAAGTATTAAGACTGCAAGGTGAGTGCCACCTTGTATCAGATGTGTACGGGGTAGTGGCATGCAAAAGGGCCTTTTATGTCGTGGCCCTCAGACTTCTCTGCTTACCAAATTGCAGCAGTGGCACCCTTAATTGGGGAGAAATGTCTCCTGTGCCATAGAAAATGGAATATGTGCTGTCTGGATTTTTCATGCTGCACAAATGGCATGTTGCAACAGGAAGCCGCAACAGACCTCAGCCGTAAATTTTTGGCCGTTTCTAGTGACAGACACATGCATGATGTCGCACCATAAGATGAGTAACTCCATAGCTAAGTAATAAGCTTTATGACTAATTAATATCTTATACTTGCTGCTTCCATAGGTGATCCAACCCACTTCCAGGTACAGGTCCGGCAGGTGGAGGACTATCCTGTGGATCTGTATTATCTGATGGACCTTTCCCTCTCAATGAAGGATGATTTGGACACGATTCGTAACTTGGGAACCAAGCTGGCTGAGGAGATGGGGAAGCTCACCAGCAACTTCCGCCTGGGGTTCGGCTCCTTCGTGGACAAGAATATTTCTCCATTTTCCTACACAGCACCTAGATACCAGAATAATCCCTGTACTGGGTAAGCCATGGACCAGTTCATCCTGATTTTTGCTTTTTTTAAAAAAAGGGGAAGAAGATGAAAACTAGTTTCTTATGGAATGGATCATGTTACAACTCGAGAGGCTCCCTCGCATGACTTTAGGGAAGGGTGTGCCAAGCTTTTCACATCCTTTGCATGATCATATTGAAACAATATGATCATTACACCAACATTGTGGCATTTTATGCAGCGTTTTGGTGATCGTGCAGAATCACAGCCTCTGAATTTATTTTTGATCCCGTGAAAGTGTGTCACACACGTGTGTGTGTAAAGTGTGTTTACGTATATACACGTGCCTAAATATTTATATACTGCTTCCCATTAAAAAAACAACCTCAATGTGGTTTGCAGAACGTTAAGAATAAAGTCAGCTGAAACTATCGTTCTTGCAAAAACGTGATTAAAATGTTGTTGCCTTGAGGTTTGTAAAATTACAGCAGAGGCCATAATGAAGGGGTCTAAGTGTGAGATCTATGGCTAGAAGGCCAGTAAGATCAGATACAATGCGAGATTCAGACCATCATTCATGTATCGTGGCTTCACAGTCCCGAGAAACCAGGCTGCAACGTCTAGGCCTCTTCAGTCTGGAGAGACGGCGTTTGAGAGGGGACCTGATTGAAGTATATAAAATTATGCACGGCATAGAAAAGGTGGATAGAGAACATTTCTTTTCTCTGTCGCACAACACTAGAACCAGGGGGCACTCTATGAAGCTGATGGGTAGGAGCGTAAGGTCTGACAGGGGGAAGTATTTCTTCACACAGAGGGTCATCGGCCTATGGAATGTGCTGCCAGAAGAGGTGGTGACAGCTACCAGTCTGGATGGCTTTAAGGAGGGGTTAGACAAATTTATGGATGACAGATGTATCAATGGCTACTAGAACGAATGCCTAGGTGCATCTTTCAGGCTGAGGGGGGGGGAGGAAATGGGGCGCTTCTAAGGCCATCTGCTGGGACTTGAGAGCAGGAGAAGGTTTGTCCTTGTCTCTGCTTGAGATGCCCATGAGCATTTGGTGGGCCACTGTGTGCGACAGGATGCTGGACTAGATGGGCTGTGGCCTGATCCAGCAAGGCTTCTCTTATGTTCTTATGTTCTTATGTTCTTATGTACATGAATATTTGTTTTTTTTGCATTCAAATTCGAGTTCAATCAAATACCCAAACATTTGATTTCAGATTTGAATGTCTGAATTTGAACAAATTAGATGAAATTTCAGTTCTTTGAATATTCTTGTGCGTCCCCACTCACAGCTTTGAAAGGAAAATTTGTCCACATGGGATGATGGAGCCTATCATCACAGGCAGTCCAAATTCGCCTCCTACTCTGGTATAGGGATGTTCACAAATGTTCTAAACATTCTAAAAATTTGATCAAATTCGATCAAATACAGGCATTTGAATGTAGAGATACGTATCTGTATGCATCTCATATGCGTACAGATACGTATGACTCATACGAATGTTGTCTACATCCGTATCTTCAAATACAAATGTTGTCAACATTTGTATCTTCAGATTTGAATCTAACATTCGAACAAATAGATTTGAATGTATTCGATTCAAATTGGATTTTGTTACATTTGGATTCTAAATATCTGAATCAAATTGAATGTTTTGACGTTCGACTCAAATTTGAATGCAAGAAAAAATTCATGCGCATCCCTAGTGTGTGGCGGTCTGCTTGCATGCCTCCATAGTCTGGTTTAGCAGGGGCACCCATTTTGGCAGTGCATCAAATTGTGCTGCTAAAATGGGCCCCTGGGCTTAGGGTTAGGTTGTTCATGTGGGGAAGGCTCCCAGGGAATGTGGGAGCATTCCCTGTGTGAACTGTGTGTAGCGCAGGTTTAAGTGTACCATGCATGAATAAACCATGCACTAGCACTGGACCTAAGGATGCGCACGGATATTCTTATTATTTGTCATTCATACGAATTTGGACATTCGTAAACAAATCATAAACAGACATTAATACTGTAGTATTTGTATGAATGCAAATATTTCAAGTTATTTGTATGAATAATCTGGACATTCATATGTGCACGGATACATACGCATACGTATCTGTATGTGTAAAGGCCGCCTCTCAGTCGGGTAGCGATTTTATGTATCTTTGGTAGTGTGGTAGCGTTGGTTTTACTTTTTAGATTAAAACTCTGTTATTCCCTTCCAAGAGACACGCCTTTCATTTCCCTTTCCCTACTATTAAGTTTGATAATAATGTTGCCTCCTTCCTGGTGCTGCAGCAGACAGCTCCTTCCCCCACTCTGCCTCGCTAGCAGTGGGTTACAGTATCTGTTTATTTATTTTTATTTATTTATTTATTATTTACATTTATATCCCGCCCCATACCCGAAGGTCTCTGGGCGGGTTACAACTTTAAAACAACAAATTAAAACTCCGGCCTAACTTGGCTCACTTTGAAAACAGAGTACTCAGTTGAAGCTTCTTTAAAATAACAAGAAAACAAGTTTATTGTGTACAGCTTTTTTAATAATAAACAGGTAAGTTCACTATGTCCATCACAGGTCCATTCACCCTTCTGACTGAACTGGCCCCAGCTTCCTCACGCAGCCCAAGGACTCCAAACTATTCAGATTAATGCCAGCAGCATAAGTAATATATAACCATTTCAATTCTTTTACTTTCTAAACACCGTATATTCACTATTGACTCAGGACTCTATTCCCCAGCTTCCCTCAGGACAGCTTAGAGCCCGTTTCCCTCCTGTTAACCACCCTCTCTGGTCAGTTAACCCCAGGCAGAGAACACTAACAACTCCCTCAGGCTCCCTTAAATACTAGCCTGGCTGGTGAGCTGCAACCTGATTGGTTGATGCTCCTCCAGGATTCTATTCCACCCTCTCTCCTGGAGAGCTGGAATAGCCCCTCCCTTTACTAACTTACCACTTCTAAATAATCCATTTTGATGACCCTTTTAACAGTATAGACGAATAGTTTTTGCCACACTTTGTAATTTAACCAAAACAACTTAATTTTGGGGTTGAGGGGTCCTAGCAGGCATCACAGTACATATCTTGTGCGTATCCATATGCATCCATACAGATATGTACAGGATGAAAGCAGGATGCGTACGGATGCGTACTAGATTCGTATCATTCGGTATGTATCAGATATTCATACAAATTTCTTTTCTCTGTCACAGTGGGCGTCTATGAAGCTGATGGGTAGGAGAATCAGATCAGCCAAGGGGAAGTATTTCTTCCCCCAAGGGGTCCACCCCTGATGTAGACTAGTTTTCATAAACCTAATTAAACTCCTGGTATATATTGAAGTGTGATTTAAAACAATAGTTAGGACTTTTATCCTTCTAAAATAAATTTGCCTTTGAGGAGAGGATGTCCCTTGAAGTCAGAAGTCATGCTCTCTTCTTGTTGCTGGGTGTGTGTGCGTACTTGTGTGTGCGTGAGAGAGAGAGAGAGAGACCAAATATGGTTATGTAGGACATTTTCTTTCTTTTTCTTTTTGAAAAGAGGGTGTCTGTGTTGACGATGGCTCAGTGTCCAGTTATGTAATGCTCCCCAGTCATCTTTTATGAAATAAAACTTTCTGCCCGGCCCATGTTAAGCCTGAACTTAACCTCACTGGGTTCAGCTGAAAGTATTCTCAAGAAAATCAACAAAGGCCTGCAATTAGAAATGCAGCCCATTTATCAAATTCCGAGTAACTGAGGACTGCAGCTCCTGCTATCGTGTGTCAAAGAAGTCTACGTCTTTTGTCAATAACTTTGGGCAGCGTAAAAGCTGCCTAGCTGTTGAAATGCGCCTGGCAGTGAATGAATGCTTAGCAATTATGAAGAAAGCCTTTCTCTCCAGAGATTGCCTCATGTCTCCCAGTCAGTGTCCATTCTGTGTAATTCCTGGCTCACCTGCTCTGGATTTAGAGTACAAAACTGCAGGGTTACTGAATAGCTACTGTTTGCTTTCTCTGGCTTAAGAAGCCCAGACTGTTTATGTGCATACTTACTCCAAGTAGACCAGATGCCGTTCTGAGCTGCCAGGGAAGATGATGTAAAATAATCTTGAGAATGGCCTCATTTTGACACTCAGGCCCTTAAGATGATGACAGGGGTGTACCTGAAATCAATACCATGCTTTCCACACCAGCTACCCTAAGGAGCATCTATCCTTCTGGAGCAGTGGTTCTCAACCTTCCTAATGACACAACCCCTTAATGGAGTTCCTCATGTTGTGGAGACCCCCAACCACGGTGGCGGGGCAGCTGGGAGGTGGGAGGGAAGGGTGGTGGGAGACTCGTCGCGACCCCTCTGAAAGGGTAGTTCAACGCTCAAAGGGGTCCCAACTCCCAGGTTGAGGACCACTGTTCTGGAGGTTGTCTACTTTAGGTTTTTGGTCTTTGACACATAGAACATTGGAGAAAAAAGGAGGATGGGATGTTCTGGTTGTATATGGTTCACAACCTGTGCATTTGCAATATACAATAATCGCATGCACAGATGTTCAATATGAGAGGTCCAGTCTCTACCTTTATTATGACCAATATGCAAGTACAAAATAGAAACATGTAAAGTACTGTACATGGAATTCATGGTAACAATAGTAAGTGAAAAGCTAAATACAACTGCTGCGGTGTTTTGTTTTGTTTTTACAAAATTTCAAGGAAGACAAAATGGAGATTCATTTATGTGTTTTAATCAATGGAGGTTTATGCTTATATTATCTCTATCCTGCAATAAGAGACTTCTTCTGCCCATCTCAGGCTAACCTTTTCTTTATCCTTCTACGAGAGTCAATATCTCATTTGGCTTTGGTATATATGTAATACTGTCTGTCTGTTTGCATGCTTTCATCTGCAAATAAGCAGTTTGCTTTACAAATACACACTATTTTCCCTTTCCTTCCATTCTTTTTTTTCAGATATCTTTGCTCTTAGATGTCCATAATAGCTTGCAATATATATATATTTATGCAGAAAAGCCATAAATAGTAAAGGGGCGATTTCACATTTCCTTGCTGGACTGCTGGACAGGAAAGGAATGTGATTAACCAATGTTGACTAGCACTTGCACTTGGAGCGCTAGTCAACTTTGGCTGTTCTTTCTCTGCCCCCCCTCCCCCCCCCCCGATTCAATCCCTTTACCTGATTCAGTCACGGGCCAGCCCTCCTCTGGATGCCACCATTTTGGCTGTGGCGCCCTCCATGGGCCTATTCGCACTTGGCTTTATTCTGGAATATATCCTGGAATAGGGGCCTGCTGTCCATATGCTAGTGCAAGCTTCGGCTGGCCCAAAGTGAGGCCTGCCAGAGTCTGCATTAGTGTGTGGACCACAAACCCCTATCCTGAGATAAACTCCAGAAAAAGGCCAAGTGCGAACAGGCCCCATGACTGCGCACGTGTCAGCACTGTCACCATGATGACACTGATGCTCTGCACACATGCGGTGGGCATCTGTGGTTGTCTGAGGTGCCAGTGCACTTGCACGGCAGCTCAGACAACACCAGAGCACCAGAAGAGGTGTGGATGGTTGCACCGCTGGACGCTCCAGGTAGGTTCCTGGTAAAAGCTGGTTAAGTTGTGGAGCACGATTTCATGCTCCACACCTAATCAACAGTTGGTGAACTTCTGGTGAGGCAGGACACACTTGGAGACTGTAACAGCCTTCTTGAAATGCACATGCTCTTCACCAGATATTCACTAATTCTTGACTAGTGGCCAAAGTGCGAAAAGGCCCAAGAACTCTGAAGAGCACCACACATTATTCCAGAGGTCCTTAGCAGAAAGGACAAGTGGTTACTCATCCTTGGTTCTCTGTAATCCATGATAGAAAATGCCTTTAAGACACAGAAGAAAGCCAGGTTTTCTGCCACTTAGAAGCATAAAAGACTAGACAAAGTTTGCCTTTACTAAGAGCTGAGCTACTTCTTTCCGGCTCAGGTCCGCCATGTGCTGTGTTGGGAAATACATGAGATGCAATTGTTCCAACATTCTGTCAAGTTACTATATGTCTTGCTCATCTGTTCAGCTGGCATGGAGGTGGATGACTTAGCTGATCTTGTATAGATTGTTTGCCTGCCAAACTGTGTCTTGGTGCCAAGATGGGGTAGATAGCATTACCCATCTCATCAAAAGGCCACATGGATCTAAACTGAGGCAATTCAGCCACTGTGGAACTGCCTGCAAATGACAAATTGCTACTTAGTTTTCTCACAGGCCACTGCTACATGGTGCAGAAGCTGAATAATTTTAAAACTGAATGTTCTATGTGTTGATGTCCAGAGATTGCTTATCGCTAAAATCACAGCAGATAACGCGTGCAGATGACATTCACAAGCATGAGAGCAGACACAGTGACTAATTCCAATAAGGAAGGCTTTTATTGTCTTCATGATTCCGGTATAGGAGCTAGCTAAATGCATAGCTGGTTATATGAGTGAATATATGAAAGTAATAGATGGTTTACAACTTATCCATTAAGATCTACATCTTCAGTCAGGAACATACAAATCAAACAGCACACATTACAACATTGTTAAGCCAGTATGATCACCTGTGAGATTGTTAGGAAGTCACTAAGCCTAGCCCCCACACGTACATATTTGGTTTCTCAGGAAAGCGGAGGCCTAGCTGAGATAACCACACTGTTCCCACAGGAAAACAGAAACTTAGTTGTATCTGCTGCAGAAATAACACCTCACCTGTTGTTTATGAAAATATTTACCAGAATGTTCCTGGTGAGACGGATAGCTAAACAAGCGTTTCCTGTTTTAACAATATACCAACAGTATATAATTTTGTATTCTTGTGAAACTTTGGATGTAAATTTTGTATTCTTGTGAAACTTTTGATGTTTCTGTTTTATTACAAGTCACATTGGCTTACTTTTTTTAAAAAAATCTTTTGTTTTTCAGTTACAAATTCTTGGCAAGTTGTGTTCCATCCTTTGGATTCCGCCATCTTTTATCCCTCACCGATAAAGTTGACAGGTTTAATGAAGAAGTTCAGAAACAAAAGGTGTCCCGTAACAGAGATGCCCCCGAAGGTGGTTTTGATGCAATCTTGCAAGCTGTTGTATGTGCGGTGAGTACTTCCCAAGGAACTGAGACTGGCTAAAAATATTTGTTGTTTCTTATGATGTTTGGATAGTTGGTGACACATCATAAATTGATGCTTGAGCCGTGTTGGTGTAGTGGCTAGGGTCCTGGGCTGGGCTGGGCTCGGCTGTCACCTGCACGACCAGGGTTTCATCCTTCCTCAGCTAGGGATGCTCCCAAGTTGACTTCAAAAGAAGCGGTGCCTCTCAGCCCAACCTGTTGTAAGGAGAACATGGACAGGAGGAAAATGACCACCTTAGGTTCTTCAGAGGAAAGTTAAAATAGAAATGTACATAAATCAGTAATGATAAATACAAAACAAGGTGATAAAAATAAGGCTGGATTGGCATTCATGCTGGTTGGTCTGCTTCTGAATTGGAGTGTTTTGTTTTGGTTCAGGAGCATTCAGGAAGGCTGTCCATTCATCCTGGGCATCTTTCCCTGTGCTCACTTCAAGGATGGGAAATGGAAGTTGGTTCTACACAGGAGTGCTGGCCTGGACACATACCTTGTCTGCATTGTGGACCGGTGAGCCAGTTAGGTCTAGTGGTTAGGGAGCCGGACTCTTATCCGGGAATACCGGGTTCGATTCTGCCCTCCCCCATGAAGCCAGCTGGGTGACCTTGGGCTAGTCACAGCTCTCTTCTGAGCTCTCACAGCCCCACCTACCTCACATGGTGTTTCATGTAGGGAGAAGAACAGAAAGTTTGTCAGCTCCTTTGAGTCCCCTTAATGGGTGAGAAAGGTGGGGTAGAAAAGCCAACTGTTCTTCTTCTAGTGGGAGGCCATGTCTCCTGTGGAATGCTGCATCTGTGGATCAACATGAAAAGGGCTAGATAGCTGGACCATAGCCATTTGTCAAAAAACATCATTTTTAGATCTGTTTGTGAGCCAGAGACTCAGAAGACAGAGGCCCCGTCCGCTTGCTCAAAGTATTTCGAAATGAATTCGTGTCCACTTTGGGAGTATCCCCATGTAAGCTATATGCCAGCCAATACGTGTTAAAAAAACCCCTTGCATACATAATAAGGGGCTAATACATATTGGCCTGGGTGCATGGGGACACTCCTGGCTGTCATTCCTGCCCACAGTACGCCCGTTGCTGCCCCGTTGCTGGTGCTGCTGCCTCCGCCGTCCCGGGGCCCAGATCCGCCACCCCAGCTCCCTCTCTCCAAGCTTCTGCTGCTGCCGCCACCGCCGGTGGGTAAGGAGAGCGCTGGGTTCCATGTCATCCTTAAAAGCATACAGATGTCAGGCTGGCAAAGAAAGACCACGAGACTCTTTTGTTTAAAAAGATGAACAGTGATTTATTTCAGCTCAGCATTAAGGCATTTCTTGTTGGGAGCAATTTAGAACAGAAAGCCCAGCATATTTATATATTTCATAGCTGGGCGGGGTTTGGCCTTCAACCAATGATCAATAACTATTTTTTCAAAACCAGTTTAAACTTGGAGCCAAAATGTATCACTTAACCCCAGCAGGGAGGGGGGAGTCAACTGTCACTTCCAAAACAACAGACAGCTGCTATATACATATACACAGAATCACAAAGGTGGTAGAGATCCTATATTCAAATAACATGGCAGGCGGCTAGCCCTGCCTGACAGCGGACGATTTATTGTGTTTTAAACACGTATTTCAAACATACGCTTCCAAAACGCATCATCTCAGCAGCCGTGGGGACACAGCCAGATTCAGCACACAACTTAAAAAGTTGAATGTTTCAAGACTTCTCTAACTGTCTCGGTCATATGAGCGGCTTTCAGCTTTTCATGATGTACTGCCGCTAAACAAAGATGTTGCCTAGTAAATGATTTTGCATGTTTTTGCTGCAGTTCTATTCTCTTTATTACAGTTCAGGCTTGAGAACTTAGGAGGACAACATTTGAATATTTTTATCATGTTATTTTCTGTTTGGTTATTTTTAAAGTAGCCATGTCGCTTTTTCTGTAAGGTCCTACCAATGCTCTTGATTCATGAATGAAGACTGATAAGCTTTTCTTTTGGCCTCTTTCCATGTAGAAGGAGATTGGATGGCGAAAAGAAGCTTCTCATTTGTTGGTCTTCACTACAGATGATGCTCCACATATAGCACTGGATGGAAAATTGGGTGGATTGGTACAGCCACATGATGGCCAGTGTCACCTGAATGAAGCCAACGAATATATGGCATCTAATCTGTTGGTGAGTGTATATAATGGTGTTTCATGTCCGCTCATCCACTCACTGTTCAGTAAGGCAGCTTTAAGAAAGTTGTCCCATTCAAATGCATCATTGTGTGGATCATTTTCTTATTTCAGAAAAGCTTTCTTGAAAGATAACCTCCATAGATAAGATGACAACTACGTAGAGTAGAATGAAATTTTAAGTGCAAGACCGTGTTGAAAGAATATTTTCTTGGCTTCTAGGGTCTTTAGGGCCTTTTTGTACCTTCTTTGAGCATGAAGGACAGCAAAGATCCAAGATGGAGCAAACTTACCTGACACTTTATTAAGGGTGTGTCCAGACTGTCGAATGTGCAGTTGCGGTGGGGGCATCACACACCATGATCAAGGGATCATAGTGGTGATGCATGATCCCATTGTAGCTGTGAATTTACCTTAATGCAGGTAGGAGCACACTCACTGCACAATGTAAAGTCAATTTGAATCTTCCCGCCAGTCTGGGCGGGACAGCAAGAAGAAATTACAAGAGCAGGAAGGGCAGCTGAAATACGATTGGCTGTCTCATCCCATGTGGCGACGCCCCACATTGCCACTCACATCTACGTAGCCGTGCATGTCCTTCGTAGCTGCCTACAAAGTTGAGCACAGGCTGCATAGTTGCAATGTAGTTGTCTGCATAGCCGCTAAATGGTCAGCCCTGTGTCTCCAACGACATCTTCGTACGTAGATGATATAACCTGCTACAAAAGTTTACCTCTCCTCCACGTCAACTGTTGATGGAAGTGGGCCTTGAGTGACGTCCACACCAGCCAATCACGCCATACACACAAGCACGCCTTCTGCTTAGGGCACAAGGACGCCTTCCGCTTAAGATAGCCTGATGAGTGCTTTGCCATTCACACTGCGACCCTGTCTAGCACACATTGGCATCGGGTGCTAGACTGCCAGTGGAGAAGCATTGGGTCCTTGGAAAAATCTGGATCTTCAAGGACCAGATTCACTGAGGACCCCATTTCAAAGATCCAGATCTTCTAAGATCCGGATTAAGAATGGTAAGTGAAGAAACACCCAACGTCTGCAGTAAGCAGCTGTTCCATCTTAGCATTTTGCACCAGTGGCTGCATTGCTGCACTACTTTTGATTTCCAAACAGGGCAACATCAACACGTTATCTGGAAAATGGTAACTGTATATCTTCCTCTATGCGATGCTTGGTGCAACTTGATTTCCTTTAACTTCAGTTAGCCTTTCATCGTGCGTCCCTGCATAAATGGGCCGCGTATAAATATTGGCAATGACAAAGCAGCATCTTCAGTCTTTTTGACCTAGGATTGAGCCAAAGAGTTCTTTAGGAATTCCGAGTGAAAAGCTGCTTTGTTCTTGTGCAACACACACATCTGCAGAGCGAGCAAATTGCAAACCCCAATTACTATTGTGCCCTTTAATGAGCATGTAATATCCCCCCCCCATTTCAAAGTTGGAAGGCTGTTCTAACTGACAGGTTTACAGCAATGAGCCAGACTCCATGCACAGAACTGTCCTTTGTTCTGCCGAGTAAACAAGGCGAACAAATGCGCCTCTATTGGTCGTCCTTCTAATTGGTGTACCAGCCTGGAAATTTAGATGTTCTGCATCCATGGCGGTGGAGTAGCAGTAGGATCCACAGTGGATGTCTGGATGCTGATTCTTCCTCAGCTAGAAACCTGTTGAATGATTAGAGTTGGGTACATTCCAGTCTTTCCATGTATAGTATCAGAGTATTAGATCCAAATCCAGAATATTGTGCATGGGGTCAGAATCCAGAGGAACTTTGTCCCGTCTAGTTCCTATTTAGAGGGATAAATTAACGCATATAGCTTCAGTCCCATTTGCCACGGGGAGGGGGAGGGGGGAGGGGGGATGCTAAATTTCACTAGGCACAGCAGGACTTCTATCTGAGCCAACGTGCATAAAGTCACACATCACTGAGCACTGTGGGATCTGGATAAGATCGAGATAAAGAATTGTCTGTTTAAACAATTCAGTGGCCCAACAGTTTTCTGTTCTGTATTACAAACTTGCTCAACATTTGCACAGTGTTGCATTTGTACAACTTTGGCTCTGACTTGCAGCGTAGGGATGTGCCCGAATATTCGTAGTCATTGGAAGTTCGATCGAATGTGCCGAATTTTGACGTTCGAATTTGAATAGGATGCCCCTAAATTCGAACTTAAACATTCAAACGGAATGTCAAACTTTGGGTCTGTTTGTTTGAATTATCCGGACGTTCGTATGTGCACGGGTTAGTAAATGACGCGTACTTGAAGATCCGCTCCTTTTCCGCTTCAGTACGCGTTTGTACGGATCCGTACGGGATGAAAACTGAGGCAGAGATCAGGTGAAGAGGGAGACATCTGGACTTCTGGTGGTGGTGTGCACCCCAAGAGAACCAGCAAGTGGATGGCCCTGTCTGGAGAGCCTGGATCACCACGCCAGTGGCCACAACAACATCTGACCACACTGGGACATTTCCATGACCATTTGCAGGGTGCGAACACTGTGACCAGGGGCTTACCAGCCACACCTGGTGAAGCTGTGGACAAGCCATTGAAGATTGGGGTAGTTGGAGAAAACTGCTGGAGTGTGTAGGCTGCATCCCTGCGTGTTCTCCACACATTCCGAAAGGCCTAGTGCGAAAAGGCCTAAGCTTTGGAACATTAGCAGGAGGGTTTTCAGAATACAATATAATCAAATAAGAGTGTGTGTGTGTGTGTGTGTGTGTGTGTGTGTGTGTGTGTGTTTGTTTGTAACCTGGGAAATTGGAACAGGGAGAAAAAAATCATTTAGTACCAGGTATTGTTGTGTCAAGTTGACATTAGGTGGTTGATGAGCTGCTTTGCAGTAGCATTTCTGTGCTGTATCACTAAATGTTATGCGCCCCACTGTTGTCTGGATTTGCAGCACATGACTATCTGAAAGTACGTTGCTCTGAATTCTGTAGAAGGTATGTCCAAGCGCGTGGACTGCAAAACGACACCATCTCCATTTTTAAATGTTTGCTGCCCTGTTTTTTTACCCTCAGGATTATCCTTCCCTTGCACTTCTTGGAGAGAAGCTGGCTGAGAACAACATACATCTAATTTTTGCAGTGGTAAAAAACCACTATGTTCTTTACAAGGTAAGCTTTAGCAGCAAGACGAGACTTGGGGCCTTTCTGGATCTATTGCCTGCATGCTAATGCAGGCTATAGTAAGCATCACTTGGTGCCTACCATAGCCTGCACGATCATGTGGACGGCAGGTCCATATTCTGGGATACTATCCAGAATAAAGCTAAGTGCAGAAAGGCCCCAGTGTCCTGTCTGGCATCTGTTCAGGTGTGGAGAAGTGAGGGAAACCTGGCTGTGTCCAATCCAAGGCTGTGATAACATACAGCAAAATAAAATAAAATAAAATGAGCATCTCTGAGGCACCTTAGAGAAGGCTTTGAGGTGAGATTGTCCACATATCAGTCTGCCCATCCACCCTCTCCTGGCTTTTCTATCCCACTTTTCTCACCCGTTTAAGGGGACTCAGAGCGGCTGACAAAGCTTTTCTATTCTTCTCCCCACAACAGGTGGGGCCTGAGAACTCAGAGGAGAACTGAGACTAGACCAGGGTCATCCAGCCGGCTTCATGGGGGAGGGCAGAATCGAACCCAGTATTCCCAGATAAGAGTCTAGCTCCTTAACCACTAGTCCAAACTGGCTCATGAAAAGGTGGATTGGAGAAGGGCTGGAGAAACAAAGGCTCTCTGAGTTGCCCTTTGTTGCGTCTGAGTACAGCCTAACATTTGCTCGATGTAGGAAATACAGAACTGAGCATTCTGAGCAAACCAGAGCCCTTTCTGCACTTCCCTGATTAGGCTGCCGTGAACTAAGGCTGATAAACTTCAGGTACAGGTGAACTGTTCACGTTTGCCGAGAGGAAGCTTCCCCAAAGCGTCCCTTTCCGGAGAAAAATGCAAATGTTCCTCCTGTTTACCATCCCATGCCACCACCTCTGGAGCCAGAAGTCCCGCCTTCTTGCTGATGCGATCGGCTGCCGTCAGCTGAGTGTTCAAGTACGGGCGTGAAGTGGTGGTGGCGGCGGCGGCCAATCAAGTCAGCACCTGTGATCAAATATGCGGCACCCACTTCCCTGTCGCGAATGAAACACCCCTCTTGCGACCCTATGATCAGTCACGGGATTGATCATGGCTTGCCACCACCATCACACCTGTGTGGATGCCACCTCCCCCGCCCACCACACGCAGCGAGCCGGAAGAAGAGCGAATGGTCTAGTTAACGTCGGTTAGGATGTGGAACATGATTTTGTTCTCCACACCTAATCAACAATTAATGTGCCTCTAGTGGCAGCTGAGGGGATATGCGTATGCACTTCACTAGAGCTGCACTAATGGTTGACTAGAGGCCTAAGTGCAAATTGGTTGTTCAGTATCTGCTTGAAGACCATAGGGAATCGGGGACAGGAACTCCTCAGTGGGCCTGTTCACACTTGGCTTCCTTTCTGGAATACATCCCGGAATAGGGCCCTGCTGTCCACATCCAAGTGCCGGCTACAGCAGGCCTCAAGTGACGCCTGCCACAGACCCTGATCCTGAGATATATTCCAGAATATGGCCAAGCGCGGACAGGCTCAGTGTCTCCCTCCTTTCGTCTTCTTTAAAATGTAAAAAAGAAAAAGAAAAAATGGATTAGAATGAAAAATCACTGAATCTAATTAAGCACTAGGCTTTTAAGATCAGAACGCCTCCGCTCGGGAACGACGAACCTCTCTGCCTCTCTGCTACATTCTCCTGCTAATTTCAGAATGGAGCTTTAGTGGAGAGCTAAGCTCCTAATAGATGAATGTTAGTGATCATGAAGGTGCCCAAAATAGTGGAGGATTTAATCTTTAATCAGGAATGTCGCCAGCGGTGCCAAAGCAAGCCAAACTTCTCATTATTTAATCTTATTACTTGAGTGCAGTAAGATTGCAGTGCTCAGAATCTCAAAGCACCTTGAATTATTTCAGTGTTTTTTTTTTCTCTTGTCTTTTTATTGCCACTTAATTAAAGCTAATGGAATTGAGGTTAAAGGGTTTTCCTGTTGTTTTATTTTCCCCCAGAGCCTCTTAATCAAATTAAAGGAAATCAGAATAAAGGATTATCTTTGCTGTAGTGCAGTAACCATGTCTGTGTTCACACACAACAAGGAAAGTGGGTCAGAAGTGCCATACGGGTGGTAGCGTGTGGCCCTTCTGTTCTCATACCATCTCTGATCCACTTTTTCCAGCCTGGAATGTCCACGGGACGGGGGGAGGAAAAGCCTGGCTTGTGGACAATCCCGAATGCAATTTTCGGATTCTATTTGATTTGAATCAAATATTCGAATGTTGGAATTCAAACGAATAGAGAAAAAAACTAATGTCTTCAGATGTGAATCTGTTTTGAATACATTTGTATCTATTTGTACAGATACTCGATTCGTATTTGAAGATACGAGTGTTGGCAACATTTGTATGTGTCCGTACGCATCCAGACGCATCTCGTATTTATCCCGTATGCGTCCCGTTTTTGTCCAGTACATACCTCTACCAATGCATACGGATACGAATATAGTGCACATGGATACATACGTAACGCTTACGTATCCGTACACATGCAAAGGTCCAAATTATCCGTACGAATGACTCAAAATATTCAAATTCGTTCAGATGTTAAAAATCTAATGTATAGGCATTTGATTTGAATTTGAATGTCCAAATTCAAACGAATTCGATCAAAATTTTGAGTGTTTTGAATATTCTTGCACACCCCTACTGAACTGAGCCACGTATAACTGCATGTGACTATAACTGATGATGATATTTCTTTTGCTATTTAAGAACCTTACAGCCCTGATCCCTGGAACAACAGTAGAGATTTTATATCCAGACTCCCGGAATATTATTCAGCTTATAGTCAAGGCGTACAATGTAAGTTTCTTATTATCCATTGAGGCATCACTGTTGCCAACGTGTTAAAAACAGACTTTGTTTTTTCCTTTTATGAATTCGTTGCTTTCTTATCTAATGCTCTCCAGAGGCCTGTTCGCACTACAGCAGTTAGGCTGTAGTGCACTAAGGCCGGTACAGTCCGGATACAGGAGGAGCCTACACTCTTTCGGCTGCTGAGGACACTCTTGTACCCAGAGCATACTAGCCTGGGCCGTGCTGCAGCTGAACCCTGCTCCCTTGCTGGTGTGGTTGGCCACTGCCACCCACTTCATGCGTTCCATGATGCGCTGGCTGGCAGGCGGCCAGTCTGGGGGTGGTGGTGGTAGATCAGTCTGACCAAGCAGTGTGATGAAGTGGCTGGATCACGCACACCCCATGCTGCCTCCTTGCTGCAGTGTTATCACTGGGGGTGGGGGCATGCTTGGGTCACCCCCTGCCAGCCTCCCTCCCTCCTGCTGGCAATCATTGGGCTCTCTTCTGGTCACCAACAGGAGGGAGGGAGCCTTGTGATCTCCGAGCAGAGGGCGAAACAGCCCCATGATCCCTGAGAGGAGGGGCTGGCAGGGGCGACCCAGGCATGCACCGCCCCAGCTATGACCATGCGGCGAGAGGGCAGCACTGGGGGGGGGGGGGCGATCCAGCCACCCCAACACACCGCCGGGGTCAGACTGGTCTCTCCCCCTCCCCCTCCCCCCGGAGGATTGGCCGCTTGCCAGCCAGCACACGACAAAACGTGTGAGACGTGCAGTGGCAGCCAGTCATGCCAGCTAGGGGGAGGGACTCCCACAGCAGTCCCGGATGAAGAGCAAATGCTCCTGCTCCCGGTAAGTCTGGGATAAAGGTTGGGATGGGTGTGGAGCATGATTTAGTGCTCCACACCTCATCCGCAATTTGGGCAGCTCTGGTGAGGGCAGGGACACGTCTAGGCTGTGGCAGATAGGTCTCAGATCTTGCAGATTTGTAGCTCCTCCCACAGCCGAGAGCATTCTTGCTGAGGCGAATAGAAACTGGCTTCTCTCTTCTTTCGTTCTGCCTATCCGGGGAAAATAGATAACTGTTAATAGGAATTCCTTTTCGTAATAACGTGACTCACGTTTCACCCCAGAAATCTCGTATGACAGTTTGGGTTCTACCCAAGTGGGAAGAACAAAGTCAAGTGATACAACGGTCTTTGTAGTTCTTCCTTCTTTTGATTCTTGAAAATTGCAGTAACATTGACCTGAGGGACATCCAGTATGAGAGATGTTGTAATATACTCTGCAATGGACCAGACTCCTGAAATCACTGTTAATAAAATGCCCTTTTAAGACTGTCTGTGGCCTTTTGTATTGCACAGACACACACTGCTGTTTCGTTATGTGAAAACTGTTTCATGCTGTCTCATGTGAAACCAGACTAGATGACTTTAAGGAAGGGTTAGACAAGTTTATGGGTGATAGATGTATCAGTGGCTACTAGAATGGATGCCTAAGTACATCTTTCAGGCAGAGAAGACAAGCAGGATGCCTCTAAGGCCATTTTCTGGGATTCGAGAGCAGGAGAAGGTTTGCCCTTGCCTCTACTTGAGATGCCCATTCACAATTGGTGGGCCACTGTGTGGGACAAGATGCTGGACTAGCTGGGCTGTGGCCTGATCCAGCAGGGCTCTTCTTAGGTTCTTATGTTCTAACTTTCCATGAAATGCATCCCACAGATAGAGCACTATGAGGCAGTAATACATTTGGCAAATTATTATCTTGCTTTTGCTTTCGGTGGCATGCCTTTTGCTTATCTTTAAAGGCCAAGCAGGTTTGCAGGGTGGGGAAGTGTTGAGGAGCCACCAGGATGTTTGTGTGAAAATCACATAAAATATCAGCCGTCTATCTTCATGCATGCTGTAGTTTGTGCTACTAGTGGGCCAAAAATGTGGGTGTTGAAGGATCTTTCCAAAATGAGCTGTGATCTTTCTTCGGGACCAAGTCAGGTAGCATCCAGACAAGGTCAAAACCCCCATAGTTATTTTGGAATAGTATTTGATTTGTCAGATCTGATCATGGTACTACCAATACAGTCCTGGAATATAGACCAGATATCCTGGGTTTAAGGTGTTGCATTGCTGTGTGACATGCTGTAACATGGAATATCATCCTAATGTCTGAGCCAAGTACAATAATTCTGGGACTGCTTCGTTCCAGAATATTCAAAAAAGAGTAGAATAGGTAAGTTGTGTCCAGGGGCAGTGCAAGCAAATTTCAGCTGTACTCCTATTTGTTTTCACTGATTCAGAGACTTTCTTCTTCTTTTAATGTCAGTAGGGGTATTCCTGTGCTACCGGTAGCTTTTGGCTAAACTATTGTATTTGAATATGTATTCAACTAGCTCTAATGATTTTTATAATTTGGCTTCAATTTCTCTTATACAAAATCCTCATTGTTAATCTTGTTGTTGAATGTTTGCTCTGTATTGCTCCAAGGCAGATAAGAATTGTGCCAGAAAGTTTATTACTTCCTTTTGATAACTTCCTTTTCCCTCATGAGTGCCAGCACAGGGCTTTTTGCCTCTTCTTAGATAGGAATTAATAGTTGAGCATTACTGCGCTCCTTTAATCCAGATCTAAGAAGATCCGGATCTAAGGAATGGGTACATTCCTTAATCCGGATCTAGTAGATCCGGATTAAGGGAAGTACCCAATGTGTTCCCATGGGTGGTCTAGCACCCAATAGCAATGGGTGATAGCCTCCCTGCCATGGAAACACCGGAGCACCCATTTGGAAATCTGGATCTACCCATGAGGGGTCTGCTTGTCACCCCAGGTGTTTGGGGGGGGGGACAGGGGGTGCAATCTCCGAAGTGGCTTCGAAGTCATTTCGAAGTCACTTTGAAGTCTGTGCAAAACAGCTCCATTGAAGTCTGTGCTGATCTTCGGAGTAAACTTCGAAGTGACTTCGGAGCCACTTCGGAGTCACTTCGAAGTTCACTTCGAAGATCAGCACAGACTTCAAAGATGCTCCGGAGCTGTTTTGCATAGACTTCGAAGTGACTTCAAAATGACTTTGAAATGACTTTGGAATGACTTTGAAGCTTAGGTTTTGGGGCTCCCCCCCCATGGGTGCCCCCTCCCCCTAGCCTCCTCTAGACCCCATTGCCACACAAGCGTGGAAACAGGTTCCCTTTAATCTGGATTTTCTGCCTGAAGACCCCATTGTAGACCCCATTAATGGGGTCTACAGAAAATCCGGATTAAAGGCCAGAAAGTACCCATTTGATCCGTATTTCCCCAGCGGCAGTCGAAACAATCGGGTCCCAAATGGGTGCTGTGGTGGAAATGGAATCATCCGGCTCACATCCAAATGGGTCCTTAATGGGTGCAAAAATGGGTACTTTCTGATAGTGGAAAAACACCCATTCTTAATGTCTACAGCTTCATGACTGGGTGGTGTGCATTATTGCCTGGATGGGCTGCTGTTTGCCTACATCCCCCCAGATGCACTTGCAGAGTCTGGATTAAAATAACATACTGAAAGTTTGTTATGATGCGTTGTTTGTTCATTTGTTCGTTCGTTCGTTCATCCATTCATTCCTTTTTCTAGAGCATTCGGTCTAAAGTAGAGTTGACTGTCTGGGATAACCCTGAGGACATCAACCTGGGTTTCACAGCCACATGTCAAGATGGTTTGTCATATCCTGGAATCAGGAAGTGTGGAGGTCTTCAGATAGGAGACACAGTGAGTATGGTGTAATAAGAGGAAACACTGGTAATGAGCATGGTAGATTTGTGCATGGGTCACCAGACTGTCTGGTGTGAGTATCTGGAGGCAGATTTGGCAACTGCTCAGCATTGGTAGGACCTACTGTTGGGGATAGGACTGTTGGGTATATAGAGCTGCAAAAATAAAGATGGGATGGAATGAATGAGAACTATCTTTGTGCTTAGGCATTTTATAGGGTATGATTTGCCCATAGAAATTTATATGTGAAACCATACATTGGCAAGCATCAGTAATAGAGATATGCGCGGATATTCATAACATTGGTTATTGTATGAATGTGGACATTTGTACATGAATTGAATGTTATGACATTTGTTTTGGAATATTTGTACGAATAGTTTGGACATTTGTCAAACTGGGGATACATATCAGATATGCATCGGATACATATCTGCTACATATATCCAATAAGTATCCGATATGTATCTGTTCATATCAGATACGTATCGGTTGGTATTGGATAAGTATCCATATGGGATATGTATTGGATACATATCCATTCATATGAGATTCGTATGAATTTGTACAAATGCATTTGTATTCAATAGAATCCTACTGCATTCAAAGGGGATCTATTTGAACGAATACAAATTTTCTATTCATTACGAATTGAATGTCAAAAAACTCATTTGTGTACATCCCTGGTCAGTACTTATAATCCTGAGGCTTCTCTCAAAGATTCTTTTAGTTCTGACTTTCTGGTGCATTTATTTCCATAGATTAGGAAGGTTGCTGCTTCTTTTATCCCCTCAAAGCCTGCTCCTTTCCTGAATTGGTCACAGCATTGCTGGGGTTACTCTTGGCAAAATTGGCTGCTGGATCCCATCTGCCTGCTGCCATCTGGCACGCAGGAATAGAGCAGACTGAATTCCAATCCAGCAAAGAATTCTCAGTGACCCTTCCAAAGAGCCAAAAGAGCTTTCCCCACCACCAGTGATGTCATTCAGACCAAGGGTGTTTTTCCACTGTCACTAAAAGTACCCATTAATGGATACGAAATGACATTTTTGTACCCATTAATGGGTACTTAATGGGTACTCGTAGTGACAGTGGAAAAACACCCCAAGTCTCTTTTAACGTAAGGTAAGCAGTAGGCTAATGGATAAACCTGCAGCAGTGCTTAATATGTTACCCAGTATTTACATATACGCGGCAGTTAACTTTCACTTTTTCAGCTTAGGGCTTTCATTCCATTAGTCTTGCTGCTTTATTGGGATAGAGAACTTTTTCAGGCTTCTCTCTTCTTTTATTAGCAACAGTACTGGTTGCTGTAAGCAGCCTGCAAGCATCAGTGTTTAAAAGGAAATCTTGGCGCTTATTTACAGTCAAAGCCAGTGGTCTTCGCTTCTCATAGACAAGACTCTCTAGTGTTGGGCTTAGAGGATATTAATTTGTTAAATCTTATATGCAGATTTTTTTTTAAAAAAAATGGTTCTGCTAATAAACCTATAGAAATGAAGATTATCTAGTGTTCTATCAGTTCCTTTCCCTGTCTTAAAAAGCCTGTTTTACATGACTTAAAATTTGGCATGATAATATGTCAGGATGAGTGCTTTCCAAAAAGAAGCCAGCTTGGGGATCCAGAGGTCATTTGCTAGCTGGAACAGATGAATTTTAATTGCTAATTCACAGCATGCAGAGCAAAAGCAGAACTCGGAGGACTACTTAGGAGCTTTTCTGGCTGTTTTCTCAGTTGTCCTGTTCACCTTCACACCCAGCCTCGCTGTGTTAGCTTTTGCAGAAATTGCAATGTTGAGTAAGGTTAACATAGTCGCATTTGGTTTCGAATGTTGTAACCCACTCTGAGATCTTTGGATATAGGGCTGGATAAAAATGCAAACAAGCAAACAAATCCACCCACCCATCCATTCAGTCAGCCAGCCAACATCAATACATCTCACTGATCCTGATTACTTGGAGTTGTGGGCCACCTCAGCACCATCAGCCTGTGCCCCCCCCCCTCTGATGCATCACTGAAAAGTACCCCTGGTAGTTCCGGATCACAGGGGTGTGCTGTCTGCATGCCTCCCAGGATCCAGACTGAGGCCCTTGGTCCACATGTAGACCTGATTAAATGGGTCTGCCGCAGATCCGGTTTAAGGGCCTCCTTAATCCAGATGTGGTTCTATCCAGTACCGACAGAGCCGGACCAGCAGGGGATGGGATCACCTTGATCAGCATTAAGATGTGAATCAGGAGGCCTGTGATCTATTTTTAACATTCGAAGCTGAGTAGATTTGAATGTCTTAAAATCCGATTTGAATCCATAACATTTGAATCCATACATTCAAATGTTCGATTCGCATTTAAAGATATGAACATTGACAACATTTGTATCCGTTATACGTATCTGTGCACATGCTGGAAAAATCCGTATGCATCCCGTATTATTCCGTACACATCCCGTTTTAATTCCGTATTTTAAGCGCAAGGTACCAATAAATTTCAGGCAGATACGTATACTTTCAAAAATCCGTATTTGAGTGCAAATGTTCAGATTCGGATTTTCAAAAATCCAATTCGAGTTCGAATGTCGGAATTTGTCGGATTTGAATAGAATATTTGAGTTTTCAAATATTTGTGCACATCCCTAATCTAGATTAAGAGGCTCCTTAATCCAAATCAACACGTGTAGAAAGGGCCAGTGTCTGTTCCTTTCTAATTCCTTTTGCCGTTCCTTCTTAGGTGTCCTTTGAGGTATCTGTAGAAGCCCGGAGTTGTCCTGCTGAGAATACATCCCATATGTTCACCATCAAGCCAGACTGGTTTCGAGATACCCTAGAGGTGACTGTCACTTACAACTGCACCTGTGGATGTAGCAAACACGTAGAACCCAGCAGCAGCAAGTGCAGCGGCAACGGCACCCATGTGTGTGGATTATGCGACTGTGACCCAGGCCATGTGGGAGCCAAGTGTGAATGTGAAGAAGGGGATATTGGGAGCATGTACCAGAACATGTGCCGGGAAGCTGAAGGGAAACGTGTCTGCAGCGGCCGTGGAGAATGCTCTTGCAACCGTTGTGTCTGCTATGAGAGTGAATTTGGGAAGATCTATGGATTATTCTGTGAATGTGATGACTTCACCTGTCCTAGATATAAGGGCGTGCTCTGCTCAGGTAAGTGTGAGGCTATATGACAGCCCGTTTTCCTGCCATCTCATGTGCTGCAATTTTCACGCAGATTCATATACCACAGATACGAATCTACACAGTTGTAGATTGTGTCAATCCGAAAATCCTTATTGGATTTTCAAAAATCCGTATTTGAGTTTGAACGTGCAGATTTGGATTTTTGAAAATCTGATTCAAGTTCGAATGTTGGCATTTGTCAGATTTGAAATGAATATTCAAATTTCCAAATATTTGTGTACATCCTCAGTTCAAAACTGCCTCCTGTGTTAGTCTCCCAGGTGTTTGACGGTTCAAGAGGAAATAGCAATATAAGGAGAACGCAGAGATACTTTTATAAAAGCAGTCAGAAACAGTGAGACTGCTTTCAGATTTCCTTGGCTGGAAATCACATTATCTATAATGATTTGCAGCTTTTTGCAATGGAAGATATCTTTATTTAGGATTTACGGGACTTGGGCTATTTTTGTGGAAGCAAGATGAAAACATGTTTGTCTGTAGCACATGACAGCTTGTGTGTTTGGAAGCTTTCCCAGGAGTGATTCAGTGCAACTTTTATTAGTACGAGTCAAACTGAGACACTTAATAGAACTTCCTGAGTAGAAGGTGGTATATTAAAACTGGTAAGTAAACATTAAAATCTCTCTGTGTGTGTTTGCAAATAAAATGTATTTGCGTACTCGCTTGACATGGCTAACAAATATCAATAAGTTGCAACATGTTATAAGTTGCCAGGAGTTGTGGGTGATAGGAAACAATACAACAGAGTGATTTCATGAAGGAGAACATCTTTGTGTCTGCATAGGTTGTACGGTAGGACAAAGGTGGAAGTGTGGCTGGAAAAACCCAGATGTGGCAAAACCCACACTGTTGAGCCCCAATAGTCTTAACTCCTTCTGCCTGGGAGAGGTTCTGTGGTTCTCAGGTCCCACAGCCTGGACTGTTATGTGGATGTAGCAGGCCTCTATTCCAGGATATAACAGAATAAGGCCCAGTGCAGAAGGAGTTTATTTATTTATTTACATTTCTATCCCGCCCCATACCCGAAGGTCTCTGGGTGGGTAACAACAGATTGACACAGATTAAAACAGGATACAAATTAAAATAGATACCAGTTAAAATGAAATACAGATTAAAACAAAATGCATGTTCATGTTGGGGATGGATTCCTGTGAGATTGGATAGCAATGGCATCACTTATTTATGTTATTTATGTTATTAATTAATTTATCATATTGTTTTTAATTGGTTTTACAGGCTATCTGATAAACATTTCTACTTAGCTTCTACCACTGGGACTGAACCCAGGTCCCTCTCATGGTGAAATGATTTATTATCTACTGCAGTAATAACTTAATTCAATGTGAGCCAGTTTGGCTTTGTGGTTAGGGAGCTGGACTCGTGTCTGGGAATACTGGGTTTGATTCCACACTCCTCCATGAAGCCAGCTGGGTGACGCTGGGCTAGTCACAGCTCTCCTCTGAGTTCTCACAGCTCCACCTACCTCACATGTTTGTAGTGTTGTGGGGAGGAGAATAGAAAGCTTTGTTATCCGCTTTGAGTCACCTTAAACGGGTGAGAAAAGCGGAATGGAAAAGCCAACTCTCCTCTTCCTCCTCTTCCTCTTCCTCTTCCTCTTCCTCTTCTTCTTCAACTTTCTCCTGCAAAGATATTGAAAGAGAGAAAGGTGCTAGATATCTTGCTAGATTTTGAATTCCTCACTGGCTTAGTTTCACCATACACTGGAAAAACAGTTTGTGTGGATTGATCTGGATTTAAAATGCCTGCTCTCCATCTCAGCAACACTTTATCTATGACTGTCGCTTTTTTTATAGGCATCTCTGTGTTTTCTGAACCGTAACATGTCTGGTTAATTGTAGAGGTTCTGTGAAGAAAATGGGCTACCATTGGAGTCCCTCCAGCTGTTTTCATTTCCGTCCCATTGTTAGGAAATGACCCTTCAAAGAGATGAGACCTGCTACATGGTTAGCAGGGAGAAGTGTGAGGTCAAGACTCAGAGCTCTCAGATCTAAAAGGAACTGACACAAACCATGGGAAGGATTTTCTTCTGTTCTTAGAAGAACATAAGCAGCCATCAGCATTATTTTATTGCGTGCCTGTAGTTGCATGCAAATCTTCATAATATACTTCAATGTATTGAATTCAAGGTTCTCCCCCTGGTTTGTTAGCAAATTCAAAGTTGTATTGCTTTTCCATAAGTAATTTTCTTTTTACTCTCTTCTGCTGTTAGCTTTGATAATTGTCTCTGAAGCATTTTGATTGGTGTAAATATATTTGCATTTGAAGGTTTATTTGTAACATATCCCATTTATTTATCTCTTTAGAATTATCTATTTTCTTCTTCTTCTTCTTTTTTAAACATGGCATTGTAATGTGAACCGGTTTGGTCTAGTGGTTAGGGAGCCGGACTCTTATCTGGAAATACCGGGTTCAATTCCGCTCTCCCTCACGAAGCCAGCTGGGTGACCTTAGACTAGTTACTGCTCTCTTCTAAGCTCTTACATCCCCGTGAACCTCACAGGGTGTCTGTTGTGGGGAGAAGAACAAAAGGTTTATCAGCCGCATTGAATCCCCTGAAATGGGTGAACCAGTTTGGTCTAGTGGTTAGGGAGCTGGATTCTTAGCTGGGAATACCGGGTTTGATGACTCCATCCTCCTCCACGAAGCCAGCTAGGTGACCTTGGGCTGGTCACAGCTCTCTTCTGATCTCTCACAGCCCCACATACTGTACCTCATAGGCTGTCTGTTGTGGGGAGAAGAACAGAAAGCAGCTCTACTTCCACATGGGTTCTTACCTTTATTGCATCCTCTGCTGCCCTTTCCCATTGCCTTTTCCTTTCCTTTCCAGAAGGCTCAAGGCATTGTTGCTCCTGATGTGAGCTGTCCTGTTTCCCACCTTTACTGCAGTTCAATGGATAGAATACCAGGACCATATTGGGGTCGGGGGGGAGTCAAATCCCAACAGGACGTAGTAAGATAAAAAATAGAAGCAGCTTATGCTTATTGTAGCATGCTCAAGACCTTGTTTTTCTCTAGCTCATATGAGAAGATATATGAGCAAGACTTTTGGATACTGGATTTTTCCAAAATAACAAAAAGGCACAACATTATCTGGGCTGAGTGAGATAATCATGCATGAAATAGGAAGCTGTGTTGCTGTTTTAGGATTCTTTCATAAACCCTGTAGGTTGCCTCTTTCTTAGGGGCTTTACCATCACTGAGTGAGCTAAGCATTTTGGGTGTGTGTGTGTAAGAACCCAAAGGGCCCTTTTCTGGGAGTTTGTCTGGCTGTACGAGAATGGGTCAGGAGTAGAAAATGGCAAACCACTTCTGTATCTCTGCCAAGAAAACTCCGTAGAAAAACTCCCATGAAAATACACATGTAGGGATGCATTTGAAATTCTATCAAATAGACCGACTTTCGAATTGAATGTCCTTAAATTTGAATTTGAAGATTCAATTCAAATTTTGACTTTCGGATCTATTTGTTTGAATTACGTGGACATTCGTATGTGTACGGGCTCGTACATGATGCGTACTTGAAGATCTGTACCTTTCCCGCATCCGTGTGCGTTTGTACGGATCCGTACGGGATGAAAATGGGTTGCGTATGGGATAACTGTGGGATGCATGTGGACATGTACGGATGTGTACGGATGCGTATGGACCTGGAAGAAAGGTGCATGGGCATCTATGGATGTTGTCGACCTTCATAAGGGCAAATTTGAATGAAAAATTTGCATGAATAGATTCGAATTTGCTTAATTTGAATTTAATTTGGTTAAATTCAAGTTTAACAGATTCGAATCTAATCAAATCTTTGAATGGTCGAATCTAATCTAATCCCAAAAATTTCATTCGTACACACCCCTGTACGCGTGCAGTCAACTAGAACAGTGTTTCCCAAACTTTCGACATATGTGTACCCCTTCTATAATTTTCATAACGCTGAGTACCCCTCGTAAAAAACATTAGGGATAAAAATTGTATTTTATAAAAATAATCAAAATCAGTGGAACTTACTAAAGCACTTACAGGCGCCCGGAACTAACTATTAAAGAAGTAAGTTGTCTCTGTAACGAAGTGCAGTATATTCACGCCGTGTCACGCCTCACAAGACCATTAGATAACACTGCAATTCTCCGGCGTTTAAACAGTTCCGCGGCTCAACGTCAACTGGTAATGTTACCACAGTTTAAAAATGGCCGAACCCGAGCTGCGCGAAGGATGCACAGAAGTTCCCGCCATAATGAGTTGCGATACGATGTACGATGGCCCCAGTTCCCGTGTAAAAACTGCGATACGCGCCTATTTCTTTCCTTGTTCTGTGGGCGCAGCTAAGCACGGTGCAGTGGATATTCCCACGTGATCCCCACCAAACTCCGGTGCAGCGCATACCCCCACCAAACTCTTCCCATACCCCTGGGGGTACGTGTACCACACTTTGGGAAACACTGAACTAGAAATTGACTTTACGCCTAAAATTAGTGGGAGCAATGGCACTGGAATGAAGATAGGGGGAATGTGACAGGAGGAATTAATTACTTGGTGATGGTTTTTTTTTAAATTAACTAGAAAGGTTCTTAAACTCCATTCTTCCTAGCACAGAAATCTTCCTTTTGTTCATATTCTAACCCTTCACAAAAGAAAAGCAGCTATTCGGCCTCTGAATGAATTTGGCAGCAACACTAAAGACAGGAGATGTGTATGTAGCAGAGCAGCCTTTCTCTGAGTGGTGAGTTTCTACGCTAAACACCATTAACCGGGCAAACTTAAAAATCTAGGTGAGATGATGCACTGGACTCGTAGTTATTCTAAAGCATTCTTCCAGAATCCTGGTTCTCTGATTTTTATGGAAAGGAGGGATAAACTAAGCCACTTCTGCAACAAAATAATTAAATTTCACCTGTAGAAGAAGAAGAGTTGGTTTTTCTCCCTTGCTTTTCTCACCCATTTCAGGGGACTCAAAGCAGCTGGAAAAGCTTCTGTTCTTCTCCCCACAACAGACACCCTGTGAGGTAGGTGGAGCTGTGAGAGCTCAGAAGAGAGCTGTGACTAGCCCAGGGTCACCCAGCTGGTTTCATGGGGGAGGGCGGAATCAAATCCAGTATTCCCAGATAAGAGTCCGGCTCCGCACTAGACCGAACTGGCTCACTGTAGCAATCCAGCAGCTAAGAACCTCAAGAAGCAGAATCAAAACTTTCCTTTGGTTCTTCTGATTTAAGATATCCTGTTCAGCTTACTGAAATTCCGTCAAACCGACTAAGGGTGTTTTTCCACTGTCACTAGAAGTACCCAATAAGTACCCGTTAATGGGTACGTAATGGCATTTTTGTACCCATTAATGTGTACTTAATGGGTACTTTTAGTGACAGTGGAAAAACACCCTAACTCTTCACTAGCTCATAATACAAGCATGCTTAAAGACAATGGGTGTGTCCCCATGGCCATTTTAATCCCAATTGAGTCCAAATTTGGGAAGGACTGTTCCCATGACCTCTGTAATTAATCCAAATAGAATCCAAACTCAGCACCCAGCGTCCCCATGCAATTCCTTATTCCCAGATTTTATGAGGACTATACTGCCTAAATCCAGAGGAAAAAAAGTCCTGATGAAAACAGGACTGAGTCCCCTTTTTGGAGCAGAGTCCACTTATTTTCCCCCTTATGGAGATGGGTTTTTTTTGCTGTGTCTGATCACATAAGGATCATAAGGAAAAAAACGTGGGGGAAGACAAGGTACGGACGCTTTCAGGCACTGTTATTGACTTTAGTGAGTTCTTATTAATTTGTTTCCACTGTTGTAACCCATCTAAAGACTTCTTGATATAGGGTGGGATAAAATTAGAAATTAATAAATAAACGCTTAGAAAATGCTGGAGAGCTCATTGTCCGCACCCATACAGAAACATTCAAGCCCCATTTGGTGGACGCATGGCCACTGGAAGTGAAAAGTAACTATGATCTAAGCAAAACTGCAAAAACTTCAGAGTAGTTCCTCATTTATGAAGAGCGAAAATGTTGACGCCTTCAAAAGGTTCCTGGTGACTAAAATTTTCCCAAGAATGCAGACATTTGCTGAGTCTGGGCTAAATTTATTACTTTACAGTTCTGCCTCCTCATCAGCATCCTTTGCCTGTTTCTCATAACTGTAGGAATGCAAGATCCTTAATTACTGTGCTTGTCAGGACAAAATACATACGCGTCAGCATGATGTTTACAGAATCAAATCATGTTTGCTTGGGGAAAAATAGTATTTGAGTATTCGGTGGGCGTTACGAAGCATCATTCAGTACTTAAAATGGTTCACATTCTGTAAATTAATCAGAGAGAAAAGGAAACAATTCACACCATCTTTTTGCCTAGAATTTCATTGTGCAGTTGTTGCAAATTCTTCAGTAGGTATTCCTCTCACACCTCCACTTATGGAAAGGTGACACCCAGCTCTTATAATCTGCTAGCAGAGAGCACAAATCTGTTATCACTTCTCCTACTGCTGCAAGCCATAGCCCTGATCACACAAGTCTAAGACAGGACAGCCTATTCCAGTGGTTCTCAACCTGGGGGCCGGGACCCCTTTGGGGGTCGAATTACCCTTTCGGAGGGGTCACGACGAGTCTCCCGCCGCCCTTCCCTCCCACTTCCCAGATGCTTCGCCCCCGTGGTTGGGGGTCTCCACAACACGAGGAACTCCATTAAGGGGTCACGGCATTAGGAAGGTTGAGAACCGCTGGCCTATTCATTCATTCGAATTGAGGTCGTACCAATGCTGGTCACACCTAGATCATTATAGGTCATCCCCAAACCGTTCCTGCCATGGGCTGCATTGCTTGCACCTTTTAGCACAATCAACCTGAGCATCATACATAGAACTCTTGGTTCTCTGCCCTTTTTGCTGCATGAAATCTATCTCCTTTCTTATTGGATGCCTGTTGTGTCACTCAATGGAGGCGAGGGTGTCTGTTGGCAGTTACTTTTAAGCCTGCTCCACCAGCACCACACACACCATTCCTTTTTAATGTGCTTCTCCGTGTGATTAATTTAAAAAATAACAATAATAAATTTGCATAAAAACGCTAGATAGAAGTATCATACACATAAACTGAGGAGAGAAGGGGAGGTGCCTCATGAACTCTGTGCATGCCGAATGGCCGAAGACTGGACCCCACTCACCACACCATGGCTCAGCCTCCTTTAGCCTGTTCCCCTGCTCACACTTGAGGAAGAGAAGATGTCCTGAGATGCCAGGATGGCCTGATTAAGTCCAGGTTAAGATGGGTTTAATTGGGGTAGGCTGGCTTGGAAAATGAATTAAATAGGACTCCCAGTTAAGACGGTCTTGGAAAATGAATTAAATAAAACCAATGTAAAACAACTTGAGGTCGACCTAAACTACTTGTTTGACCAGGATCCATGAGCCTTAAATCTGCTCTGAAGGGTTTTCCTGCCCTAAGAACTTTATTCCCTGTGCTGTTGATTGATTCTTTCCATTAAAAAAACAGTCCCTCAAAGGGTGATTCTGCACTAGCCAAATGTACTGGATCAGCAGGCGTACTAGCCCCCTTTTTCCACGCAGAAAGATCTGGATCTTCAAGATCCGGATCTTTGAGATGGGGTCCTCCTGAAGATCTGGATCTTGAAGATGCCTGAAGACCCCATTGTGGACACCTTTAATCAGGTCCACATGAAATCCAGATTTAAGGGCCTGAAGGACCTATTAAACCTGGATTTCCTGTGCCCTCATGGGAACAGGGCCTTACAGATGGGACCTTCAGTGGGGTCCAGGTGAGGAAAGCGCCTTACCCATTGGTACCAATCAGGTACTAATTGGGTTCTTAGTGGAGGTCTTAGAAGGGTTCTAAGCCCTAGTGGAAAAAGTGTCCATTCTGTTTCCGGGGACTCTGCCAGGGCCTCTTTTAAATCCCCCCAGCATGTGACTCCTATGACTCCTGCTGGTCCAATATACTAGCCAGTGCAGAGTCACCCAAACTCTAGATCACAGTGATTCCCAAAGTGGTCCAGGTGGACCCTCAGGGGTCCACGGGAGCCTCGACGGGGGTCTATGTTGACGTGAAAAAAAATGGGGGTTCACAAGTTGTAAGTGGGGGTCCACAAAAATTTATCTGGTTTCCATAGTAAAGAACACAAATGTTGGCTTGGCTTTACCTATCAATGTAGGCAGATAATATTTTAAGAAGGTCAGCGACTGTTACTTGTAAAAACTTGCATATTTTTACCACTCCGAATTTAGGGTTGGAACTCAGCCGCGACGCAAATTTCCATCATTAGATCTAATCTTCACATTTTTTGACGAGTTTTGGGAATATGGTAGAAATGTAGCAGCAAGGGGTCCCCCGAAATCAGTAAAAATTTTGAAAGTGGTCTACGAGAAAAAAAAGTTTGGGAACCTCTGCTCTAGATCCATTTAAAAAAAGAAAAATGTAGGTTATCAGCATTCAAAGGCAGCTTCTTCCTTTGTCTTCATGGGTAGCGTTTTCAGGTTCATTGCAAGTTCAGCAAAAAGCTGAGCCTCTGCTGTCCCATAGGTTTGCCCTTTGTGATAGTTGCAACATGGGTACGGAGTAAAGATTGGACAGATGCTTTCAGTTCCCTCTTTTCTGCAGAGCAGATGCTGCAAATTAGTGTCATTGTAGCATTTTTCTAATTAGTCACTTATTCAAAGTAAAGCAGATTTCTGTAAGGAATGGAAGAATAAAAAGTCCATTTAGTTTTTTAACTGAGCTGTCAATTCTACTACCAAGATACTCCCTTAAGTAGTCCAGAGGTGCCTTTTACATTCCACTTCTGGTTCCTGATGGAACTTCCTTGGCATCTCCCTACAACCAAAAGTTGCAAACTATTTGCGTCTAGGCGTGTGCATGTAGTCAGCCAGTCCAGTGTCATGTGCTTCCCTCAAATGAACTTTCTTTAAAGACTTTTGCAGAGAACCCCTTCCTTGGAAGTTTCAAAGGAAGGGAACCAGTCACCTCTGATACATTTGGTCTCCTAGTGTAGCTCGCATGGTGCAATTTGGCAGAACCAAATCTTGCCGTGTTTAAAGAAACTTGCTTCCAACTTCAGTAAATGGTAATCCGTGGCCGTGGATTATAGTATAAAACAGGTTTTACAAATACTTCTGTTGTTACAAACTATTGTCCCTCAGCAACTCTAGAGGATCTTAGAAGCTTTCTGCAGTCTGAGGGTGTTTGCATAAAGTTAGACTTTGTTATTTCAAAACAAGGAAGAGACTCCAAGATGAAAATGTTTAATATTACACTATTACGTATGACTGCAAAACAGACAAGGGAAAAATAGGGTGGAGAAAAGAGCACCGCTGGTTTAACGAAGAACATATTTCTTCAGCTGCATGAGGAAATCATTTCCAGCCAGAAGGAGAATGTCTGAACTTTTGCTCCACTGAAACCGTAACTAGGACTTGCGTTCTATTTGAATTTGGAGCTTAACACCTTTGCTTATATGGCTTATGGCTACAGCTTGCCAGATCTGTATCATATAGGAGTATCACCTTTTTTGGGGGGGGGGGGATTTACCTCTACTCCAAAGCAAGGTGACAGTCACATCTCCAACTTTGCCAACTTAGGATATTACAATCCTAGTGTAGTCATTTTGTTGGTCTTGGACTAGATCGGTGATGGCCAACTTATGACACGCGTGTCACAAGTGACACTCCAAGCCCTTTTGGGTGACACACATGGCCACCCTGGCACCTGGGCGTGTAGTGCTTGCTTGTTCTTGAAGTGTACGAAATACCAACTTTCAACTGAAGATTTAGTAACAAAAGTCACTAATGTAAAGAATTATTTGTTTTTGCTTTTAATAAAATGCATATATCAAAAATATAACTTTTTTACTAGAGCCACAAATATCACAAAATTATGGATATTTCTAGAAGTGACACAGCACCTGAGTTAAGCTAGGTTTTCTTGCGAATTTTGACACACCGAGCTCAAAAGGTTCGCCATCACTGGACTAGATGGAGTATGGACATGAAACAGGGAGAGGTTGGTTCACATATCTGCACAGAAAGATCTCTGCCATTTTAAGCTGAGATTAGCAACCTAAGGAGAATATGGTGGGTTCTCCAGTAATGGAAACAGAATAGTCAGACACCTATTATCTGCTGATTTGGTAACCACAGTTTCAGTTAACCACGGTTACCGGATCAGCCTCCCCCCCCTCCCCCAGGGGCACCATAAGTGAAAAGCATCCGGAACCATAAGGGCTATTTCGGTCTCCATAGAGCATTGGAAAAGCACTTCTGGTTTTAGCAGTTGCGCGACCTCAGAACCGGAAGGCTTTTTTGTAATTATCCATGGTTTCAGGTGACCACAGTAGAAGCTGGAACATATCCCCAGCGGATACAGGGGTAAGACTGTATTGTTCCTGTTTGCACTTGGCCATATTTTGTAATATATGTCAGGAAAGGACTGTTGTCCACATGCTAATGCAGACTTTGGCAGGGCTCACTTGGGACTTGCTGTAGCCTGCACTAGCATGTGGACAGCAGGCCCCCATTCCAGAATATATTCCGGAATAAAGCCAAGTGTGAATAGGCCCTGGTCAGCACTGTGAGGGTTAAATAATGCCAATCATTTGTTGGGGCTGCAGTTCAGTGGTAGAGCAAACTGCCTCGGAAGCAGAGGGTTGCTGGTTTGGTCCCCATCTTGTCTCCGGAAGCAGGCAATGGCAAACCGCTTCTCTGTCTCTGCCAAGAAAACTGTATGGGGGATGATAGTACCCTGGCAACGGGCTGTACAGGGAATGGAGGGGATAGTCTGATTTTAAAAAAGCATGCACAGATTGTTGTAAGGTTTTTGGGGTGGGGAAGGAGAGGGCTTTCTTGTGGCAGCCAAGGCTGTTCTGGCTGGAATGACATGCGATTACACCAGTGCCTGCAGTCTTCATGGATGTCGCTGCAGCCTTCAGAACAGGCCTGTGTGTGGCCTTCAGCTGCTTGCTGTCTCCAAGGTTTCTGGCTGAGTATGAAAGGGAATGATCCTTGGAAGGAGGAAGGGGGGGGGGTTACATAACTGGTAAATAAAACTTTTTCTCAGGTCAACAGAGTTTAGCGTTTCAGAATCTGCAGCGTACACAAAAGCTTGCCGTGTTGGCGTCAAAAAACTCTATTATGTTAGAGCCCCACTACATTTGCTTTCCGGTGCAGAGAAGTAAAACTGCTCCCTCTCAGCACATTAAGGTGCATTTCTGATGCCGAAGATTGCCACACGCTTCTCTTTCCTGCTCCCTAGCTGTGCCGTGTACAGTCCCTTTCAGGGACTGCTGTCCCTATTTTAGTCAGCTAATTGTTAATATTGTTTTATATTGTTGTTATTAAGCCCTCTGGATATAGGGTGAGAGAGGAATTTATGATGATGATGATGATACTATTACTACTACAACTACTACTAGGGTAGTTGGGAGGTACCCTGTCCTCGATGGGGCTGCAGTGCCCTGGAAGGGACAGGTGCCTAGCTTGGGGGTGCTACTGGACTCTGTGCTAATGCTTGAAGCCAAGGTGGATGCCGTGGCCAGGAGTGCCTATTCCTAACTACGGCTGTGTCAACTAAAGCGTTTTTTGGACAGACCTAGCGCCACAGTTATCTATGCTCTGGTAACCTCTAGACTGGACTACTGTAATGCACTCTACATGGGGCTGCCCTTGAAGACAGTTCGGAAGTTGCAGCTAGTGCAAAATGCAGCCGCCAGAGTGCTGACTGGAACATCTAGCCGGAGGCACATCATGCTGGTCTTCAAAGAGTTGCGCTGGCTGCTAATTCCCTACTGAGCTCAATTCAAGGTGTTAACTCTGACTTGGGCCCCAAATATCTAAAGGAACCCCTAGTCCCATACCAGCCTCCAGTCACCTTTAAAAACAACAACAACATATAATGTTTTGTTATAATATGTTATATATTTTTGACTTATGTGAACTGCCTTTGGGAAAAAATTGTCTTTGACTTAAGTTGTTGATTATATTTGCTGTATTTTTTTGATGTAATGACTTTTGCTTTGTATTTGGTTTCCATTTGTTGTAAACCGCCTTGGGCAGAAGTTTCTTTTGGAAAGGCGGTATATAAATAAAAATGGAATGAATGGAATGGAATGGAACCTGCCTGTGCCTTAAGATCTGGTGGGGAGGCCCTCCTGGTTGTTCCACTGCCCTCAGCAGTGAGACAGGTGGGCACCCAGGAAAGGGCCTTTTCAGTAATGGCCCCTGGGTTGTGGAATAGTCTCCTCCTTGAGGTGCATCATGCTCCTTCTCTGTATAAATCCAGGAAGGCGGTGAAAAGGCACCTCTTTGCCCTGGCCTTTGGCTGATGTGATTATATTCCCCCCCCCTCCCTTGCAGACACTGTTATTTTAATATGTAGGATATTGTTTAAAATACCTTTTTTTGTTTTTGTTTTAAACCCTTTGATGTATCTTTTTGCTTTAATATATACTAGTTTGTAATTTTGTTGTTTTAAAGGTTGTTACCTGCCCTAAGACCTTGGGTATAGAGTGGGATTGAAATATAAGTAAGTAAGTAAAAGTAAGCAAGTAAGCAAGCAAGTAAGTAAGTAAAAGTCAGTCAGTCAGTAAAGTCAGTCAGTCAGTCAGTCAGTAAGAAAGTAAGTAAGTAAGTAAGTAAGAAAGTAAGTAAGAAAGTAAAAGTCAGTCAGTCAGTCAGTCAGTCAGTCAGTAAGTAAAAGTCAGTCAGTCAGTAAAGTCAGTCAGTCAGTCAGTCAGTCAGTAAGTAAGTAAGTAAGAAAAGTAAGAAAGTAAGTAAGTAAGTAAGAAAGAAAGTAAGAAAGTCAGTAAGAAAGTAAGTAAGTAAGTAAGTAAGTAAAAGTCAGTCAGTCAGTCAGTCAGTAAGTAAGTAAAAGTCAGTCAGTCAGTAAGAAAGTAAGAAAGTAAGTAAGAAAGTAAGTAAAAGTCAGTCAGTCAGTAAGAAAGTAAGAAAGTAAGAAAGTAAGTAAGAAAGTAAGTAAGAAAGTAAGTAAGTAAGAAAGTAAGAAAGTAAGTAAGTAAGTAATAGTAGCAGCAGCAGCAGCAAGCTTCTGTCCTTACAGAGCACAGAAGATCTAGCCTTTGAGCTTGCCCAAAGTTCATGCACTTGATTTGGGGGGGGGGTAGGAGAGAGATTCAGTCAAGGGTACTCCCAATCTGTCATTTCAAGGGGTATAGTTAAGAGAAGCAGTTTACAACCCCTTAGGATACCAGGCTAAATAGTATAGCATTATCCTTTGATTCATTGGAGTTCAGACGCTTCTGCCTTTTTGACCCCCAGCTTCACCCTACTCATCCATTTCAGTGCTACACAATACTTATGCAGTTGCTCGATGCATCAGCTTTCATTACAGCCCAGAGCGTTGGGTCATTAGCATTCCTGTGTTTCCAGGAGGAGCCAGGGATGAGGCCAAGCCCATTGGTCCATGGTGAAGCCAGGATTGCACTTGAAGAGAGATCTTGAGTTCCATCCCTGCTGGTTCTTCAGGGCTCCTGAGCAGGGTTTTCAGCTGGTTTCCTGGCATCACCAAAAGGCTCAGTCGGGTTGTTTTTTTCTTTTTCAAACTCTTCTTTAGGTCATGGAGAATGTCACTGTGGGAAATGCAAGTGCCACCGTGGCTACGTTGGAGACAACTGCAACTGCTCCACTGAGATGGAAAGGTGTCTCTCCACTGATGGCCAGATGTGCAGCGGCAGAGGCAACTGCGTGTGTGGCAGTTGCCAGTGCACAGAACCCGGTGCCTTTGGAGAGACCTGTGAGAAATGTCCCACCTGTCCCGGGGTCTGCAGCACCAAAAGGTATTGCGTCCGCTGCCGAGATAATCCCTTGAAGAGGGAATTCATCATGGCACCTTAATCTGTGGATCTTCACCTGGGTGGCTCTTTACCCATCTCTGTATAATCAAGAAGACTCTGAAAGGACAATGCACCAGGGGTCTGCACGAACGAAGTTTTTGCATTCGAATTTGAGTCGAATCAATGTCAAAACATTCGATTCTACTTGAATGTTTAAGATCCGAATGTCAAAAAATCCGATTCGAATCCATAACGTTCGAATCCATACATTCAGATGTTAGATTTGTATTTAAAGATATGACTGTCGACAACATTTGTATCTGTTATATGTATCTGTGCGCATTCCATATACATCCCTTATTATCCCGTATTTTAAGTGCAAGATACGTATAAGTTTGTACAGATATACATGTAATACATACAAATATGTACATGCGAATTATTCAGATCATTCAAATGAATGTTTCTGAAAATCTGAAATCCATCCGAATGTTTAGATTTGAATGTTCTTAAATATGATTCAAATTCAAACATCAACATTCTTTGGATGCCAATTGGATTTTTTAATTTTCAAATATTCGTGGACTTCTCTACCATGCCCACATTTGCTTGAAACATGTCTGTTGTAACTTATATAGAGATCACAACCGTCTGTTAAGCATACACGATACTTTGTAGACTTTTAAAAAGAAAACCCACAGATTTAAACAAAAGGCTCTCTGCCTTTGCTTATCTGAAGTCAACAGTCACCGGCTCACACATCAACAGTTTACCTTCTCAGGACAAATCCTATAATCCAACTTCCATTTAGCTTATGACATTGTTTCAGGCTTACTCAACGTGTAATATCCCTTCCCACACTTGATTCAACTCAATGCTCAGACGTTGTGGCCCGTTAGGGATTTGACGGCTCCCAATTTCGCCGTTCCTGGCGGGAGGCAAAATCGGGTTTACATGGTTCACATGCTGCGTTCAGCTTGGTTGCTCGTTGTGCTAGCATGTACTAATTTGTGTTCTGTATAATATAAAGCGAAGTGCCTTTGATGCCAAATTAACTTCAGGACTGTGTATTTTCATCTTCATCTTTACTGTTCTCAGTGCAATCTCTCTAAAGTTCTTTGTTTTACTATTTCCTTCTCCCTTTCTATGGATATTTCTGCATAAGGATTTTGGCTCTGTTTCTTTTTCTCGAGAGGCCTGACGTGAAGTAGAGGAGGTCGTTCCTGGCGTTGTTAACTTGTGCACGCCTTAAAGTCTCTGTCTCAAAGGCCCTAGGGCAGCCTCGGTTGCAAATCCACAATATTTTCATAAAGAACACACACGCCACAACTGGCTGAGTATTATACTTGATCCTGGTCAAATACTTACTTCCAGTTTTGCGTGAGCTACTATCAGTCTAAAAATGAGAACCACGGAAAAGGCTGGAATTAAGTGAGGTTTATACTGGGATATAACTGGGCAACTCAAAAGTTTCCTCGGGTTAGCGCAATGGTTCTCAACCTGTGGGTCAACGACCCCTTTGGGGGTCAAACTACCCTTTCAGAGGGGTCATGACGAGTCTCCCGCCGCCCCTCCCTCCCCCCTCACGTGAGCTGAAACGTGTCATTTCAAGCTGGGGGGGGGAGAAAGAAAGAGAGCCTTTCACACTCTCCTTGCTCCACATTAAGGTCCCCTTCCCCACCCCAAAAGAGGGAGGGAGGGGGAAAAAAGCTCTCTTATGCAAGCCCTGCCCCCGTGACCTGAGCTGCCCCGTCCCTATGGTTGGGGGTCTCCACAACATGGGGAACTGCGTTAAGGGATTGTGGCATTAGGAAGGTTGAGAACCGCTGGGTTAGCACCTCTAAAGGTCTGATTTTTGGGCAGCCTCTTATCAGGAAATGCCCCATCTGCAGACACACTAAAAATGAGCACAGTATAAAAATAATGCCTCCTACCTCCCATCATAGCCTTCTGTGCTTCATGTCACCAGCTTCCTTGCTCACCTCTCATTGGCCACCGCTGTCCTAGGTTTCCAGCCTCCCATTGGTGGCCATCACCCTGGAGGCGTAGTGGCCTAGAATTGGCTCAGGAACCTCGTAGCCTCCCACCCCATCTGATCCAAACGTCTTCTATTGCCTTGGGAGTGGCAATATGTAGCATCTGCAAAAGGGGTGCATAAACAGAGAACTTGGAAAGAGGTGGGTTTTTTATTCCGTTTGTCCCTTGAACCCCAAATTCACCCAGGGACTGCCCCTTTTACCTTATCTGATCACACCATCAGTGCTTTGGACCTTTACCTGTCAGTCTCAGAGATCCATTCTGGATCGAACTGATGGAGGCTGAAGTCCAAAATATCAGAAGAGCATGGGGTATGGGAAATTGACTTGAGTTGTAACTAACTCAAAGTGGTTTTTTTGGCATTCGATAGAAAATCCGTATTCGTTCAAATACATCCTATAAGAATGCATGCATATCCTGGATACGTATCCTGGGGTGTTTTTCCACTGCGCTCCTTTAATCTGGATTTAAGAAGATCTGGATCTAAGGAATGGGTACATTCCTTAATCCGGATCTAGTAGATCCGGATTAAGGGAAGTACCCAATGTGTTTCCATGGGTGGTCTAGCACCCAATAACAATGGGTGCTGGACTCCCTGCCACAGAAACACTGGATCTACCCATGTGGGGTCTGCTTGTCACCCCAGGTGTTTGGGGGGACAGGGGGTGCAATCTCTGAAGTGGCTTCGAAATCACTTCGAAGTCACTTTGAAGTCTGTGCAGAACAGCTCCATTGAAGTCTGTGCTGATCTTCAGAGTCACTTCAGAGTCACTTCAAAGTTCACTCTGAAGATCAGCACAGACTTCAGAGACACTCCGGAGCTGTTTTGCACAGACTTCAAAGTGACTTCGAAACTTAGGTTTTGGGGCTCCCCTGCATGGGTTCCCCCTCCCCCTAGCCTCCTCTAGACCCCATTGCCACACAAGCGTGGAAACAGGCTCCCTTTAATCCAGATTTTCTGCCTGAAGACCCCATTGTAGACCCCATTAATGGGGTCTACAGAAAATCCGAATTAAAGGCCAGAAAGTACCCATTTGATCCATATTTCCCCAGTGGCAGTCTAAACAATCGGGTCCCAAATGGGTGCTGTGGTGGAAATGAGATCATCCGGCTCATACCCAAATGGGTCCTTAAGGGGTGCAAAAATGGGTACTTTCTGACAGTGGAAAAGTATTCTGGAATGCATACATTTCCCCAGTTTAACGAATGTCTGAACTATTCGTACGACTGTTCCAAAACATTTGTATTTGTACGAATATTAATGTACAAATGTTGTGACATTCTGTTCGTGTACGAATGTCCGAATCCGTCCAAATTTGTACGAACAACGAATGTTACAAATATTCTTGCATATCTCTAGTTGTATCTCAAATAGCATGGATAACCTGTTAATTCATGATGCTTCTCCTTGCTTAAATATAAGCCATGCATGCATGAGTGCGTGTGATTTCAATCATCCGTTTTGACAAAGAGTTCTGCCGCGTTTTCAAAGAAAGTGTGATTTGCTTTTCAATCCCTCCTTTTATACCTTCCAAAGGGACTGTATCGACTGTGTGCTGTTTAACTCAGGAAGACTAGCTGACAACCAAACCTGCCAAAAACACTGCCGGGACGAGATCATTACCAGAGTGGACATTCTCGGTAAGTTTCGATAGAATCTTTGCAAGAGAAAAAAAATGTTTCACTGTGTACTGTCCCTTCTTCTTTCCTCTGTGATGAGTTTTGAATTTACCAGCTTTTTTATTTCTTATAAAATTCCTTTTCCTATCTAACTGTGGCTATGCTGTCACCTCTCTTTTCTTGGTAGAAAATTCCAGTGTTTTTTATTTGCTGTCTACAAAAAAATGCAGAAATGGTTGGGGAGCATATTTTAAAACTGATTCATGCTTGTAACTGCTGCTTGAAATACTTCTGACTTTTTCTGTTGGAAATATGCCTACGAACAACATCTACACAAAGCTAACTGGAAATAACTGCACACATACAGACAACCATGTAATGCCAGCAGTTAATCCAAAGTTGTTGTTTTTTTCCAAACTCAGGTTTAAGGCCTTTAGAAATAGCATAGCCAGTGTTACGCTGAACACAAAACTTTTCTTCTGCAAAAAAATTAAAATGTGAGGTAATGTGAGGAACTACTCCCTTAAAATTTTCAATTGAAGGTTGATTTATGTTTTATATCTGGGAAAGATTGGCAGTGACATCAACTATCTATTTGAGATAAAGTACAAAATCTTGTTTCCTATGGCACTGATTCCTAAATTCACTGAAACATGGTCTCCCCCCTGGACTTATAGTGCATAGTACCCATAATGCTTATCATCAACAAGTGAGAGAATTGATGTGCAGTATGCTCAGAACATAAGAGGAACCCTGATAGATCAGGCCACAGCCCATCTAGTCCAGCATCCTGTCTCATAAGAGTGGCCCACCAATTGCCCATGGACATCTCGAGCAGAGACAAGGGCAAACCTTCTCCTGCTCATGAATTCCAGCAAATGGCCTTGGAGGCATCCTGCTTGTCCCCCCAGCCTGAAAGATGGACTTAAGCATCCATTCTAGTAGCCATTGATACATCTGTCATCCATGAATTAAGAGAATAAGAACCTAAGAACCTAAAAGGAGCCCTGCTGGATCAGGCCACAGCCCATCTAGTCCAGCATCCTGTCGCACACAGTGGCCCACCCATCGCCCATGGGCATCTCAAGCAGAGACAAGGGCAAACCTCTTGCTCTTGAATCCCAGCAAATGGCCTTGGAGGCATCCTGCTTGTCCCCACAGCCTGAAAGATGGACTTAAGCATCCATTCTAGTAGCCACTGATACATCTATCATCCATAAATTTGTCCAACCCTTCCTTAAAGCCATCTAGGCTGGTTGCTGTTACCACCTTTTCTGGCAACGAATTCCATAGACCGATGACTCTCTGGGTAAAGAAATACATCATGACATTTGTATCTAAACTTAAGTTTTGCTCACGTACTTATTTTTACAAATGTTTATCTTCCTAATCATCTGACAGGCCTTTCTGTCTCAGGGCAGGAACTTGTCTTTCTGTGATCCATTAGAAGAAAGCTTTAAGTCATCTTACCCTTTGCCTTCCAGTCCTGTCTTCCTTTCTCTCTGCCTCTCCTCCCACAACTTCCCCTTCACTTTTGGAAATGACCCCTCACACTGTTTCTGGTGATAAAAGCCATTCAGCACATTTTTGGAATGAAAACATAAGAGGATGGATTTCAGTTTTGATAAGATTTTCACCCTGCCAGCGCTTTGCAGCTGTAAGCCTCAAAACGGGACGGATGCCGGTAGCACATTTTAAAAATAAAAAGAACGAAACATAACACAACGGACCTTAGGTCCTCCTAGGGCAGTGGTCGGCAAACTCATTAGTGAAAAGAGCCAAATATCAACAGTGCAACGATTGAAATTTCTTTTGAGAGCCAAATTGTTTAAACTTAAACTATATAGGTAGGAACGTTGTTATTAACTTAATTAGAGTACTCCTAAGCTGGAAGAGCCACACTCAAGGGGCCAAAGAGCCGCATGTGGCTCCCGAGCCGTGGTTTGCCTACCCCTGTCCTAGGGCATTCTAGCCATCATCATATATAAGAGACATTTTGGTGAATGATTTATCTCTTAGTCTGAATATGATTTGGAGAGCCTATAGATTTCCTAATATCAGTACAGTTACTGGGAAATCGGTAATTCTGCCATTTCCCTCTTCCATGAAGTCCCTGGTGATGTGTGGGTTATGGTTATGTGATTTCCTTAGAGCAGACACAGATGTTTCCTAGTCGAGTAGTGTTTGAACAAATCTTAGCTCCTGGCAGGCCCTAGGGCAGTGAAAGGTCATTTCTGGTTCTCCAGTTGTACAACAGGACTAAAGTTCCCGTCAGCCTCAGCTGCTCAGACATGAAGGGAGTCCAGTTTATGCTTCCCTTTCCTAGAAGTGAGCCAGTTTTAGTGGTTCGGCAGCCAGATTCTTATCTGGGAATACCAGGTTCGATTCCGCCTTCCTCCATGAAGCCAGCTGGGTGACCTTGGGCAAGTCACATCTCTCTTCTGAGCTCTCACAGCCCCACCCACCTCACAGGGTATCTCTTGTAGGGAGATGAACAGAAAGCTTTGTCAGCCGCTTTGAGTCCCCTTAAATGGGTGAGAAAAGCGGGCGGAAAAGCCAACTCTTCTTCCTCCACAAAGCCAGCTGGGTGGCCTTGGGCTAGTCACATCTCTCTTCTGAGCTCTCACAGCCCCACCCACCTCACAGGGTATCTCTTTTAGGGAGATGAATAGAAAGCTTTGTCAGCCGCTTTGAGTCCCCTTAAATGGGTGAGAAAAGCGGGCGGAAAAGCCAACTCTTCTTTATAACTTGACTGGTGAGCCACTGACAGTCCTAATGCTAAATAACATTCTTATCCCATTTACTGTAATTAAATAAAGGAACAATACTGTTTCTTTATTAAAGACCAGGCAGAGAAAAGGCCTGTTTTAGGGGTGTGCACGAATATTCGTAACATTCGTTATTCGTATGAATTCAGCCATTCGTACATGAATCGAATGTTATGACGTTGGTACATTAACATTCATGTGGATACATCTTGCTTGGCCTTCCTCTGATGCCACCCAACACCACATAAATTACTTTTTGGTAGGGATAAGAATGACTCTCCTTAGCTTTGCCTTTGTAAAGGTGCAGTTGGTTTATCTGTGGGGTTCAAAGTCAACTGGTTCAAATTGAGGTAACAGTCATTGCATTGATGGTTTTTACTATTTTAGATATTCAAATGGTTCCATAATGTACTCCATGTTTCAGCAGGAAGGCTCTTTAAGTGAAAGGAACCCAGAGTCTCCTACAGCCTAGAATTCCAATGCCTTCTTCATTTCTGGGACCAAAATAATGAGTGTTTTAAACACATGTTGCAACAGATATGATGTAACTTGACAGACAGACGGACAGACAGACAGACAGACAGACAGACAGACAGAAATGAATGAATGAATGAATGAATGAATGAATGAATGGTATTTATTAGAGTTCCAAACCTCACAAAGATTTTCTTAATTTCATTTCAGAAGCTGATGAGCCTAATTCAGTATTGTGTGCTTACCCAGTAAAAGATTGTGTGATGAAGTTTACCTACTCAGAACTCACCAATGGGAAAACAAACATCGCTGTCCTCAAGGAACCAGGTTGTTGTGTATACAAAATGAATTCTTTTCTTGGTAATGTAAGAGACCCAGACTGGCAAGGCAACCTGGCAAATTTCGCCCAAATATTTTACTTCAGTTATTGACTTATTTACATACCATGTTTTGAAGAAAGGTTCTGTGAGGTGAATATTGTTCCTAGACATGTAGATTTCTCCCCTTGAATGTACATTACCTCTTTGTATTTCTCAAACTGGATGGAAGAGATCTGAATAGTTTTAGACATTTAAATATGTTTTTTCTTGGTGAAAATTATAATTAGGTCTTTATGGAGAACGCGCAGAATAGTCGATGCTCATTGAGTAGCAGAAGGGACCTCTGGGGAACATCAGAAGGGTGGATGATGGACTGATGAAGAAAGCTTACCTCAGCCTACAGGCATCCTTGCCTGAAAAGAAATTTGAGCCAACTGGAGCTTAGCAGCTAGACCTGAATCCCCACCCATTCCACATGTTAGTTAATTTTAAGCCTAACTATAGCCAAAATAAAAGAAATTCTTATAATGCACAGTACAGAGCAACAGTCCAGTCCCAAACTTTGAATACTTGAAGGTTTGTGGGTGAAAGCTCACCCGGACAGATGTCCAAATCCGTTCAATACAACCCTGAGTCCTGCTCCCTAAATAAATCTGCATTTAGGCTTTTGATGGTGCTGTGCAGACACTCTTAAGTGCTTGCCAACAGAAACTCCAGCATCAGAAGAGGCTTCTCAAATGGGAACCTTCTTGTTATTTCATTCTATATCTCAACCAAGAAACACTCCCTTAAGCATTTGTTCCATTAGTTTACGCTCAGCTTTTCAAGATCTAAGTCCTTCTGCAATAGCGTATAAGGAGCATTAAACTAATGGAAAGCACACTGATTAAAAAGTCATTAGATACTTCCCATTAAACAACTGATGTACCTTGTTTGGCTTGTACAGCTTCCAGTATACTGAGGTGCTACTGTCCTAATGAAATGACACAACCCGCCTTGAGGACGCACGCGTATGGGCCAAATAATGTTTTTAATTACATTGAACTTAGCCCCTCAGCTCAGCATGACCCTCATTTTCAGGGGGAGGGGATCTTTTAGGAGTATTAATTGCTCCTGCCAGTCATGGTCAACCGTGCTCCCTTTCTGTTCCTTACTAGAGTGTGGCGCTGCTCCTGATGTCAAGATGATCCTACTGTCTGTTGTAGGCACCATTGTGCTCCTAGGCATCATCCTTCTGGCAGTTTGGAAGCTCCTGGTCACTATTCACGACCGACGAGAATTTGCCAGGTTTCAAAGTGAGCGTTCCCGGGCAAAATACGATATGGTAAGCAACCCCCCTGGAGCCACAGAGAAGAATGACGGATGCTTTAAAAAATGTCATAAGTGCACAAGGAAGTGGAGGCAGAGCTATGGCGGTGGGTTCACAATGAAAAAGTCTGTTTAGGCAAAAATCCATGGACTTCTTTCTAGTCCACCTGAGACAATTCTAAAATGATGGGGTCACTATGTGCTTGATTCTTCAAGCATCTGGGCAATCCCTTGTACGTTCCTCCAAACATCCTTTTCAGCTATCCCAAGCTGCCTCCAGACAGCGAGAGGATCTTGGTTAGATCCCACAATCTCTTTCACTGGTCCTGCCAAAAGCAGAGTGAAATTGCAGGGTAAGCCCAAGCCCTTATTTTTATTATTATTATTATTTTTATTCTTTCTCTTTTTCTCTCTCCCTCCCTCCATCCAATAAATTTAGACATACTGTATTTTCTGGCGTATAAGGCTACTTTTTAACCCAGGAGAATCTTCTCAAAAGTCAGGGGTCGTCTTATACGCCGGGTGTCATCTTCTTATACGGCGAGTATGTCCCAAACTCTATATTTTAACTGGAAAGTTGGGGGTCGTCTTATACGCCCAGTCGTCTTATACGCCGGAAAATACGGTATATTAAAACAACAGAATATATTAAAACAATAACAGTGTCTGTAAAGTAGGAAGAGACAAAATATTCCCATTTAGCCAAAGGCCACGGCAAAGAGGGGCATCTTCGCTGCCCTCCTAAACATATATAATGAAGGGGCCTGACACACCTCAAGGAGGAGACTTTTCTATGGCCCGAAGGCTATGACTGAGAAGGTCCTCTCCCGGCTACCCACTCCTTTTACCACTGAAGGTGGTGGGACAACCAGGAGGGCCTCCCCTCCAGATCTTAAGGCATGGGCAGGTTGATATAAGAGAAGGCTGCTCCTGCAATAGTGCCCTGGGTACCTCTGGCTATTTCAATGGCACAAAATACCTGGAAATGCCACCACCATCCACACTTGCGGAGTTAGCATTTTTGCCCTGGTTTTGCCCCAGCACCTGCACGGTGGCCACCATCTTCAGGACGGATCCTGGGAACAAGCATCTGATTTTCCCATGATAGCTCCAGATTTCAGGCCCTGTCTGGATGCAGCCATATACTGTTTGCAGTATGGGAGGAAATGGCATGCATATATTAAACAAACACTCCTCCTCCCAAACTCCATGGTTTGAATTCATTTCTTTTTATATTTGTAAATGTAGCTACCTTCAACTGTTTGAAACCCCGACATGCTAGCCAAGTTTCACTATATATTCAAACTGATTCCTTGCTATTTACTCCACAATATAAAATCTAAATATAGACCCGAGACTCCAAAACCAATGTGGGTATAGGTTTAAATCTAAGGGATTACTGTTGGTATCAGACAGAAAGTAGATTAAAATCAGGATTGGCGGTCATATTTAAGACACTGAGTTGCTGTCCCTCACAAACATTTGCTAGTTAAAAAAGTGCACAGTTCTAATCTTGGATCCACCAAGCTTAGAGATGACAATATAGATATGCCAATGTGCATGTGTGCACACAGACCCTCCATATTCTGTACACCCAGAGACAGCGAACAATAAAAAATGAAAGTGCCCATATAAACCATGGTTCCTAAGATAATTGATTTCTCCCCCTTCCCTGCCTCCATGTACTCTGGGCATCAGAGCTATGCTTGGCTGGACAACCAATGTAATTAGGTTTTTCCTCCTCCTGCTACAAGGCCAAGTTGGTACTTGATTTTTACCAGCAAAATAGCAGGCCTAAGCAAGGGCCCTACTGTTCCCTACGAGAGATGGAAACGCTGCATTTCTTTTTTCTGACACTGGAAAAATATTTTCTTTTTACTACCGAAAGCCTTGCTCTTTTCCCTCCGATTCAGATCAGGATGCCAACTTTCTGTTGGTATTGTTTCTGAACATTACGCCCGGCCATTACGCTTTTCTCTGCTTCTCGTTATAGACCAGTGGTTCTCAACCTTCCTAATACCGGGACCCCTTAATGGAGTTCCTCATGTTGGGGGCCGAGCAGCTGGGAGGTGGGAGGGAAGGGTGGCAGGAGACTCGTCGCGACCCCTCTGAAAGGGTCGTTCGACCCCCAAAGGGTCCGGACCTCCAGGTTGAGAACCACTGGTATAGACTTTAGCTCCCTAGGCATCCCACACAGAACAGCTTTTTGGGCTTCTGGAAAGTGCTACTTTGTATGAATTGTGTTAACGGAACTGGGAGCTGCTATGAATGATTTGTGTAGCACAGTCTGCATTGGGCAGCCTGGATTATATGATGGAAAATGATGCTTTCTTGGTAGTGTAGGCTAGGGATGGGCATGAATATTCAAATGCATTTGAAATTTGATCGAATCAACCAAATTTTGACATTCAAATTCGAATATCCTTAAATTCAAATTTAAAGATTTGATTCAAATTTCGGATCTATTCATTCAGATTACTCAGACATTTACATGTGTACGAGTTTGTACACAACGCGTACTTGAAGATCCGCATCTTTCCCGTATCCGTACACATCTGTACAGATCCATACAGGATGAAAACAGGTTGCATCTGGGATAACTACGGGATGCATACAGACCTGGGGAAGATGTGTATGGGCATCTATGAATGCTGCCGAATAAAAAATTAGAATAGATTCAAATTTGCTTAATTTGAATCGAATTTGGTTAAATTTGAACTTTGAACATTCGAACTGAATTGAATTTTTGGGTATTCGATTTGACTCAAATCCCAAAAATTGCATTTGTGCACACCCCTAGTGTAGGCAAGAACCTACACTACACAAAGGGACATTCTGAGTAAAAAATCTGGCGAGAATTAAGTAAAATAGAAAAATGCTGCGCCAAAAAAACAACAATGGAATAATATAAAGCAATTCAGATTATCACAATTAACATAAAAGGGCAGGGTGTTTAAGCAGTATATAGTGACACAGCAGATAAGAAACGCTGGCTCTCCATGAGAAAACTTTGACATAAACATGCAGAATAACATACAAAAGAAATAATATTATCTTAGTGCCGCTGACACTAAGTTTACCTTTACTGTTCAATGTTCAGTGTTTTGTCTTCCCCTTTCTTTTCAGGCCGCAAACCCTCTCTACCGGAAGCCTATTTCTACGCACAGCTTAGATTTTACATTCAACAAACTCAACAGGACCTATAATGGCACGGTTGATTGACAGAAGGCTTGAAGATGGCCAAGAACGTGGATTGCTTGACAACTGCTTGCCTTTCTCCCAGCTTCCCATGGAAGACAGAATCCTCTACAAAAGGACACAATCTGAAACTAACTTGAATGTCAGGAGGTGGCTTTGATTTGCACATGAAGGACAACTGGCCAGCAGCCCTTGTGCGCTTCTGCTCTCTAACCCAAAGCCACACTGAACCCATTCTCATTGACCTGGATCTCTCCATGCCTTGGGTTTGCTAGCAGACTGACCCATGTGCCATATAGCAGCTTCAGTCATATCTCAGTAGGAAAAGTAGGCAGGCCCGGTGCGTAGGGATATGGTGTTGCTACCAGCGTTTAGGGGGGGAAATGCTAGCATTGGAAAACATGGTGGAAACCTTTTTTTTTAAAAAAGGGGTGTTTTTAGAATAAATTTTTATAAAAAAAATAAAAGAACTGCATATAAAATACTATAGTATGTTCATTTCTTTGTTTCCTTTAGTACGTTTTACAAAGGATTTGTTATACTCTTTCTAAGGTATGTCAAGGAAAAACTGACCACTTCCCCTATGAAAACAAATCAACCTAAAATGATAGGATGAAAACTGATGTCAGCAAATTAATAATACTGCATATGATGGGAGGGAGAGGGAAAGGACAGGAAGATTTCCTCCCCTCTCACATAATTTTTTTTTGCACAAATTTTTTTTGTATTTGAATTCGAGTCGAATTGAATGACATTTGGTTCTATTCGAATGTTTAAAATCTGAATGCAGCAAAAAAACATTCGAATCAGATACATTCGAATCTATTCCTTCGAATGTTAGATATGAATTTGAAGATACAAATGTCGACAACATTCGTCTTTAAAGATACGAATGCCAACAACATTTGTATCTGTTATACATATCTGTACCCATTTCGTATGCATCCCGTATGCATCCTGTTTTCATTCCGTACTATCAGTGCAAAAGGGTACAGATACGTTGATATTCATACAGATATGTCTGCAATACATTTGTATATGTACATTCAAATGATTCAGATCATTCAAACAAATATTTTGGAACATTCAAAATTTGTTCCACTGTCTAAAATTTGAACGTGTGGATATTTGGTTCAAATTCAAATGTCCACATTCAAAAAGAATTGATCGGATTTTTAATGCTTAGAATATTCGTGCACATCCCTATCACATAATAGCTGAATTGCAACTGAGTTCGGAAAGATAGAATCTGACACAAGAGTCTTTCCACACACAGGGTAAAATGATAGCTACTAACCTGGACTATTGGTTGCAATGAATAATACTAAGTCGGATCCGACAAAGGGAAGTATTTCTTCACCCGAAGGGTCATTGGTTTATGGAATATGCTGCCAGAAGAGGTGGTGACAGCTAGCAGTCTAGATCGCTTCAAGGTAGGGTTAGACAAATTTATGGATGTCAGATGTATCAATGGCTACTAGAATGAATGCCTGGGGTCATCTTTCAGGCTGGGGGGGCGGGGGTGGAAGCAGGACGCTTCTAATTCCATTTGCTGGGATTCAAGAGCAGGAAAACGTTTGTCCTTGTCTCTGTTTGAGATGCCCATGAGCATTTGGTGGGCCACTGTGTGCGACAGGATGCTGGAGTAGATGGGCTGTGGCCTGATCCAGCAGGGCCTCTCTTATGTTCTATGTTCTTAAGTCCACTATAGAAGATAATACGCCTCTTAAAACAACAACAAAAAACCCAGCTGCTGAGCACTATGAGCGCAAAAAATTACATTCCATTTATTAAGAGAAGCCCCGCTAGATTAGGCCAAAGCCTAATTTGGCAAGTTTGAATCGAATCTTGTTACATTTGAATTTAAAATATTCAAATCGGATTGGATTTTTGGGTATTCGATTCGGTTCTAATAGAATGTCAAAAATACATTAGTGCACATCTTTAGCCTGTAACGTCTTTTTGAAATTGCCTTAAGGATTTGGTGAGAAGACCAAGGGAGCCACAGGCCCTAGAAGGCCACCAAGTACCTGCCTTGATCTGTATAACACCCATAATTGGCAATTCAAACATAACTAGAACCTACTGCCCAGAATCACTGTTACACCTATAGCTAGAGAGATGCCCATTCTAGCAAAATAATCATCTAGGGGCTCTAATTCTCCAACAGGCCCTAATTACCCACACACTGGTATCTCTTTGATGCAGAAAACCTGCCAAAACCACTGTTCTGACAATTCTGAGGGTTTGGTTTTCTGCAGAGACAGAAATCTAACTAGTTACTTGAAACTGAAATGGACTATTCATTTGACAAAAACAACTTATTCATCCAATACAACGGCAGTGTTTCCCTGTACTTTGTTTACTGTATCAACTCAGAGTCCCACATTATAATGCAAATCAGTTTTGCTTTAGAAATTCCAAACTCGTTCCCATGTTCCAAAAAGCTGTATGGAGCAAAAGCTGGAATCATTAATCAAGGAATGCTGGCTTTTAGTGGATACAGGACACATTAAGCCAGATTACGCCACAGAGAGGTACCTGAGGTTCCTTGAAAAGGAACATTTGATACGGTACATGGGAGTTTCTGAAACCAAACCAATGAAAAACAGCAAGTATAAGCTATCATTAACATTCCGCTTATGCATTTGCAATTTATGCTTCCTGATATATTAACTGGGATCTAGGAACACCAAGATTATTTCTTCTTTTGTCAAAAATCACTTTAAGGGGGAAAAAACCATAATCAGTTTATTTTTTGGCAGTGCACCCACCATGTCTTTCAATTATTTGCCCTTGGGTAGCCTTTTTTTTTTACTTTATCATTTTTAAAAACTTGAAACCCTTAAATCACCTAGAATACATGGGTTCCTTACCTCTATTAATCAAATCCTAATTTTTTAACATTTATTCGAACCATAAAAATAGACAAAATGAAGATAGTAGAAATAAACAGATAAAGACAAACATAAAAGAAACAACATATAAAATGTAAAAAGGGACCCTTGAGTTCCATACATAACAAACCATAAAGTAAAGCAAGAGGTAACCTTTTTATTGATGAATATTTTCTTACGTTAGTGAAGTCAAATCCAGTATACACAGCACATACATGCAATGTATGACTGTATTTTCAAAGACATGCACGCTCCTTATCTACAGCTCAAAGAATTCATATTTCACGTAGATCAAATCTTATATTCCGATCTTTACATCTGCTGTTAGTTAAGGGTGACCAGAACTGCCTTAAATTTGTGAGCGAAAGTGGTGTTGGAATTAAGAATGTAAGAACATAGGAGGAACCCTGCTGGATCAGGCCACAGCCCATCTAGTCCAGCATCCTGTCTCACACAGTGGCCCATCAATTGCTTCTGGGCATCCTAACAACAAGACAAAAAAACAAACACCATCTGCTCTCAGATTGCTGTAAATGGCCTCTAGAGGCATCCTGCTTGGCATCTCCCCAGCCTGGAGGAAATACCTAGGCATCCATTCTAGAGGCATCTCTAGAGGCATCTCCCCAGCCTGGAGGAAATACCTAGGCATCCATTCTAGTAGCCATTGATATACCTGTCATCCATGAATTTGTCTAAGCCTTCATGAAAACTGTCTAGGCCGGTTGCTGTTAACCACTTTTGGCAGCAAATTCCACAGGTCAGTGACTGTCTGAGCGAAGAAATACATCCTCTTGTCTGATATGACTCTCCAACTCATCAGCTTCATAGAGTGTCCTCTGGTTCTAGTACTGTGTGACTGAAACAAGTTTTTCTCTATTCATCTTTTTCCACTCTGCACGTGATTTTATATACTTCAATCAGGTCACCTCTTAAACACCATCTTTCAAGGCTGAAGAGGCCTAAACATTGCAGTCTGATTTCATAAGCAAAGTGTTCCAGCTCCTTAATCATTTTGGTTGATCTTTTCTGTACATTTTCCATTTCCACAACATCCTTTTTGAGATAGGTGAATGTTCCAAATGTAGCCTCACTATAGATGTATCAAGAGGCAAAATGACACTTCCTGACTCATTTCTTTTCCTTCCTAATTATTCCTAGTATTGTATTATCTTTTTCCCCTGCTGCTATGCACTAGGCAGTCACCTTCATTGAGCTTTGCATCTTATACTGGTCCAGTTTACTAAACTGCCACTACTGTTATTTCCAACGATTCCCTCAAATTTATCCCTTATCTACATTTTATCTGGCAAATCGTAAGAAGCTTTAAAAGACTGCTAGACTTGGAAACTCACCTGGGATTATCCATTTGACAGAAGGGCCTGGAAATAATTCTGATGACATTCATTTATAAAAACCTTAACAATCTAACAATACACCGTACAAACAACAAATCATGCTTCCTACTGCATAGTCCCACAGCAGAATCTCAAATTTCTAACCACAGTAAGAAAACCAGTATTTATCACGCCATGATTTTGTGTTCAGGAAAAAAGCAAGACAAAGTCATTCAGAACGCATAGACATGTCTTTCCTTATTGGACTTTACCACACTTCCTGTCCCACAGGATTAGCAGTGAGAAGTGACAGGGAACACCAAAGAGTGAGATATACATAAAATTATGATTGAAAAATATGTGAAAGGTTCACAGCATCCTCTGGTGGCCAAAATTTCATACCACAGTAACCAAGATTTTTTTTTCCAGGCAAAAAACTTTGTAAAATGTGCTGCTTCTCCTTTTACATCTAACTCAGAGGTTGGAAACTTTTGCAACCACAATTAGGGATACTAAAAGCTGTCACCACAGCCAATAGCCACAGCCCTAATTAAACTGTAGCCTTTCACTAAATGGGATACGGAGCATACTGAACGCCAAGAAACCTACACCGTGTGAAGTCAACTGCATGAGCTACTTCCACATGGTTGATTTCAAACATGGTGTGTCCATGGGAGGAGCGTTGCCGCTTATTTCTAGTTTTAAGCCATTTGGACTGTTCCCTCTGAAAGGCCCTTTTAAAATGAAATGTTTTCCTCATTACTGCAACTGAAAAATTATTAAAGAAAAAAATTCTGTAGCTATAAACTGAAGATATCATTACAGTGCCACTACAGATATCTGCATCATATTCATGTACCTAGAATTTTGCTAGAAGGTCTTTCTTGGTGCCAGTGGAAGAAAACTTTTAACCAGCAGGGACAACAATTAGCAGATTCAACCCTTGGCCATTTCACAAATTCATTTTTAAAAATTAAAGTTTTTAAGACAATACTTTTGTAAGCCAACCAAAAAGTCACCACGCTGTCCAGATTTTTATCAGCATGGTAAATGAAACAAGTATTACAGGAATGGATGAAAGGCTGTCCCTCCCCAAATTCCTAGAGAAGTCATCTATGTCTTCCAAATTCAAGAGTTTTAAAATGATATGGGAGAAGTAATGGAATTTATCAAAGGTGCTTCTGGAATGTATGCAGGCATCAAATTCCACAGCAGTCCTTAAAGAAAAAGAAATATATAATATATAAGTATATATAAAATGACTGAACTATCCTCTCTGGGGAAATAAAAGAAAAAGCAAGAAAGGATAGTGGTTGCTTTTGTATAAGCATCCACTAATAAGTCCTAAATGTATCTGAGTTACTATCCAAACTAAAAGCCAGCATTAATCTATGACCCTTATTGCATTGAGCCTTATTCTAGATTATATCCTAGAATAAGGACCAGCCATCTGCATGCTAGTGTAGACTATGACAGGGCCCAGGCAAGGCCTGCCATAGTCTGTACCAGGATGTGGATGGCAGGTCCCTATTTTGGGATATAATCCAGAATAGGTAGCACAGACTTAAAGCTACCGAAAAATGAGAGATGGATTTCTTTTCATGCTTTCTGTCCAATTGTATCAATGTCTGGCACTTTAGGAAGTGCTGCATTTATTGTTCAATTATGTTACTCCAAATATAATCCCTATAAGGAAATATTAAATATTGTCTATGAACTATGACACATAAAGAGAGATCTCAGCTTAGAGAAATAACTAAAATGAAACCAAAAATGTATGTGTGTGTCAGAGAGAGACTCAATATAGACCAACACAGACCAAGAAATATCATTAATGTGCTGAACTGGTCACATGGAAGCAGAACAAGGCATCCAGTCTTGAACAACGCCATTTAATTAAAATTTTATTGTAAATATACAGGAAAAGCAAGGTGACCTGAGGTAGGAGGATGCTGAACAGATGGAGTGCACAATTCCATAGACTGTTGCCAAGACTTCCATTAAAATAACACATTACTTAAGGCACACAGTTCCATCAACAGGAAAACATTCAGACACACTATGTGCAGCATTCTAATGTAAAAAAAACAAATGGAATAAAGAACTTGATGAGAACAGAGAGCCAATCATTAATGAATCCAATCCTTCCATTCTAACACAACTGGGAATGTCTTGCTGTGTGCATGATACTGCATGCCATCTAACAGTTCTTGTCTTAACGCCTCCCCTTATGGCTCAGCCTGCAGACCAGCTTCTGTGTCTTATTTCTCTCAATGGAATTATGAAGGGGAAGATTGACTTCAGAATGCAACAGGAATTACCTTCTTCGTGTTTCAAGCTTGTTGGAATCCAGAGTATTGCTAATTTTGTCCGCTAATACCAATTCTCGTCAAGTAACATTCCCATGCTAACTTTCTGTAGGCTTCTGCTTCAGCCAGGCGACTGGGCGCAGACAAGATGCCACGTCCTACAATGATTATATCTGAGCCTCTTTTACAAATAACTTCTTGTGGACTCAGATACTTCTGCCCAAGGTTATCACCTGCAATTAAACACAAAGATACATACAGCGGTTTTGCGCGGTTTTCAGCCGTCTCCATTCAGTAGGAATTTTAAGAACAGCTGAAAAATCTGATAAATGTTCTTTGTTAATACTGGATACGCTGATGCTTGGATCAGCAAAAGGAAAGATCCCGGACCTGAGTTCAACTCGATGGATACAGAAGAGACACATTCATGCAGTTATCCTGGTAACAATCAAAACTGGTTTGCCACTACTTCCTTTAAAGATTGAATATGGGTCCCTCCAGATGTGAAAGAGGTGCTGGTAGCTACAGCAACTCTTGCTTACATTAGTAAATCACTCACAAATTATGACTTTGAAAGAATCTCTTCAAATGCACAATGCAAACATATATTAGCTTTAGTGCAGGTAAGTATAAAGTAATGCACAAGTAAGTAACAGCTGAATTGCTGGATTACTGGATAGATTTTTTAGCACTGTGATACACTGGCTACTGAAATAACTAAATTAGTGCTCAAAAGCAAAAAAGGTACATTAGAATTATCAATAATGGGACTGAAAGGATTTTTACAAAATCAAACATATTGGCAGCAAAGCAGGAATTTTTCTACTATAAAAATATTCATTTCTAGTTCTCAGTGAGCATCCTGAGACAAAAGTCAGAGTATTATATACGTTCAGTGAAACAGCTATGGCCTTTTCCGGTACTGCCCTTAGGTAGATTCTTCTCAGAAAACCTTGACCCTTTCTCCAAATTATACCCCAGAATACAGACCTGCAATCCCCATGCTAGCACAAACTATGGCAGGGCCATTATCCTTGCATTATTATTACGTCGGTTAACTATATTCTGCAAATTTTATTACAGGAAAAGTGGAAATTTCATGTGGTGGATGCCTCAGGCTCTTTGATGAAACAAGGAATCTACAACTCAAAAGGCAATTTCTTTCAGAAGCAAAAGCCAGGATAAGGAAAGGTAAAGCACAGAGATGTGCGGTGGTAGCACACTGTTGGACGCAGCTGTAGTGGTTGTTTAGAGGAGGCCATCATCTGATCAAGAAGTACTATGGTCCATAGAGGCCCCTGCTGTCTCGCACAGTTTTGATTACCTCTAGTAAAATATCTTCTAAGCAAGAACTCCCAGACACACTTGACTATTTTTTCAATCAGGTGACGACATACAAACTAGATTATTATTTGTTGGACCACTTTATATAATTTCAGAAACAGCTAACATCTCCTTAGAAACTTTATGGTCACCTGATTCAGTTCTAAATAGGCCAATTCTGCAGGTGTGCTCACCTCCAACTTGCATCTGAACACCTGGAGTCAAGTGGAGAAATTCAGGCTTTTCAATAATTCTGGAGCTGGAGATAAATCCTAGAACAAAATCCGAATGTTCCTCAGCCATTTTAACCTAAAAGAAAACACAAATGTAAGACGACCGCAGCTTCCAGAAGAAAACACTCTAAACTAAGGGATGAACTTAAGATCAGGGATGGAGGGCAGTGTTCACATAGCAAATGTCAGCCTGGCCTGAACTTCAGCCATATTTACCTGCATGCTCCTGGAGTGCAGATGTTCCTGTCTAGAAACATCCACCTTGCTGTAGCAACAGCCATGCAGACCGAGCCATTCCTATAGGGACTGGGATGTGATAGGTGACTGTGTAGCCACAATGACCACACACTGACCACGCCCTTGCACATAGGGCATAACGTGAAGGCTGCGTCTGGGAGATGACCAAGAAGGGCCAGCAATCAGGGAGGCTCGGGGCTACTCTGGGAAGGAGGCAACACTGCAGCATGCAGATGATCCACCTCAGAGCATGCTGGGACACCCTGATCGCCCTAAAAGAGGCTAGAAGGAGGCTTTGTTATAAATGTTAGTTTTGACTCTATGACGTTCCAGTCAAGAACATTAAGAAGCAGGATGGCTAGAGGCTGCACTGGTTAAATATCAAAACCTCCTCAGGTATGGACTCACAGAGGCTGTTCCCAAAAAACAAACAAATGAACACAGAACTGAGAAATACAAATTGTGTTGCCTAGTTCTTTTGATGGCCCAATCACTCTCCATGCTTACCTCACCATCCAAAGCTTACCTTTCAGTATCTTACTGTTACCTTCCGTGTTTCTTCTTTAGCAGAGTTTCCCTAGATTTAGTAGACTGCTTCCTCCCCATTAAGGGTGTGTGTGTGAAAATATCCCCCCCCCCCCAGAAAGGCACTGCAAGAATTTTCCATTGAGGGAAGATGAAAGTGTAAACTTACCACAGCTTTAGTGTAATCACCAACAGCCAGTGACCCTTCTGAGCTCATCTGGCCAATCAAAAGGCACGCTCGCTGCAAGGGACACCCGACTTCCTTCAAACCCCGAAGAACTCCAGGGCCAGGAACGGCATGAGCGTTCACTATATCTGCCCAAGAAGCTATTTTAAAAACACCACCTGAAAAAAAATAAAGATATTATTATTTGAGCACCTTTCCTCCTATGCTAAGTAAGGGCACAAATATACCATTAAGATTATAAAACATCAAAATTATCTTTTGGTTTATATCATACATGTTAGTCTCATAAGAATCCTGGTGATACTGGCCATGTTGCTCCCATGTGCATGAATCCACCAGGCTACCCACAACCACAGTAAGTCCCAAACAGCAATGTGGCCAACAGCAATGTGGTAACAAAGATGCAAAGGTCTAAAGCTGACAATCTCCTTGCTTGTTTCCTCTCATTGAAACTTCTGAACTCCAATGGAACCAAGTTGAGACTTTACCCTTAGTCTCACTTTCTTTACTATTATTTCTCTTACTATACCACAACATCTGAAAAGGGAATACCTCAAAAGATTACTTTTATTTAAAATTGTTCATATACCAGTATGTCGTTTCATGCCAATATGGGAAAAAGTTTGGACTTGTGCACTTTTACAAGTTCTACAAATGGCAGCAGTCAATCCAGAGGTGGGTTGGACACTAATGTGTACTGAGGAGGAACTCTCTCGAATTTCCATTCACTTACGGAACAGGAGAGTTCTTTCCACAGGGCAAAGAACCGTTCATTTCCTGAGCTACGAGAGGCAATCAGCAACTTGATGGTAAAAATACTTCAAGTCTGGTGAAGAAGAGTTGGCCTTTCTACCCTGCTTTTCTCACCCATTTAAGGGGACTCAAAGTGGCTGATAAAGCTTTCTTTTCTTCTCCCCGCAACAGACACCCTGTGAGGTAGGTGGGGCTGGGAGAGCTCAGAAGAGAGCTGACTACCCCAAGGTCACCCACCTGGCTTCATGGGGGAGGGTGGAATTGAACCCGGTATTCCCAGATGAGAGTCCGGCTCCTTAACCACTAGACCAAACAGGCTCACCCACTAGACCAAAAAGGGCAGATCTTGTTCATTCTACTGAAGTGCTATTCCTTCATCCATCTTGCTTTATCTGGCATTTTTATCCAGAAAATCTCAACCCCCAAGAAAGAATGATTTGTTCTCATACCCAGCTTGAAATCCCAATAGAGTGATTCCATATTGCCTTCTTCCATATCAACCTGCCCATGCTTTAAAATCTGTAGGGCAGGCCCACCCTGTTGTACCACCTTCAGTAGGAAAAGGGGTGGGGTGCCCAGCATAGGACCTTCTCATTGATGCCCCCCCCTCCACGATTATGAAATACCTTCCCTGCTGAAGTGCATCAGACACTTTCACTTCACATGTTCAAGAAAGTGGCAAAGACACATCTGTTTGCCCTGGTCTTTGGCTACGAACCAGCTTTTCCTCCATGCATTAAGGCACTGCTATTGTTTTAGTATTATAGGGGAGGATAAAAATGCAAATAAATAAAAAGGTACCAATTTTTAAGGAAAGATGTGAAGAATGTCCTCTTGCTCTTTTAAAATGTATGACTAGTTATGCACTTAAGCATACAGGTAGGCATTCTTGCAACCTTCACTGCTATAATTATTGCTCTTACATGGTTTCAGTCTTCTTCACAAGTGCTGGAGTGGGCATTTAGGACCAGTTTCATTAGGCCAATCGTATCTCATTAGCCCAAAGGAATCTTCACAATATCATGTGCATTTATGGTAGAGGGTGACTGCAAAAGGCAGAAAGGGAAAGAAAATGGAGGAGGAAAAGTAAGATAAGAGACAGAAAGGATTGAGTGTTTTTGGTAATCCTGAGACAAGTGGTGAGGTGAAGGCTGGAAATAAAAGGTTTCAGAAGAAGTTTGGACTCTGCAGTGAGAAGGAAGAAAGTAGAAAATCCATGTGGCTAATTGGGACTGAGAGAAAGCAAATTAGGTTTTTGGTGGGCAGCATTCTTTTAAAAAGGGTATTCAAATTCTGCAAGAATTCTTACAAGAAAACAGAGCACCTATTTAATTAGTTCTGTTAGATCTCGTTCAGATTTGACCCTCCAAGGTTCTATGGACTTCATCATGTCAAAGGACCTCATGACATCAGCACAGGCCCTTAAATTCACCTTGATACTGGTGCTTCACAGTATTTCCAATGTCTGCAAATTTCCGATCTTCAAATATTAAGAATTCGTGATGCTCTGCCAGTGCTTTCAACTCTTTTACTACTTCTTCGGTGAAGTCGTCTAGAACATCAATGTGAGTTTTTAAGATGCAGATGGAAGGACCAAGATCAGTAGCTAGCTGGAGCAATTCTTTGGAGCTGGTCACATCAGCAGAAAGGCACAAGTTGGACTGTTTTTTCTCCATGAGTTTAAGCAGCCGGCTGGCAAGAGGGTGAATACCTGGCAGCTCAGCCCGAGCAGCAAAACTCATTTCTTTGCAGATTCTTTTCAAAGATGCAGAAGGTTCAATAATGTTCTCCTGAATGAATTTTTCTACACTTGTTACTGTCTCCGAAGTAACTTTTTTCTGCCGCTCAAGAACCTTGAGAACTTCAGACAAGGTACAAACTGAGTGTAGACGAATTCCATTCCTATCCAGCATAGCTTTTCCTCCTTGCTCTCTGTCCAATAGCACTACAGCATCAGTAACCTTCAATCCTTCTTGTCGAAGGACCTCTGCTGTCTCTAAGACACTGGAGCCGGAAGTAACTACATCTTCAATGATCAAACAAGTTTCGCCTGAATTTATTGTGCCTTCTACCAAACGCTTGGTACCTGCAGGAGAAGCAAAAACAGAACTTCATATGAAAATGTGTATTGAAAAAAAAAATCAGCACAACTAAGAGTATTTTAAAAAACACCCTAAATATTAGATCAACAGCTAAATTATAACCCAGAACACTTTTACACTATATTGAAATTCCAAGACCATAAATGTTGGTATATAAATCAGAATATCCTATTGCTCTAATTAAAAAGATGTATGTAAATTCTTCGAAGTCGTAAGATCTCTTAATGAATACAAACATTACCTTAATGCAACATTCATTAACTTCAACAATAGATATATACATATATATTTACCATGATCTTTAGCTTCCTTCCTCCGAATAAGCATAGGTATCTGATTAGTTGAGCAGATGATTGTAGCCAGTGGTAAAGCTGTGTATGGGACTCCACACACTGTATTATATTTAATTGTAGCATTCTTTGCTGTCTGAAAAAGGAGATCTGCTACCTGAAAAAAGTAACCGTGGAAAGTTACACAGTAGCTTAAATGCCTCCAAGATACTGCAACCAGAAAGGAAAAAAAATCCTCAAAAACGTATTTTTCTTTTTAACCCTTTCCTCTACAAAACACACTCACATGGATTACTCTACAAATTCAATATAATGAGTGTATTTTGGAAATAGTATAGTTTAGTATGGTGCAATGATCTTGCTTTCCCTTTGAAAATGCTGCTATATTTGTAAGAATCTGTTGCTAAATAAACTGAAGAGGTTGCTTTAACTTTTCTGCCCTGTGACTACATACATGAAGCTCTTTCAGCAAAACACACCATACTAATTTCCACACACAAAACTGTCAGAATGCTGGGCTGTTGTGTTTAGAATCAAATAACCTTTAAACACGACAGAACTCTGCATCTCTCTTTTCCTTGCCTAAAATTACATTCATCATCCCTTAGCATTCTCAGAGCTAAGAGGCCACTACCCTATTCTCACGAGGCCAGATCATACAGATCTTACATGCAGATCACCTGAAGAGGGAACGATCACTTCTCATTATTTAACGAATAGGAAGACAGTTATGTCCTTATGATTGTGCAAGTAAATATCTGAATGAACGCCTGCTTAAGGGGAGATTGTACCACCTTCAATAGTAAAGGGGGTGGGCACCCAGGAGAGGGCCTTCTCAGTGATGGCCCCTAGGCTATGGAATGATCCCCCCATGAGGTGTGTCAGGTGCCTTTCCTGTATATGTTTAAGAAGGCAGTGAAGGTGCACCTCTTTGCCTTGGCTTTTCTCTTCCCACTTGCAGACACTGCCATTGTTTTAAATGTTGTTACCCGCCCTGAGACCTATGGGTATAGGGCAGGATAGAAATTTAAGTAAATAAATAAATGGACAGACAGGCAGCTCTCTGTTCAATCCAATGCAGTTATTTTCACCTTGCTGCTACTCTGCCAAAACCAAGGAGCCTTCTAAGATGCGGAAGGAAATTGAAGGGCTGCACTGCAAGGGAGACCATCAATATTACCCTCACTGCTCTCTCCTCACCTTCAGCTCCTTCTCTAATACACCAAGAGCAACAACTTTTTAAAAATACAAGCCCTGGCTGCCTCCCTCCCTCCCTAAGTACACAGGAGAACGTTGCACTAGCTTCCGATTCGCCCTAGGATTTATTTTAAAATATTATTATTCACATTTAAAGCCATTAGAGGGCACACTCCAGGTTACCTAGCGTCTAAACTGGCTTGGTATACTCTAGCTAGGAACCTGCGATCAACTGATAAAATCCTTCTGGCTGTTTCTCAAACACATATTGCAACTTCAAGGCTCCGAGCTTTTCAAGATCTGGTTCCACATCTCTGGAATAGTCTACTAGCCCTTAGATCGGAAAAGGAGTTAGTCAAATTTCCTAAGGGTCTGAGGACCTTTCTTTTTAACACGTGAAACAGTTCACTCCTTGGAACAATTAGTATTCGGCCTTTATTTATTAAAGGAGGACTGGAAACTTACGGTCGCCAGCCAGTCTTAACCATTAGTAGATGGATTTGGATAAGATATGTCCTAGGAATAGAAGAAGTTAAATTGGTAGGCTATTATTTTATCTTGTAACCCGGATTTTGCAGTATTAGACTGGATTTTGTTGTCTGTAATTTTAAATTGTATCCCTATACCTCCCTTGGGTGGAAAGGGCGATATAAATAAATGTTTATTATTATTATTATTTATTATTATTATTTAATATTATTAAAGAGGAGCCCTGCTGGATCAGGCCACAGCCCATCTAGTCCAGCATCCTGTCTCACCCAGTGGCCATAATTTAAATTATGTTTCATTAGTTGATATTTTACTCTTATTGTAACATACCCTCAGACCACTATCTATCTATCTATCTATCTATCTATCTATCTATCTATCTATCTATCTATCTATCATCTGCGTATCTGTCTGTCAGCCTGTCTCTCTGTCTCTCTCTCAGTCTGTCTGTCAATCAATCAATCAATTACACTGGTACCCAGTATTTCTCAAGTTCCTGCCAGCCTTGTCTGTGAAATTTTTTGTAGCTCTTTATACGGTAACTGCATATTTTAGATGATTATTCTGTACTATTGATGTTTATAAGCAAAATAATAACAAAAAAGTTCCCCCCAAGCTTCTTTCCCTCTCCCATACAGATTGCTAGATATAGACAGATATCTGGATTTCTACATCTTGATATAGCTATAGATATAGATAGCTAGATAGTTAGATATAGCTAGCTAGATACAGAAACAAATAAATAAAATAGGTGAAGTTTATGATGTAATGAAAAACTACTGTAAATCAGTATTTTTATTTTGTAAAAGCATAAGTATTTTTTTAAAAAAACCTCGTGGGAGCTCTTGGCTACTCTACGGCCAGGGCCCCTCACTATTCATTTATTAACCGCAGGAACGAAGAACCCCACTCCCTAGCCAGGCGCCCTCATCGTGCAAAGAAGGGATACAATGGGGGTCTCAGTCCACGGCTAAGGCAGTTCGAGCCCAGGCGCCCCTCAGTTCCCTCACTCCTCCCGCCATCCTTTCTGACCAGGGTAATGGTACCTCACGGACGCCGGCCTACACCTCCCAGCAGCCCCTGCCAGAATCACCGGTTGCCGGGAATGCTGGAAGTTGTAGTTCACGGAGCGGCCGCGGCCGCCTCACGCGTCTCCCCTTCCCTCCCTCCCCGACGCCCGAGGGCAACGTGCCTTGCTGAGGAGGGCCGGATGCGACACAAGGACGCGCAGGTCGACATAGATAGGGGAAACGAGGCCGCTCTTGAGCACAAACTCCCCGAAGCGGAGCGCCTGCACCGCGTACAGCTCCGCCGCCAGCTTCTCCATCGTCCCGCCCGCAATGCCAGCCACGCGCCGGACCAAGCCAGACCGGAGCGCAGGACGCAACGGCGCATGCGCGAGTCATTCAGGTCTGTCGCGGCTCCCACCGTCGCGTAAGAATGACGACAACGAGAAAGTGCCGCGCTCTCTCTCGAAGGCGGGATGAGGCGGGGAGTGTGCGCATGCCTATTCGCACTAGCTAACCCTATGTGTCTATAGATCATCAGTTTGTTCATGTTGCCATATTGTTTCTCGGCATTTTTCTCTTAAAAAAATAATAATTTATTTATTAAGACTTACAAAGAACTATGACAGTATTGTCTCCCAGTATTTCTCAAGTTTCCTGCCAGCCTTGTCTGTGGAATTTTTCTAGCTCTTTATATGGTGATTGTATATTATTTGGGGTATAGGTTTGATGATTCTTCTGTACTATTGATGTTTATAAGCAAAATAATAACAAAAAATGCCCCTCCCAGTCTTCTTTCCATCACCTGTGATACCCCTAGCGCTCTCCCATCCGAGTAGCAGCAAGGAATAACTCAGCCCGCTAAATGCAATGCTAGAGGAGGAACAAAAGTCTTATCTGGATGCTGCCAAAAAGGGTTTGGATCTGTGGTGGACCTAAAACGAAGCGGATCTGCTCTTGCTCCATTGCTTCCGAAGAAGAACAGTGTGGACCGTAGCTGGGTTGAAGTTCCCCAACTGGGTCCATTTCGGCTTGGCTCACAAAAAGTCCAAGGGGACAGGCATGTGGAGGAAGCAGTGAGCCCACTGCTGGAAAGTTTGGTCTAGTGGTTAAGGAGCCAGACTCTTATCTGGGAATACCTGATTTGATTCCGCACTCTTCCATGAAGCTAGCTGGGTGACCTTGGGCTAGTCACAGCTCTCTTCTGAGCTCTTGCAGCCCACCTACCTCACAGGGTGTCTGCTGTGGGGAGAAGAACAGAAGCTTTGTCAGCCACTTTGAGTCCCCTTAAATGGATGAGAAAAGCAGAGTAGAAAAGCCAACTCTTCTTCCTCCATGAAGCTACCTGGGTGCCCTTGGGTTAGTCACATCTCTCTTCTGAACTCTCACAGCCCCACTTACCTCACAGTGTGGTCTGTTGTGCGGAGAAGAATAGAAGCTTTGTCAGCCGCTTTGAGTCCCCTTCAATGGGTGAGAAAAGCGGGGAAGAAAAGCCAACTCTTCTTCCTCCATGAAGCCAGCTGGGTAACCTTGGGCTAGTCACAGCTCTCTTCTGAGCTCTCACAGCCCCACCTGCCTCAGACGGTGTTCTGTTGTGGGAAGAAGAATAGAAAGCTTTGTCAGCTGCTTTGAGTCTCCTTAAACGGGTGAGAAAAGTGGAGTAGAAAAGCCAACTCTTCTTCTTCCTCCATGAGACCAGCTGGGTAACCTTGGGCTAGTCACAGCTCTCTTCTGAGCTCTCACAGCCCCACTTACTTCACAGGGTGTCTGTTGTGGGGAGAAGAATAGAAAGCTTTGTCAGCCGCTTTGAGTCTCCTTAAACGGGTGAGAAAAGTGGAGTAGAAAAGCCAACTCTCCTCCTCCTCCTCGTTGTCTCCAGGCATTTTTGCTTGATATGCATATAAGTGCTGTGGTGAGGCCCTGAGGAGGCTGAGGTCACTCACTTTCCTAATGGGAGAGACCAGCCTGAAAGTCGTCCAGCTCTGAAGAGCAATAGGGATTTTTCAAGCCAAGGTGAAAGATCAAGAATTTCCCACAAGAGGGTTGTTGTTTTTCTTGACAAACACATCTTTCTTCCCATGCACCCCCATCTTTCTTTCCATATGCCCACTTCCCTGTCCATCCACAGCTTCCCTTCTTTCTTGCATGCGTGGCCTGCACTGATCACATCTGCCACAATTGCACCTGTGGATCCTTAGTTTTCCCCATGCCATATTCTCTCAGCATAGCACTGCAAAGCACTGGGTTAAAATGATGGACGGAATAGAATAGCAGCAACAGCAAAAATAAATAATTCAATGCTGGGAACAATTAGGAAGGGAATAGAAAACAAGTCAGCAAGGGTCATTTGCCTCTATGGTGAGGCCACACTTGGAATACTGTGTACAATTCTGGTCACCACAAGAACTGGAAAAGGTGCAGAAAAGGGCAACCAGAATCATGATTAAGGGGCTGGATCACCTCCCTTATGAAATCAGACTGCATCGTCTAAGCCTCTTCAGTCTGGAAATACAGTGTTTAAGATGGGACCTGATTGAAGTATTTAAAATCATGCACGGATTAGAAAATTTCTTTTCTCTATCATACAATGCTAAAACCAGGGGACACTCTATGAAGCTGATGGGTAAGAGAGTCGGATCAGACAAGGGGAAGTATTTCTTCACCCAGAGGGTCATCAGTTTATGGAATTTGCTCTGCTGGAAGAGGTGGTAACAGCTACCAGCCGATATGGCTTTAAGGAAGGGTTAAACAGATTTATGAATGACAGATGTATCAATGGCTACTAGAATGGATGCCTAAGTACATCTTTCAGGCTGGGGCGGGGGGTGGGTGGGGAAAGCAAGGTGCTTCTAAGGCCATTTATTGGGATTTGAAAGCAGGAGAAGGTTTGCCCTTGTCTCTGCTTGAGATGCCCATGGGCAGTTGGTGGGCCACTGTCTGTGACAGGATGCTGGACTAGATGGTCTGATCCATCAGGGTTCCTCTTATGTTCTTATGTAAGTTAGGACCAGACCTAGGATTCCTTCTGTCCTCTTGTTTATTCCTTTGATGTGCTGCTTTGTCTTTCCAGATTATTTAAATCCTACAGCGAGTTTGTGAAACTTATGGCTCTCAACAGTTTCCAGTTCCTACCAGAACCATCATCAGCATGGCTAATGGTCAGGAATGAGGTAGATGTAGTTCAGAATACCTGGAGTCATATGTATCTTCCAGCCCTACTTTGAAGGATTATTTTCTTTATTTGTGCTGAAAACCAATTGACCCCTGCACTATACTACAGATGTACCTAAGAGTGACACGAGATAACAGGTTTGACCAGGACTCCAGCATTGTATGAAAGATTTGTATGGGGTGGATAAACATAATTTGCTCTATAGAATGAGGAGCCTCCATATCCTTTTGTCTAGCTGTCAATAACATCCTAGATGGGTGTGAAGTGTTTCCATGCCAGAAAGCTGATATTCTACGACATCTGCTTTTTGGGGATTGCCTTTCAATGCATGAGTATCTAGGTGGAGTTCACCTTTGAATTCTCTGACCTTCTGCACTTGAAATGTGCATAATAATATACAAACGTGAATATTTTTTACTGCTGCATCCTAGTACAGTTGATAGCTGTATCATGCATCTGACTGAAGTACTGTATGTAAAATCCTGTATATTGCAGAAAAGGTGGCTATATAAAAATTATATTCTCCACTGCACAACACTAGAACCAGAGGACAGTCTATGAACCTGATGGGTAGGAGAATTAGGGCTGAGAAGAGAAAGTATTTTTTTATTTAAGCTAGTGAAGAGCCTGGATTGCTTTAAGAAGGGACTGGGTAAACTGAGGTGTTTCACTGATTACTAGAATGGATGCCTAGGTACTGCTTCCAGCTTGGAGAGTCAGGCAGGGTGCATCCCCATAGACATTTCAATCCAAATTGAATACAAATTTGGTATCCGGAGTCCCCATTTACTTATGTATAAATCTGAACTCGGTATCCAGCATCCCCATTCAATTTCTTATTCCCAGATTTTATGAGGACTATACTGCAGAAGTCTGGAGAAAAAAAGTACTGATGAGAACAGGACTCCCCCCCCCTTTTTGAGCTGAGTCTGCTTTCTCACTCCCCAAATGGGCATGCTACCAGGCTATTTGGGGTGGAGGTCTAGCCTTCTGGCCAATGCCAGCCTGCTGTGGGTGGGATTTCACAGGTGCAAAGCTCCCATGCGTGCAGTGCTACAGCCCCAATCAAAAAAGGCAAAAAGCAGGGAGAGCACTGTTTTGCTTTTAAAACCTTTTTGCCAGATACATATGTGTCTTTTCTGATGATTGTTACCAGATACTAGAAATGTAGCTACGTTCCAGTAGCTGATAATAAGAAAGATACATATCAGCAAACGAGCAGCTCAACCCCATTTTCTGATTTTCTGCTCCTTTGCTGATCTGCTTGAGTGCACATTTCCCTGTAATGTCGATGGAGGTAACATTACTGAGAAAGGGGGGATGCTTTGATCAGAGGCAGAGTTCAGAAAAAAATTTAAAAGCACCAGCTTTTAACTAAAGCCCTCTGGCTTCAGCTCAAAGGGAGTGAGTGAAGGGGAAAGTGTTGCTGATTTAATCGCAGGCAGGGTTTGCACTGGGGGTGGGTGGATTAAAAATCCTGTTCTGAGTAGGGACAGCTATATTCGGATTAATTGTCAGGAACTCTGTTCAGATTAAAACTAGTCCAGATGGGACTAAAAAAATAGTCCAGTCAGGACTAAAAAAGCTAAGTGGGGACGCACCCGCAGGATGCCTCTAGAGGTCATTTGCAGGGAGTTGTGAAAGTTTTGCCTTTGTCTTCTGATTCAGAATGCCCAGTGGGCATTTGAAACAGGATGCTGGACTGGATAGGCTACGGTCTGATACCTTTCCACAGCAGCGGATACAAGAGAGTGAGTCACTTGCACAGTCCCTATTCTTGCTGCACAATCTGGCGTGGTAATAAAGGTTTTGCTATGCTTCATTTATAATATTTGTTTTTGATTTGAAACTGATTGCTTTTGTATTTTAAAACAATAAATCCAGTATTCATGCTCTTGTGTACTGTATTTATAAGGAAGGCCATTGCCTAAAATGTACATTTTATCATCTGTAGATAACACATATATTGCAGAAGAGTAGGAATATGACAGCAAGAAATCACTTTACAACATTACACGTGAAGAATTGGAAATATAAATAAAATATTTACAAAATGTCTTTTTAGAAAACACATATGCATACAAAATGAAATCATTAATAAAGAATAAGATAGTAACACTTAAGGCAGACCAGCGAAACATCAAACATAATTAAGGCTGTATAATTAATTTGCACCTTGAAATTTTCTCACCTATTCAATCTCTACTAACCACCACCATGATCATTGTCAAAGGGTATATTTTTCTCTGCTATGCCTTTAACATATCGGATCTTATTTTAAGTTTTGATCACCACTGTACCAATGAACTGTAACAAAACCAGGCTAACAGTTATTGGAAAGAAAAAGCACCACCATTAAAAAATGGGCTTAATAGTGAAATATGGCTTAAGTAGAACAAACAATTGGTTATACTCGTTTCTAAGCTTAAGCCACAAATTACTGAATCCTGGCAGTGTATTAAGAGTCTTAAGTAGGGGTTTGCATGAATGCAATTTTCGGGATTCGATTCAAATTGAATATCTGAAGATTTGAATCTATTTGAATGTTTAAAATTCGAATACATTCAAATCTATTTGTACAAATATTCTATTCATATTTGAAGGTACGAATGTCGACAACATTCAAATGTGTCCATACGCATCTGTACACATCCTGTTCTAATCCCGTATGCGTACAGATAGGTACACCTAACAAATGTCTGGATAATTTGTACAAATGATTTGAAAGATGTGAAAATATGTTTGAACGTTAAATTTGAATGAGTAGGCATTTGATTCAAATTCGAATGTCCAAATTCGATCGAATTTGAATGTTTCAAACATTCTTGTATATGCCTACTCTCAAGTTCGATTTCAAAATATTCAGTATTTGATGGTGATTGTATAATACAACCAGGGGAAGAAAAAGGCATCTAATGTTTTTAAGAAAGCACTGTTTTCTTATGGGGCAGAAAGATCAGACTGGGCAAAAACCCAGAATCCTGTGTAAAAATTGAGATGGCAATGGAAAAAGTTATAAATTAAACCCCTCAAAGCTATTGCATCATATGGGTTTTAATGCAGTAAGTGACACCCATGGAAATATTCATCAGAAAACTCTCAAATTCAGCAGAGTCATGTCAACACTTTGATATGCAACTAGTTTTAAATTGCTTTGTTAAAAGTGCTTGAGCATAAAACAAGAACTCAAATTTTTATGCTTGAGTTTTAGGTGACTTTTTAACCTTTTTCATATGACTTATATTAAGCATCTGGTTGCTGTTAAAACAACGATAGTTAAAGAAAAAAAACAGCCTGCCCAGGGCACATTTTGCAATCTGGATCCAGAAGTCCACTGAAGCAAGAAGTGTTTTGCACCTGAAACAACAATGGCAAACTTCATTGCTGAACAGCCATCTCAAATTCCATTCATTTCATTGCAGCAGATTTTGGGACAAGATGATACCAAAGACAATTTGAGATCATTTCTGTTCTAGAGTTGCAGAGATTTGTTTTCAGTGTTTTTTGTTTTATCCTGATTTCTGATTTGCCATAGTGGTTTGTTCTGTTTTTTGCTTGAATCAGATACAGACATGTTTTGTTTCCTTAAGATTATTTCAAATAAAGAATGAAAAGCAAGTGCACATTTTAATATGTAGATTCTTTTGGTATTCATGGAGAAAGAGAAATAGGGAAACATAGTGAGAAGGAACAAGAAGTTCCACAGCTACCTATTAGACTCTACCCATGATTTGCAACATGATCACATTCAAGAGTAAGTGCTACTTAATTATCTGGGGAGATAGGCTTAAGAATCGTAACTTAAACTTTGATGGGACTAGTTAATAGAATTCAAGACTGTAATAAATCCAGTCTTCACCACTTTATTGGGGTACCTCCCAGTTGAGACCAACTCCTGGTTGACTGAGGGGGGTCCTCTGTGCAGTTTTCCTGGCAGAGATACAGAAGTGGTTTGCCAATTCCTACTTCCAAGGAAATGCTGGGATCAAACAGCAACTCGCTGCTTTCCAGGTTTTTGCTACAACTCCTCTCTGGCTGCTATCTTTTTGCATGTGCCAGTGTACAGTCCTTCTTCGTGATTGTCAGTACCTTGAAAACATGCTGATAGCTAAAAGCAGCCTCAGGAGTTGAACTTAATCTTTAACATAAACAGGTTGAAGGTTAGAAGGTGTGGTATAGCAACCTTAAGAAAGGAGGGGAGGGATGAGGGATACTGAAAATCTTAAAGGGAAAGATCTTTAGTTTATTTCCCCTTGGCAAGGCATTCTGCTTTGTTAAATTGTATTTACAAGCCAGAAATAAGATATTTAGATTTTATCTGATACCTGTTACTTCACAGAGAAAGAGAAAATGATAAAACAGTCAAGGAAAGAAGATAAAGCCCTATCATAAAAGTGCAGGAACCTTTCGAAAGCTGTGGATTTCACTGATCAGAAGAGGAAATAATGCCAGTACAACATCTGATAGGGAAGCTTAACAGCAGAAGCAGAGCCATGCCTACTCATAAGCAGATCCCATATACTCAGAGGTGTCTGCTCGCAGGAAAGTGAAGCTAGGATTATGCTGATAATTATCCTTCCCAAACACTCTGACACCAATTTTAGAATAAGAGCACTTGTTCTTCATTTCGGTCCTCTAGCAGAGTCAGAAAGATAAACAGGTAACATTTCTGTTTAAAAAACCACATTATTAAGGTCCTTAGATTACTTCTAAAATGTTTTCCTTGTTACTTTCTTGATTAACTTAGGCTGTACCAGTGGTATAAAATAGGGAGAGTTCCTTTGAACATGATGAAACATCATTTTATGGTTTCTTTAATGCCCTATGGCACTGAAACCAAGCAACAATGGTTTACATGCACCTCAAATTCCCCAATTCTGTTCCAATAAGTCATGGTTTAGCGGAATGTAATTCTTACTTCCTAATGCTATGATGTCTTCAAACATGTTGAGTCTGTCCCAATTGTATCTCACAGACTTCCTCTTCTCTGGCTGTTACTATAAGGTTTTTACAGGTAGAATATTCATATAGTTTAGGCATCCACAGTATATAATTCTGTCTAAAAGAGTGCAGGGGGGTAGAGAATTAGAGAATTAGAATTTTTCTTTTAGTTTAAAAAGCGGTGCTTCGCTATATTGTTTGAGGCTGATTTTAGTTTTCTTCCAAGTGATGTATCATACCACTGTATAGAAAAAGAAGACTAAGGAGAGCCGCTTGGCAGACCTTCCCCGATTTCCTCAACAGTCCTCATCACAGATCAAAACAAAGTTCACAGATGAAATGACCTCTGGTTTTAAGAAGCCATGGCCCTTTTTGCACTGAGTTTTATTCCAGCCTATACCCTGGAACAGGGGCTCGCTGTTCGTGTGTAGTGCAGATGATGGTGGGCCCTTATTCCAGGATATAAGCCAGAATAAGGCCCAGTGCAGAAAGGGAAATCGTGCTCTACACCTGTACCAGGGCGTTCGTGGCTGTCCCCAGCTGTTCCGCAGCTATTCAGGAGGGAGCACGTTTGCACACTCCCTCCCTGACAGCTGCGGGCCCCGCCTCCGGCTGCCCCCATTCTTTCCCCGGGTTCCCACAGGTTCTAGGGGACCAGATCGGGTCCCCTAGGGCCTGCAGGAACCCCACGGGCACCTTCCCCCTGGGCATGGGCCTATGCGGGGATGCACATGAAAGAGAAAAGCGGGGTAGAAAAGCCACCTCTTCTTCTTCTTCTCATGGTCACTGGGTTCTGGGTAGGCCGCTCAGAAGAGAGCTGTGACTAGCCCAAGGCCACCCAGCTGGCTTTGTGGGGAACGGTAGAATCAAACTCAGTATTCCCAGGTAGGAGTCCGGCTCCCTAACCATTATACTGTGTCTCCAGTAAACAAGGCCTTAAAGCAGCCAGGCTCCATTAATCTAATGGAGTCTAACTTGTGTGGGCCCATGATTAAGAGGCATCTTTGCTTCTTAATGGAGACACAGCCAAAGAGACAAGCCTGACTTTAAAGTATTAAGATACTTTTACTCTGAGGAAAAATGAGGACCACTTCCAACAGCATCAGTATGAAACTGTAAACAAGGTGAAATAGCTCCACTGCAAAACCAAGGACTATTGTTTCAAAGACACTAAATTTGAAAACAGTGCAGTAAAGGGCTATTAACTAATTGAGTATTTGGTTAGTAGGAATGGATTATTGCAATAATCTTTAATATTAACGATTAATTCTTCTTCTGACTTTTCTTTTTAGTCCACCCCAAACTTTGGGATTAAATAAAAAGATGTTTGGATGATAGGGCCAGGAAGAAAGATATATACATATACAAATGTAGTAAACTACCAGTCTTACACCCTTTGAAGCCATAAGTATGAGAATTAACTCACTATGTTTACTACACTTTGGCTAATTTTGAATTGATTTCACAACCAAGCAGCTTTTATAAATGAAAATGCAGTAAGCTTCTTTTCATTTTAGATGAGATGAGAATTCAACAAATGTCTTGCAATAGAAAAATTCTTCAACACCTAATTTACAGATACCGCAATTAATTTAACTTAGCCATTTCTCCACACAACAGCATTTTCAAAAGATACCTGTACAAGAGCTATAAAAATTCAGTAAAAAAATCTTGTTGTGCTTCATTAAAACATTATCTATTCCATTGAAGGTACCATCTCTGAAGCAGCGGCACGTTGCTGCTTTACATAAAAATGCTGAAGAATCCAGAAAGTATTTCTTGAGAAATGTATAATATGAACTTGATCAATATGCCATATCTAAGTCACGCCACTGGCAAACCTGATGGTATGATATCACGAGTGCTGTAAAAGAGCAATTATTGTACCAGTTGTATTCTTTCACTAGGACTTGCGGTGCAATCATTTCCGTGAAATCTGAAATCCTGTCAAATTTGTTTTCCTGAAAATGTTGGCTTTTGCTTCCTACTGCCTTTTAAATGTTTAAAATCCAGCGAGATTACCCAGGTCTTCTAGAAAGTAAGGCAATGGTGTTTTGGTTACCATTCTCAGATTTGAGTCCTTTTCTAAGGGAACAACAACAACCCAATCATTTGTATTTGAAATGACCACATTGTTAAAAGAATCAAATAGCAGAAGAAGTTGCATATGCAACAGCCAGAGCGCCTAATTCTAATCGCTTAAATATGGCAATGCAATTGCTGGAACAGTACATACAGTATACTTTCTCAGACAGCTCATCAAAGATAATACTTTAAGTTGACATACAGAGACTGAGCTCTCCCCCTATGATCTTTTCACCTTCTACAGCTCATCACTGCCAAGTCAAAGTAGGCTGCACAGTATTATGTTCCTGGCTTCATCCTGCTCATGATGAAACTCTTAACGTTGGGTATTGGGCGCACATCAAATTGGTGTTTGCGGCGTTCGATGAAGCTGGCTAGGCGTGAGGTATCCAGTGGGATTTTGGAATAGCTGCCATTGTGAAACTGCAGCCAAGGATGCTGTAAGCACGTGGCTGCAGTTGGTCTCCTCCGGAAATCTTCCTGCAGGATGACGGCGATGAAGTCTCTTGCCGCATGGCTTACATCACAGAAGTACTCACTTGGGAAGCTGAAGTCCACTTGGCAAACGTTGATGCACGTTTCCTCCCTGCTTTCATCCAGAAAAGGAGAGACGCCGCTTAGTAGAACGTAAGTCAGGACCCCGAGGCTCCAGATGTCTGTGCCTAACGAAACAGGAGCCCCCTGGATGATTTCGGGAGCAGCAAATTCTGGGTTTCCCAGGAGGTGATGAACGTGGTAATGGCCAGTGATTTGAACAGCGTCTTCTAAGTCGATTAGCTTAACGCGTGGCACTGGGATCCGCAGGTCAATTAACAGATTTTCTGGCTGTTCAAAAAAAAATGAGATCCATTATCCATTACTGTGCATTACAATTCAGTTTAAGTCCACATTACTGTGTCATTTTCCATAGAAGAAGGAAGGATGTGTGTACACATTGTAAATATTTGGAATGGTATTTCTGGAACTTCAGAAGGAAGTCCCCTAGCATGGAGCTATGTTCATTCGTTCTTTCTTTCATTCTTTTGTTCTTTCACCCACCCACCCACCCACCCACCCACCCATCCATCCATCCATCCATCCATCCATCCATCCATCCATCCATCCATCCATCCATCCATCCATCCATCCATCCATCCATCCATCCATCCATCCATCCATCCATCCATCCACATTTTTATCCCGCTCTATACCCAAGGGACTCAGGGCAGGTTACAACATATAAAATGAACCTATTAAAACCAATAACATATTGAATAGTGTCTGAATGTGGGGAGGAAAAGGCTGTTCCTTTACTTAGCCAAAGGCCCGGGTAAAGAGGTGCGTCTTCACCACTCGTCTAAACGCATAGAGTGAAGGTACCTGATGCACATCAGGAGGGAGACTATTCCACAGTCTGGGAGCCACCACTGAAAAGGCCCTATCCTGGGTGCCCACCCCTTTTGCTGCTGAGAGTAATGGTACAACTAGCAGAGCCTCCTCTCCAGATCTTAGGGCATGGTATACGAAGGTGATTTATGGGCTCTATAGATATTCCAAGGACACTGAAAGCATCAAATCCAACCTGAATCCGCTTTTGATATGCTCTCAATCCACGTTGAATGCACTCTAAATCGGTTGCAGATGTTACTGGCACAGCCACTTTCCCACCTCCCCAGTTTAAGGAATGCCCGAACTATTTGTACAAATGTCCGGAAACATTCGTATTCGTACAAATGTCAGTGTGCAAATATTGTAACAGTCTGTAGAATAATTTTTTTTTAATTTGATCAGCCATATAGCAATTTCAACATACAATTAAAAACAGAAAGGGCAAGAACAGAGGGCGAAGGTGAGTCACCGAACTTCTATATCGTAACGGTCAATTTGTGAACAAATGTCCAGGTGCGTACAAATTTTTACGAATAGTGAACGCTATGAATATCCGTGCACATCCGTAATTAATACTTTTTTCTTCTTCCTACCTTTATATCCAAATGGGCAACCCGGCAGTTGTGAAGATACTGCAAAGCCTCCATTGTATCTCTTATGTAAAAAGCAACTTTCTCCTCCATCAGTTCATCGTGATTCATCAGATAATCCAAGAGCCGGCCGTCATCCATTCTAAAACCAACAGCAATGAAGAGAAATCTAGCAAACATCACAAAGGTTTCTAATAACCATAGGATGCAACTGGCAAATCAGAAGATAAGTGGAATATGCATGTTTTGAAATTGCTTTTATAAAGATTTATACTTAATTAAAACGCAATGTTTATCTGGACTCACACAATATGGTTATATTAGCACACTGATCTAGGATCACGCTGCTTCACACTGATTTATAACCTCATGCACACATATAATAGTCCTGGGTCTGTTACATGTACTTGACTTTCAATGAACCATCCAAAAATATATGAAGAGAGAAAAGATCTAGTAAGACACCAGTCACCCTTGACTCAGCCAAGAGCAAAGACCTCTGAAGATGGGTATTGCAGCCATATCCGAAAGCTTAGGTTCTCAGAAGAAGAAATCTGGAACGTGGCATAACAGCCCCAAAACGTCTGCATATGAGAAAAATATATATGCAGTCGGACCCCCATATCTGTTGATTCGGTAACTGCGGTTTCAGTTATCCATGGTTACCAATCAGTCCCCCCTTCTTTTCCTCTACCTTTCCTGCCATGCCACTGCTGCCAGCTCCCCGCTGCTGCTGCCACACAGCTGCAGCCGCCAGCTCCCTGTTGTCTCTGGGAGCGTGACAGAAATTGAGGCCACCACTGCATGCCACAAACTGAGGCCATGTGCGAGAAACTGAGGTCCCCACCACTGTAGGGCCCGGCCTCCGCAAGCTCACTGTAAGGCCTCGCCACCACAAGGCCCCCCACCACCACAAGGCTCTGCCGCCACCACTGCAAGGCCCCGCCAGGTTGCTGCAAGGGCTTGCTGCTGCCACAAGGGCCTCTTGCTGCAAGGCGCCGCCTTGCTAGCTCTCCGCCATCACTCTACCCAGGAGGCGGGTGGGCAAAGCAAGGCAGGCAGGTGGTTTTGGCTGGTGATGGGCAGCAGCTTCAGCTTGCAGCAGCTTCAGCAGGCAGCTTTGGCTGGTGGCAACATTTTTGAAAGCTGGCAGCCGTGTTCACAATTATCTGCATACCCACGGGAGGATCTGGAACATATCCCCCATGGATATGGGGGTTCGACGGTATTTATTTCTGAAGGAATATAGAAGGGGGCTCATTACAATCACAGGAAGCATGAACAAAAAGACTGCACTGGGCTTTCTTCTGGATTATATCCTGGAAGAGGGGTCTGTTGTCCCCATGCTAGTGGATTATGGCAGGTCCCACTATTTTTGGATATAATCTGGAATACAGCACAGAACACAAAGGGCCAAAGATTAAATTCTCAAAACCGAAAATATTGTTTTGCTCCAAGGGACTTACAGTTCCAGTACCAAGATGTATGAAGAAGGTGATTCGAAGGTGTCGTGAATAGTGATATATTGAGGATGTTGAAGATGCTGCAACATGGCCGCCTCATGTGCTGCTTGCTCTTTCTTCTTCATTTTTTTGTTGATGAATTTCACAGCAACCTCCTTCCTGGTGGCTTTGTGGACACATTTCTTTACTACAGCAAATCGCCCCCTATGGGGGATAATAAACCATTAATCCATTTCTCTTTAGTGACAGTAATTTTTGAAAGACCAACCTCAAGCTACTAAAGCTTAGGTTATTCGAACTGGTTTTTATGAACAAGTTGTATCTTTGACCTTACAATCCTTTGTGGGTTTGCAGAGTTAAAATAAGATGCCATATCCTTGTAGACAATTGATCTATGGTTTGGTGTCATTAGAATGCATTCAGCTGGGGCCAGTGACTGGAGAATACATAGATATATAGTTTTCTTGACAGATAAGAACATGGTTTGCCTAATCTTATTTCATTAGTAGTTTTTGGTCTGGTCTTTTGCGATAGTTTAGTTTTAGAAGAATTGTCACCTAAGAGAACTAAATGTAAGAATCGGTTCTAAGGATATAAGAGCTATGGGCCTTTTTGCACTAGGGCTTAGAACCCTTCTAAGACCCCATTAGGAACCCGATTAGTACCTAATGAGTACCAACCAGAAAGGCCCTGTCCCCACCTGGACCCCATTGAAGGCTCCATCTGCAAGGAAATCTGGATTTAATGGGTCCTTCAGGCCCTTAAATCTGGATTTCACGTGGTCCTAATTAAAGGTGTCCAGAATGGGGTCTTCAGGTATCTTCAAGATCCAGATCTCCAGGAGGACCCCATCTCAAAGACCTGGATTTTGAAGATCTGGATCTTTGACTGTGCGTGGAAAAAGGGGGCTGATGCTGCTTATTTATTCTGCTACATTTCACTATTCAGAAATAGAGCATGGATATTCTGGAATATCCACCCTTAAATCTGGATTTCACATAGACCTGATTAAAGGTGTCCACAATGGGATCTTCAGGCATCTTCAAGATCCAGATCTCCAAGAGAACCCCATCTCAAAGACAGTTGTACATGTGTAGTGGTGGCAAGAGCACGCTTTGAGTTATTTTGTGCTGTTGAAATACCCAGATGTGTATATCACTATGGGTGTTTTTCCACTGTCAGAAAGCACCCATTTTTGCACCCATTAAGGACCCATTTGGCTGAGAGCTGGATGATCCCATTTCCGCCACAGCACCCATTTGGGACCCGATTGTTTCGACTGCTGCTGGGGAAATCCAGATCAAATGGGTACTTTCTGGCCTTTAATCTGGATTTTCTGTAGACCCCATTAATGGGGTCTACAATGGGGTCTTCAGGCAGAAAATCTGGATTAAAGGGAGCCTGTTTCCACACTTGTGTGGGAATGGGGTCTAGAGGAGACTAGGGGGAGGGGACACTCAGGGGAGAGAGCCCCAAAACCTAAGCTTCGAAGTCATTTTGAAGTCACTTCAAAGTCTGTGCAAAATATCTCCGGAGCATCTTTGAAGTCTGTGCTGATCTTCAGAGTGAACTTCGAGGTGACTCCGAAGTCACTTTGAAGTTCACTCCGAAGATCAGCACAGACTTCAATGGAGCTGTTTTGCACAGACTTTCGAAACGACTTCGAAGCCACTTTGGAGATTGCACCCCCTGTCCCCCCAAACACCTGGGGTGGCAAGCAGACCCCTCATGGGTAGATCTGGATTTCCAAATGGGTGCTCTGGTGTTTCCATGGCAGGGAGGCTAGCACCCATTGCTATTGGGCGCTAGACCACCCATGGAAACACATTGGGTACTTCCCTTAGATCCAGATCTTCTTAGATCTGGATTAAAGGAGCACGGTGGAAAAACACCCTTCATTCTCCACAGACAGTGACAATCCCATGCTGTTTGTTCAACAAGCAGTTCCTCTGGAGGAGTGTTTCTCAGTAACATCACTTGTTAGCCCAAATTTTGCCTGAGCTCTGGAGTTGTCTCAGTTGCCGTACCGCTCACATATGATGTCAAGTGCTAGTACCATGTGACCTTAACAGATAGCTTACGTTGCCCTCCAAAGCCTTTTCAAAATAGAATATTCCAGATTAGGGATGTGCATGAGCATTCGAAACATTCAAAATTCAATTGAATTCGTTCAAATTTGGACATTCAAACTTGAATCGAATGTCTATAAATTCAAATTTAAGCATTCAAACGAATCTGTTTGTTCCCATTATTTGGACGTTCATATGTGTATGGATACATACACAATATGTACTTGCCCACACACATCTTTCCCGCATCCGTATGAATTTGTACAGATCCGTACGGGATGAAAATGGGATGCATACAGGATGCATATGGGATGCATACAGATGTGTACGGATGCGTATGGATATGTACGGGATGTGTTTGGATGCGCATGGGCACATACAGATGTTGACATTCGTATGTGCAAATGAGAACTGAACATTTGAACAAATAGATTCAAATTTATTCAGTTCGAATCAAATGTGAATACATTCAGATTTTAAGGATTTGAATCAAATTTTTGGATATCCTCAAAACTGCATTCGTGCACACCCCTATTCCTGATGTTTAGCTTGTATTTTATTGAAATAACCACATTTAGCAATACCTTCCAATTTCACTCATCTCCGTGTAGGCAAAGTCAAAATTTTCCTTCCAAGTAACTGTGGCTCCATCTGCTGCAGAGTCTTTGGGTTTGCCAGAGCAGGGAGACAGGGTAATAATAGAAAACATTGATAGGGTTACTTAGCAATATGACAAAAAAATCTTTAAAGGAAAAGAACAGAAGAGAGACGGGATGAACACACAAGAAGAAGAAGAAGAAGAAGAAGAAGGAGAAGGAGTTGGCTTTTCTGCCCCGCTTTTCTCACCCATTTAAGGGGACTCAAAGCAGCTGACAAAGCTTTCTGTTCTTCTCCCCACAACAGAACACCCTGTGAGGTGGGTGGGGCCGTGAGAGCTCAGAGCTGTGACTTGCCCAAGGTCACCCAGGTGGCTTCATGGAGGAGGGTGGAATTAAACCTGGTGTTCCCAGATATGAGTCCGGCTCCTTAACCACTAGACCACTCTGGCTCATAAGATACGACATGTCATCTCTACTTCCTTCACAGGGAACATGAAGCCTCCACTAATATACAAGCGTTTTTCCCCTGCTCCCTGATACTGCTTCAGTTCCTGCAGGGATGAACAAGTATTTACAAAGCTGGTGAATAATTATATTCGTAGTCTTAAAAATGTGCTATGGTTTACCATTATAGCTTATTAGTTTTAATTGTTGTGACCTTCCTTAGCACAATTAAAACAAATAACTGTCACAAAATTTAGTCAGAAGTCTGTGATGCTTCTTTCAGCTAGAGGAACTTTCCCAATATTAGTAGAGATGTCCAGGCCTAAGAGGAAGGGTACCCTCACTGCTGCATAGGAGAGCAGGATTTCATGCTCCAATGGGGCCTTGTCCTGTTGGTTCAGCTTGTGGGCCTACTTATCTACTCTGAACTAAACTGAGATGGCTTGCTTATGCTTGCATTGTGCAGCCCACTGTCATGAGCCCTGGACACACGAGTCTAAGACAAGACAGCCTAAGCATTAATTTGATCTGAGGTCGTACCAGTGCTGGTCACACCTAGATCGTTATGTGTCGACCTCAGGCCATCCTTGTCTTGGGCCGCATCGATCACACATTTCTCCGAGTCCGACCTGAACTTCCTCTTGGGTCTCCACCCCTTTTCCTGTGTCAAATGTACTTCTTTTCTTATTGGATGCCATTCTGTCAAGGGAGGTGGGGGTGTGTGTTTGTGGTTCTTTTTTAAGCCTGCTCCCCCTCCTCCACTCCCCTTCTTTTTAATGCACGATTTTTCTCTGCACGATTAATTTAAAAAAAATAACAATAAGAAATTGCGGAAAGTCGCTAGATAAAGAATTCATGCACATAAACTGAGGAGAGAAGGGGAGGAGCGTCATGAACTCTGTGTGTGCTGATTGGCTGAAGGAAAGACTGGACCCCACCCACCACAGCACAGTTCAGCCTCCTTTAGCCCGTCCCCCCGCTCACACTGGAGGAAGCAAAGATATCCTGTGATGCCAGGATGGGCTGAGTCCTCATCTGCCCTGTAAAATTGAGGACTCCAGTTAAGATGGTCTAACTGGGGTAGGCTGGCTTGGAAAACAAATTAAATAAAAATAATCTGAATAGCATGACCTGAGGTCGACCTAAACTACTTGTGTGACCAGTGCCATGGTGGGCTCCAAACTGGCCCTACTATGCAAGTACAACTCCCCAAATCACTTCTGCTGGAAGCCATGTAAACAGCTGCATTGGATGACAGAGGCAGGCCAGTGGCAACTTGAACCTCAGCAAATATTAAAGGAGAGCAAGAAAGAAGACTTACATGAACCATGATTAGGATACAAAGCTACTGATATTACATTAGTACAGTGTTTCCCAAAGTGTGGTACGTGTACCCTCAGGGTACGGGAAGAGTTTGGTGGGGGTAAGTGTTGCACCGGAGTTTGGTGGGGATCACATGGGAATATCCACCGCACCGTGCTTAGCTGCAGCCACAGAACAAGAAAAGAAATAGGAGCATATCGCAGTTTTTACACAGGAACTGGGGCCATCATACATCATATCGCAGCTCATTATGGCGGGAACTTCTGTGCATCCTTCGCGCAACTCGGGTTCGGCCATTTTTAAACTGCGGGAACATTAACAGTTGACGTTGAGCCGCAGAGCTGTTTAAACGCCGGAGAATTGCCGTATTATCTAACGGTCTTGTGAGACGTGACACGGCGTGAATATACTGCACTTCGTTGTGTATGTACCAAAAAAAGAAAAAAATATATTTTGATTTTTATTAAAGCATATGTTTTTTATGAGGGGTACTCAGCGTTACGAAATTTTAGAAGGGGTACACATATGTCAAAAGTTTGGGAAACACTGCATTAATATATTAGTCTGCTTGGAAAACTTGATATTCATTACCATACACACATTTGTTTTTAAATGTTTACCATATTCTGGCAGTTTCACAAACTCGGAGGCCTCACTCGGTAAACTAATTCCCCAAGGATTGCTGGCACTGACGCGGAATTGATATGGACAGCCAGGTGTAAGGTCTTCAATGACGAGGTAGGTGTCCAAGGTTGAGGCTATGGACTGTTGCCAGATCTGTGAGCCTATGTTTGAAAAATGAAAATAAACAAGATTATAGGGACTATTTTTCTTACTGACTCTCCTCCACATATTGAGGCTTGTCCTTAAGATGATTGTAAATGTTAATCCTCATTTCAACAGGTCTCACTCCAGTTCGTGCGCTTGAAATGTTTTCCATTTTTTACTGTGGGAACGGTACTGTATTAAGGGATGAGAATGCGTGTTTAGGGTGTCCATCCCCCAATAGCTTGCTTCCAAAGATAGAGATTTTACTGTAAAAATCCACAGCTTAAAGCAGCCGCTACACTGTAGCAATATACCCATTTCACACCTGATAACAATGTTGCAATTTTGTGAAAGTTCTGACCTTTAAAAAAGTGAAAGGAAAGGAAAGCAGCTGCAGGTTCTGTTTTTAAGGCTGTGGCTGTGGAGGTGAGCGGGCGAAGGGGGCTTGAGTTGCCGCTGCTGCTGTGTGCCCTGGGCAATGGGGAGAGGAGGGGAAAGAATTGCTGGCTGCCCGCTGCCGGTTTTACTCCATCCAGGCAAGCAGCAGCCACCCAGCCACCCAGCTAGGCTCTGTGAAGGGGTCGGTTATGGGTGGCGCGTTCACACCAGGAGGAAGAGGGCAGGGCATCCCCGAAAAGTGGCTTTTAAAAAGTAGCCACTTGAGTCTCCCCTTGAGTCACGTACGCCACGTACGATCCTCAAAATCTGGATCGAACGCGATTTAAGTTAAAAGTAATGGGATCAGGCAAATTTGCGTTTGCATCCGGTTCTATTATTTCGGTTTAGGGAAACTGAATTAAGCTTATAATGGGAACGCGGCCGCCTTTAAATAAAAATGAGAGTCACTTTTATGATCCATACCTTCTTCTCTGTACTCAACGGTATAACCTGAAATAGTGCAATTTCCTGTACTAGACGGAGGCAGCCAGCGAAGTATCACTGAAGTACAACTTCTTTCCTGAGCAATGGGGCGATTTGGGGCTGCAGGGACCCCTGGGAGCCAGAGAGGTGGAGAAGAAAGAAAATAGAGTTAAAAAAACTGTGGCAATTGCCAGTTCATTGCGAAGAACAGAACAAAGGAAGCTCATGAAACACTGTATCTCGTGGCCTCATTCGCAGACTTAGCAGAATGGTGGAAACTGCATTAGGAAGCAACTGGCTTATACAGGCTGTGGTCACATCTAAGGTTTAATCCAGATTCAGTCCACTTTTAGAGTGAAAGAAGAAGCTTCTGTTCTTCTCCCCACAGCAGACACCCTGTGAGGTTGGTGGGCTGTGAGAGCTCAGAAGAGAACTGTGACTAGCCCAAGGTCACCCAGCTGGCTTCATGGAGGAAGAAGATAAAAGGGTACATTGAAAAAATAACCTGGAAAAATTGCTGCTACACTGTGGTAAGTTTGGGAGGTGAGTCCTCTGTTTTTTGGACAGTTTTTGGGGACTGCGTGCCTAATGGTGCACAAAATATACTATATCCTAACATAAAACATTAATTCAGAAAAGTTTATCTTAAAAAAAAGTATTTAATAGTTTTTTAGGTAATTTTTAAAAAAGAACACAAATCCATTAAATAAAATGAAGGTAGAATGCCAGCAGGGGAAGGGGGGCTTCCCAGTGTTTTGCACTGAGTGTCAAATGTATGACTACCTGCCCATGGGGCAGAAGTCTTGGGTCTGTGCTTGATGCAATGAGCTCTGGGCTCTCAGGGAACGTGTTTCTTCCCTCAAAGCCAAGGTAGCAGACCTGGGGAAAGAGATAGAGAGTAACAGGGCTGAGGGTGAGGCCTTCAGGGATGCAGTAGGAGCATCCCACTCCATGACAAGCAGCTCTCCGGCTGCCTCAGAGAGTGGAAGCCTCAGACAAGGAGGACATCAAGCGAGGAAGAGGATCTCTTAGTCGGGACCCCTTCCTCAGTGGATGTACCTGTATCCTCTTGCACTGAGGATAGTCCTTCACGGGTAGTGGGAGGGGGGCTTCTTGTAGTGGGCGATTCAATTATCAGGAATATAGAGAGCCGGGTTTGTGATGGGCATGGTGACCACATGGTGTCTTGCCTGCCGAGTGTGAAGGTTGTAGACATCACGTGGCATCTAGATTGGTTAGTAGACAGTGCTGGGGAGGAGCCAGTGGTCATGGTACATGTCGGTACCAATGATGTTGGGAAGGCATGACAGAGCGTCCTGGAAGCCAAATTTAGGCTGTTCGGTAGAAGACTAAAGTCCAGGACCTCCAGGGTTGCATTCTCAGAAATGCTACCTGTTCCACGTGCAGGACCAGACAGACAGGCAGAGCTCAGGAGCCTCAATGCATGGCTGAGGCAGTGGTGTCAGGAGGAGGGGTTTAGATTTGTAAGGAACTGGGGGACATTTGGGGACAAGCCAAACCTGTACAAGAGAGATGGGTTACACTTGAACCAAGATGGAACCAGATTGCTGGTGCTTAATATTAAAAAGGTTGCAGAGCAGCTTTTAAACTGATCCCTGGCAGAAAGCCAACAGGAGCTGGACAGCATCCGGTTCCGGAGAGTGCACCTTCAAGTGAGGAGGGCTGGAAATATGCAGATAATGCTGAGCTAAGTGGGGGATTAGTTAATAGTATGCAAGCAGAACAATGCAAGGGGCAGTATAAGGATTCACATGTTACTTGACAGCGGAATTTGGACAAGAAGAGTGAATATAAATGTATATATGCAAACACCAGGAGCCTTCGAGCCAAAATAGGGGAGCTAGAAAGCTTAGTTACGGGAAATAGGATTGATATTATTGGCATAACTGAAACCTGGTGGACCAGTGAAAGCCAATGGGATACAGTTCTCCCAGGTTACAAACTGTACAGGAAAGACAGGGAAGGGTGACATGGAGGTGGTGTAGCCTTGTATATTAAGGAAGAGATAGAATCCTACGAACTGGAATATCCAGGGGAGTCTGACTCTTCCACAGAAGCAGTGTGGGTAAAAATACCAAGCCAAAAAGGAAGTCTAACAATAGGGACATGCTACTGTCCTCCCAACCATACGCCTGAAGGAGATGAACAATTGGAGAAGGAGGTAAAGGAGGTATCCCATAAAGATAGGGTAGTTATAGTGGGGGACTTCAATTATCCTCACATAGACTGGGTGAACTCCTGTTCAACTCAGGAGAGAGAGAGAAGATTCCTAGACCTGCTAAATGACTGTTCCATGGAGCAAATGGTCATGGAACCAACCAGGGGAAAGGCAGTCCTGGACTTGATCCTAAGTAATGCTCAGGACCTGGTAAAGGACGTCACTGTAGCTGATCCAATTGGGAAGAGTGACCACAATGCAATAACCTTCAACTTAAATACAGGGAGTCAGTTGTTAATAAAGTCTAACATAGAGATCTTAAACTTTCATAAGAGAAACTTCCTCAAAATGAGGAAATTAGTAAAAAGGAAATTGAAAGGGAAAGTTAGAAGAGTTCGATCACTACAAAATGCATGGAGACTACTTAAAACACAAAAATGGAATTGCAACTGGAATGCATACCTAAACAAGAAAGGGGACTTCTAGGTCCAAGAAGAAACCAATGTGGCTCACAAGTGCAGTAGACAAAGTCATTAAAAACAAGAAGAGTTCATTTAGAAAATGGAAGGCTTGTCTGAATGAGGAGAACAGGAGAGAGCATAAACACTGGCAACACAAATGCAAGATGACCATTAGGAAAGCTAAGAAAGAGCTTGAGGAGCACATTGCTAAAAACATCAAAATAAATAACAAGAACTTCTACAAGTATATCAGAAGTAGGAATCCAACCAGGAAAGCAGTTGGACCACTAGATAATAATGGACAGAAAGGGATAATTAAAGAAGACACAGAGATTGCAAAGAGACTAAACGAATTCTTTGCCTCCATATTCACGGAGGAAGACAGAAGATACATGCCAGTAGCTGAGCCTGTATTTTCTGAAGAGTTAAACTGGACAGAGATAACCAAGGAAGAGGTCCTTGCATGTCTTAATAAACTAAATGTTAACAAGTCACCAGGACCAGATGGTATTCATCCAAGAGTCCTTAAGGAACTCAAATGCAAAATTGCCGACCTTCTAGCAAAAATATATAATCTTTCCCTAACATCAGGCTCTGTATCCGAGGACTGGAGGGTAGCAAATGTAACACCAATCTTCAAAAAAAGGATCCAGGGGTGATCAAGGCAATTACAGACCAGTTAGCTTAATGTCGGTTCCATGTAAGGTGATGGAAACCCTCATCAAAGACAGAATTAGTGTGCACATGGAGAAGCAAGCATTGCTGAACAAAAGCCAGCATGGCTTTTGCAAAGGTAAATCATCCCTCACAAACTTGTTGGAATTCTATGAGAGTGTCAATGAACACGTGGATAAAGGTGAACCAGTAGACATGGTCTGTCTGGACTTTCAGAAGGCTTTTGACAAAGTTCCACATCAAAGGCTACTTAGTAAACTCATCAGTCATGGAATAAAAGGACAGGTTCTGTCCTGGATTTGTGACTGGCTTAAGGGCAGAAAGCAGAGAGTAGTAATAAACGGCAAATTCTCAGGGTGGAAAGAGGTAAAAAGTGGGGTCCCTCAAGGCTCAGTACTGGGACCAATGCTTTTTAATTTATTCATCAATAATCTAGAAGAAGGGGTACATAGTAAAATAGCGAAGTTTGCTGATGATACTAAATTATTTAGGGTAGTAAAATCTGAAAGAGATTGCCAAGAGCTCCAGAGGGATCTCTTAGCATTGGGTGAGTGGGCAACCAAGTGGCAAATGTGCTTTAATCTTAACAAGTGCAAAGTAATGCACATTGGGGCCAAGAATCCAAATTACGTCTATAAACTGATGGGGTCTGAGCTTTCTGCAACACACCAGGAAAGGGATCTCGGGCTTCTGGTGGACAGTTCCAGTGCACGGCAGCAGTGAAGAAAGCTAATTCAATGCTGGGAATAATTAGGAAGGGAATAGAAAATACGTCAGCAAGTGTCATTTTACCTCTTTATAAATCTATGGTGAGGCCACATTTGGAATATTGTGTACAATTCTGGTCAAAATGGATATTGTGGAACTAGAGAAGTGGCAGAAAAGGGCAACCAGAATGATTAAGGGTCTGGAACACCTCCCTTACGAAATCAGGCTGCAATGTCTAGGCCTCTTCAGTCTGGAGAGACGGCGTTTAAGAGGGGACCTGATTGAAGTATATAAAATCATGCATGGTGTAGAAAAGGTGGATAGAGAAAATTTCTTTTCTCTATCGCACAACACTAGAACCAGGCGGCATCTATGAAGCTGATGGGTAGGAGAGTCGGAGCCGACCAAGGGAAGTATTTCTTCACCCAGAGGGTCATCGGCTTATGGAATGTTTTGCTGGAAGAGGTGGTGACAGCTACCAGTCTAGATGGCTTTAAGGTAGGGTTAGGCAAATTTATGGATGACAGATGTATCAATGGCTACTAGAATGAATGTCTAGGTGCATCTTTCAGGCTGGGTGGGTGGGGAACGGGCCGCTTCTAAGACCATTTGCTGGGATTCAAGAGCAGACAAAGTTTCGTCCTTGTCTCTGCTTGAGATGCCCATGAGCATTTGCTGAGCTGCTGTGTGTGACGGGATGCTGGACTAAATGGGCTGTGGCCTGATCCAGCAGGGCTTCTCTTATGTTCTTATGTTCTAAGAAGAGTTGGCTTTTCTAACCTTTTCTCACCCATTTAAGGGGACTCAAAGCGGCTGACAAAGCTTTCTGTTCTTCTCCCCCAACAGAACACCCTGTGAGGTAGGTGGAGCTGTGAGAGCTCAGAAAGAGAGCTGTGACTAGCCCAAGGTCACCCAGCTGGGTTCATGAAGGAGGGCAGAATCAAACCCGGTACTCCCAGATAAGTGCCCAGCTCCCTAACCACTAGACCAAACTGACTCACATCAGGAAAGTGACAAACTGTTTTTCTTCAGTGTTAAATAACTCAGAAAAACTCGCCTTTGGGAACCATAACGTGGAAATAAAATTACAGGCCACTTGGCTGAAGTGTTCTCTCACTCCGAAGGTGGACTGAAGCTGGATTAAACCTTAAGTGTGACCACAGCCATAGTGGGCTTGTGTAGTGGTGTTTCAATAGGGCAAGTCATGGAGGAACCAGAAGAGTTCAGTCTCTTCCTCAGAGCTCGTGTTCTTAATTACTGTGCACATTATACAATGAAAACAAAATCCACCACTGTATTCAAGGGTTGCATGCAGTATTGTGCCTTTAAAAAAAAAAAGAGCATAAATGGGAAATCTTGGCTTACGAATCAAGCCCATTATCTTAAGAACGTCCCAGTGCCTCTGCACATGTACAAAGCGCCAGAGCAACAACAATGGAACAAATTTATGGGATCTATGTTAAAGTTAACCTTTTCAGTGGCAGCATTTTAAAGGCCCTGAATCGTAAAGTAGAGGAAGCTGTGGCTGAAACATTGTGAGCAGGGCCCCACAAACTACCTATTACAGCAGGTGAATGCAGCATAGCCTGCAGGAAATTCATCACCTTGAACTTTGATTGTGGCCGAGGTGGATGCTGTTCCCAGTTCGTTTGTGGCCAGGCAGGTGTAGATGCCGCTGTCCTGAGGCATCACGTTACAGATCTTCAGTGTGATTTCGCCTGAATCGCTGGGGAGAGGCAGATTGCAGCGTTGTAACTGTAATTCTTCTAAATAGTCTACACTTACCTTGTGGCGGCCATCTTGAGAGACAGAACCAACGTAGAAGCAGACCAGTTGTGCTCTTTTACTACTGGGCATTAACAAGGAGAAGAATCATGTTCTGTTAAGTTGCATAATGATTGTGAGGCAAAGGCTGTGTTCACACCTAAAGTTTAACCCAGCTTCAGTCCACTTTCAGAGCGAGATAGCCTGTCAACAAAGTGGCGCGTTGCTTGCTTCTGGCTTTTTCTAATTCGGAAAATCCATCTTTGGGTTAGGTAAAGTCGAAAGAAAACAACTGCTCGCTTTGCTGATGTGTTCCTTCACTCTGAAAGCAGACTGAGGCTGGATTAAAACTTGGGTGTGTACACAGCCCAAGACCTCCCGCTGTCGGGAGCTTGCTCTTTTGAGCTGTTTGCAGCTCTTTACCCCCTTCTTTCCCCATGGCAAAGGGCTTGGGCTACCCCACTCAGTGGAATGAGGGGGGGGGGGTGAAATAGGGAGCTGGCAAAAAGCCAAACCTGTGGACAACACCAGCTCCATGGGCCAATCAGCATTGTGACCTTGCCTCCCTGCTTCACCTTGTCCGCCCGTGACGTCTTCCTTGCCACCAAGCGAGAAAAAAGTATCTGTTGCTTGCACTGATGTCTGCCGTATAAGGACGGGACATGAGGGGCAAGCATGGGTATAGCTAGTGCTAGAGACGTGCATGAATATTCAAAGGCATTTGAAATTCGACCGAACTGACCGAATTTCAACATTTGAGTTCGAATCGAATGTTCCTAAATTCGAATATAAAGTTTTAATTCAAATTTCGAACTCTGAATCTATTTGTTCGAATTATTCAGACATTCTTATGTGTAAGGGTTCATACACAATGCATACTTGAAGATCTATACCTTTCCCACATCTGTGCGCATTTGTACGGACCCGTACGGGATGAAAATGGGTTGCACGTGGGATAACTACGGGATGTATACGGACGTGTACAGATGTGTACGGAACCGGGGAAGATGCGTACAGGCATCTAAAAATGTTGTTGACATTCGTAAGTGCAAATTCGAATGAAAAACTCAAACGAATAGGTTTGAATTTGCTTAATTCGAATCAAATTCGGTTAAACTTGAACTTTAAACATTCGAATTGAATTGAATTTTTGAGTATTCAATTCGAATCACGTCCTGAAAATTGCATTTGTGCACACCCCTAGCTAGTGCTAGTGGGACCAGACTTCTGCTGCTGCTTCTCTACAGTAACAATCCTGAGGTTATGGGGGGATGTTGTCAAAGACCAGTGTTGCAGCAGGGGACCCCATGTCCCGCTAGTGGCAGAAGAAGCCTGTCTATGCAATTGTACTCCTTTTGCCTTTGGAAAGAAGAAAGGAAATGGAGGCTAAACAGGACTGGTAATTAAATCAAATACAAGGTTTCCCTTGGTGGGGGTGGTTCGTACAAAGCGGTGGATGTACTCTCTCCTGAGAAGCCATAATGTGATTGGTGGAATTGTAGCCAATCACAGAGGGAAGAGGAGGAAGAGAATGGCAGGGGTGGAGCCAAAAAGGTTTCCTTTCAACTGGATTGATGCCAGGGAGACTAAAGGTGTGGACACAGTAATACAATCTCAGTGAGGCTTATATCATCAAGAAGGGGATGTATTGTTTTGTGATCTCAGTGCCCTGAAATGGATTACTTGGTTGGGGTTTGACCAGGTCACTAAACACAGCATGAATAGGGGATTCTGTGTGCAGGGTACCATGGAAGAAAAGAACTCTGCCCTGGGCCATTGCACTAATAGAGGGTTTCATCCTAAGGGTCACACCCCTAGAGGTGTGCACGAATCAAAGATTTTGATATTCGTACACTGACATTTATACGAATACAAATGTTTTGGACATTTGTATGAATGGTTCAGACATTCATTAAACTGGGGACATGGAAAAATGGCTGTGCCAGGCACCTGCAACAGATCTAGAGTGCATTCGACACGGATTGAGAGTGCATTAAAAGTGAATTCAGGTCAGATTTGACACTTTCAGAGTGGCCCCCTAGCATCTGAACAAGTAGATGTGCCCATTGGGTCCCCTAGCATCTGAAGAAGCAGACATGCCCATTTGCCCCCCCCCCCAGCATCTGAAGAAGTAGATGTGCCCTTTGGGCCCCCTAGCATCTGAAGAAGTAGATGTGCCCATTGGGCCCCCTAGCATCTGAAGAAGTAGATGTGCCCATTGGGACCCTAGCATCTGAAGTAAACGTGCCCATTGGGGCCTCCAGCATCTGAAGAAGCAGATGTGCCCATTGGGCCCCTGAGCATCGGAAGAAGTAGATATGCCTACGAAAGCTCATGCCACCAACCCTTCTCCTGTTAGTCTCCAAGTCTTACTAACTACCTTGATGGACTTTTCAATCCTTTAAAAAGTAATGTAAGTTACTGGTTGGGATGCCTTTTTCTTTGCTCACCTTTTAACCTGAAGCCCACGGAGAGAATGACCACTGGAAAAATTTCACTGTCCCATTCATATAAATCCCATAGCTGGACTCAGTAGCATTTGGAGAAGAGCATTTGTTCTGTTGATATGAAATTATCACTATCCTAGTATATCCACACAATGCTGAATGTAAAAGAGAAGCATACCCCGATGAAACTGTATATGCAGCTGTGCTGTTATCATTGTCAATGATGTTCTGATCTGGTCCTTTCCAGGTTATGGTTGGCTTTGGACGTCCACAGACTTTGCACTGTAACATTACAGCATCACCAAGCAAGCAGGTAACGTCCACTAAGGTCACAAGGAACTCTGGAGCAACTGAAGCAAAAGCCACACAGAGAGAGAGAGAGATCACATTCACCAATGTTGTATATTTGAGCACAGGTTGCAAACCATTACACGCTAAAAAACCCCTGCTTCTGAGATGTATTTGTTCAGCCAACTGTTGTTTGAAACAGTTCTAACTTCTTTCCCTTTCCAAAACTAATGAAATGAAAGGTCACGGCATGTGCAGATAATCTGAGGCCTTACTGCACTATAGCCGAACAGTGTAGTGCAGTAAGGCTAGGCCACATGGGGACACTTTCCCCATTCGCATCTAGGCAGTTAAGGAACGCGTGCCGACGTTCCTTACCTACATGTGAAAAGGAAATCCGTTCTCACAAGGCGTAGCCCAAATTTGTCCCAGGGGCAGGCAGGCAGGCAGGCCTGTCCAGTCCCCTGCCCGGGTTCCCGCAGGTTCTAGGGAACCAGATCGGGTCCCCTAGGGCCTGCAGGACCCCCCCCCCCCGGGCACGAGCCTATGCAGGGTTCTGTGCACCCCAATTTTAGAAAGACATTGACAAACTAGAGCAAGTCCAAAGGAGGGCTACCAAATGGTTAGTGGTCTGCAAAGCATGTCCTATGAGGAAAGGTTGAAGGATCTAGGAATGTTTAGTCTGCAGAAGAGAAGACTTGAGAGGAGACATGATCACAGTCTTCAAGCATCTGAAGGGATGTCACAGTGCAGAGGGATTGTCCTTATTCTAATTTGCACAAGATGGGGGAACTAGAAACCACAGTATGAAACTTCAAGGGGGTCAGTACAGAAAAACTTTCTGACAGTGAGGGTGGTCAGACAATGGAATAGGTTGGCACAGGAGGTAGTAAGCTCTCCTTCGCTGGAAGGCTTCAAGCAGTGGCTGGACCTACATCTGTCTCGGATGATTGAGGAAATCCTGCATTGAGCAGGGGGTTGGACTTGATGGCCCTAGAGGTCCCTTCCATTTTATGATCTGGAGCACCTTAGTTTGAGAACCACTGTTGTAAAAAAAATAAATAAAAAATGATAAAAATAGAAGTAGGGTAGAACGAAGAATCAATGAGAGACCCCAGGGCTGCATTCACATCTACATTTTAATTCTGCTTCAGTCCAAAGATAGATTTTCTGAGTTAGGAAATGCTGAAAGAAATCAACTTGTCGCTTTGCTGATGTGTTCTTTCCTCTGAAAGTGGGCTGAAGCTGGATTAAAACATAGGTCTGAACACATCCCAGGCCAGATTTGAAACGCTCCTGGCTGTGAATATGTGAAACATAAAAGCTATTCCATTACAAATGAACCAAAGTCTGAATTTCCTTAACCGAAAAGGAAAGCAAATAAATCAAAGTCAGATGAATTCTACAGAGGCACTCACGTAGCACAGTACTAACATAATATATTCTGCCCTCAGGCCCTGAATCTACCATATCTGAATGCACATCCCGGCAGCTTGCTGGTTCCCACACAACCACAAGATGGTGAAAGAAAAACTCTCAACTCTTGTCCAGAGATATTTGCATTTGTTTCATTCTGCCGGAGATGAGATCTAAGGCTTATTGTTACTTACCCCCTTTTTCGACACACAGTCAAAGATCCAGATCTTCACAATCCATATCTTTGAGATGGGGTCCTCCTTGAAGATGCCTGAAGACCCCATTGTGGACACCTTTAATCAGGTCCACATGAAATCCAGATTTAAGATCCTGAAGGACCCATTAAATCTGGATTTCCCCTGCCCTCCTGGGATCAGGGCCTTGCAAATGGGGCCTTCAGTGGGGTCCAGGTGGGGACAGAGCCTTCTCAATTGGTACCAATCAGGTTCCTAAAGGGGTCTTAGAAGGGTTCTAAGCCCTGGTGGGAAAAGGCCCTTACATTCCATTGCACAAAGATTACACGTACTCCATCCATGATTTGGGAAAATGCAAATCATGCAACTTTTATCACTTCTGTCTCTTTTCTTCTCTCTCTCAGTCTCCACCGCCTCTTAATGCACACTCTAAACTTCACATGGGCATGAGGACACAGTGTCTGTGCAATCTTTGCCCAATAGAAGGAGCTTTGAGTGAGCCCCCTGTGGGGTTGCATTTTCACCTATACAGTGGTACCTTGACATACGAGTTTAATTTGTTCCGTAACCTTGCTCTTATGTCAAATCGCTCGTATCTCAAAGCAATTTTCCCATTAATCCATTCCAGCTCCCAAAACACCACCTCAGTTGTTTTTGTTATGTACTGTACTGTATTTACATACTCGTATCTCAAATCTTGCTCTCATCTCAAAGCAAAATATCACTCGCTCGGCGGCTTGTATCTCAAAACACTTGTATGTCAGGGCACTTGTATGTCGAGGTACCACTGTATCTTTGCTTGGCATGTTGCATCTTTAGAAGACTCAGGTTTCTGTCTGCACTTGCATAATAAAGCTCCTTTGGCTGATGTGTCTCCATTTATGATGGCAGGAGGTGGTATGTGGCAACCAAACTGCTCTATACTCAGGTATGTTCAAGGCCTGAGGTGCCATTTTCTGAGGACACAATTTTGCTGTTTTCAATGGAGTTTCCACAGTCACCATCAAAAATGACACCTCTGTGCTTGTGAATAGAAACAAGGAAGAAACCTTTTCAGTTGTGATCACACCTCCTCCTCCATGTGTCTAGCAATGAAAAATTTCCATTTGTTACTGATAAGCTCCTTTTTTAAGTTAAAGGATGGAATAAACGCACTTTTCAATAAATATTATTGTTGGCGTTGTGACAAGTTTTGCACAAATTCTGGGGGGAAATTCATTGGAATTGGTTTGATGTGAAATGGACTCCACTTTTTTTACCTTTTAGTCCGTGAAACTGTTGGCAAATTTCTGCCTGCTACTTACCTTCTTGGATGAAGTTTGGGTTGATTATCTGAAAAAAAACACATATAAAACAAACAGGAAAGACTTTTTTCAGCAAAGAAGTTAAACAAGGAATGAATCTCAGCAAAACATCAGAGAGTTGAAATAATGATTCTGATGAATATAGAGGCACAGCTGAAAGCGGTTTATAAATGCAACCGATTAAGATTTTGATCTAGGCTAGGGCAATGTTCCATATCCATACCTTGGAGAGTTTCCATGAAAGGCAGCAAAGATAGCAGATATAGTTATTTTTCTCTCTATTTTATTCAACAGTTATGCTGAAAGGCAGCATGGGGGCCAAGGAGAAGAAGGAGGAGGAGGAAGAGGATAGAAGAAGAGTAGGCTTTTCTACCCCGCTTTTCTCACCCATTTAAGGGTACTCAAAGTGGCTGACAAAGCTTTTCTCTTCTTCTCCCCACAACAGAACACCCTGTGCAGGGGTGGGGCTGTGAGAGCTCAGAAGAGAGCTGTGACTAGCCGAATGTCACCCAACTGGCTTCATGGAGGATGAAGAAGAAGAGTTGGCTTTTCCACCCTGCCTTTCTCACCCATTTAAGGGGACTCAAAGCGGCTGACGAAGCTTTCTGTTCTTCTCCCCACGACAAAACACCCTGTGAGATGAGTGGGGCTGTGAGAGCTCAGAAGAGACCTGTAACTAGCCCAAGGTCACCCAGCTGGCTTCATGGAATTCAGCGGAATCAAACCCGGTATTCTCAGATAAGAGTCTGGCCCCCTAACTAAGAGCACCAAAAGCAAGGGTATGTCCAGACTTACTGCACATTTTGGGCATCACACTTGATGCCTGATACTGCATAGTGGTATGGCATTATGCCGCTACATTGAATTTACCTGCTGTGGAATGATGTGCGCTCGCTCCGCAGTTTCAGGTAAATTCGAATTTCCCGCCAGTCCGGACAGGATGGGGAGAACAGCAAAGCTCCCATTGGCTGCCCCATCCCATGTGACCTGTGTCTCACCGCGCATGCCAGGGAAGTATCGCGACTTTCTCTGAGAAAGCCGTGAGGAGACTGCTGGAGTCTAGACGGCATGTCGTGGCTTCGCAGGAGGCCAGCTACACGTTTTTCTTTAACAGCAGATTTTATTCCGCTAATCTGGATACAGTCCAAGATTCATGACCAAGTATGGAATTTAAGCTCCGGCCCCCAATAATCCAAGTCTAACTCTTTAGCCACTATATTACACTAGATCTGATCTGTTGAGGAGCGAAAAATAATCCTGCCAGTCTGCGAACGAATATCTAGGCATACAAAATATTAAATGAAAATACAATTTTGATTTAAGTTTTGCTTGTTGTATTGAAAAGTGCGTTGAAATATTTGTTTCCTCCAATTTGTTAAATGTGCCAGCACAGATTTAAAATTCCACTTGCCCTGTGCCAGTAATTCATTGGCACAGCATCCTGTAAATCCCAGATTTAATGCTTGGCATCTACAGAAAGAGAGTAAAGGTAAGCTACTTCCCTTATTGTCCTTCATAAAAGTGGCGAAGATGAGTCCCCAGCAGCTGAACTTGGCTCGGTAGTATGCGTCTGTATGTATCCCGTTTTCATCCCGTACGTACCCGTACACACACGGATGTCTGAATTATTCATATGAATAACTCAAAATATTCATATTTGTTTAAACTCAGAAATTTGAATGCCCCGACATTCAATTTGAATATCAATGTCCAAATTCGTACAAATTTGTAGAAATAACGAATATTTCAAATATTTTTGCACATCCCTATTTGGTAGCAATTTAGCTTAACCCCTGTTAATGAGTGTTATACTCTAATTCAGCAGTAGGTGGCAGTTTTGTAAAAATTTATGGATTAATAACACAGAATCTGTTCAGAAATTCATTAAATATTGAAACATGAAGGCCACTTTAGTGTCTTAAAATTCTCCACTGACATGATTTAGCTTTCCAAAACCATTTTTAAAAAACACTTTTTTAATCTGAAAACATTTTTTAAAAACTGGATTCAACATTTTCACCACTTTCCGGTTTGGTCTAGTGGTTAAGGAGCCAGACGCTTATCTGGGAGTATTGGGTTTGATTCCGTCCTCCTCCACAAAGCCAGCTGAGTGACCTTGTGCTAGTCACAGCTCCCTTCTGAGCTCTCACAGTCCCACCCATCTCACAGCGTGTTCTGTTGTGGGGAGAAGAATAGAAAGCTTTGTCAGCCGCTTTGAGTCCCCTTAAATGGATGAGAAAAGCGGGGTAGAAAAGCCAACTCTTCTTCTTCCTCCTCAGCACTGAATACAAGATCTTGCCTTGCATTGAGCCAGTTGAGTTTAATTCAGGCCACATCCAGAAGGGGCATAAATAGCACTCTTATGTCTTGATTATGTTGGAATTGCCACATCTATCTGTGTCTACCCCAACATAGCCCTGTGATATTGTGGAGAAAACCTTGCTATATCCTATTTTGTGAAAACCCAGATCTCAATGTGGGTTTTCTCAAAACAGGACCAATCATATCGGTCTTGATGCTGCCATTGGGAGCCGCCATCTTGATTGTGGCTAGCGTGCATGTGCACAGTCCAAAAAAGGCATCACAATATTTTGCAAGGAAGCACCAGGCAAGGCTGTTGTAGGCAACAAGTGATTATTCCGGAGGGCTTTACTCTGGAGTATCTCTTAAAAGTGTGATTTTAAGGCTGCATCTAGAGACAGCCTTAGTATAGGAGTTTCTTCCAGCCTACCTGAAGACAACGGCAACTGAACCTGGGACCTTTTCAGTGCAAGCATGTGCACAAATATTCATAACATTAGTTATTCGTATGAATTTGCATGCATTTGGACATTCGGACATGAATCAAATGTTACAGCGCTTGTACATTAACGTTCGTACGAATACAAATGTTTTGGAACATTTGCACAAATAGTTTGAACGTTCGTTAAACTGGGGATACGTATCCGAGAGTGACCAAACAAACAATTGGGTTCTATACCCCCCAAAAAATATATGTAATATTTACTAAAAGGGTTACAATGACCCCACTGATAATGCAAATAATAAATGAACTAAATCAAATAATATAAAGCACCAAAATTAAAAAACTCACTGTAAGAAAAACAATTGTGGAATAAAAGTAAACCACAAGCCACAGTCAAAAGGTATATTTTATTGCTTTGATTTTAATATACCTTTTGGCTGTGGCTTGTGGTTTACTTTTATTATTTGCATTATCAGTGCATTTATTATTTGCATTATCAGTGGGGTCATTGTAACCCTTTTAGTAAATATTACATATATTTTTTGGGGGGTATAGAACCCAATTGTTTGTTTGGTCACTTTTGGTGTGTTTGTTTGGGTTTCTTTTGGGATTTTTGGTTGTTCCTGAAACGTATCCGAGAGCCGTGGCCCTCAATAACTGTGGAGGGGGGTGGGGGTGGGAAGTACAGGGGAGGTCAGTTAGACAGGTGAGAGGAGTCGGGCAGGGCCGTTTCTCCAGCAAGTTTGAAAAACCCGAAGTCAGCGGCCTCACAGATGATGAGGTCTTGAGCCTGTGCTCCGACCCCGACCCTAGCACGAAGGATTTTCTTGTGCAAGAGTTGTCCTCTGACGCATCACAACTGCCATAACAACATCAAGGCGCATGGCAAAAGTTGCCACGGCCAGTGCCATAGAGATTCTGACAGTCTGGGAAAGACGGTCCATCCAGCAAGTGCCTGGAGGTAAGCTGGAGATGGTGCCAGTACTCGTGGCGCAAACAAGAGCCACCGACCCTGGACTTAACTCCAGTGGGATACTATGTGATGCCTCCATGGCCAGGAGAGGTGCCAGGCTTGTTGTGCTAAGGGGACAGGATGCTTGTTTGCAGGACTATGCCCTTAGTTGCGCAGCTCCTGCCAGTGACCAGTCTAATGGCTAGGGATTAAGGGTGTGCATGAATGTATTTTTTGGATTTGAATTCGATTCAAATATCCAATTTGAATTTTAAAATCCAGATTTTTGAAAACCCGATTCAGATCCGGATTATCCGGATCTGTACTTTTGAAAATCCAATTCGAATCTGTGGATACGAATGTCGGGAACATTAGTATTTTCAAATGTGCGTGCATCCTGTTTTTGTTGTTCCGTATGCATCTCCTTTTAATCCCGCATTATAAGCGCAAATACATATATTTGTATACGATATTTGCGGATAGTCCAAAATCCGTTTGAATGTTCAAATTCAGATTTTTGAAAATCCAATTCGAATTCAGATTTTGATATTCAATGGATTCAAATCGGATTTTTGAATTTTCGAATATCTGTGCACATCCCTACTAGGGATATGCTGAAATATTCAAATTAAATTGAATACTTGAAAATTTGATTTGGATTGAATCTGTTCAATTCAAATTTAACAAGGTTTGATTTGTTTTTGCCAAATTCAAATCTATTTGTTTGAATTTTTGATTCGAATCTGCACTTATGAATGTCAACAACAATCGTATGTGCCCATGCGCATCTTCCAGACATCCATACGCATCCGTACACAATGGTATGCATCCTGTAGTTATCCCTTATGCAACCTGTTTTTGTCCTGAACGAATACGTACAAATCCGTATGAATGTGAGAAAGATGCGGATCTTCAAATACGCATTATGTATGAACCAGTACCCATACGAACGTCCAGATAATTCGAATGAATAGATCTGAAATATGAAATTCAGTTTACATTCAAATTTCGGGACATTCTATTCAAGTTCAAACGTCAAAATTTGGCACATTGTATCAAATTTTGAATGCCTATGAATATTCGTGAACATCCCTACTAATGGCCAAGAAACAGGTGAGTTTCATCCCACATTAGGACACAGAATAAAATCTCTTTGACCATTAGTTTGGCACTTACTTTGTTTTACTTTTTCTGTCACTGCCAAAATTGGAAGAGTCTTCAGGGGCCTTAAATATTTGCTTGTAGGTCCACCTCAGGGTGGCGAACCTTGGCTGCACCTGAGGTCAAATCTCCACTAGATATCTTGAGTATTTTGTAGGCTAAGCTTGAGTTGCCCTAAACTGGTATTCTATTACAGTTTGGTCCAAACCACAACAAAATGCAAGTGTCCCCATGCAATTCTCTATTCCCAGATTTTATGACTATCCTGCCAAAATAGTCCTGATGAAAACTGGACTCTGTCCCCTTTTTGGAACCATTAGACTGGTCACTGGCGGGAGCTGTGCAACTAAGGGCATAGTCCTGCAAACATGGGGACAATACTGGGTTATTTGGGGTGGAGGTCTAACATTCTGACCAATGGTTTTTTGCAGATGTAAAGTTCCCCCCTCCCTTGCCAGCCTTGCAAAAGTTCCATGTGGCACAAGAAAGGCAGAAAGGGCTTGTCTTTCTTTCACTTGAAACATGTATTTTTTGAAGAGAAATGCTTAGGAAGCCTGAAATACTTTTTTGAAAATGATACATTTTTGAAATGATACATGTATTGTGCTGGGCTAGATGCCAGAAAGGGAGAGGAAAGAGAAAGTAACTTGTCTTTTGAAGTCCCTTCCCTTCACGTTTACTTCTTGCAGGCATGGGGAGGGGGGTGGAAGCTGCTGTGGGTTGCATGGGGGGGTTGGATTTGAGAAAAACCCCCCTGATTTTATGTTCCCTTGCACCTGTGGAAATTAAAAGCCTTTTTTTTTACATTCCCTTGCAGCTGCAGATGAGCGCACATTTTGCTAGTAATCTCAAAAGAGGGTTGTGAAAATGAAAGTATTAGGCTAGAACTTATTTTTAAAACATCCATTCCGCTGTTTTCATTGCAGGCAGGTTTTGCACGGGTGGGTGGGTGGGGGATTTAATAACCCTGTTTTTTATGTTTTAAAACTGTCCCAAAACCAGGACCAAAAAGATGCATGGGAATGGCTACATTTGGATTAATTGATGGGCACTCAGCCCAGATTGAAAGTAGTTGTCCCCCCCAAAAAAACAGTCCAAAGGGACTATTTCAGAACTAAATTCTCTGCATGGGGACGCAGCCATTGTTTCTGGGTCAAGGTAAATTATAGAAAGCCGTGCCTGCAAAGAAAACAGGACCTAACCTAACATTGTTTGAAGGACCCCTATTGTAATTTGGCTCCATCTTCCTTTAAAATAAAAATTACTGCATTACATTTTCTTCTGGATTTACTTCCTTTCTTCCTGGGTTTTGCATTAATGTAAACCAAGCACGGACACTGACAATAGCAACAATGGATGTTCTATTAAAAGGATTTGAAAATAAACTGTGATAACAAAGGCACAGCAAATTCTGTGGTATCAGCATATTGCTGTTTAGCCAAAAGGAAACACAGTGAGGAAGTGGAGAGGTAGGAATTCATGGCCTTGTATTATATGTTTTGAATTTGCCTTTATGGACAAGCTTATTATTTTATGAAAACAAATAAGGAAGGGTTGGACAATATTTGATTGTCCTAGAAATTGCCCAGGCAATCTTCCTCAGTTCTGTGAAAAATGCTTATACAGTGGTACCTTGACATATGAGTTTAATTCGTTCCGTAACCTTGCTCTTATGTCAAATCGCTCGTATCTCAAAGCAATTTTCCCATTAATCCATTCCAGCTCCCAAAACACCACCTCAGTTGTTTTTGTTATGTACTGTACTGTATTTACATACTCGTATCTCAAATCTTGCTCTCATCTCAAAGCAAAATACAGTGGTACCTTGACATACGAGTTTAATTCGTTCCATAACCTTGCTCTTATGTCAAATCACTCGTATCTCAAAGCAATTTTCCCATTAATCCATTCCAACTCCCAAAACACCACCTCAGTTGTTTTTGTTATGTACTGTACTGTATTTACATACTCGTATCTCAAATCTTGCTCTCATCTCAAAGCAAAATATCACTTGCTCAGCGGCTTGTATCTCAAAACACTTGTATGTAAGGGCACTTGTATGTCGAGGTACCACTGTAGTTGACAGCTGCAAATAATGGCTAAAACATGTAAAATCTTTTAGTTAATGGTCAAGTTAATTTTAAGAGGGGACCTGGTTGAAGTATACAAAATCATGCATGGTATAGAAAAGGTGGAAGAGAAAAAGGTGGATAAAAAGGAGGATAGAGAAAAGGTGGATAGAGAAAACACTAGAACCAGGGGACACTCTATGAAGCTGATGGGGAGGAGAGTCGGATCTGACAAGCGGAAGTATTTCTTCACCCAGAGGGTCATTGGATTATGGAATGTGCTGCCGGAAGAGGTGGTAACAGCTACCAGTCTAGATGACTTTAAGGTAGGGTTAGATAAATTTATGGACAGCAGATGTAACAATGGCTACTAGAATGAATGCCCAGGTACATCTTTCAGGTTGGGGAGAGGAAGCAGGATGTTTCTAAGGCTGTTTGCTGGGATTTGAGGGCAGGAAAAGGTTTGTCCTTAGGCCTTTTCGCACTACATCCGGAACGGATGTAGTGCATGAGGCCTAAGTAACTTCAGGATGCTTTAGCCATTCACAAACAGGAAGGCAGGAATGTGTGTAAAGGCGTTCCTGTGCGCCTGTGTGCGAATGGCTAAACCATCCTGAAGTTACATAGCCAGGAAAGGCCGGCCAGGGGTGAGGACGCCTCCTGCAAGGCTGCCTGCCATTGGGTGCGAGCACCCAGGGGTGGGCAGCCCTGTCAGGCCACTTGCCCCGCTTCGTGCTGGCTGTATGGGGCTCGATCGAGCCCTGTGCAGCTGGCACGAAGCTACCCGGGCACCCATCGCGGGGCCCGGGGCAAGCTCCCTATGGGGCAGAACCCTTCGGAGATCGGAGCGCCTGGCTCTGGTCTCCGAAGGCTTCCCCCCGACCCTGATCGCGCCAATCTGCAGGGTGTAGGTGCCTGGATCTAGGTGCCTACACCCCACAGATGATTCCCCCACCCCCTGCACCCACCCCCGACCACGATCGCACCCATCTGCTCCCGGCATCCTGGGCTCAGTACGAGCCCAGACACTGAACAGGTAGGAGCTCCACGCGCGCGTCACATCCCGGACCCTGAGGGTGGGGGGAATCATCTGCAGGGTGTAGGCACCTACACCCCACAGATGGGTGCGATTGTGGTCAGGGATGGGTGCGGGGGATGGGTGCGGGGGTTGGGGGGTGATATGCGCGACATAGGTGCCTAGATCCAGGCGCCTACACCCCGCAGATGGGCGCGATCGGGGTTGGGGGGAAGCCTTCTTAGATGGAACCCACGTGGGTTCCATCTAAGAAGGGGTCCCTCAGCCCCTCGCCCCCAGCCAGCCCGAGATCGGCCCCCTCCCACCCCAGAAACAGGTGAGAGGAAGCCGATCCTTGTGGCTCCCTGACTCTGGCAGCCGCAATGGAGCTGCTGGGGCCGGGAAAGGGCCACGTCCCCACGAGCGAGGCCGTCGGCAACCTTGCCCAGCCGGCGATTGCGCGGGCGTGCTGGCCCTGGTAGATGGCAGATGGGACCCACTGAATCGTGGGTCTGCTCTGCCATCTACCAGTTTCAGTGACCCTGGTAGATGGGACAGGGGACCCACGAATTGGTGGGTTCCCTGTCCCGTCTACCGGCATCAGAACGCCTGCGCTGTCGCCAGCCCGGCAAGGCTGGTGATCAGCACAGCTCGCATCAGCTGTGAGGCCAGTTTTCAGCCAATGCTGGCGGGGGGGGGGGTGCATGCCCATGGCTGTCAGGGAGGGAAGCGTGTGTGAATGCTTTTCTCCCCGAACAGCCTGGGGCGCTTTGAACGCGCACGGATGGATGCAGAGCACTTTAAAGTGCTCTGCATCTGGAACGCTTCCGGGCTCTCTTCCAAGCGTTCCAAAACCCTGTGTGCGAAAAGGCCTCTTGTCTCTACTTGAGATGCCCATGAACATTTGGTGGGCCACTGTGTGCAACGGGACGCTGGACTAGATGGGCTGTGGCCTGATCCAGCAGGCCTTCTCTTATGTTCTTATGTTCTTGAGAGTATTAATGTAACCACCAGAAACATTTCCAAGTTTCTGTAAAGGAAGAGTATGTTTTGGAAATAATAATAAAGTGTAGAGAATGAGAGATCAGTTCAGAAAGAATGAAGCAGATGGATGAATACCAATATATGTAAGAACTTTAATCCAGTATCTTTAAGCACACCATATGCTAAATCTGATCCAAGTGTCCTCACTAACAATATATAATTCATTTTCACACTAGGCATTATCTCTAAAGCAGCTCAATGTAGAAGTTTCTAAAGTGTGTGATGGAGAAGGTTGGAAAAGTTCTTCTTTTGGACCACAATTCCCATGATTCCTGGCAACTGTGGCCAGTATTTATACCTATCATAGTACACAAAAGTACTCCTTCTAAACTTTGGCTAATAGTAGCCTGCCAATCATCACAATGAATATAAAGGTGTGGTGTTCTACTGAGAGTCAGGAATTGAATCATAGAAGACTGAAGGCTCCAGTGTTTCTTAATCTGGATGTTCTTAAAATTTGGACTTTTTGAATAATTCATGTACACTTGATATTCATTTGTTGACAACAGATAACCTTTTCTCCACTTACATCTAGGACAGCGGTTCTCAACCTTCCTAATGCCACGACCCCTTAATGGAGCTCCTCATGTTGTGGAGACCCCCAACCACAGGGGTAGAACAGCTGGGAAGTGGGAGGAAAGGGTGGCGGGACATTTGTCACGACCCCTCTGAAAGGGTAGTTCGACCCCGAAAGGGGTCCCGACCCCCAGGTTGAGAACCGCTGATCTAGGACTAGGATGTTTGGTCTACATTCTCTTTAGGCCAAGACTGTATGGACAAAAAACATGTGTGACTTGAAAAAAGCTCAGTAATGTCTACAGGGCATCAAGAATACCATTTGGGACCTGCTATGTAAAGAGGACACATCTGTACTTAAATTAGCTGCTTCTGATATATGACTCATGTTATTTGTTTAAAATAATAAGAAGGAAATAAAGAAAATCAAATGAGGCAGCTACACAGAAGTTTCCTCCCTGCATTTGATCAGTTTTTGTTGCTGGGAAATCACGCTAGAAATTGAGATCTTGTGTCCAATGTGCAGTATTTACGTCTGAATTTGCGTTTTCTGCAGGCTGCTCTTTTCTGCCCGGAAAGTGTGTTGCTTCCTCCAAAATGGGTTTTTTCTTAAGTGTGGTTGAATTTCAGATTTCTAAAGTTTGGGTCTAGGCATTCTAGTAGAAGTGTCCACATCCTACCCCATCTTCAGGTTTTTTTAAATAACAAACAGATGGTTTGACCAAGCAGATGGTTACCAGGGAGTTTACAAATAGGGGTGGATGAAAAGAGACTTATGTAGGAACATACTTATTCCGGAAACCATCTGCATGGGGACATTTTTGTGTGAGAACAGTTTTGTTCAGGAAAGCTGCTAGGTTGCCAAGATATGCAGACCAGTCATTGACAGTGGCAGGGAGGAGTTTTGGATGTGTTGTGATAAGGCAACCCATTGCATGTTGGGTATGGTACTTCCTTTGGTATGTCAGAAAAAAGAATATACTTTCTTTGCATTAACTTTTTTCTTCTGTTCTCTCCTGATGGATTTCCTTTTAAAGTGGGAGTTAGGCTTGTGTGTAGCTAGGCCCTAAAAGAGATAAAGATTCTATGGTGTTTTTATTTAACAATATTCACATTTACTTTGTATTTTTTGTAAAATGAATATATATTTTAGTCTAATTACAGTGTGCACCAGAAATGGCCAAGTTATGGACTTCAAGTTTATGGTGAACTACATAGCATCTAATGGCAAAGAATGAAGGTGGTTGCAGTTAGTACCTGAGAAGAGTGTAGCCTGACCATATTTTTTCTAGGCTACAACAATTTGGCAACTTATTGATAAAACAAAATACTTAACATAATTGGCTAGATAAAGTTTTGGGAATGGGGAGTGGTTAAAGGCTCATTGTCTACCTCCATGCTAGTGTTGGGATCAAGGTCATCACATTCTGATTCCTCTGAACTGTTTATCTCCTTTTTGGCAGCATGGGGAAAAGAGAACAGAGTTACCATCAGTACAGAGATTAAAAGGCAAGAACAGCAGAGCAACTTAGAAGAAAAGAAGTCATGTGCTGCTTGGTGCATGCTTTTCAAACGGAGAGTCTCTAGTTAACTCAAACCTCCAAATGAATTAATGGAAGCAGAAATATAAAAGGCTACCCCTGCTCTAGGTCTCCAGTTTGGCAAGGCACTTCAAGCCCCAAAAGCAATATAATCCATTAATGGGAATAAAAAGCAACCCTAAGGGGAAGTCAATAGATCTAAAACCACGTAAACTCCTAATATTAAATAATCTCAAAGAGTCACCAGTCCGGTCTCCTGGCAATGTTGAAGAATTTCAGCTGCAGAATTTTGAATTTAGCCCACACTTTAAAAGTAACAAAATGGCTTCCATTTTCTTCGGGCCAATTTTAAAGAAACCTTGGGGGACATCAGAATTTGACTGATTTTCCCCATGAATTTAAGGATTGCCCTCTCTTATTTTGTAGATCTAGCACTATGATATGGATGGGGAGAGGAAATGGTGATACTTAGTCTAAGGAGACTTCCTTACTATGATGCCTGGAATTATCATTGCTGATGGCCAGGTTCTCACCTAGCAATACACTCACAACACGGAAGTGTTCCAGGCACAGTTATGATTAGTGAGTGGGACAATTCTCTACTACGACAGCAAGAGATTCTTACTTTTTTGGCACTATGATTTGATTACTAATGGCATTATGGGTACTGTGTAAGCCAATTCTTGATCAATAGGCTAAAAGTCATATCCCCACAGCTTATACTTAAAAAAAATATGCATAGCTTCCTGATGAAAAGGTCAACGAGTTTGAAGTGAAGCAGCTATTCAAGGCAATTTAATTGCATCCCTGAAATCTGCCTCTTGCTACTTTGCTGCCCAGACAATGATCAGAGGACAGGGTTCCTGCAGTCTTACAGGTTGATGGTGATTCACGCTGTAGAATTATACATTTGTGTAGGACATTTGTGTCAGGGGCTATGTCCTGACATGCTCTGTGCTGCAATGGGACACTGTAGAGCAGCGGTTTCTCAACCTTCCTAATGCTGCGACCCCTTAATGGAGTTCCTCATGTTGTAGAGACCCCCAACCATGGGGGCGAAGCAGCTGGGAGGTGGGAGGGAAGGGCGGCGGGAGACTCATCGCGACCCCTCTGAAAGGGTAATTCGACCCCCAAAGGGGTCCCGACCCCCAGGTTGAGAACCACTGCTGTAGAGGCTTCTGGTCCAACAGACTGGAGGACTGGAAGCTTTGGTGTCCCTTTGCACCAGCATCCTGCCCACCAGATGAGAAGCTCCATTGCTGCTGCTGCGGGCTGGAAAAAGCTCCTTATACCCGAAGGTCTCAGGGCTGCCTCAGGGCCCTGACAGAGCTGTCAATTGGCTGCCTCAGGGCCCTTACACATAGGATATTGATGCCAGCCTTGGGGTACCTTCAAGTGGGGGCTCCCAGATGCCTCCTCCTGAAAGTGCACACATCCTACTCCTTTTGAGGGGACATTTGTCTCCATTGAAGAGCAGGTTAAAGAAATGCCTGCCCAAGGCTTGGGCTTGGGAAGACAGTTATTTTGTGCTATAGTCTTGTTTTTCTTCAAGGAGGTCTTCTCCCTCAAGAGCCATGCCCATTCCCTTGTTCAACCCCTTGAACTGAAATAGGCAAAAGAAGGGGCAAAGAGAGGCACCCCTTTCCCTTGCATTCATTCTCTGTCAAGAGGGAACAAATGTAGAATGTTGAAGACTTCTGGAAAAGCAGGCTTTGGGTTTAGTTAGTGTTGGCAACTGGAGTCCAAGGTTTACCACCTTGATGTTCTGCATAGAATCAAGGTCATAGTTTTTTTGTTTTTTAAATAATGGAAATAAAATTGCAGCTGCATGGGAGAGGAAATTTCAGCAGGTGCTGATGGCCACCTGCTCTGGCTAGAACTCCTATTCCTACCCACCTATTAAAGTCACAGGTTCCCCATTCTCCTTTTTAGCAATGGTGGCGAGCCAACACAAGCATCTGGCTTCCTGAAGTTGAGCATTGCCACATAGGAGCTGGCAAACACAAAAGAGTTGGAAAGCAAAAGCAAACACAAACGAACAAAGCTTCTCTTTGAAGAAGGCATGCAAGCTTTTGCCTTGGCAGTTTCACTGTCAATTCTGTTTTTGCCCCAGTTCAGCCCAAAGCCACTTCTTAAATATAGTCACTCTACCAAAACCAGCATTCATTCAAACAGAGCCAGGTAACCAGGTGACAGATTGTCAAAGGCATGAGTCAGACTGAAGACTCAAGTTCAATTAAGAATTGAGGCCTACTACCAACCTCTTCCATACAGTAAACCAGCCCAATGTTGAATTTGAATTTAACCAAATTCGGTTCGGATTAAGCAAATTCAAATCTATTTGTTCAGATTTTTAATTTGGATTTGCACTTACGAATGTCGACAATATTCGTAGATGCCTGTACGCATCTTCCCTGGGTCCATACACATCTGCAGACGTCCATATGTTATCCTGTATGGAACCCATTTTCATCCCATACGGTTCTGTACAAATGTGTATGGATGCGGGAAAGGGTGCGGATCTTCAAGCACAGACGTGAACACATACAGGTACGAATGTCTGGATGATTTGAACAAATAGATCCAAAATTCGAAATTATAATCGAATGTTTAAATTCAAATTTAAGGACATTCGATTCGGATTCGAATGTCAAAATTCGGCCAATTTGATCCAATTTCAAATGCATTTGAGTATTCTTGTCTGCCAGCTATTTGCAAGATTGTTTTTGCAACCAACCCGCCCCCCCCCCCCCAGATGCTAGCAAGCCTGATTTTTTTAAGGGGGAATTGGGTGGTCATTGCTTGCATCTGGGTATTTTGGAACAGCAGTGATCCCAAAAGTACAGTGCCTGACAAAAGTTTAATGAACACAGAAAGGTCAGATTTTGGCTAGACAAAAGTTTTGTCGCCTTGTCATATAAGGCACCTAATCCTAGTTTACAGCCTCACCTGTGCCCACTAATTGATCGGGTAATTAGTGGGTGTGTATAAAAAGATCTCCAGCATCCCAGACCTTCACTTGAACTGCAACTTGACCTCTGACAACATGCCAAAAATCCACCCTGCGACCAAAGCCTTGATTATCAGGAGACTGAAGACCAGATCCTCTGCAGAGGTGGCTGGCACCTTTAATGTGTCTCAGCGTCAAGTACAAAGAATTAAAAAAAGATTTGAAGAGACTGGAGATGTTTTTGACAAGCCCAGGTCTGGCAGACCCCGCAAGACGACTGCTCAGGAGGAACGTTTGTTCATTCGAAAGCCAAAAGCCAGCCCTTCTTCCACTGCAGCAGAGCTCCAACAGGCCTGGTCACCTCAAGTCCCTGTGTCAACTAGAACAGTTTGTAGGATTCTGTCTCGAAATGGCCTCCATGGTCGAATCAATGCCCAGGAGCCAGCACTAAACAAAACGCTATTAAAAAACCGTGTGGCATTTGCCAAGGCCCACAGCCTACTAAATGGATGGACGCTGGAAAAGTGGCAGAAGGTGGATTTCTCAGATGAATCTTCAGTTGAATTACACCACAGCTGCCGCAAATACTGCAGGAGACCTACTGGAGCCCGTATGGATCCAAGATATACCCAGAAAACAGTTAAGTTTGGTGGTGGAAAGATCATGGTCTGGGGTTACATTCAGTATAGGGGTGTGCGAAACATTTGCAAGGTGGAAGGCAATATCAATAGCCTAAAATATCAAGACGTATTAGCTGCCTCTTACATTCCCAATCATAAAAGGGGTCAAATTTTGCAGCAGGATGGCGCTCCATCTCATACATCCATCTCTACATCAAAGTTTCTCAAGGCAAAGAAGATCAAGGTGCTCCAGGACTGGCCAGCCCAGTCACCAGATATGAACATCATTGAGCATGTTTGGGGTAGGATGAAAGAGGAAGCTTGGAACACAAAACCAAAGAATCTTGATGAACTCTGGGAGGCATGTAAAACTGCATTCTTTACTATTCCTGATGACTTCATCAATAAATTGTATGAATCATTGCCGAAACGCATGGATGCAGTCCTTCAGGCTCATGGAAGTCACACAAAATATTAAATATGGCTCTAATAGCACCACCACTTCATTCACCAATGTTATGAAACATATCTTTGTATTTGAAGTGAATTATCTGTTTGATTTTCACATTACTTTTTGTGGGCGACAAAACTTTTGTCTAGCCAAAATCTGACCTTTCTGTGTTCATTAAATGATCAATATTTCAGAAGTGAAGCAAATTTATTTTCTTTTTAAAAACCTCATTTGGGAGGGTTTCAGCTTTCATATGAGTCATTTTTAAAACCAATGGATGAATTTTAAGTCAGGTTATAGGCTTTGGTTTCAACAACATGGATAAGCGACAGAACTTTTGTCAGGCACTGTACCTGGCAGAGGTCAAGAGCTTGGGTAAGAGCCACCAACTGGCAGAGGGAGTGAGATCTAAACCCTGTAATATCCTCTTCTATCTGGAGATACCCCAAGTGTGTTAGGTAAAGAAAGAACACTTTGTTTTTCCAGGAAAAAAATGTTCCCTCCTCCAGTAAATTGGTGAGCTCAGAAAAGCTAAAGGACAAAGAGAATCAGACTGAGGCAGCTTCAAACCCAGTCAGCTTGGGAAGCTGCTGAAAAATTGCATTTTTTCCAGTGACAAATGCTAGAAGTCTAATTCATTTTGGTTGCTACCCTCTGCACTATCTAGTAAAGGCAATTTTGGTGCTTCGCCTCTTTCTATCAGCACTTGAGCTGGATATGGGGTGACTGGAGACTTCTCATGAAAACTCCACCTTGGAGTTACGGCGTTTCTCTTTCCATATCCCTGTGGCCTTTGCTTCAGGTTACTCCATCCTTTAGCAGTCTAAAAAAGAAACAGATACCTGGAACGCCTTTGCGCTTCTATAACAGTTGGGCTCAGTCCACAAAATGCACTTGTGGCTTGTTTTGTTGAAATAATTTGATTGTGTTTATAATAATATTTAAAACTGTAACTTCAAAGGCCCCAAAGCAGTTCCATCTGACTTCTTTTTCAAGGAGGAAAAGCTGCCCTTGCCATGTTATTGTGTGTTGGGTGTGTACGCTCAGAAGCTACGTGCATATGAGCGAAAGGCTTCAAAGACATTATTGCATTTTTACCTGTCATGCAGACAATCTTTGCCTTGGGCACGACCAAGAGTAAACACCAGGAATCCTTATCATGGCCATTTGATTAATCATTAAACTTACTTACTTACTTCTTACTTACTTATACCATATTTTCCGTTCCATAAGATGCGCCAGCATATAAGACGCAACCCCTTTTTTTAGGGGTGTTTGAGGGGGAGGAATTGCAATTGCCACCACCACTGCCTCCTCCTCCCTTCAGCTGCCATGGATTTCTCTCTTCTTCTTTCAGCCATACAGTGGTACCTTGACATACGAGTTTAATTCGTTCCGTAACCTTGCTCTTATGTCAAATCGCTCGTATCTCAAAGCAATTTTCCCATTAATCCATTCCAGCTCCCAAAACACCACCTCAGTTGTTTTTGTTATGTACTGTACTGTATTTACATACTCGTATCTCAAATCTTGCTCTCATCTCAAAGCAAAATATCACTCGCTCGGCGGCTTGTATCTCAAAACACTTGTATGTCAGGGCACTTGTATGTCGAGGTACCACTGTAGTTGGTTTGCTTGCAGTGAAACCAACTGTGGCTGAAAGAGGGGGGGAGATAGAAATCCATGGCATTTTCTATCTTCTCCCTTCTTCGGCCACAGTTGTTTTTAAGAAAGATGAAGATAGAAAACACCACGGATTCCTATCTCCCCCTCCATCCTTCAGCCACAGTTGTTTTAAAATCAACTGAGGCCAAAGGGGGAGAGATACCAGTGCATAAGACACATCCCATTTTTAGGGGTATTTTGAGGGAGGAAAGTGCATCTTATGGAGCAAAAAATAAGGTAATTTCATGAGTTCAGGTTTAAGTTGCAGATACCGCTTCTCATGTATTAAAAGTAGCTTGGGCCAATTCTTTCTGTTATGTGCTATATGTTAATTAAGGTTAATGAGCTCAAAATGTAAGCATTTTCATCCCTACTGTGTTTCTCATTGATGCAGTTGCCTGACCTAACAATGCTATTTTAATCCCCACCTGCTAAAGGGAGAAATAAACACTGCAATTCTTAATCCACATTCCCAATAAAAGGAAGTATTGTAAACATAGGCTCCAATGAAAGGTGTGCTAAAAATTGTACATACTGAGGAGATATTTGCAAAGCTTTTTCTTTACGACTACACAGATCACTGTTTTTCCTTTTCTTTACTTAAATCAGTGAAATTTATCTTAAAAATCTTATTTCACTAAGGCCGTGTCCCCATGGACTCCATTTAGTCCAAACTGGATAAAATTTACTCCGAATACGGAGCCGAGTCCAAACTGACCCCATCCCCATGCACTTGATGAAAGTGCGGGTTCAAGCTGAATAAACCTGTCCCCATGCAAACCGTGCTAAACCCCTGCTCAGGTAAACAGCATCATTTCTCTCTGCCCCCTCTCTCCTGATAGGTGCCGGGTTGACGTCACCAACCCCCGTGCCACCTGCTGTTGTGAAGGCAGGAAAATGTCACACAATACCCCTTCCCTGACCGCAACCGCTGGTCATTTTTGAATAGTGATCAAACAGAAACGAGCCTATTTGCTCTGCGATCTGATCGCCAGGCAAACATAAAAGAACTGATCTCCCCAGTTTGACAGGTAAGGAGGCAGCAATGAGGAGGGTCGTCTGGCCCTTGCTGTCCCACGAGCCTCTTCCCACAACCCTTATTCCAGACCCGCCCCTGATCGCTGGCAAACACCTTCTAAAAAGCTAACCAAAGATGTTACAATGTTCAGAGGCAGTTTAGAAGAGAAGCTTTCTCTCTTCCAGGGGTATAGAATCAGATGTCTCTTTCTGGTTCTTAATTGAATATGTGCCTTTGAGGTTGCATTAAGTTTCAAGAAATAAAGTCTCTTACGCATACACGCACCTGCAAACACCCCCCCACACCTTACTTACAGTTTGGATGCCAGTGGTGAGCAGGGAAAAGCTGTGTTGTATCTTGCATGCAAAATCCAGCCAAAATGGCTATTACTACCAAAAAGTAAAATAAATTAAAAAGAAAAATGCCAAAAAGAAAAAACTCAGAACAGCAACAACAACAAAAAACTACAAAAAAACCAAAAGCTAGATGTCACCCCGCTGTCCTCAAGAGAGGACGCTGCAGGGAGAGTGAAGATGAAAAGCAGGAGGCAGCGCACAGCTTCCGATGGCCTTACTCACTTTAACAGAGACTTGGTTGCCCAGAATGTCCTTGGCTTTACGTAGGCCATTGGCTTCAGCTTTGCCACTGCTTTCCTTTTCCGCCCGCTTTCTCATGCGCAGGGTATGCCATGAACATGACTTCCTGTTGTACCAAAAAATGCACCAATCAAATGGCATATCTTAGCAGGAAGAGGAACGGATGTGGAAAGGCAATCAGCACACATATTCTCGACATACGATGCTTCCCTGAAGGGGATGGAAGCCATTTGCAATGGGTCTATTTGACTACAAACATTCAAGTCAGAATTTCAAACTATTCTAGAGTGAATGTTTTGCTCTTGTTGCCATTTGAGAGGGGTGGGCGGGAAGCATTTTCTTTTAAAGTTGATGGCAGGTCCACAGCTGAAAGCAAATAGCAGACATTATGAATGTGCAACGTGCAAACGTTTAAAAGTCGATTCTTCCAGCTAAAGCAATGAAAACAAGGCAAAAGTGAGGAACCGATCCATGTGCTTATTTGACCGAGCAATACAAAGAGCTCATGTTGCCAGTTCCCAAACATTAGAAGTTAAACAACTAATTTATTAGATTAAGGAGATAAATCATTTCCTGTAAAGGCAAGTTCTGCTACAGGCATGCCAAAACAGTTCTTGCTATTTTAACTCGCCCATGCGTTCTTCATCCAGATCCACAGAGAGGCATGTTAGCTTATCTAGAATTTCTGCCTGGAGGAAAAAAGACATAATCCCTGTACTGTGTCCTAGTGACCATCTTTGGCTTTTCTCATGTGAGATACGGGAATAGATAAAGGAAGGTAGGACTGTATAAAACCCAAAGCTAAAAAAAATAATACAGAATTTGATTAAATAATAACAAACAAGTATTTAATCATAGATTGGATGGCCATGGCCCCCCACGAACATTGTTACTGTACTTTTTAACAAAGATGGCAGCCCTCCAGATTTCATATACAGTTATACAGCTGAATAAACAAGAAAATGCAGAACTTTCAAGCCGGTTGCCTTTTTCCCTTTAAACTTTTACATTTGAATTGTTTCATGTCTGCTGAAACTCTTTTGATTGGATCCTTCTAACCCAGGGCCCCAGATTCTATCTGTGTGTGAACTTGGAAAATGGTGTGAACAGAGGCATCTTGCTGGGATGGTTGGTTCTCTTCCCCTGGCTTACTTTTTACTTAGCTTTAATATTTAATTTATTGCCGTTTGTACCTCTAATGCTTATATTCAGTTTCAATGCTGTCTTTCTTTTCCTTTGAAGGCTTATGCTTTATATTTCTTCAGCTGTCAGCTGCCAATCCTGGAACCTCTTAGGATGGGACGTATATCTAATAATAACGATGACGATGGAGATGAGGATGAGGAATTAGATCACAGTCTTATAAACTACAATATTAGATTTGTTTGGAGCATAGCAGGAACAGTCTTGGGATGAACAATAGTTTTTTAAAAAAACAGAAGGAAAATCAGTGTTTAGAGGCTTCTGTGGAGTGACTGCTCTTTGCTTGGATGCCTCTCTCCTGCATTCCCCTCTGTCTAAAGGCAGAAACAAGTGATCTAAGGCCAGGTTCCCACTGGGCATTTTGTAATCAGCAGTGAGATCTGGTTTTGGCATTCCCACTCTTAGCCTATAATGTGGACTCTCTCCTCTGTCATATCCTGACATCATCTGGGCAGGCAATTCAAACCCCACCCCCTATATAAGCCTGGGATTCAATGGAATCCTTTGGCAGCCCACCATAGCACAGCTTTTCATGTAGAAGATCACTTTCCCTGGCGTTTTGTGCTAGATCCGTAGATCAAAGCAGTGCGAAATAGCAGGGGGAAGGGAAACAGCGAGGCGTTCACACAAGGAGCTGACAATTGCGCTGGATCAGAACGTCAGAGCAGTGCAAAATGGTGGGGATCCAATGCAGGCTAAAGGCGTGAATGGAAGGAAGGAGGATCACAAGAGCCGAGACTTTTGCAACCCCAGGATGGAAGCCGCCAATTTGTTACACTGAACTCTTGTTACACTGTTACAGCTCTCCCCTGCCTTTCAGGCAGCCCAATCTCATTTGCACATAATGGCAGACAGGTGGGGAAAGAGAGGGGGCTAGGGTACAGGAAATCATGGCTTCTCATTGGGTCAGGGGAAACTGAAGAGAATGCCCTAAAGCATGGTCCCCCCCCCCAATGCTTGCTAAATAGTGAGGGTTATTTCTACATCCAGCACTGAGACTTCTTTCGATCCGAACAGGAATAGTTTGTGTTTTGGGACCTTTAGTCATCAGAAACAGCTGATCCCTTGGAAACTGTTGGGATGGGGAGATCTCGAGCTGACTTCAAGCCTGACTAAATCCTGTGTCAGAACAGAGCCTATGGGACCTTGGGGCAGTGGATGCCACAAAACAGTGAAGTAGGATGTACTGCAACAATTCTAGGCAAGTCATGTTTACATTTATCTGCTTCCTCTGGCCTCTTCTGTTGTAGCGTTCAGTATGGATATTAATTTTTGTATAATCCTGAATTTATAATTACCATTCTTTAGATTTTAATATTTGCAAACAACCCTAGGACTATTTTTTTGGCAAAGCTTGGGCCTACTGATTGTATTAAAAAGTGTTATATGACATTAAGGGTCCAATCAGACACACTTAAATAGGTGTCCTCTGGGAGAATCTGAGTCTGGTACTAACCAATATTTTTTTCCTTGCATTTGTCTTACCCCAGCTTGAAGTCTCAGAAAACTTCCCTCTTTAGCATTTGGGATTTCAAAGCTCTGAAGGTATATCTTTCTTTAAGCTGGCTTGGACAAGAAAATAGGTAATCAAAGAGGTTGGGATTTCTCACTGAGTGGCCAATCAGTGTCAAGCACCCATAGTCAGGGTAGGTGCTACCTGACTTGGATGCAAACATAGACTCTGGTGCGGCAAAATAAAGTAGGTACTCTGCTGTTATTCAGATCATTGCTTGGAAGGCATTTTTGTGTTTGCCTGGGGATGGGACACTCATTCTTAAAGGGATGGCTGAAAATATCACTGTCTGATCACACCCAAAGTCACTAGTACCTTATGCTTAGTGTCTTCTATTTGACCCTAGTTTTAAAATTCTAGTGCCAGGCTCCAGCCCCGATAAGAAAACTGTGATCTATTTTTCAAAGAAAGGAAAGTTTTGCTATTGTAAAATGTCACAAGACAAAAAAACTGCCCAAAGATGCCCACAGAATGTGAGCCACTCAGCTATGTTGATAGTGCAGGACGGATCTGGAATTCGGTCCTCTAAAAACACTTAGCATTTGTTATACTTCAACTCTGTTAGCTGGATTTGTACAGATTTTTTTTTTTAAAGTGAGACTTTGGACAAGAAATCCACATAGGATCTTGTGAGAATTTATGTAAAGTTATTTTTGAGGTTTATATCACAGTGCATCAGAAGGTTCATAGGCTTGGGTTTTTGTTTTTGATGAAGCAGTGGTCTGTTGCATTAGACCTTATAAAAATGCACCATCTCCATATTCAGTATGTGCATCAAACAAAGGAAGTATTAATTAGGTTTCAAAGGGGCCTCAGACTGCACATCTCATGGGAAAATCCCCTAAGACTATACTGAGCATAATATTCATGTAACCATAGAAAGACAGGTGAAGAAATAAAAAAACTGGGGAAATCAGATTGTTCTATCTTCCTGCTATCACACCAAAAATGTTAACTTGCTCATGTAGGGATAAAGTAGGGACCCCCATTTCCTTCTGCATTGTTATGTTAGTCTGCAGTCTATGAGACAAGGCCTAAGACTTCAAAATGAAGGAAATACAGAGCATAACTTTTTACAATAAAGTCAGGTAGTGTGAAGCCCATAAGATCAAGTGTCATAATGTGATGCAAGAATATACAGAATGTGCCCATTCTTTCCGGTAAAAGACTATTAAAATTGTAAGTGTTCACCATGAATGAAGATATTTGATTAATCCGTTCGTTCACAGATGGCAACCAGTGAGCAACATATTAAGATGCAAAAGGGATGTTATTCTCTCAAGCATATGTAAATACAGTGCCTTCTATGACTGTACATATATGCATGGGTTGCATTCCACATCCCATATATACTTTGTCTTACTCTCTAACAGGTTGTTATTTCCATATTTCTGGAAAAAAAGTTTTTGCTGCATTATTGGTCTTTCTGCAGCCGAGAGCATCGTTTATGAAAAGCAATTGCCAGAAATGCAGTGGTTCCAATCCACACAGAAATCCCTTTGCATACATTATAGAATTACAGCTTTTTTAGTATCCATTGCTCTATTGCCATAATACATGAAACAACTTTATGTGGTAAATCCATGGAAGTCAGTGCTTCTATACCTGACCTGTTGTGCTCACGGACTAGACTCAATCATTACATTCTGTTCCAAACCAGCAAGTGACTAGTACCAAGATAACTTGTTGCCACTTACCTATGAACAGAGTCTAAAAATGCCTTCATTCTTGACACCAATTTGTGATCAGTAGTGGACAAGTAATATTGGATAGGCCTGTCTTGTCTACATGGCCTGTCTTGTCTAATGGGTTCCCATTTTCAAAAGAAGAAGAAGAGTTGGCTTTTCTACCCTGCTTTTCTCACCCATTTAAGGGGACTCAAAGCGGCTGACAAAGCTTTCTATTCTCCTCCCCACAACAGACACCCTGTGAGGTAGGTGGGGCTATGAGAGCTCAGAAGAGAGCTGTGACTAGCCCAAGGTCACCCAGCTGGCTTCATGGGGGAGGGCGGAATCGAACCTTATTCCTAGATAAGAGTCCGGCTCCCTAACCACTAGACCAAACTGACTCACAGGATTAACTTTGAACAGTAGTTTATAATTGATTAGGACCCATGGAGTCATAATGCCACCAAACTGTTAACTGGTGTTAAGAATTGTGAACTCGCGTGATTCCTCATCAATGCAGTTAAAGATTTCCCCCTTGTTGTTCTTTGCTAGCATTGACGAACAGGCTGAATATAATTATCTAATGTAGGTCCTTCCAAATAATAAAGCAAGGTTACAAATTCTACTTGCAGTTTGTAATAATATTTAAACACAACCAACATCTATGTCGATCTGAGAATAACGTAGAACTAAGGTCAATGGAAAAGAAAGGGCTCAATGTGGTTTGTTGTTTTTCTTAGCTACAGCTTGAATAGGCAGTGTTGTGTCTGTGTTGAGTTTTATTTACTGCAATGCACATTAACCCTGATGAATAAAGACTCACCTTCCAGGATTCAAACTCAAACATCTTCCTGGGCTTTAAGGAGTTTGTGCAAGATAACCAACATGGATCATTTATCGCCAATAGATTTAAAAATAAAACAGGGTTTACGGAAAAGGATTGTACCTTCAGTATTTAATATCAAAAAACATTTTCTTGCATTATCTAGTCATTTCAGACTGACAAATTTCAAAAAAGGGGAAATCGTATTCACACATTTTTTTTTAAAATAAGCAACAAAACAATTTTAAGAAAAATAAGAACTTAAAAGAGGGTAAAAAACTGGTCCTTTTTAACCTTGTCAAAACATGCTCATGGTGAAAATTTATTTTACATATTTAAAATAGTACATTTAAAATTATTAGATACATTACAGATACAATGATGAACATTGCGACTATCCATAGTATTGCACAGCCTGACTTCCAATATGGGTTTCTTTAAATAGTGCAAAAAATACTTTTTACAGGAATGTACTTCAAAGGGGATTTCTTAAACCAAATCATTTTTTTACAAAATATTACGTGAACAGAAAAAAAACCCCAAAATAAAAATGTTACAAGCTGTACAAGAAATTGCCATAGACAACATAAAAATTCTCTTCCTTGAGAAGCAGGATGCAATCAAATTCAAGGTCTGACATATGTGTGTGGTTGGTTTGTGTTTTTTTTGCTCTATATTATTAGAACCTCTCTCTGTCTCTATAATCAATTAAAAACACAACATAAATAGAAGTCCAGTTCAATAAGGTCCATTTTAGGAAAGAATGGGAAAACACAAAACATGCCCTTTAAACTGTCTATGGATTTAAATTCTTTACAAACTCTATTTAAAAAATTCAACAAAAAACCGACTATCCCAGCATGGATACCCCATGCTGTGTTTATCAAGCAAAGTTTGTTCCAATGGCACTGTAGATTTTTTTTTTTAAAAAAAGCAGGAAAATCCTAAGATTTGGATTTCACTTTTCCTCAAAAATCCACATATTTGCTCCCAGGGAATCCAATACAGCACTTACTTTATGCTTCCGTCGCTATTATCTGTAGCTGATTTAGTTAGGGGAGCCAAGATATTCCCTGGGACCCATCCTTCTGCTGCTGGTGAATGGTCATTGGCTGGCTGGTATACAAGGAACATGTTTTGCTGGTTGATGGCAAGTACTTGGACCACCTCACCCTGGTTGACACAGATTTCATTCTCCTTCAGTGCATAGTAATCTTTGATGACCATCATAGAAGAGGTCCCATTGCACCCACCCAAGTCATTCTAAGGAACAAAGAAAGCAACAAAAATGTCAAGATAGACCTCATGCAAGGACAAATGGTTATTTTTTCCATTTTTATTCTACTTTATACTGTAAAATTTCGGAGTAGGTTAAAAATCAATTAAAACATTCAAAACTGTAAAAGAAATTTTAAAAATCTAAAGTAATAAGAATTTGCAAAGTGCCGTTCCAAAACAGGAAGAAGGCAATGAATTGACCTGTGCATACCTGCTACTGCTTACTTTGTTCAACTTTCTCCAGGCCAGAGGGGATGCATCTAGATATCATCATACCATTACACATCATTTAGGCATTAGTCGTCTCAAGCATTATCTACCCTTTTAATGGCCAGGGTGGGCCAGGGAAGCCCCAACAAAAATGCACAGTACCATGTAATAAGGTTACACTATGTGGTGACATCTAGCCTCATCCTCTCAGGCTTGGAAAAGGCTGAAAAAGCTAAGAAGGGCAGAGGTGCTCCTGGTGAGTTGGGAAATGGACAACTACTATTCTAGCTGTTATGTACATTTTCAACAACCTTCTTGAAATATATGAACACAAACTGCAAAAAGGTGCATCAAAGAGACGACTGGACGGCTACTGAGATGACAGGATAAAGGCGTATGCCTTCATCAGCAAACTGAAGATATGTAAAGGTAGTGGCCACAGACCTCAGAAGGGGGGGACACTGCAATGTTAGGACACTTAAAACATTTCTATCACAACTCTGCTTGAACACTGTATCCAGATTAACGGAACAAAATCTGCTGTTAGAGAAAAAACACAGCTTACCTGCAGCGAAGCCACAATGTGTCGCCTGGACTCCAGCAGTCTCCCCGCAGCTTTCTCAGGGAAAGCTGCAATACTTCCGTGGTGCACACGATAAGGCATGCATCATGTGGGATGGGGCAGCTAACAGGAGCTGAGCTGTTCTTGCCATCCTGTGCGGACTGGTGGGAACATTCAAATTTACCTGGTACCGTGGAGTGAGTGCTCATCGTTCCGTAGGAGGTAAATTTGAAGTCCTGGTGGCATAATGTGCTGCCACTACGCAGTATCGGGCGTCAGGTGTGACACCCATGCCCTGACTGTGCACCTGTAAGTCTGAACACACCCTGAGAATTTCTTTCTCCTATAGGACAAATTGTCTCAGGAAGCTCAAGTACTGTAGCGTACTTATTTCCAGATCCAGCAACATTTTTTGTGGACCGGTATAAGTTTCCTCCAGTTTTAAATCCATAAATTACCACTATGAAATAAATGATTTGGAGATTACAACTAGTATAAACCATGCTGCCTGAATTTTCTGCAGTCTTTTGTGATAGTAGGCATATTTTAAGTCACGCAGATGCAATTTCTTTCCTAAGTTCGTTGAATGTATACTATACATGCTTACTGACTGAAACCGTGAACACGAGTTTTAAGAAGCTCATCCTACTGGACACACACAAATTTGGGAACAGCCTCAAGTTGAAACAAAGGATGCTTCAGAAAAGAAAATGTTTCATTTCCTAATTCTGTCAATGGGAGGGAACAGGAGGGGTCAAATAAAAGGTTCAAGCTATTCTAACTGGAAAGAGAAATTTCTATATTTTAGTGGATGCATAATAGAAAGCACTGCAGCTAAAATAAAAATAATAATAATTGGAATTAGCAATGTCCGGAGGAAAACAGCCATTAAGAAGTTATTTTACCAGGGATATGTCTATGGAAACCAAGTTCATTCCCATATGTGGAAACTTTGAGCCAGCCAAATTTTACTGCAGAGGGTTGCTATAATCATGGCTGTACAAAATGACCAGATACTCTTTTTTTCAGTCAACATATAATTATTTTCTACTTGAGGGGCTTTGCATAAAAGGGGAGTATGAATTGGCTTTAATTTATCACACACAAAGTGGACACAGTCTTCACCATTCTAGTAATCTGCATTTCAACTTTTAAGTTCCAATAAACGTATACATCTAAGTCAACCCATCAAATTACGTGGCCTTTATAAATGATTACTCAGATCCTAGATCAGAACCTGCTTATGAATGCATTAGACACTTAAATGGAATGACCACAATAAAATTGGAGGCTCTGTGGAAAAGGTATGATAAAAATAAGGTAATCCATTTTCCATGGTAGCTTGGTTCCTAGAACTGCTGTGTAGGGGTGTACATGAATATTTGAAGGTATTCAAAATTTGATCAATTCTGCCCGAATTTTGACATTCGAATCAGAATTGAATGTCCATAGATTCGAATGTAAAGATTTGAATGAATTTTGGATCTATTCATTTGAATCATCCAGACATTCACATGTGTGCATCTTTCCTGCATGTGTACACATTTGTGTGGATTCGTATGGGATGAAAACGGGTTGCAGACGGATGTGTAATGATGTGTACAGGCACATATGAACGTTGTCAACATTCATAAGTGCAAATTCAAATAAAAAATTTCACCAAACAGATTCAAATTTGCTTAATTCTAATCAAATTTGTTTAAATAAGAATTTTAAAGATTCTAATTGAACAGAATTTTTGGGTATTCGATTCGAATCCCGGAAATCGCATTTGTGCACACCCCTACCATGCAGAAGTCCAAAGCTATTTGATTGCTGTCCATGGAAAACTGGAGATTAAGGGAATCATAGCTGAAAGTTCAGCTGATGTAGACTGACTCACATTGATAGACTGGGCTTCTGCTTCTACTAATGCAAATCAATGGAGGGCAGTATCCTTACACCTAGATCAACCTTTGATTTCCCCGCCATTTGTCCAAAGCATTCCAGGCACAATTAGTCAGCTAGAAACACTCAAGTATTTCTTGATCAAAACTTGGTTTCTTGTGAATTCTGCTGACTTCCAGCTCTCCACAGGCAACAATCACTCAGGCAACGCCACTTTGGACTGCCACCAGACAGCAAGAGGTCATGTGGGATCTAAACAAGATTCCTCCATGGCTTCTTGGTGCTGTTCTCCAGATTTGAGGAGGAATCCTGGGCTTACCTTGACACCTGTTGGCAGCTTTCATGATGGGACTGATAGGGGCTACAGGAAGCCAGCCAAGGACCTGCCCACTTCTTTTTTTCTGCATGTTTGGCTGGCTTCTGGTAATGGGAACTAAACCAACTGTGCCAAGAAAAGGAAGTCACAGTTCACCAATCACGCCATGGAAAAACACTTAGGCCCAAACAACTTAAAACAAGGGAAAATTCTGGTAAACCAGTTTCAGAAACCAAGAATTGCTTGCACTCCTTAACTACTTTCTTATGTTTTGCTTAAAAGGTGACTCAAATTTGCTTTCATTTTGTAGGGCATGTTGCAAGTCAAGCAAATTACTATGTAGAGTCCAGCCTGGTAAAAACAGGCATGACTCAAGATCACTCAGACTCCAAATTCCTAGAAACACAGAAAAATATGTACCTTGCATTGTTCATATTTGTCTCCAGGCTGATGCTGTTCATTCCCTGTGTTGCCATTGGAGGTAGATATCTTCAGAGGTGGAAGAGATGGGTTACGCACCGTAGCCTTCAAAGGTTTGTCAGACCCCACAGGAACTGAGGAATAGGGTCTGGTTATGGGTTGAGGTACCCTGCTGGTCTGGGGTCTCATTACAGCTGAACTGCTGCTTTCCTTGCGCTGATACTCTATAGGAGACTGTAACGCTGAAACAGAATACAAAAAGCTGCTATACACATCAGTTTCTCATTTGTCACATCATATTTGGCTCAGGTCAGGACCCAGAGTTTATATGGTTGCAAACAAATAGCAGGGCACCCTTCCATACTAAGGATGTGCACAAATAATCGAAAATTCAATTTGAATCTGATGAACGTTGACGTTTGAATTCGAATCAGATTTAATAACATTTCAATCTAGACATTCGAATGGATTTCGGATTTTCCAAACCATTCGTTCGAATGATATTACACATATGATACAAATATTATACGTATTTGTTCTTCTAATATGGGATGAAAATGGGATGCGTATGAAATGCAAAAAGATACGTATAACAGATAAGAATGTTGTCGACATTTGTATCTTTACTCGAATCTGATTTTTTTGGCATTCGGATTTTAAACATTCGGATAGAATCAAAAGTTTGGATATTCGATTTGACTTGAATTCAAATGCAAAAAAAAACATTTGTGCACACTCTTTTTCCATACAGAATAATTTAGCTATACAAGTGGAAATAACTTAATGCTTATCCTTCTTTAATGAGTAATTCTTAATTCCAGTCTTTGATTTCTTCTAATGTTCTTAATAGGTTTATAGATTATGGGTGTGGATGAATGCAATTTTTGGGATTTGATTCAAATTGAATACCCGAAAGTTCAACTCAATCTGAATGTTTGAAGTTCAAATTTAACCAAATTCGATTCAAGTTAAGCAAAACTGAATCTATTCAAATTTTTTATTCGAATTTGCACTTACGCATGTTGACAACATTTATAGATGCCCATATGTATATTTCCCGGCTCCGTGCACATCTGTACGCATCCGTACATGTCTGTACGCATCCCGTAGTTATCTCATATGCATCCCATACAGATCCATACAAACGCATATGGATGCGGGAAAGATACGGATCTTCAAATACGCATCGTGCACAAACCGTGAACATACGAATGTCCCAATAATTTGAACGAATACTGTATTTTCTGGCATATAAGACTACTTTTTAACCCAGGAAAATCTTCTCATAAGTCGGGGGTCATCTTATACGCCGGGTGTTGTCTTCTTATATGGCAAGTATATCCCAAACTCTATATTTTAACTGGAAAGTTGGGGGTCGTCTTATACGCCCAGTCGTCTTATACGCCGGAAAATATGGTAGATCCTAAATTTGAACTGAATCTTTAAATTCAAATTTGAGGACATCCGATTCAAATTTGAATGTCGAAATTCGGTCGATTTCATAAGAGTTCTGAATGCATTTGAATATTCATGCACATCCCTATTATAGATTACCCTTACGTTTTATTTTGGAGAAGGAGACTTGTCATTTCCACAATTGAAGAAATAGTGTCTCCAGACACGGTGAAAACTGTGAATTCCCTCCACAGCCCCTGCCTGTTGGACAGATGGGTGGATGGGAAGCAGCAGAGGGGAATTCATAGCCACTTCCTGTCAGATAGGAAGCTGTGAAGATGTGGAGGGAATATACAGCTGCTTCCTGTCAGTCAGACACTCTTCGATCACCCACAGAATTCAAGGAGTATCCCTGGAAAATCCAAAGTAAAAAGCTGTTGATCAATCAGCATTTTACTTGGGGGCGGGGGGAGAATGGTCTTGGATACTGTAGGCGATCGGAAGCTGCAGCGTCCCTCCGAAGCTTCCATCCTGTCTGGAGGCACCCATATTGTGCAACACTTAGTGCCAAGGCTAAGGGCAGATGCTTTCCTTTCCGAATCACAGCAACTGAAACAGCGCTTATTTCCAGAATATTTGGTTTTTCTTTCACCGTTGAAAAATAACTTATCCTTGCGTTTCATGCCCATCATTACAGAACTGCATTCACTGCTTGGAAGGTGGAACAAGGTTCCCTCTGAAGTGTGCAACTGCACAAACAGATGGGGTCAAGAAGGCCTACTCTAGAGGCAGCAGCTTATCCGTGAAACTTGCCTTTCAGCAGTTCTTTTATCCAGCCACTTCTAAATTCCTATCTGGCAAGGAAACTGCAGGGAGGGGGGGAAAGGAAGAGGTTGGATAGAAGGACGAGTAAAAGGTGCTGCACAGATGAACTGCTGCTTAAAAGGACAGGCTTTGCTCTCTCCAGCTGTGTTTTCTTAGATGAAATGTTGGTTGGAGGCAATCTGTACTTCATTCCTGTCAGCAAAAGTACTTCAGCGCAGCTTTACAAAATCCAGCCAGAGATCTAATTGGTAGAAGAAGAAGAGTTGGCTTTTCTACCTCACTTTTCTCACTCACTTAAGGGGACTCAAAGTGGCCGACAAAGTTTTGTATTCTTCTCCCCACAACAGAACACCCTGTGAGGTGGGTGGAGCTGTGAGAGCTCAGAAGAGAGCTGTGACTAGCCCAAGGTCACCCAGCTGGCTTCATGGGGGAGGGTGGAATCGAACCCGATATTCCCAGATAAGAGTCCGGCTTCCTAACCAGTAGACCAGACTGGCTCACGAAGTGAGCTGTGACTAGCCCAAGGCCACCCAGCTGGCTTCATGGAGGAAGAAGAAGAGTTGGCTTTTCTACCCCACTTTTCTCACCCATTTAAGGGGACTCAAAGCGGCTGACAAAGCTTTCTGTTCTCCTCACAACAGATACCCTTTGAGGTAGGTGGGGGTGTGAAAGCTCAGAGAGAGCTGTGACTAGCTCAAGGTCACCCAGCTGGCTTTGTGGGGGAGGTCAGAATCAAACCCGGTATCCCAGAAGCCCCAAATGGCTGAGAAACAATATCCAGGTCAGCATGTCCCAAATTTTTAATAATCACATACTACTTTTAAGAATTCGGTCTTAGGGCGAATCCCCACAGCAAGCTTATTTCGAATTCAATACGGGTTCAATCCTCACAGACCCCATGTCAGTTTGGCTTAACACGCTTTACGTGTGTTAAATCGCCCCAAAGCGTTGTAAATGTTAATTCTCATTTCAACAGGTCTCATTCCGGTTCGTGCGCTTAAAAAAGGGAAAAGGGAGGAAAGCAGCTGAAGTTTGGGTGAGATGTGTGAATGTTTAAAGCAAAGGGGCTTGAGTTGCCGCTGCTGCTGCATGCCCTGGGCAGTGGGGAGAGGAGGGGAAAGAATCGCTGGATGCCCGCTGCTGTTTTTCCTCCATCCAGGCAAGCAGCAGCCACCCAACCACGCTCCGTGAAGGGGTCCCTTATGGGTGGCGCGTTCACGCCAGGAGGAAGAGGGCAAGGCAGCCCCGAAAAGTGGCTTTTAGAAAGTAGCCACTTGAGTCCCCCCTTGAGTCACGTACGTCCTCAGAATCCGGATCGAACGCAATTAAGTTAAAAGTAATGAGAACAGGCAAATTCGCCTTTGCATCCGGTTCTATTATTTCGGTTTAGGGAAACCGAAATAAGCTTGTAATGGAGATGAGGCCTTTGTGGTGTTAATAACACTATCTAGAGTTGCGTGCCTCTAAAATTATTTTGTATTATACACATCAATGGTTAAATTGTTGTTGCTGTTATTGTGTGCTATTCAGCTGTGGCGAATTCCTGGTTGACTGCACGGTTGTCTCTATGGGCACAACTATGCAGTTTTCTTGGCATAGATATAGAAGTGGTTTGCCATTTCCTACTTCCACAGAGGGGCTGAGGATTGAACCAGCAACTCTCTGCTTTCCAGGCAGTTTGATCTACCTCGAGTTAGACCCCAAACATAAAAATACTTACCATTTAAGAAGTCTCTTTGTGTGTCCAGCACCTGGTTAATATCCTGTACCCATGCTTGCTGGATTTCAGGATTTGCAGCCTGTAAGATAAGCCTCTCTGATGTTTCCCGACTCATGAGTGCAAATTTGCAGGGATCGTTGTCCACATTCTCCTCGAGGATTAGGTAAGTCATCTGGAAACAACCGGAGGAAGCTCAAATTATTTAAGCAAGACAAGAAAGCAAGGGTCATGTTCAGGAAAAACTTGCAACAGCTGAAGCCAATGTTTTGCATGGAGAGAAAGCCTATCTTTTTAAAACGCCATAGAGCCTTCCAAGGGTTTTTTATTAATAATAATCTCAACAATGTTTCCAAGTTAATGGTCCAGCCTCTATTACTCCAATTAAGACCAAATCTTAAAGCTCTGATAGAACTGTATTCCATTTTAGGGACTCATGGCCCAAGATAATGCCTTTACACCAGAATTTTTCCCAATCATATTTAGCCAATTATTTATTAATAATCATAAGTGGTATCACCAAAGTCAGTCTTTTACCAGGGAAGATACTACGTGGGGGCAGTTGGCTCTGTGTATTGTTCAAACAATGAGGCAACTGTACTTATCAAAAAAAGCAGAAAGCAAAAAGGTTCAAATAAATGTATCCAAAACAGAAACTACTTTTCTCATGCCAATCTCTTGCTAAAGATGCACGCAGCGATAGAACAAGATCTCCATTTAAGGAGGAAGGTGTAATGTCATGTACATGCTCGCAATGCAAATGTCTTTGTATTTTAATCAGATGGCTGAACTTTTGTTTTTAAAACTAAGGGTGTATCCCCATGGGCACGTTAATCCAAATTCAATTCAGATTCGGGAAGCAGGGTCCCCATGGCTACTGTAATTAATCCAAATTCAGCACCCAGTGTCCCCATGCAAGTCTCTATTCCCGGATTTTATGAGGACTATCCTGCCTAAATCTGAAGAAAAAAAAAGTCCAGATGAAAACAGGACTTAGTCCGCTTTTTGGAGCCGAGTCAGTTTTATTTTCTCCCACATGGGGACAATACTGGGCTATTTGGGGTGGAGGTCTAGCTTTCTGGCCAATGGCAGCCAGCTGTGGGTGTTTTTTTTACAGATGTAAAGCTCCCCCCTCCCTTGCTAGCCTTGCAAAATCTCCATACGGTATAAAAAGGCAGACTTGGTGGAGAAGGGGCTTTTATTTATCTTGTATTTAAAGGGGCTTTTACAACATTTTTGCTTTAAACACGCATCTATGTTCAAAAGATATGTGGGAGAAGCTTAGCTTAGGAACCCTGAAATACTTGATACATTTTATCTCACGTATTTGCTGGTAATCGCAAAAGGAAAGTAATGAAAGTCCCTTCGCGTTTCCTTCTTTTATTGTAGGCAAGGTTTGCATGGGGGGGGGGGGCGAAGGGAATTTAAAAGGCCCATTTTTTACGTTACAAAATAGTCCCAAAACCAGGACTAAAAAGCTGCATTTGGGGTAATTGACAACGACTCAATTCGGAATAAAAATAGAACCCAAAAATAGTCCAAACAGTACTGAGCTCGCATTAAAGAATCTGCAAGGGAACACACCCTAAGAACAAAAAAGGTGCCTTGTTCTTCTGTTTGACAGATGGTTTTATAGTGTATGGTTTCTAATACAATATGTATTTGTAATTTAGTATTGACGTATGTGTTTAAAGCTTTGTAAAACCATCCTGAGTTCTATGAGATGAGGGGGATACAAAACGGTGGAAGGTTTTGCCAAAGGACAGGTAATTTACACCTGAGTTAAGATGCAAAATGCAGTTTCAGCCTTAAAAAAGAAAAAAAGTCCTCATAAAACTGTTCTTGGTCCCCTTTTGGAGCCCAGCCTGCTTTTTTCCCTACCCTCAGGATGGAAATCTATTCTTCTGGCCAATATCTGCTAGATGTAGGTGGGATTTCAAGCTGTGAAGGTCTCCCCCCTCCCCTCCCCTTGCCATGCCTGCTCTGAACACACTGCAATTCGGAGAGATAGGGTCACAGGAAAACTTTTTTAAAACACAAGCCTCAAGAGATACATTGTAGCAAGGCTGGCACAGCAAGGGAAAACTCCCTTTTACAGAAGGAAACTGAAAGGGAGAGTAAGAGCCTCTCTCCCCCACCCCTCCATGCGAGCTGTCTTAGCTTCTGTTTTGAAAGGGAATTGCTTTGTACTGCTGGTTCTTTTGCTCTCCTGCTTAAGTGCAAAAGTCCTGCCTCCTGACAATGTGAATGGTGGGACAGAGCTTCCGATTTGAAAAGGAGAGTGTGAAGCGGATGTTTGCTTTGTGATTTTGCTCAACTGATTCTGAGCAGGGCAGGCTTAACAGGGGTTGGACTAGGGGCAGATTAAAAGGTCCTGTTTCTCCGTGCTAGGGATTTGAGCTGTGAGTGGGTACAGCAGCCTGTGTTATCCACAAACCCAGAATGCGCACTCGGTCCTGAATCCAGATTTTAAAAGTCCAACATGGATTTAAAAAGTCAAGTGGCAACATGGCCATAGAGTAGATATAATTCAGACTAAAGGGTGACAAAGTTCTAATGGTGGCCTCTAATTAAGATTGTTCACACAATATAAGCACCCTTAGCGTGGCCGACTTTGCTAAATGGTGCCAAGGGCAGGAAAAGAAAGCAATGAGCCTCACTCAAGCTCCCAAATTATCCAAGGAAGGTACCAAGAACGGTAGTATCTTCTTACCTTTATGCTCCGCTTAAACAGATATCCAGGGGTAAGAGAACCTTTCCTAAGAAGTTCACTGAAGATCACTATTTGCTCAAAGAGGAAAACTCTACGTTCCTTCGGTCGAGACAATCCTCCAGAGTCCTGCTCTGTTACATAGAAGGTATCCTGCTGCAACAACTTCCCCTGAGCTGCCAACTTGCCCTAGGATAGAAAAGATAAACCCAGCTGATACCACAGGATATTAGCAAGTGCAAAGAAATATAGTTTCTAATGTGGGCGTAGTGTGCAATGTAATAATAAATTGAATTTTCATGCCAATTTTCACAATCACCAATGTGTATATGTTCAGGACAGTCTACTATATGGAATTATATGCTGTCAGAGTTCATGCTTACTATTTATTTATTTACATTTCTATCCCCATACCCAAAGGGCTCTGGGAGGGTAACAACCGTTAAAAGAATGGATTAAAAACAAGATACAGATTAAAAACACTAAAAATTCAACAAATTTTAAAACAGTACATTCCGTATTTAAAATAACGGTGTCTGTAAGGGGGGAAATATAATCACCTCAGCGAAAGGCCAGCGCAAAGAGGTGCGTCTACTAATTAATTCTAACTAGAAGTCATATTATTTTAATATTTGAATTTTTATTATTGTTCCTATTTTTTCCTAACTTTTTAATGATGGTCATTTGACTAATAACTCATAAATTTATATGAAATACTGTTCAAATATGGTATCTGAAAAACCTTCTACAGTGGAGAGATGGCATAAGACTACAGAAACATGAACTGCATCCAGACGGAGCCTAAAACCCAGGTTTATCCTGGCACTACACTGGGATTGTTATGGCAATCCCGTCATTCCAGCATACTGGGGTGAAATCCTGCAAAAATCAGGCCAGTATTTAGGGCTGAAAACACCAGAGGAGGGAAGAGCACGTGGGAAGGATCCATATAAACACCTTTTACTCCCTCTTCCCCAAGAACAACTAAATTTACCAGCCAAACTGAAGGTTTGATAAGCTGAATGCTCCACAACATTTCTTCAGGAGAAGAAATATTTTTGTCGGTGCGTCTTGGAAAAAGATACTTTGTTTTACAAACACTTCAGCTATGGCCGAACGGAGAGCTGATTCAGAAGCAGAAAAAGTTTTGTCCTCCTCTGCAACTCCCTTGACCATCAGCAATAGCGGCGGTGGGCAGTAGCAGGTGGACATGGGCCTGCCTGCATTAGGGCAGAGGGGGGGGGATGTGGCAGGCGGGCATGGGCCTCCTCCCTCCGAAACTAAGAGCTGTGATGTCAGTTATTTCGGCCTGCTGCTAAAAACAGCAGGGTTTTTTTTTGGGGGGGGAGTTAAAACTAATTTACCCACTCAGTCCTGAGAGACGTCGGCTCTCAACTGGTGCCTCCCTCAGTCAGTTAAGAGTTGGTCTGCTAAGCTGTTAGTTTTGGAGGGAGGAACTGGGGAGCACATGGTCAGATGTTGGCAGCTTATTGGTTTTATGCTTGGCGAACCAAAAAGTTGCTAACATTTGACCATTGGGCAAATCAAATTTGGCCATAGTTGCAAATCCTTTTTTACTGGCTGCAACTTTTCTCTATTTTAATATGTTTCCATGGGGGTGGGATGACCGCCGCTCATTGCGGTCCAAATGAGGCTCTGCCACTGGTCAGCAGTGAAACACTTGAGAATGGAGGGAGTTGATAACATTCAACAATTTAGACTAATCTGGAACCCATGCTTTGAGGAATTGAACAGGAGATCTTTCTTAGATTCAGCTGAAAAGATATTTCTAAACAGATGGTAATCATAAAGATGGTGTTTAAGGTCTTAAATTACGATTTAAAAAAAGAAGGGTACAGGTGACGAAGTAGGAGAGAACACTTAGACAAGGGTGTTTCTTCTTTTCTTTGGTTTGTATGTTCTTTATGATTTGTACGGTTTGTGTATGTGGTTTCTTGTTTAATATTTGTTTACTTATTTAAAGAAAATAAAATATATTTTTATAAAATGTTATTGCAGGAAAACCAATTCCCAGCCTGAGTTTTCCTGATGCGGTGATAAAACTGAATTAAACAACTGAAATGTTGCTTTTTCATGGTACTCCCTCTAACTGGGGCTCTGGTCACACCTAAGATTTAATCCAGCTTCAGTCCACCTTCAGATTCATTTGTATCGTGTACTTATTCGTTTGTATTGGATACACATCAGATATTTGTACAAACACATCCGCATCAAATCAAATCTCACCACATTCGAAGGGGATCTATTTGCACAAATACAGATTTTCTAACATTTGATTTGTTACAAACTGTGCACATTCCTAACTTACAGCTCTCAACGTTCAAAGCCAACCACTGTATTATACTAATCAAAATCAGAAGAATAGATTTTTTACCTCAAAGCCCTGAAGCCGGCCCAGGTTCATCATGTCATTGCAGCGTTTAGGAACAAGGCACATCAACTCCACAGCTTTCTGTTGAAGAAAGATAAAAGGATTAGACATGGAAGGAAAGAAAGGGCGACTTATCCGTGTCTCTTCTGAAGAGCAAAGTGCTCTGTCATAAATAGCTTGCAGGCCACAGTGTGAAAGTGGGCACAACTGCAAAGAGATGCCAGTGTCATACGCTTCAAATGTCTCTACTTCAGATGCGGCAAGGATCACCTTGCAGGAAATGACAATAAGATCAGTAGCTGCATACTAACACTCATAAACAACAGAAGAGAGTCGCCAAGAAGGACAAGTAAGAAGAGGACATCCAACTAGGGATGTGCACGAATATTCAAATGAACTCAAAATTCAATCGAATCGACCAAATTTCAACATTTGAATTTGAATGTCCTTAAATTCAACTTTAAAGATTTGATTCAAATTTCTGATCTATTTGTCCAAATTATCCAGACATTTGTATGTGTACTGGTTTGCATCCGTTCGCATTTGTGCAGATGTGTAGGGGATGAAAATGGGTTGTATACGGGATAACTTTGGGATGCGTACAGAGGTGTATGGATGTGTACGGATGTGTACAGACCCAGGGGAGATGCATACAGGCATCCACGAATGTTGTCGACATTTGTAAGTGCAAATTCAAATAAAAAATTTGAATGCATAGATTTGAATGTTCTTAATTTGAATCAAATTTGGTTAAAGTTGAACTTTAAACATTCAAATCGAATTTAATTTTTGGGTATTCGATCCAAAGCGAATCCCCAAAACTGCATTCATGCACACCCCTACCTCCAACGAGTCTGGGCCAATGGCCACATGTGATGGATGCTGAAGTCACCAACTCATAGAAAGCCACAATTTCCCTATACTTGTTCTGAGAATTTAGAGCAACTTAGTTTACTGTTTATCAGTGACTGGCTGCCAGAGTGAAGCCAAAAGTCCCTCCAGTGCTGAAGAGGTTTTTGAGCTTCCTTCGACATCCATAGCATGAAGCTTCACAGACTTCAAAGGAAACCCATGCACTTGCATAGAGAGAAAGTGGCACTGCTGGCTGTGCTCATCTGCACTGGTCTCTAAGGGTGTTTTCCCACTGTCATTAAAAGTACCCATTAAGTACCCGTGTGATTCCTATATTTTATATTGTTCTCTTAAGTAATATACTGTCTGCTAATTCATAATAGCCAACAGCATCATCAGTACAAATCAATTCAAAATGTAAGGAAAAGCTAGTATATAAAGGCCGCGTCCAGACCCGGGAATACTGTGCATTTGAATGCGCATTTGCGGCATGGGCGTCACGCCTGATTCTTCGTAGCCTCGCCGCACTATGCCGCCGCTACTGCGAATTTACCTACTGTGTAAAGATGAGCACTCACTCTGCAGTATCAGGTATTTTTTTATAACTGCAGATTTAATCCACTAATCTGGACCCCGCAACATACCTCTATTTCTGAGCACTCTAGTCCAGCTTTTTCACTGTATTTTAGAAAGTCCTAGAAAAGAAGAACACAAATGCCTTTACAATGATTCTACATCAAAGAAGAAAGTAAAATTGTGTGTACCAGTCCCTTAGCAGAAATTATTTTCTCTAGAGTACACGGTAATATTATGTTCTTCAGTCTAGGTGTTGAAGGATACTGCAGCACTTTCATTGACAGCCCCACAAGAAATGTATTATACTAATCAAACAGAGGTTATTATTGCACAGATGATTAAAGTACGGTATTATTATTCAGTTACAGCTATATATGGGCCTCCAACCAAAGAAAAGTATGCCATGGCCAAGTTCCGACTGGCCAAAAATGTCTGGGTTTTAACCCAAATTTTTTAAAATCAGCACCGAGGGCTCCTTGTTGCCATCCTGACTGTCATGTTTTAATGTAGGCTTGCAGGGAAGAAATCTCCTCCCCTCCCTCCTCCCTTCAGCAGGACTTCCTCCCCATCCAGTCAGCGACTGGACACCCTGCCCTCATGGGGTGGGCATCCCAAACCCCGCCCCCTATATAAACCTGCTCCTGGAGATCATAGAGCATGGCCAAGGGGGATCAGAACAGCACAAAACAGGAGAGATCTCTGGGAGGCAGGTTGTGGTTGCTGCAGCTGCCATTCATGATGCATAGATCAGTCACCGCTGGTGTGGAGGAGGAGAAGGGCAGCAGGGAAGTGGTGCCATCACTCTCCACAGCAGGGGAAAATGAGAGAGAGAGGAATGGGGCAGGGAAGGTAAATGGGCAGGCCAGCGGTGGGTGGCAGTGGAGGAGAGCGGCATGGTGGTGGGAGGTGGCGGCACGGCAAGTGAGCCACTTGGAAGCATGCAAGGAGAGAGGGAGGAGGTCCCCCTTGCACCTGCTGCTTTCACCGCTGAGCCACTCACTGCTACTTTCTCAGCATGTTCTGAGAAACTTGTTCTGAAGCCGCCCAGTTCTCTCCTCCTCCTCCTCCTCCCAACCAACAAGTGGGCTGCTTGGGCTGCCAGAGATCTCCAGTCCCCCAACAACAACAAAAAATCCATGATCTTTATTACACTCCAAGCACAATCTTTATTAAACACTTCCCCGCTAGTCTGATCTCTTGCCAGCCCCTTCCCCTCCCCGCTTTCAGACTGGGAACTCCCCCAAAGCATGGTTCCACCCCAAATAAGCCTGCTGTGTTCCCATTTATAAATATTTGGATTATTCCTGGATTCAGCACTCAGTCCTGTTACAATCTGAATAGGGATTCCCTGGATTTTGGGACCTTTAGTCTGCAGAGACAGGTGATCACCTGCAAAGTGTTGGGATGGGGGGGGGGGGCTTGAGCAGAATTCAAGCCAGACTAAATGCCCAGTCAGAATGCAGCCCAAGTAACCACAATCATCTGAGTTTTGAGACCTAGAATCATAGTAACTTCTTATTGTGGCCCTGGTCCCACAAGAGTAATATTAGCCCATTCCCAAACCAGTTAACCTGTTTGAGCTATCTTCTTGTCTGAATCAAGCTAAAGTTCATTTGGCCACATCATTTCCACTACCAGGACCAGGTACTAAATCAAAATATTTACCACACTTGGTTTTGACATAAATGGATACCTATCTGTATGCCTTTATGCCCTCTGCATATAAACAAAATTCAAATACACTTTTTTTTTTAAACCATTCATTTGTGAAGCTTAAAGCATTTTACATAATAAAAAATATTCTTTTTTTCAATTTTAAATGGCATTTGGATATCTCTGGGAAAACATTCTACCCCAACCCTCTCCTCAGGGACAAGGCAACATGCAATTCTGTTATTAGCCTTGGTTCAGCGTGGAAGAAACCAAAAAAGATAAAGTTTAGTGCATATTCAAGAAGACCTTGTATGAAATCAATGAGCCCTCTGGTTTAATCGTTTGCTTGTTACTATTATATACTTGCCTGAATAATCTTTTGATAGCAAACTAGTAGAATAATATACCTTGAGTAACAGCTGGTACTTGGTTATTCTCTGAATGGGTTTGATTAAGAAGTCACTAAGAGTTAGTCGCTGGTTTATTTCTTGTTGAACCTCCTGAAAAATAAGAGAAACTGAATTTATAGTTTGCTTTTTCTCCTCTGAAATTGAAGGGATCCCGTAAAATCACTGATTAGGGATGCGCACAAATGGTTTTTTTGACATTGTTAGAAAATCCATATTCATTTGAATAGATCACCTTCGAATGTGGTAGGATTTTATTTGATATGAATGTATTTGTATGAATTCATACGAGTATCCGATATAAGTGAATACCTATACAATATGAATACCTATGCAATAAGTATCCTGTAACAAATCCACGCTCTGAAAGCATTAAATCTGACCTGAATCCACTTTTAATTCACTCTCGATCCATGTCGAATGCAATCTGGATCCGTTGCAGATGTGTGGCATAGCCGCTTTCCCACTTCCCCAGTTCAACCAATGTTCGAAACATTTGTACAAATGTCCGGAACATTCATGTTCATATGAATGTTAATGTATGCATGTCGTAACAATCGATTTGTGTATGAATGTCCAAATTCAGATGAATTTGGACTAATAGCAAATGTTACAAATATTTGTGCACATTCCTATCATTGACCAGTCCCACACTTTAGCTTCAGCAAAGTTTTGTATCATTTGCCACTCCTGAAATGGTAAGATATTAAACAATGACTAAACTATTTTCAGAATTGGGACACCGACTGGTCTGTTAGGATGTTTAGTCCCTGTTAACTACTACCAAAGAATGTGTCTGTAACAGTGACTACTATCAGGACAATACACAGACAATTCTGAAATAATATATTTTCTCCCCTGTGGGGTTGGAGAATTTGCTGTTAGGAGGTCAAGGCAAATATATGCTCAAAAAGTGGTCCAAAAGTGTTCGTAAATAGTTCACTAACACTATTTGTTAGGATGAAAAAAACCCATAAGCATAGTTGTTTATAAGTTCATAAAATGCCAAACACTAAAAATATAGCTTTTAAATCAAAATCTTAAGTAGCTGCATCAGATTACTCAGAATTTTCTATTAAAGAGTTTCAGGCAGAAAAGAACCTGAAATCTTTTGATAAAAGATTTAGAAACCAGGAAGCACTGAGAAGCTGTTCTCCCTTCTCTGTGAACTCTTGACACCTATCTCCACCCACTACTATGTATTTTGACACACACATATATACACAACTCTCAATCACCCAGAACCCTACAACATTCTGCAAAAAATACATTTGCAAGTATTAGAATGCATGATATAACTTCTCAAACCTTGGAAGCACTTCAAAGACTAGCAAAAATACTATAGCGTCAACTGGGGGTGAGCATGAATGCAATTTTCGGGATTTGATTCAAATCAAATACTCAAAAATTCAATCTGAATCTTTTAAATTCGAATTTAACCAAATTTGATTCAAATTAAGCAAATTTGAACCTATTCGTTTGAGTTTTTCATTCGAATTTGCACTTACGAATCTCAACAACATTTGTAGATACCCATACACCTCTTCCCCAGGTCTGTACACATCCGTAAGCATCTGTACATGTCCGTATACATCCCGTAGTTATCCTGTATGCAACCCGTTTCCATCCTGTACGAATCCATACAAATGCGTACGGATGCAAGAAAGGTGCAGATCTTCAAGTAGGAGGAGAAGAAGAAGAGCTGGCTTTTCTACCATGCTTTTCTCACCCATTTAAGGGGACTCAAAGTGGATGACAAACCATCATTTACGAACCCGTACACATACAAATAGATCCAGAATTTGAAATTCAAATCAAAACTTTAAATTTGAATTTAAGGCCATTCGATTCAAATCTGAATGTCAAAATTTGGTCAATTTGATTGAATTTTGAATCCTTTCGAATATTCGTGCCCATCCCTAGCATCAACTTCTTCCCTTCAGAAATTGGTTTGGCCATAGGTGGTGAGCATAAGGCTTTTTTGACTCTCTGTATTTGCTCTGATATGATTTACTAATCAGTTATGTTTTTAAAAAGAATAATTTGTGATCTTACATAGAGATTAGAAAAAAGGAGTAAGCAATTGGTGAGGGACCATAACAGTAGCAGATGCACCAAGGTCACACTTTTCAATATGAAGCAGTATTTACTGAAGGGGAAGGATAAATGGCAGGGATATGGTTGCTGCCAAGAATTCCAGGAGCGCGAGTCCAAGTATGAAAGCAGAGAAGTAGTTTGGCTGAATGTATTTTAAGCTCTTATTTGAATGCAGCATCCAGTAACGGAAACCAAAACTTACCTCAAAATATGCACCACATTCTGCCACGATATATTCAGATTTTGGTTTATTTTGACAGTACACCACATACATGTGTAGCCGTCTCTCCTGTAAAAGCCAAACGTACATACTTGTCTTAGTTTATGACCACATTGCACTTTTCAGCATTTCGTAGGTTTCGGGGGGGGGGGGGAAGAGCTGAAAGGGAAAGCCAAGAATTAGGTCTGTCTTTTAGGGATGTCCACAAATGTATTTTTTACATTTGAATCTGAGTTGATTTGAATATTCAAAAATTCTATTTGAATAAGGATCGCGGCTTTAATAGGGAGCCCAGATAGGGAGATAATTAATGACCTGACCTCCAATCAAACAGGCTCCTTATTCTGTTCACACAGCAAAAGACAGGAGACTCCGAAGGTCCCATTTCTTAACCCGATCCTGAAAGGATGCCGCCAGACCCACAAGGGAAAGACCCCCCCCCTTGCTACCCTGCGATGCCCTTAGCCAAGATGTAAGGGGTAGAAGATCAGGCCAAACTCACCAGAAAATCAGAAAAAATAAGAAAAAAGCGAAGAGCTCTCTCTCGTGCAACTGACTCGACCAAGCGAACGAGACAGTCTAGGGAGAAGAGCATCATGGGGGATGAACCCTAGGGAGAGACACCTGTTGGAGAAAGTCTGTCTTTGTTCGACCAAGCAAAAGGGGAGGCAGAATAACCAGTGTGAATTGGCTGGATCCAGGGGAGAATCCTGATTTTAAAAAATCCGATTCAAATCCGAATTATTCGAATTCACATACTTGAAAATTTGATCCGTATTCAAAAATACAAATGTTGATAATATTCGTATCCATTTTTCAAATTTGCATGCAACTGTATTTATCCCATATGCATCCTGTTTTTGTCCCGCAGGCATCCTGTTTTCATCCTACACTGTAAGTACAAATATGCATAATTTTTGTGCATATTTGTATGTGATAAATATGGATCTGTTCATTCAAATTATTTGATTATCTGTATCAGATTTTCAAAAATCTGAAATTTGTCTGAATGTCGAAATTCGAATGTTTTTACATTTGGTTCAAATTTGAATATTGATATTTGACGGATTCGAATGGGATTTTTGAATATTTGAATATTTGTGCATATTCCTACTAGCTTTAAATAGGGCTTAAAAGGGTGGCTAGAATGGATTTAAAAAAGATGGGACCAGAATTCAGAATAGATGGAGTAAATTGTAAGTGAAAATGGACCTCACAGAATATTATAGATAATTTAGGCAATCCTGAATTGGTAAATGCATGAAGGAGAAGAGAGAAGGCATTCAGGCTCTGAGGTACTGGTTGGCCATCCCTCTTAGGAAGTATTTATTATTTACATTTTTATCCCACCCTATACCCAGACGTCTCCAGGTGGGTAACAACATCTAAAAACAAACATCATTAAAACAATAACAGTATGTATTGAAACAGTAGCATCTGCAAGTGGGAAGGGAAAATATATCCCCATTTAACCCAAGGCCAGGGCAAAGAGGTGTGTCTTCACTGTCCTCCTAAACGGGTAGAGTGAAAGAAACAGATGCACCTCAAGGGGGAGACTATTCCATAGCCTCTCCCGGGTGCCCACCCCCTTTGCTGCTGAGGGTGGTGGTACAACCAGGAGGGCCTCCCCTCCAGATCTTAAGGCATGGGCAGGTTGATATGGGAGTAGACGTTCCTGAAGATATTTGGGGCCCAAGTCATTTAGGGCCTTATAAGTTAAAGTTAACACCTTGAATTGGGCTCAGTAGCGAATTGGCAGCCAGTACGCACTAACAGGACATTTTGGGGTTCTCCGGCCCTTGGTGGTGGCTGGGGGGGGGGGGGGAGGCAGAATTTCCCTTCCGAAGCACAAGAAATATGACAAGACTGGTATGATTGACATCAATAACAGCCATAGAGACCACTGGGTCACTCATCTGGGAACTCACTAAGAGGCAAAAACAACAAAAGAGAAACGGGTCATCCCTCAACAAGTATGTAGATATTGACTGAATGCACAAATTACACCAGACGGCAACAGCTTTAGACTGATGCTTTTCTGGGATCTCCTAGACTTCCTTCAAAATGATGTTTTCTGGGGGGAATAGTGGGAGAGGCCCAACATAGCATAAAATCTGGTGCCACACCTTAATCAACATCTGAACAGTCCCTTCATTTTGTCTACTGTCTTCAGTAGATTGAAGCACCCGTAGCTTTTAGAAAAAATCGAAAGTTTAGAAAAGGGGAAACGGGGCAAAAAAATTAAAGCCCAATTGACATCCAGTCCAAATCTCTAAAGGAATGCCTTCTCCCATATTGACCTGCCTGTGCCTTAAAATCTGGAGGTGAGGCCCTTCTGGTTGTCCCACCACGCTTAGTAGTGAAATGGGTGGGCACCAGGGAAAGGGCCTTTTCGGTAATGGCCCCCAGGTTGTGCAATAGTCTCCCCTTCAAGGTGCATCACACCCCTTCTCTGTATACGTTCCAGAAGGTGGTTAAGACGCACTTCTTTGCTCTGTAATGTAGCTAATATGACTATACTTGCCCCCACTACATATTATTATTTTAATATTTAGTATACTCTTTTAAACATGTTGGATCTTTGAAGTTTTTAAAGTATATTATTGTTTTTAATATATATTGGTAATTTGTTGTTTTAAAGGTTGTTATCTGCCCTGAAACTTTTGAGTATAGGGCAGGATAGATAGATAGATAGATAGATAGATAGATAGATAGATAGATAGATAGATAGATAGATAGATAGATAGATAGATAGACGGATGGACGGATGGACGGACGGACGGACGGACGGACGGGTACGTACGTATGTAAAAAATCCATTCATGTGCTACAGAGATGCTACTTTTCGCTCTCAAGATTGACAGGTCAATTAGAAAATGCACCCACCAAAGGCCAGAAGGTATAGCCAAAGTTTAAATGTACAATGGCTGGACTGAAAGACAACATGCTCAAATATCGCTGCAGTTATTATTATTTTCTCAGAGGAAAGATAAACCTAATACCACTATGCAGCATCAAGCTATTGGTAAGAAGCTATTTGTTAAGTACTCCCAGTAGAAATATATGCTCAAAAATCTAGACTCCTGAGGGAAAAAAATTACTGTGACCCACTGAGGTATACATCTGTGTTAGTTTATTCCTTTTCTGGAAAAAACACATCCTGCACACATAACTCCATGGTTCCTGCCAGAAAGAAAGAAAGAGACTAGACAGCATTTGAAGCTGCATTTTGGGTAGCTGCATTTTCGGTCAAGTTTCATCAAAAAGTGCCAAGGAAAACACAAAATGATTATAATGACAGCTTTAGTTAACAGAACTCTACGAACACTGAAAGGCATTAACCTACTTCCCAGAAAGTCAAAATATCTAACACCCATATATGCCTCATTTTGTGGTTGAGAGGAACTAGCATTTGTGGTTGAGTAAGTACTAGCATTACAGAACACCTTTTAAATTAAAAGACAGTCCAGCATAACAAGAATACATCAATATCAGAGAAATAGCCATGTTAGTCTAATTCAAAAAGTCCAGCAAGGTAGTTAGTAGCACTTGGAGATTACCAGGAGAGGGGTTGGTGGTATGAGGTTTTGTAGATTTGTCTACTTCCTCAGATGCTAGGGGGCCCATTGGGACCCCTAGCATTTGAAGAAGTAGACATGCCCATTGGGACCCCCAGCATCTGAAGAAGTAGACGTGCCCATTGGGCCCCCTAACATCTGAAAAAGTAGGCGTGCCCCATGGGCCCCGGCATCTAAAGAAGTAGATGTGTCAACGGAAGCTCGTGCCACAAACCCTTCTCCTGTTAGACTCCAAGTGCTACTAACTACCTTGCAAGAATACATCAATTAGCCTGAAGAACTAATAGGCAACTCACGTGTTTGATGAAGAGCTGTGCTAAACGGTCGTGTTCCTGAAGGCACTTTTCCAATTCAGCAAGAAAAAAACTGCAATAAAATATGGAAAAGATATTTTCAGAATCTCCTCCAGTATTCCTCATTAACATAACGTATGGGAACAGCACAAATCACAACAAAACAATGTTGATACAAGAACTAGATAACTGATCAATGTGATGCATTGGAAGAAAAATGATTTTACCTCAGCACAAGTAGGTAGTACAATTGCCGAACACTGAGAATTCAGCATCTTTTCTTCTAGTAGTCTCTAATCTAGTTGCCTTGTTAAAGTAAATGTAATAATTGCACACAACATAGTGCCGAGATAATCCTAGGTTTTAGGCCCAGTCTGAACTCAGCCCATTGACCAGCTTTCCATAATTTTCCTCTTAAGGTGTGTCAGGCTCCCTCACTGTATACGTTCCGGAAGGCAGTGAAGATGCAATTTTTTGCCCCGGCCTTTGGCTAAATGGAGACACCTTTTCCCTCCCCACTTGTAGACATTAGTAGTTATTTGCAGAGACTTGGTTTTAATATAGATTGTTTATTGTTTTAAATTGGATTTTAAATCTTGGTACCCGCCCTGAGACCATCGGGTATAGGACAGGACAGGAATAGAAAAAAAGAAAGGAAGGAAGAAATGAATAAATGATTGAATGAATGAATGAGAAAATTTCCCCATCACTAATTTCATTTTGCAATCACACCTGCTCTCCTTTCTGCTTCCTGCTAGAGCCAGTTTGGTCTAGTGGTTAGGGAGCCAGACTCTTATCTGGGAGGACTGGGTTTGATTCCCCTCTCTTCTATGAAGCCAGCTGGGTGACCTTGGGCTAGTCACAGCTCTTCTTCTGAGCTCTCACAGCCCCACCTACCTCACAGGGTGTTCTGCTGTGGGGATAACAGAAGGTTTGTCAGCCACTTTGAGTCCCCTTGAATAGGTGAGAAAAGCAGGGTAGAAAAGCCAACTCTTCTTCTTCTCTGAGTCCCCCACCCCTTGAGTTGCTAAATTTTATTTGTTTAAAACATTAGTACGGTGTATTGCTCTTAATTATGGGGTGGTTTGCAACAACAGAAAAATATGAGCATGATAAAAACAGTGCTAACAGACAAGCTATAGCTCCATCAGTAAACCCATAACATGTCATGGTACCTATATCATACTTAGAATTCTTAGTGGAGATCACATGGCTATCGGTGTGCCCAAAATCCCCAAATTAGGAGGCGGGGATGGAGGATAGTGGAAGAAATGGAACTTTGTAGACAGTGGTAACCCAGGAGGCTTGGGAAACTGTGAGGCTTTGGGAAAGGAAATACACAATGACCCTTCCTGCACTCATTAATCAGGGATCAGTAGGGTGTCTGGAATAACCCACATGGAGACATGGGTGGGAACAGAGCTGTCTGCACTGACGGATTAGCTCATGCCCCATGTAGGTTGCATGAGATTCACAGCTACACCCTATACCTCCAAAGAATAGGAATGAAAGTTCCTACCTCGGGGCCTGGGGAGTGCTTTTCAACAGCATGACTTTCTACAAAGCGATGATTCACCAAAATGAACCCCCATTTGTTACAGGAGGAAACACGGTACAGTTTGCTGCCTGCTCTCAAAAAAGGCTGCAGGACTAGATGGGCCACAGGGAATTTCTTATGTTCTCAGAAGCAAATATTAGATCAACTATTCTCGACACTGAATCAATCTTTGCCACTGCTCATGCTGAATGTCTGGAAATACGTGGAGGAAAAGAAAGGGGGAAATTCAGTCCACAAAAGGTGTTTTTGTAAGCGAAGGACTTGTACCTCTTACAAGGAGTTAATAGTCACTTACTCTTTGTGCCAATCATAAATCTGGTGAATGTTTCCAAATACAATCTTGTCTTTTCCTTTCATATCTTCAGGAACACCTTTTTCTTCTATTTTTTTCATGAATCCCTTTGGTAGAAAATCAGTGATTAAGCTATGGCAGAGTCCAATAAAAACAGTAGTCACATTCACTTTTTATACAATGAGTGATGTTGTAAACTTAAAAGGAGAATAATTTTCAGAGTAATTTTAAATTCCATTTTTACTGTTTAGTGAGATTACACTACATATGTTTAAATGTGTCTTACTCTACTTATATTCATTAATGGGCAAAAAGATGTTTAACAGTTATTAGATGTCATTGGGCTTTGGAAAATATCAAAACATAGAATCATAGCGTCAAGTCCAGCCCCCTGCTCAATGGAGGATTCACTAGATACATGTAGGCCAAGCCTCCGCTTGAAGACCTCCGGCAAAGGAGAGCTCACTACCTCCTGTGGCAACCTATTCCACTGACTGATCACCCTCACTTGTCAGGAAGTTTTTCCTCATATCTAACCAGTATTGACTCCCCTGAAGTTTCATAATGTTGTTTCTAGTCCTCCCATCTTGTGCAAGTGAGAATAGGGACAATCCCTCTGCATTGACAGCCCTTCAGATACTTCCTTGTCCTCAAGACACCAGCCAAATTTTAGTTCATGGAGAAAGCTTGTAGTATTAATGCCATATTGACTGAAACATGCAGTTTGAGATGCCAAGTTGAACTCACCTCCACCACAATGCCTAAGTCTTTAACATAATCTTTCTCTGTCTGTACCAGTTCATTTAGAACAAACCTAGAGTGTAGAAGAGACATATATTATCACGGTGGGCAGAATGAATGTGTATCAGGCACAGAAATTCAAGAAATCTCTCCCCCCCCCGAAAAAAATTAACACTGCCCTTTTCCTCCATGAAGAAACTCAAGATGTGGTACTTGCAGAAGTCATGAATAGGGATGTGCATGAATATTCGTAGCATTCATTATTCATACGAATTTGGATAACCATACACAAATAGAATGTTTCGACATTTGTACATTAACATTTGTACGAGTACGAATTGTTTGGAACATTCATACAAATAGTTCGGACATTCATTAAACTGGGGATATGTATCAGATATGTATCTGATACGTACTTGATATGTATCAGTTCATATCGGATATGTATCAGATAAGTATCCATTCATATTGGATAAGTATCCATTCGTATTGGATATCTGTACAAATTTGTACAAATACATTCATACAGAATAGAATCCTACCACATTCAAAGGGGATCTATTCAAACGAATACAAATTTTCTAATATTTGATCCATTACGAATCGGATGCCAAAAAAACAATTTGTGCATATCCCTAGTCACTAGCAATTTAGCACTGAGGTATTACTTAGACCCTGGCCTGAGTTCACACTTTAATAAGGAGCTGTAACGTGTTGGTTGGTTGGTTGGTTGGTTGGTTGGTTGGTTGGTTGGTTGGTTGGTTGGTTGGTTGGTTGGTTGGTTGGTTGGTTGGTTGGTTGGTTGGTTGGTTGGTTGGTTGGTTGGTTGGTTGGTTGGTTGGTTGGTTGGTTGGTTGGTTGGTTGGTTGGTTGGTTGGTTGGTTGGTTGGTTGGTTGGTTGGTTGGTTGGTTGGTTGGTTGGTTGGTTGATTGATTGATTGATTGATTGATTGATTGATTGATTGATTGATTGATTGATTGATTGATTGATTGATTGAGTGAGTGAGTGAGTGAGTGAGTGAGTGAGTGAGTGAGTGAGTGAGTGAGTGAGTGATTGGTTGATTGGTTGGCTGGCTGACTGACTGATTCACTGACTGACTGATTATTCTGCTCTGTACCCAAAAGTCTCATGGGACAGTATAATAAAATCAGTACAAAATGCATAAAATAAGTTGGCTAAAATCAATGCGTCAATGTGACTCAAAGCCATTAGAACCACTCATAGCTAACTTGTTTACTTCCATAAGGTTCTGCAGCCCAAGAAAATTCTACCTCAGCTAAATGATATAGAACCTACATAACTTTTAGAAATAATGGAAGATCACTTTTACCACGCTTAACACAAGCTGGCCCAGGGAAAGTGTTAACTGCGTCTAGAATCTGCCAGCATTACTGGATTCAAAATGGAGCACAGCTAGATGTACAAGGGACTCATGGCCTCCCCCATCTACTCCTCCCCCATCTGTGTTAAGTTTGTCCACAAAACATTTGTCTATATTACAGTTTTTCCATATTTGCCCCCCCCCCCAAAGGCATCAAACAAAATTCACTTACATCCTGCCTCTCATTGCTTTGGCTTTTTGCTCCTCTTCAAGATTTCTTGAAGGAGGAGGAGAAGGCATCACATTTTCACTCAAGCACCCAGTGGCATCTTTCAAACTTCCCCGATAAGAGCTTCCTTCTAAAGTCTTTTTTAAAAAATAGAAAAAGCACAAGTTATTCAAAGGCAAATCCTAAGAATGTACTGCAGATAGAAGAGATAACAACAACTTTTTCAAAGTTTATCCCAATAATCACATTTTGCTTGAGTTAATCAGCTGAGTCCAGATGTTGCACGTTATCTCTTCCAGAAAATTATTTTCAGGTTCCCTTTGAACAGTCTAAGCTTTTCCTAAACAGAACAGAAGCAAAGCAGGTCGTGGTGTTTCTTGACTTTGTTTTCCATTGTTTGTTCTTCATGTGCCTCCACGTTTTAGAGCTCACCTGTAACGCTGCTGTGAAAGCTGAAATGATAGAGTTCTCCTACAACAGTGGTAAAGGCAGATTTCCTTCAGAAACACCTCCGTGTGCGCCAGTATTATTGCCAATATTGTGCCACTGCACATTTGCGCACAAGTGTCATAAGATACGACATTCACTTCCAGTCTTAACAATTAGCACTTAACGCCACTTATTCTGCCCCATACAACACCTTTGAGACAACGTTCGCCATCCCTTTCAAAATCTAAGTCCTTTTCTATGATTTAGGACAGACAGAAAAGTGGCATTTTGGGTAAAAGAAAGAAGCACCGTCTGAACAGCTCTAACACAACAGAGGCCAAGATAAGAGTGCCAGAATTAGTTCTAATTTGTACATGGTACTTAATGCAGCCTTTTCTATTTCAGATGTTAAAGCCAAGTGTGATCTTACAAGACATAGCATGAACACTGAAGCCACACAGGGATGGGTAAGGGCATGTAGGCACAAGACATGGTCCCACTGGGATTAAAAACATGACTCTACGCAGGCAGAGCATGCCTCAAAGCTGATGCCCTCACAACAGAGGAGCCTGTAAAGACCACCATGGGTTTTTGACTCCGTATCCAGCAGTTAAGCAAGACAAAACAGTGGCAAGCAAAGCAAGTTGAGCTAGCAATAGGGCAGTGTCTTGACTGCTGCCCAAGTAGAATGATGTTCTTCCCAAGGTCCTAGAACTCCACACTTACCAGCTTGCTTTTGACCAGTTTCTCTATTGCACTGACAAGATCCGCGGCTGTTGGGACATCAGAGATGCTCTGTCGAGCAGCTAGCAAAGAGGAGGACTGAAAGACATCAGGATGCAAAGGAACAGTAGGTTAGCAGGAAGGAGAAGGAATTAGGACAGCTAACAGGCTGGCAGTCTGAGGTGACACATCAGGGTTCACATGTGCAAACAAGCTGGAAAAACATAGCAGGAACATGAGGAGTTGAGGGAAAGGTTATCAAAAGGGAAGGCAACAGCAGACCCGCAAAGCAGAGAACCAGCTTTCAAAGTTTCTATAGATGTCTGCAGTGGTTCAAGATAGGGATGTGCATGAACGTATCTTTGACATTTGAATCCGAGTAGATTTGAATGTCATAAAATCCAATTCGATTCAGATACGTAAGATTTGAATGTCTTAAAATCTCATTTGAATCCGTAACATTTGAATCCATACGTTCAAATGTTAGATTTGTATTTAAAGATACGAATGTCGACAACATTCGCATCTGTTATACGTATCTGTGGGCATGCCAGAAAAATCCATATGCATCCCGTATTATCCCATACGCATCCCATTTTAATCCCATATTTTAAGTGCAAGATATGGATAATTTTCGGGCAGATTTGTATACTAAATCTACACATTCGAATCATTCAAAAATCCGATGGGGATTTTCAAGAATCCGTATTCGAGTTCAAATGTCAGAATTCATCAGATTCGGATTGAATATTCGAGTTTTCGAATATTTGTGCACATCCCTAGTTAGAAGACTGGTTAATTCCCTGCTCTACCCTAAATCTTGGGATTTCTAAATATTTTGCTTTTGGAACATGCAGGAGTAGAGCAGGTGAACACGTTCCCTTTATCTTCTGTTTCAGATGCCCAGAAGAAATAGGTGTGAGGCAGAATGCTGGACTAGATGGGCTGTGGCCTGATCCAGCAGGGCTCCACTTAGGTTCTTATGGAGGAAGGGAGATACCCTTGTCTGCCCACCCCTATTTAGAGCTCTCCCTAGACCGGCCAGCATACAAAAGAGAAGGATCCAAATCCATCCATTCCTGTAACTTTACACGCTGCAATCAAAGGCAGACTGGATGATGATAGTAACTTCCAACAGCTATCTAACACACTGCCAAAGCTCAGGAACGTAAAGACATTTATTTGTGACTTTTATAACTAGCACCTCATCAGGCAGTCCTAAGGAGGAACACAAAACAGAAAACAGTGTCACATTCATAAGCCTAAATAAACGTTAACAACCCAATTTAGATCTTCACCCAACGGCTGTCTTTGAAATCATGAGTGGGGGAAACAGATAAGCAATATCAGCCGCCAATATCTTTAGAGTGCAAAAGATAAACAGATGAAATGCTTGCATAAGGAGGAAGCAAAGAGATTTCATTTAACTGACTCATCTTGCTAGTAATACCCCCCCTTCTTTTACACATATCTGAGACAGGACAAAAGCAAAACTTGAAGCAACACTGATACTTCCCCTGACTGAGCACCAGCTATATAAAGCTACAGTTCGAAATAATATCAACAGAGACTAAACCAGAGGGTGGGTGCCACCACAGAGAAAGCCCAGCTGCTGGCAGCCATAAGATGACTTTTAGTGATTTGTGGTACCTGCAGCAAGATTCCCCCTGAAGATCTTAATGATCTCATAGGTCTATACTGAGAGAGGTGGTATCCTAAGTAAACTGTGCCCAAAAAACCTTGAATGCCAAAAACGAATCCTTCAATCTGACCCAGTAATTAACCAGTGCTTAAATACAAGTCTGATACGTGCATGGCGAGGTGTTCAACTCAACAGTCCGGCTGATGCATTTTGCACTGCTTACAGCTTCTGGACCAGGAACAACGACAGCCCCACACTGAGTGCATGTCCTAACAAAGATCACTGCAGACGAGAACAACGGGTATGGATGTGATTTTGCTCGATTCCTTTTTTGGTAACTGAGAGTCCCCATTAGGGATGTGCAATAAATAATACAGTATTCAAAACATTTGAAATTTGATCAAATTCAAATTCAGACATTTGAATTCGAATTGAAGGTCCAGACATTCGTTTTATAACATTAGAACAAATTCAAATGTTTCAAATCATTCGTACAAATTATTTGGACATTTGTATGTGTACAGATACATACGCATTACATACATATCCATATGCATCTTATTCGTCTCCGTATGCATTTGTACGGATACATACAGGACGAAAACGGGATGCATATGGGATAAGGGGATGCGTACAAATGCGTACGGTCCGTACGGACACATAGGAATGTCATCGACATTTGCATCATCGAATACAAATTGAATCTTTGTACGAATAGATATGAATGGGTTTGAATTTTAATACGTTTGTTTTTTCTCTATTCATACAAATTCGGACATCTGAATATTCGATCCAAATAGAATCGAATGTCAAAAATTGCATTCATGCATGCCCCTAGTCTCCACTTCGTCATACCGATGTGCCACACCTGAACATAAGAGTTCCTCTTCCCAGGAAAAAAGAAGAAACCAGCACAGAAACACACCCACCCACCAAGAGGAACAAAGGACACAGTTTGCCTATACGGCACCTTGACATTAAAGAGAACACAGAGCCTAAAAGCTAACATAAGGATTTAATAAGGTTGAATAATCTTCACAGGTGTAAGCCTGCAGCCTCACAGAGCACAGCAGAGCAAAAAGGAGTGGAAGCAACTAAGAACCAAGGAAATTAAGAAGTGTGGCTGACCCGGAGCCAGAGAAGTGACAGCAAAGGTTAGCTAAGGAACTTTGTCAATAAGAGAGACTATTGTCTAAGTGTCAGCTGCCTATGACAGCTGAAGGCTCATTAGGAACTGCCGCTGAGTGAAGCCCAGCATTCAAGTCACTTTATCCCCATCAAATAACAACAGTCGACATTTTGTCAGACTTCTCTGATAGCTTATCTTTTGCTTAGAGTTAATCAGCAACTCAGATTAAATAGGCTGCAGGAATATGAAGTCCCTGGAAAGGTTATTTCAGTATAGAGCACAGAAGAATCACATTGCAGTTTCTTAGCAATGATTTATCAAACTCTGTAACAGCAGCAGCAGCAGCAACAACAGACAGCTGGGAATATTGTTTTAGAAGTACAGTTGAACCACCACCACCCCACCTCATATCTGCTGGGGATACATTCCAGCTCCTACCTGAAACCGTGGATAATCACAAACAGGCCTTCCGGTTCTGGGGTTGTGCTTTTCTGGCCTCCAGAAGGCCTATTTCGGCCCCTGGAGAGCATTGGAATACGTGTGCGATGTCACTAGAAGCTTCATGCCCACCTACCACGCACCACCTTACATTTTGTGACAGGCTCCGGTGGCATCACATGCTATTCCAATGCTCTACGGAGGCTGAAATAGGCCTTCTGGAGGCTGAAATAGGCCTTCTGGTTCTGGGTGCTTATTTATTTATTTATTTATTTATTTATTTATTTATTTATTTATTTACATTTCTATCCCACCCCATACCCAAAGGTCTCTGGAGTGGGTAACAACTTTAAAACAGTTATGGTCACTTATGGTGGCCGTATCCTGCTTGATCAGTGGGGGTGGGGGCTGGTCCAATAACCATGGTTAACTGAAACCATGGTTACCAAATAAGTAGATACGGGGAGGGGAGATTGTATTGTCCTTTTTTTTTTAACTCCCCTCCCCCCCCCATTTATAAAAATCAATGAGAATTGTATCTGCTGTTAATGCCAATATTTGAAGACTTCCGGTCCTCTTGATAGAAATAAACGTCAGGCTTGAGAGAACGAACTTTATGGGATGTTTGCTGCCTGCAATGCGCTCCACTAGGGCTTATTTTATGTGCAGTCAGGGTTGCTGCGGGAAACTCCAGCCTATATGAGAAACACTGATCAAGCAGGAGAAAAGGCTTATCTCTTTTTTCCCCCTGAAAGTCACCACTCTTGGGAAAATACTTTTGGGTAACTAACCATGCATTTCATCCTACGACAACAAGCAACCGCAGGAGATTTTTCCAGCCCTAATCTGCAAAGAAAAGCCTATACCAACTCAGCCAGATTATAACCTTCCACAGCTGCTTCAGTGGAAACTGTAACAACAAAAAACAACAACAACAAACTCTTGGATAACATTCATTTGGGGCAGCATCATGAGTAGCTTGACCTATGAGTGACATGTCCACCGCTGCTTTTTGCCTGTGATAGGCACCTGGACAATTCAGGAGTTTGCAGTTCCAGAGTCAGAAAAAGTAATGCAAAATCCACAGAGGGATCCTGTAAGATCTTGGTCACAGTGTTTCTCATCAAAGCACTGCCGTTCCATCCACTCCAGCCAATGATAAAGTAGATTTTGGGCTTTATGATGAGGAGAAATGTATCTCCCAGCCTTCATCTTGCAAGTGGCTTTAAGATCTTCGCTGTGTGTAAATTCCGTCATAAAGACATCCATATTCACTGTAGGAAGGAGCACTCACTCCCAGAAGGCTTCCAGGCAGATCCCTGCCACATAGTTAGTGAGGGTTCTGGCTCCCACAAGAAAAAATGATGCCATTTTTCTGCAGAGAAAGAGCTCTCAGAAGAAAAGTTGGCTTTTCTACCCCACTTTTCTCGCCCATTTAAGGGAACTCAAAGCGGCTGAAAAACCTTCTGTTCTTCTCCCTACAACAGAACACCCTGTGAGGTAGGTGGGGCTGTGAGAGCTCAGAGGAGAGCTGTGACTCGCCCAAGGTCACCCAGCTGGCTTCATGGAGGAAGAAGAAGAGTTGGCTTTCCTACCCCACTTTTCTCGCCCATTTAAGGGAACTCAAAGCGGCCGACAAACCTTCTGTTCTTCTCCACGCAACAGGCACTCCATGAGGTAGGTGGGGCTGTGAGAGCTCAGAAGAGAGCTGTGACTAGCCCAAGGTTGCTCAGCTGGCTTTGTGGAGAAGCACATAATCAAACCAGGTGACTACCAGATAAGAGTCTGGCTCTGTAGCACCAAGATCAAACTGGCTCAGGAAACACAAGTACCCCTTTCTCTTTGACTTGCCTGGTAGGTGGTGGTGGTGGGCATTCTGGGAGCTAAGATCACTCTGTCAGTCCAGTGCCTCTTATTCTGCACAATGTGCTCACAAGGGGATTTGGGTGCACCGACAGGCTCATTTAACCAGCCCTCCAAAGTGCTTAATAATTTGGTTGTTTTGGCCTGGAAAGCAGAAACACAGATGTGCTTGGGAATAGATCATAAAGTTTTTCAAAATCCTGGAACAATTTCTATTACATGCTGGTACATCCATACCAGATGAACCTTGACTTGCCCATTTTTCCTAGCACTACAGCTGAATGCATTTGTTTTAGAGCAGTTTATAGGCAGCTTTTGCTCTACCCCACTGGGTTCTCTGGAAGCTATCAAGCAAAAATACCAGCAAGCACAATTCCTTGCTTATAACAGCAAGTGATCACTGAGGATGTGTGAGAGAGGGCGTTAGGTTTTAGTGCCCATTTGCAGGCGATGAAAGGAAAAGGAGACACAGGACACCTAAGAATTTTTAGGTATGGAAAGTTCTCTTTTTGATGGTAACTTTGCAAATCACTGGCTTAAAAGCAAAGAAATACAGAGGCATTAAACATGTGGGAAGGCACATACAGGCTCAGAAGGTATCTCTTTGCAACCGCAATCAACGCAAGACACCAAAAACATTTCTTCTGCTGCATGCATAATCAGTTCCTAAGGCCATGATCACACGAGTGGTGTAGGTTGACCTCAAATTGTTCTCAGGTTGTGTTACACACATTATTTTTATTTGAGTCGTTTTCCAAGCCGGCCTACTCCCATTAGGTCATCTTAACTGTAGTCCTCATTTTTAAAGGACTGACAAGGTCTGAGACCATCCTAACATTCCAGGCCATCTTTGCTTCCTCGAATGTGAGCAATGGGGGAACGGGCTAAAGGAGACTGAACTGTGCTGTGGTGGGTGGGGTTCAGTCTTTCCTTTGGCCAATCAGCATGCATGGAGTGCGTAAAGCACCTCCCCTTCTCCTCAGTTTATATGTATGATTCCTCTATCTAGGATTTTTCCGCAAATGCATTATTATTATTTTAAAAATTAATCACACAGAGAAGAAAAGCACATAAAAATGGAAGAGGCGGCATGAAGGAAGGGGAGCAGGCTTAAAAAAGAACCGCAAACACAAACCCTCGCCTCTCTTGAGTGACATGAACAGCATCCAATCAGAAACAAGAAAGATTTGATGTAGTTAAAGGGGTGGAGAGCCAAGAGCTCCATGGAGGAGGCTCAGTTCAATCCTGCAGACAGGTGTGAGCAATGCAGCCCAAGGCAAGGATGACATATAACGATCCAGGTGTGAACACAGCTGGTACGACCTCAATTCGAATTAATGAACAGACGGTCCTGTCTTAGACCATTACTAAGATAATTTATAGTTGCACTCTTTCAATTGCACAGCAAATTATGTTTTTTGGGGGGGCTGCACTATCAGAGACACAGGTATACTGGACAAGCTGCACAGAAGTCCTCTGTTAAGTAATGTTCATTATTAGTTTATAGGGATTTCTGTTAGTGGGATCTTTAATACTGTATGTGGCTTATTTCCTTTGGTAACTCCTCTACTGAGCCGTTGGTTGATATTTAACGTATGCTTAAATTTAAAAATCAGATTAAAAACCATATATGATGAAAATCTCATATAAACAATTTAAGTCATAAATATTTCAACTACGAGGAAAAATGTGGAGATTAATAGTTTTCATCATTGCAGAGAAGACCTGGAAGGAAAATTGTTACAGCTCTTCATCTGGATAAAAGTGAAAAGGTGCCAAACTGTCAATATTAGAAAAAAAACAGGATTTTTTTTTTAATGAACAAAAGCAAAGCTACTCTGAAAAGGGGAAAAAAAAACCAATCCTACCATCTCATCTTGTGCGGGGTCGTTCTCAAAAATCTTCATGGGAGGAGGGAGAGGGGTATGAGATTCTTCATCAGGTTCATCTTCGCCCCAACCTTTCTTGCTCTTCTGAAAGCAAGAGAATTTTCATTACAAAACCGGACATTATAAACTGGACGATGGAATACTAAGGGATATCTTTACAGTGTTGGAATTACACAATTAAAAAGCCTGCTGCAATTTATGGCCATTTCTCCCCTTGCTGTGGTTAATCCAGATTTAGAAGATCTGGATCTTTGGAAAGGGGTCCTCACTGAATCTGGTCCTTGAAGATCCGGATCTTGGCGAGGAACCCATGCGTCTGCACTGGCTGTCCAGCAACCAATGGCAACGGGTGCTAGACAGGGTCGCAGTGCAAATGCTAAGACACCCAGCTGGAGGATTGGCTTGGCCCAAAGTGGAAGGGCTGCCGGAGATGTGGAACAATTGGTCAATGCAGACGGTGCTGGAGGGTCACTTCCATCAACAGTGGTCGTGGCGGAGAGGCACAGTTCCATAGATGCCTACGCAACAACTACGAAGCCTGGCATAAATTCCATAGCCTGCTTCATCGCAACTATGCAGGATGTGCAGGGCTCTGTAGCTGTGAGTGGCAGGACGCTGCCCATCCCTGGACCCCATTGACCCGATCACAGTGTGAATAGCTGTCCTCTGATCTGGTCTTCATGCCTGAAGACTGGACTGATGACACTTTTAAAGGGGTCTATGGTAAATCCAGATTTAAGGATCTGAAGACCCCATTAAGTATGGATTCCACTTCTGCTAGTGTGAACGGATGGGGTCCTAAAGGGTCTTGTGTGCAAACAGTGCATTACAGATCAGTACGGATCAGGTATCGATTGGGTGCCTAATGAATTCTAAATGGGCTCTTCGTTGCTACTGGAGAAACACCCTATATTAAAGCAGCCATATGAGAACTGAAGCACTCCAGCTGCTATCCCTCTCTCCTTCCTAAGTAGGCAGAAAGGGAGTTCCATGCCCAGTAAGTGACCTGATTAAAGCAACTCAGATGAGCGCTGATTTGCTGCATTTTAGACTGTTTTTGCCCTTAGCTCCATGAATTCAGATTTAGAAGATCTGAATCCTTGAAATCCAGTCCTCGCTGAATCCAGTCTTTGAAGATCTGGATCTGTTGAGGACCCCATGCATCCAGACAGGCCATCTAGTACCCGGTGGCAATGGGTGCTAAGCAGGGCCGCTGTATGGACACACCCCTGTCGCACCCATGCCAAGGCTCTGTTTTGGCTGAAGCAGAAGGGCTGCCGTCAACGTACTCCCATCAAGAGTGGGTGCGGATTGCATGGACATTCCAGAGGGCTGACCATGCGCAGCCATGCAGGCAGGGACAGCTATGAAGACCACTTTAACGCAACTGTACAGCCTGTGCTTGACTTCATAGATGGCTACAAAAGACATGCAGGCCTAAGTAGCTGTGAGTGGCAGGGTGGAGCTGGAGCCACCCCACTGCAAATGGCAGCCACTAAGCCCAACCTGGACCCCATTGCCCCGGTCACCATATGAACGTGTGTCACAGTGGAAGATCAGATTGAAGACACCATTAAAGGGGTCTACCATTAATCTGGATTTAAGTGTCTGAAGACCTCATTAAATCTGGATTTCTCCGGTGCTAGTGTGGACAAATGGGGCCCTTAAGGGGTCTTGTGTGCAGACAGAGCATGTCTGATCCATACCAAATCAAGTACCAATCGGGTTCCTAATGGGTTCTAAATGGGGTGTTCACTGCTAGTGCAAAAACAGCCATCAATTTCTTTTCAAGGGAGAAGAGGGATCTAACAATACCTGAAAATTAATTTGAAAAATTTGTTCAGAAATGCCACTTTAAGCAGCACTGTGTGGAAACAGTCATTTGATTACTAATAATAAAATAGAGTTCTTTTCACCGGTATTTAAAATCCTAGTTGAACTAGAACTGCCAGTCAGGAATTTATTTTTGAGGCTTGTTAACATTCCTAGACATATTTCACTAGATGCGCGAGCCCCTCCTGACGATAAAGTTTGATTTCCTCTACAACTGTGTCAGTCTGCGGCAAAAAACAGCACTCGAGATGGTGAATAATACATCACTGACGAAGGCAAAGAGCAATTTAAAATGCTATCAACTGCAATTAGAGCAGTCATAAAGTACCTATGAAGACATTAAACTCAGCAGCAAGATGATAAATGACACACCAGACCTATGCAGAACTTGTTACAAAGGGATTGTGGGAAATAAATGTGTTAGGAGACAATTCTTACTTCTGTGAAAATTAGGGATGTGCCCAGAAATTCGAAAATCTGAATATCCAATTCGAAAATCCACATTTGAATCGGATTTTCAAAAATCTGATACCCGAATATTAGGTCTGTTTGCACTTACTGTATGATACGGGATGCAAAGGAAATGCAAACACAAAGAAGCCCTGGATGCGAATAGTTTCAAAAGTCAGATAAGAGTGCTCCCGACATTCGTATCATTTGATTCAAATCAGAGTTTTGAAAATGCGGATTCTCAAATTTTAATTTGAAACGAATAATCGATTTGAATCATTCGAACGCAAAAAATGCATTGGCGCACCTCCCTAGTGAAAGTGCTCAGAGTAAAAGCAGTGGATTTGCCCACAGCAAGGAAATGTACAGTAGGTAGCCTAAGTGCAGCACAGAAGAATGAAGGAATTACTTGGTACTGTTTGTTTACTTATTTAAAACGTTTGTATTCCACCCTTCACTCAAAGATCCAAGGGTGGTCGCAGCATATGAGAAAACACAAAAAAGTAAAATATTACCTTTCAACCCTTCCTCCCTAAGATGGCAAGACTAAGAGGCATGTTTTAACCAGGTGCCAAAAACCATATAAAGTTGTTACTCCTTTGTAGAGCAGCCGTAAATTCTAATTTTTATATGATTAATAAGAACTAGGGATGTGCATGAATATTCGTAACATTCAAAATTCAGCCGAATTTGACCGAATTCTGACATTCAAATTTGAATCGAATGTTGGCACATTTGAAGACTGACACTGGAATTCTAATAAAATGTTTTGATACGTTCGTATGAAGCTTCCTATGGGATCTGTATGCTATTTCTATGCATTTGTATGCTGTTCATATGCCTTCATATACAGTGGTACCTCGACATACAAGTGCCCGGACATACAAGTGTTTTGAGATACAAGCCGCCGAGCAAGTGATATTTTGCTTTGAGATGAGAGCAAGATTTGAGATACGAGTATGTAAATACAGTACAGTACATAACAAAAACAACTGAGGTGGTGTTTTGGGAGCTGGAATGGATTAATGGGGAAATTGCTTTGAGATACGAGCGATTTGACATAAGAGCAAGGTTATGGAACGAATTAAACTCGTATGTCAAGGTACCACTGTATAGGATCCGTATGCTATTCATATGCATTCTATATAGGATCTGCATGCTACTTGTATGCATTTGTATGGGATCTATACGCTATTCATATGCATTCGTATGGGATTCATATGGGATTGAACATTTGTACTGAATACAAATCCAACCGCATTCGAATGGGATCTATTCGAACAAATACAAATTTTCTTGCATTCAATTTGATATGAACCAAATACAGAAAAAAAAGAAGAAAGAAAATTAAGGACTATTTAACAGTTCACAGTATCCCAAATCAAAACCAAGCAAAAGTGTTGTGCTCAAGTTTCCATCTGTTAAAAGGGTGCCTACCTCATCTGCACTGTCTCCCTGAGGTGTGGTTTCATCTCCAGTTTTGGGCGAGCCAAGGTCAAAGCTTTTCCTTCCTTCCCGCACTTTCTTCTGCTTTTTGATATTGCTATCTGCCTTTCCGCTATTCAGTCGGCGCACAGGGCTCGTTAGCCATTTCTTTAGCGTGTTGGTGGAGCGCTTTGGACCGGGGGAGCTCTGGATGGAATTGAGAGACGTCTGGGGCTGCAGGTTGGCCACTGATTCGGATCTTCCTCCGTTTTCATTTGAGGAAGCTGAATAGGAATCTGCCAGAAGAAAAGAGTAAAGATGCTAAGCAAGGTGGTGCATTTTTAAAAAAGACAACTTTTTTTTTAAAAAAAAGTTAGTTACAATTCATTGAAATTGTATAAATATTTGAGCCAGACGGACGATTTTGAAGAAGTAAACAGTTCCAGTTATAGTCTGAAATTTCTTCACTAATCCAGACAAAAGCTAAGCAAATGTAATTAGTGAAATACTCTTAGCTTGTCAACATTTTTAATAAAAAATGTGCATGTTAGGACACTCATTATTCACATGCCGACAGCAGCTAGACTGGAGATTTCTAAGGACTGTGAATTGTGGTTGAAGAATGTAACCGCAGACTGGAAGGAAAAATGGGAATAAAGTGATCTGAAAGAATAGCAGGAAAGATAAAAATAGCTTTGAAGCAGCCTAAGCCAGAGGCCTTGAACAGAAGCTGGCAAGACAACACAAAATCTTTACAATTGTTGAGGTCTCCTCAGTCTTCATGTACTGCAAATGGATCTTCAAGCAATTCATTGCTCCTAAGCTACTATACCATGAGATGCAAGATAACATTTATTGACCAAAATAATGAAGAAATGACGTCTGGTCCACCAGCGTAAGCCCTACCTGGATCAGGATAATTTAGCTATAGCGATCCACACTCTGGAAAACTCCAGATTAGACTATTGCAATTATCTCTACCCTCGAAAACTGTTCAAAAGTTGGAACTAGTGCAGAATGCAGTAGCTCAACTCCTGATGGGAGTCTCTGGCTAGACTTGCATCACACCACTCTTAAAGGATCTGCACTGGATACCTATTTGCTAGTGAGCCCAATTCAAGGTGCCGACACTAGCGTATAAAGCCCTAAACGGCTTGGGCACTGGGTATCTGAAGGAGCACCTGCTCCCATATAGACCTGCCCGGGCACTGAGATCTCAGGGAGAGGGCCTTCTTGGAGTTCCTTCCCTTTCAGAGGTACTAGGCACAGGGCCTTTTCTGTGGTGGCCCCTAGACCAGTGATGGCCAACCTTTTGAGCTCAGTGTGTTAAAATTCGCAAGAAAACCTAGCTTAACTCAGGTGCTGTGTCACTTCTAGAAATATCCATAATTCTTGCGATATTTGTAGCTCTAGTAAAAAGGTTATATTTTTGATACGTGTATTTTATTAAAAGCAAAAACAAATAATGCTTTACATCAGTGACTTTTGTTGCTGAATTTCGTTTGCGAAATCTTCAATTGCAAGTTGGTATTTCGTACACTTCAAGAACAAGCAAGCCCTACACGCTCAGGTGCCAGGGTGACCAGGTGAGAATTGTTCTTGTAAGAAAAGTTTTACTCACAGCATTTTAGTTATATTTTATCTATACGCTGCTGAGGAAAACTTTATAGTCGAAACGCATATGGCCGTTGACTCTTTATTTGTACATACTGGTTTATATTTATAGCTCGATTTTAGCTGTGGTGTTTGGTTTTTAAACCCGGTGTATTTATAACTTATTTGTGCTGCTTTGTTTGCAGCTGGATTTTCTTGATTTTCTTTTGAGTGCTGTGTATTTTACCATTTATATATTTTTCTATCAGTGGGATTATCTCAACCCTTTTAGTAATTATTATATTATTTTATTTTATTTTCTAGATATATTACCCCTGTTTGGTTTTTTTGCTCTTGGCATTCTTGGGTTCTATTAGGGATTTTTGGTTGTTTCAGGGCGACCAGGTGTGTCACCCAAAAGGGCTTGGCGTGTCACCTGTGACATGCGTGTCATGGGTTGGCCATCACTGCCCTAGACTCTGGAACAGCCTCCCTCTTGATGTTTGCCAAGCGCCTACACTGTATAGTTTTCGGCACTGGTGAAAAACATATCATTTTACCCAGGCTTTTGCTTCAGCTTCCTCGAGGTGCTGTCCTGTTAGGGAGGGAGGGTGAGGGTGGGAGGAAGGGGGTTATATTTTTACTTGTGATTTACTATTCGATAGGTTTTTAATCTCATTACAACCTGGGGCCATTTGGTATAGGGCATGGATGGATGGATGGATGGATGGATGGATGGATGGATGGATGGATGGATGGATGGATGGATGGATGGATGGATGTTAACCTTTTTTATTCCATGGACTCCTCTGCCATACAGGTCAAAATTCTGAATTGTCTTTACCTTAAACTGTGTTCCATCTGGAAGTTACCAGAGTGTGTCTGCCTAATCCAGAAAAAACCAAAGCACGCATACCAGATGAAGTTCAAAATGGGCAATTTTGCCCATCCATGGCAACTGAATCTCAAATGGCAGATATCAGAAGACTCATCAGTAGGCAGGATGATTCTCTATCACTTACTTTGAAGCCTTGTAACATTTAGTACAAGACCTAAACGGCCCTCTGAATTTCACAGTATTTTTGTTTTTCTTCCTAGAAAGAACAACGAATCTCACCCCCACTATTCTGGGTGTAAGAACTGCATGAGTTGATGAGATTTATCTGCAAGCAAACATGGGTAGGACTGTATTGAAGGAACCCAATGATGTCAAGTCAAATGTTGGAAACTTTTTGCCTCAGGAAGTTCGCTTTTTTCTTTTTCTGTTTAAAAATGAAATCAGTTGTGCTCAATCCACTCTTTACCCTCCAAGGTGGATTTATCTGAAGAAATACCTGGCACTTTCTCTTCAGTAACACTGCTATTTTCAGCCTGCTTATGCACATCGAGCAGCGTTAAACTGGCACAAGATAAGCCACCTCTGAAAATGGTTCCCGCCTATCGTATTTCTGATAGGCTTCTGGTGTTTTCAGTTCACGGAAGCCACATGATTTGCAGGCACGGGTGAGGGAAAAACTCGAGCCCTTATCAGAATTCTGTTTGTCAGCAAATTCCAAGGTCTGAGGCTGGCAACTTTAATGTTCTGAAGAGATAGGTAGTCGCCTTCTGTTCTACTTTGCCATTTTACAGGAACACTTTAAACTCACCTTATAGGCATGATACAGGGAGAAATATCCTGCACCCCATGCCTCGGCAAGGATTCTCTAGAGTGAACAGCTGCATTGGGGAACACAAACCTAAGTATTTCAAACCTAAGCGGCTGACAAAGCTTTCTATTCTTCTCCCCACAACGGAACACCCTGTGAGGTAGGTGGGGCTGTGAGAGCTCAGAAGAGAGCTGTGACTAGCCCAAGGTCACCCAGCTGGCTTCATGGGGGAGGGCGGAATCAAAGCCGGTATTCCCAGAGAAGAGTCCGGCTCCCTAACCACTAGACCAAACCATGCAAGCAGGACTAGTTCATTTGCTGTGGTGTGCCTTCAGAACTCCTGTCCTGAGCTTGAAGACCACATGACTGACCTTCTGCTCCCAGGCACATCTTGTGAAGCAAGTCTTGTTCTATGTTTAGACCATGAAATTAGCAAAGCAAAACAGCAAAGCTCGGAATGAAAAGCATGAATGAATGATGCACAGGACTTCCATGGATGCATAGGACTTCCTTGCCTGTTTCAAGAGGGTAGGAAACACCCAGTATATTCTACTGGGTGGAAACAATTTAGTTCTTAATAGGAAATAAATGAATAAATAAATAAATATAGGAGGAGTGCCTGATGTAAGTGTAAACTTGTAAACTCGTAAGAGCAAACTTGATTCTGGGATACTTTAGCTAAGAAAAAAGAAGAAAAATAGAAGAGTTGGCTTTTCTACTCTGCTTTTGTCACCCATTTACAGGGGACTCAAAGTGACTGACAAAGCTTTTCTATTCTTCTCCCCACAACAGACACCCTGTGAGGTGGGTGGGGTTGTGAGAGCTTGGAAGAGAGTCGTGACTAGCCCAAGGTCACTCTGCTGGCTTCATGGGGGAGGACAGAATCAAACCTGGTATTCCCAGATAAGAATCTGGCTCCCTAGCCACCAGACCAAACCGGCTCACAGGTGAGTATATACATTTTTAATAGACCAAACTAATAACTATTCAAAACATCGTGGGATCCCTGAGATGAGTGATAATGTACAGGGCAAAAAGAGTTTGTAGTAAATGGCTGGGACATACTTACATGCGGAACGTTGTTCTAAGTTGTAAAAGAGCCATAGCTTAAACCAGCCTCCCCCAAATGCAGCCTGAGGATCATCTACTTCTGTAGAAACAAGCAAGCCCTTGAAGTTTTTACAGAACCAACATGGTGACCACGGAACCCAGAGCTCAGCATGTTTGAAATATCAGGTTGAGACATTATTGCTCAGAAACATGCAACTTGGCACAGCTTGAGAGAACTGCAAACCAGTGCGGATGTGCCAAACATCTGTGGAGCTTTCATCATCGCAAAATGTACGCCAGCTTAGGTGGTTTGCAGCTTTTGGGAAAACATAATACCGCATTATAATTGTCTTGGAAACAGACGATCTGCCTAGATTATGCTCTGTACAAAAATATCTGTTTGACATACTGCAACGTTATTCCTGTCAACAGGATCAGAACTGTACAGAACAGGTGATGAACAAGACATGACAAGATGAGGAAAAGAAGTTACACAGCTGAGAACAAGGTTATTTTAGGAGATCTACTGATGTGAAGAACTTAAAGTATCCAGGGACAGACGCTTGTGCTAACATGCAATTTAGAACAAATTAATGCTTCAGTTTCAATTTGGTTAATGTATATCTACTTGCATATTAAAACTCTTATGTTTATATTTTCTGATTTCTAAATACAAATTAATGTTAGCAACCCAAACACCCAAAAACCTGGCTTTGGGATTTTTAGTTTTTTCAACTGTCTACAGTTACCGGTATTTACACAATAATACTATTGTCAGTTTTTGGCTGCACATAAAAACAAAGACATGTGTGCATGTGTGTACACATATATATATATATGTTTGAGTGCTAGGGATATGCATGAATTTTTTTGGGGGGAGGTATTGATTCATATTGAATTGAATGCAAGAAAAATTGTATTCATTCGAATAGATCCCCTTTCAATGTAGCAGGATTCGAATTTGATACAAATGTTTGATCCCATACAAATCCCATATGCTGAGGCTGAACTGTGCGTGTGTCTGCTACCTGGGCCTCCCTCCACCAAGATAAAAGGCTGAATGCTGAGGTGAGGGGAAGAAACATCTGCCTGAGCTGGACTGCGCGTGTGTCCACTACCTGGGCCTCCCTCCACCAAGATAAAAGGCCAAACTCCAAGACCCACTTGCTGTGTCCTTGTGCAGCTCCACCCTGCTTGGCATTAAGGCTGGTTAGAAGAGGATCATCCTGGCCAGCACTTGTTGGTGGCTGAGCTTGGAGAGGGGAAAGGAGGAGGAACCAGTATTGTTGCCTTTTTCCCCTCGCCCAATGTTTTATGTAATTTTCATAGTATATTATACCATTTATATATAATTTTATAATATATTATTTATTTAATGTATTAGTGTACTCATTGGATGTATGATGGATTACTTTGTATTTACTTTGCACTTTGTATTTACTGAGACTGATCTGTTATTTACTGAGATTGTTTTTTTACTTGTATTGATTTGTTGTATTCTTTGTATTTTTTTTCTGTTTGTTGTAAACTGCCTTGGGCAAAATTTTGTTTTTGGAAAGGCGGTATACAAATAAAAATGGAAATGGAAATATGAATGCATGTGAATCCCATACAAAGCTTCACACAAATGTGTCGAAACATTCTGCATTCAGCCAGATTCATACAAATTTCAAATGTTACAAATATCTGTGCCCAGCCCTAATATCTGCACAGAGAGAGAAAGAATATTCAAGATGTCTCAAACTGCAGAACAGAGTGGAAATATTTATCATACATTAAGAGAATTTCTTTCCCCTTCTTTGGACAGAGATGACTCGGCCACAGTTATCCATGCTCTGGTAACCTCTAAATTGGACTACTGCAATGCACTCTACATGGGGCTGCCCTTGAAGATGGTTCAGAAGCTGCAGCTAGTGCAGAATGAAGCTGCTAGATTGCTGACTTGGACAGCTAGCCGGATGCACAACACACTCCTCTTAAAAGAGTTGCACTGGCTGCCGATTCGCTACCGAACGCAATTCAAGGTGTTAACTTTAACTTATAAGGTCCTAAATGACTTGGGCCCCAAGTATCTGAAGGAATGTCTACTCCCATATTGATTGGCCCATGCCTTAAGATTTGGAGGGGAGGCCCTCCTGGTTGTACCAACAGTCTCTGCAGCACGGGGGGTGGGGCACCCAGGAGAGGGCCTTCTCAGTGATGGCCCCTAGGCTGTGGAATAATCTCCCCCTCAAGGTGCATCTATCACCTTCACTGTAAACATTTAGGAAGGCAGTGAAGATGCACCTCTTTGCCCTGGCCTTGAGTTAAATGGGGGTACACTTTCCCTTCCCATTTGCAGGCACTGTAGCTTTAAGATATACTGTTATTTTTTTAATATATTTAATTTTAAATGTTGTTCCCCACCCTGAGACCTTTAGGTATAGGGCAAGATAGAAATAGAAATAAAAATAAATAGTCCCAAAATATAAATTGGATATATAAGTTGGAGCTATAATTACACTGCATTTGAAGAAAAACACCTTGGGAAACAGGAAAAAGTGGGTAACAGGCTTTTCAGGATCTGCCTTTGGGAGGTTTAGGGTCCTCCAAACCCTTGTGAATCTAGAGGCACTAATCCTACAGGAAACAGGGGATTAGGTGAACAGTCTGCTTCAGATAGGGATAATTCCTCTGTGTTTACCCTGTCACTCCCCAAACCAAACAGCTCATAGTGCTGTAGAGAAATGAAGGCAAAGAGCTAAAAAGCCTATAAAAAGGCAGTTGGCAGAAGCAGATCTGTGTGGTGGGAGGAAACTATTGACCCTGCTGACACTGGGGCAGGTAGGAAGGTGCATTATGAAAAAGGGAAGGCTGTCTATATGAGGCTTTCCTGCTAGGCAATGAAGAAAAGGGCTGCAGAGAACACAGGGATAAGCAGCAAAGGGAACAAAGCAGGGTGGAGGAAAGGAGCAGAAACAGTAAGAGTGAACAGAAGGCAAACTCTAGGAAGAAGAGGGAAAAGGCAATATGGAGAAACACCAGAAAATGGCAACCAAAGCATTTCCTTCTGAATCTTGAAATATGCAGCAGACAATCAGGGGAGCTCCTCCGTGTCCCACCAATTAGAGAAATCTGCTGTGTGGGAGGGACTTCTCAACTGTGGCACCCCACTTATGGAACGCCCTTCCACTGGAGGCCCAATTGGCAGCTACCCTTCTAACTTTCAGGCGTCAAGTAAAGACCTGGCTTTTTATTGAGGCCTTGGGTGTTAATTCACTCTAGCACTACTTTCACTTTTAACGTTTTAACGTGTTTAATAGTGTTTTAATGGGGTATGTATTTAATATTTGGTGGTATACAGGTTTTTATTGTAAGCCAACCAGATATATTGGAATATGGGGCAGGAAGTAAATAAACAAGTAAGTAAATAAATAAATCCAACCATCCATCCATTCCTCCCTCCCTCCCCCCCCCCCCCGTGGGAATTTAAATGTAGCTAACCAAATTACAGTGGGTCAACATGAGTTAAAAGATGTTGACCACTTTACATATCTGGGCAGCCTCATCTGCAATAATGGAGACACAGATGCGGACATTCGTGTTAGAATTGGGAAAACCTCTGTGTCACATATGGCTATTATCATCAAGCTCCATATCCATTAAGTTACGGCTTTATGCATAAATCATTCTATCAACGGTTACATATGCATGTGAAACCTGGAAAATGTCAACAAAATCAGCACACATAAGCTTATTGTTTTTCATCAACGACGCCTGAGGCGGATTTTTAAAATAAAATATTACCACCACACCACAAATGAAGAAGTCTTATGAAGACGTGGCCTGTGTAGCCTGCATAAAATCATTGCCAAAAGACAACTATGATTCGCAGGCCATGTTCCATGGACGAAAAATGAGAAAATCCCCCAAACGGCAATGACGTGGGTACCACCAGGTGGCCATAAGAAAAGAGGAAGGTCACATAACACCTGGCGTCAAACATTTCCAAAAGATCTCAAACAGATTGGAGTTGTTGGAATAATCTCATTGCCCAATACGCTACTTAGCATGAGAGGAGCTAACTAACTAACTAAATAAATCATGCCATTGTAAAAGCTTTAAGACCAGAAACCACAATTATGGAGAAGATATCTGTCTGCCCTCCCATCTGGATCCTTGTCCATCTTGGCTTGTAAGAGCTAGCTGGGAAGAATCCACAGTAGGTGGATCTAGGACAGTGATGGCGAACCTTTTGAGCTCGGTGTGTCAAAATTCGCAAGAAAACCTAGCTTAACTCGGGTGCTGTGTCACATATAGAAATATCCATAATTTTGTGATATTTGTAGCTCTAGTAAAAAAGTTATATTTTTGATCTATGTATTTTATTAAAAGCAAAAACAAATAATTCTTTACATTTGCTAAATCTTCAATTGAAAGTTGATATTTCATACACTTCAAGAACAAGCAAGCACTACACGCCCAGGTGCCAGGGTGGCCATGTGTGTCACCCAAAAGGGCTTGGTGTGTCACCTGTGACACGCGTGTCATAGGTTGGCCATCACCGATCTAGGAAGTGGTGATCACATGCTGTGCGAGGGAGTGGTGTATCCGCTTTTGAAGACGCTCTCCCTGGACCCAGAGGTCTGTTCTTACTACTGCTCAACAGCTAATTTTCCATTTTGGGGAAAGGTTCTGGAGATTAGCACGGATTCTTGGAAGAAACTGATTAACTAGGCCCATTTGTTTGGATTCAAGCCTAGGTTAGGGTGGGATTTGTCTTGGTCACTCTTCTATGGAAATGAGAAAAAAAAAAAGGACTGTTGATCCTGTTTGATCTCTCAGGGGTTTTTTATACCATAAAGTCAAGACCACAGTCTCTTCTCACATCCCCTGTATGGAATGGGAGTTGGGGATACTATGTTATAAAGGAATGCTCTCAGAGAACTGTGCTACTCTGTGATGCTTAACTGAGGTTAAGCATTTGCATAGGTTGCCAATTGGCTTTGTGCCAGATTCAAATTTTTGTCTGGCATTCAAGGTACCATGGCCTACTGAATGCCATCTTGTAACCACCTGAAGCTAAGGCCTTCTCTGAATTTGAATTTGCTGCCAGAAAATGTGATAACAGGAATCAGCATAGTTAGCCTTAAGAAAGGTTTATCAATGGCTACTGGAATGGGTACACCTTTCAGGCTGTGGGGATAAGTAGGATGCCTCTAAAAGCCTTTTGCAGGAATTCAAGAGCAGGGTTGAGTTCACACTTAGGCCTCTGGCATGCAATTAGGCCAGCTCTGGTACAGCATATCTGCAGCAGAGTTGTCCAGGTGAACTTTATGCTTTGTCTTACTTGAGACATCTAGAACGGTGGTTCTCAACCTGTGGGTCGCAACCCTTTTGGGGGTCAAACTACCCTTTCAGAGGGGTCGCAACAAGTCTCCCGCCTTCCCGCCCCATCCTCATCTGAGCTGCCCCACTCCCGTGGTTGGGGGTCTCCACAACATGAGGAACTACATTAAGGGGTCGTGGCATTAGGAAGGTTGAGAACTGCTGATCTAGAATGTGAATTTTTTTCCTTTCCAATTCATTACCATAATATTGCTTTTTAAGCACCTGATGGCCTTATCTGTTTTTGGTGCGGTTTTTAATGGATTATTTGGATAGTGGTGCAAAATTTAAAATTACAGAGAACTACGACACATAAACATTGAGATAAATGAATATTTAAATTACTGTTTTGGCTGATCTTTTACAGATTCACCGAAAAGCAGTGAAGGAAATAAAATGCCTCTTTGAGAACTGGATACTGTGTATGAGTGTTACTCCAAAATCCTCCACTCAGCAGAACAGAAAATAGTCTAAGGACACACTTGCTTCAACTTTTATCACCACAGATCCACAGAACACAGTAGAGCATTCTTAACTTTAGGACAACTTTGCTTCCAGAAGGGGTGTCTGGTTCAGAATTTATACCTGATTCAGAACTTCACAAGAAACTTCAAACGTTTAAAATGGGTAGAAACATGGCATAAATAGAAATAGACTAAATACAAAGTGACAGGCATTTAAAAGTTGAAGACAGTTTGCAAACCTGCTATTACATGCGACTAGGAAAGGAACAGTAAAGTTGTTGATTCTAGTGTTTAACTTACTCCATCCAGGTTGTCTGGGTCAATATGCAGCTTTACAACCGTAACATCCCCATATAAGAACTTGCTTCCCACCGTAATAAAAGCAATGATTATGGGATTAACATGAAAGAATTTTTTTTAATAAAACAAACTCATCTAGAGACCCTGTATTAAAATATACTTCTACTCATCCTACAGCAGCTTTCTTAAAGGTGCAGCGCAAAGAGTTAATATGAAACTAGAACTGGATAGGGATGTGCACGAATGTTTATTTTGCATTCGAATTTGAGTCAAATCAAATGTCAATTTGATTAAAATGTTTAGAATCCGAATGCAGCAAAATCCGATTCAAATCTAATACATTCGAATCCATTCATTCGAATGTTAGATTTGAATCTGAAGATACGAATGTCGACCACATTTGTATGTGTTATATGCATCTGTGCGCATTTCATATGCATCCCGTTTTATCCCGTATGCATCCCGTTTATAAGCGCAAATGCGTAAGGATATGTATGAGATTCGTACAGATATGTATATAATACAAGCGTATCTGTACATTCGAATGTTTTGAATCATTCGAACGAATGTTTTGGAACATTCAAAATTTGTTCGACTGTTTAAATTCGAATGTGAAGACATTCTATTATGTCCACATTTGATCGAATTCAATTGAATTTTGAGTGTTTAGAACATTCATACACATCCCTACTGTGAGGGCTTCTGCTGGCCTTGGATGATGTTATCTCTTCTAAAAAGGAATGTATTTTATTCATGGCTTTTACAGCTGAGACTGGGAAATGATCTGTTGCTTTCTGAAACAAACAAGACTTCTGCTGCTTCCCACAGCTGCTTAGAAAATGTGCACAAGAGCAGCATTTGAACTTTGCACTGTAACAAAAGCTGCCATGAAAACGGGATAATTTAAGCTTATTCCATCTGAAACACTGCTTGTTCTTATGTGCAGTACTTATTCTTCATTGCCTCATCAACTGAAATAATTACTTTCTGACCATGGGTCTCAACGTTCAGCAAAGCAATATTCTACAGACCGACCACGCAATACACCCACAAAGGTTACATTAGAAATAACTTTCATCAGCTTTCATCTTGTGATTGTTGGCTGGTGTATGAATAGATGTATTTGTAATTTTCACTGCAATGAAGAAGCAACAGGGATTATAAATACACCCTTCTTGCATCCAGCCTGTGAAAGGCGGTCTAGCAACCTCCCTTCAAGAATGTAGGCTTTTTGAGTTGTCTTTCTTTGAAGGTTTCCCTTGCCAAACAAAAAGAGATATTTTCAAAAACATTACATGGTCAATTTTTTAAATAATAGCAGCAAAGTCCCAAGGGCCCAATAAAATAACCTCACTGAAGAAGATGCATTCAAATCCTGTAGGGCCAACTTCACTCCATTTGCCACTAGAAAGTATACAGTCAGACCCCCATATCCGCTGGGGATATGTTCTGGCTCCTAACATGGTGACTTGAAACCGTGGATAATCACAAACAGGCCTTCTGGTTCTGGGGTCGTGCAACCCCAGAACTGGAAGTGCTTTTGGCCTATTTTGGCCTCCGGAGAGCATTGGAATAGGCATGTGACACCACCAGACACCGCCTGCTCGCCCTCCTCCCACATGGCCCCTTACATTTTGGGATGGGCTCTAGTGGCGTCATGTGCCTATTCCAATGTTTTACAGAGGCCGAAATAGGCCTTCCGGAGACTGAAACAGACCTTCCAGTTCTGGGTGCTTTTCCCTTATGGCACCCATGGGGGGTGGGGTGCGGTGGGGCTGATCTGGTAACTGTGGTTAACGGAAACCATGGTTACCAAATCAGTGGATACGGGGATCTGACTGTATTTACTTGTGCCTACTATTTAGTTTGAACAGGGCACTGTTCAATCTATCAGTGAGTACAAATAGATTATGGGGTACCTAGGCTGCTTACTGTTACCCGCCTTGAGACCTTCGGGTATAGGGCGGGATAGAAATATAAATAATAAATGAAATAAATAAAATACTGAGGTCTTGCTACAATCTTGCTGGTTGCACAGCAGATGCCCAGTGGCACCAGACGCATTCTGACATGTTCCCACAACCAGGGCACCTGTGAATATTTTAGATTGTAATGCAGTATCAGTTCATCTTATTATTTCCTCACTTCACTTTTAAAAAAGTTTTATGGGCTCTTCTACTTTTTCACTTTCATGCTATTCTTTGTCCTTATCACCATGAGATTTCACAGGAATTATGGGAAATTGAGTGTAATTTCCCTGTGTTTGAAATATCTGCAGTTTTTCAGTAACTGCGGCAGGACCTGGAATATATCCCCCCGAGGATATGGAGGTCTGACTGTACTTTATGCAGAAAAAAACTGTTTTCCTTTCCAGTTTAATGGTTGGCTTACGAAACAACACAAGAGATACTCTGCTGTATCAGGCCACTAAACATCTAGTCCAGTACCTTGTCTTCCATAGTGGCTCACCACTAATGGCCGTCCCAAGCAGAAGATGAAAGTGAAACCCCTCACCTGCTCTTGTCTTTCCACAAAAGGCCTGTTTTCTCAACCTGGAGGTGGTACCTAAGCATCATCATCATCATCATCAATTAGCCATTAATCTACTGTCCTCCATGAATTTATCAACCTCTTCTTAAAGACATCCAGGCTACTGGCTGTCATCAATCACTCTTGTAATAGACTCCATAGTAAGGATGTACACAAATATTCGTAACATTATTTGTACAAATTCAGATGAATTTGGACATTCGCACATGAATCAAATGTTATGGTATTAGTATACCAACATTCAAACGAATACGAATGTTTCCAGACATTTGTATGAATAGTTTGGACATTCCTTAGAAAGGGGGTTTGGAAAAACGGAGTGCTAGTCACATCCGCAATGGATACAGATTGCATTCAACATGGATCAACAGTGGACTAAAAGTGGATTCAGGTCAGATTTGACATTTTCTGAGCATGGATGTGTTATGGATATATATCATTCATATCAGATACGTATTCATTTGTATCAGACACGTATTTCTTCATATCGGATAAGTATTTGTTTGTATCGGATACATAGTTGTTCGTATCTGAGATGCATAGAATATTCATACGAATATGTACGAATAGATTCGTATCCAATAGAATTTTACCACATTCCAATCTTACATCTTCTATGAAAGCATATACTCTTGCAAAGCTGGAAATTTGAATGAATTATTGTTTAGCAAAAAGAGGGCTTTCCCTAGACAGTTCTGAGTAATTTCAGTTGCTTCCTCATAACAATCGTTCATGAAGAATATGGAAACCTGACAAACTTGTTCAGAGCTCTTAATTTCAGACCAAGTATCGTATGCTTTAGAGTTCAATTGGGAAGCAAAACAACAACATCTTAATGTACTGCATCCAAAGTCACCTCTGTTCTAGCAAATACTTTTGTGTCAGAAAGTTTCTAGTGATCCTGTGACTCATCACCCCAAGGAACAGGTAGAAGGATTGATTCAAGCAACCATGTTTTAGTTATTCTGTAGTGCTACTAAGCTGTTAAGCTTCACTGTGACTAAAGCAATGGCTTCTGTTGTTCTATTTACAGGAGAACGTACAAGAATGCCCCATGGAAGGGAGTTGTGCCGTTCACACCAGTCAGTAGAGACAGGGCAGCCATTTCGTGGGTTTACCGAGCTCTGTGACTGACAGTTGGGGCGGAGCGCCAGAAGAAGCTCTGCCAGCCCGCCAAAACTGACCAATCAGAAGTGCAGAATCATGGGCTATAAAAGCGGGCAGCTTGCTGCATCCCTCGTCTCTCGTCTTGAGTAGAGGGGGATCAAGGGAGCGTTACTCTAAACTGCTGCATATAGGCCTCTTCTCTCGGGGGTGAGAGGAGAAGAAAGGCAGGACTCTCCTCTTGTGTAGAGGGAGATTGGGGTGCACAAGGGAAGTGTGTGTGTGTGAGTGTGGGATTCTCCACTCGGAGCCAGAGCGGAATAGCGCCCAAAAGAACAATATTGGGATTGCTGCAAAGCTATTTTTATTATTTTGGGAAATTATATTACTTCAAGTCAAAGAAAAGCCTGAGAGGCAAGGACTAAGAACTGATTGAGCTTACTGTGGAGCTTAATAGAGACTGTTGGCTCATAGTAGGGCTTGCTAACCAAACGGGACAGATGAGTAGTTTCTGTATCTTACTTTTCAAGTAACAGAAGAACATTCAAGTCAAACGTCAAACTTGCTTCTTTATTTTTCTTCTTGTAACAATAAACTAATAGTGTTTGTTTTACAACTGAGTCAGCTTGCTGCTTTATGGGAGTCTGATTCACCAATGTGTGTGTGTGGGGGGGATTGGCACACAGCCCCACCAGAGCTGGTAGGACCTGAGTGCTCAGCAGCTCGCTTTCTTTCTGTGTTGCTCTGCGGAGGACAAGGAGGGAGGGGCTGGGCTGAGTTGCCACAGGAATCTTTTCAAAGGCTGCTAGTGAGGCCCTCTTCAAGCTTATGGGACAGGATGCCAAGCTCAAAGAAATCAGCTCTGTTTGGAACTACCCAGCAAGGGGAGGAGGGTGTATAGCGCACTGATTCTTCTGAGCCTTGTAGCATCCCACTGCCAAAGGTGCTAGAGTCTGGGCTAGAGGCAGATGGGTGGATGACTCCATTCCAGAGCCCACTGGCCAAGTCTGTGGTGAGCTCTGAGTGACTGGTCTGATGTCCCTCTTTCCACCTTAGATGATGCCCACCTGAAACATACTGAAACAACCTGGACATACTGTATTGGTAACATTTTTATCTCATCTAAAGACTGGGTGGCTGTGATAAAGGAGTGCCAGACATCTTCATAGTGATCTTGAGAGTTTGCATGCCTCAAGATGGAAAGTTAAGGCTAGAATTGCAAATTTCCACCATTTGGAGATCTTAATTGGAGAGAGTGTATTTTGGAGTATCCAGTTTGGTATATTGCTTTTCATCATAGGAGACATAAATTTAAACAAAGATTACAAAGAGCTTGCTATAACTGCTCAGGATACTTGTAGAAGGAACCACAAAATCTGACTGCTTCAGGTCAAAAGCTCTGGAATTCAAATCTGCCCCCCCCACCTGCCCCCCACTATTTATAGAATCAGAATGCATGGATTGATTCCTTGCAGTCCACAGAAAAACCCTTTGATGACCACATGTAGTCTGGGTGCTCCTACATTAGACTATTCAAAGACTAACTCAGAAAGATCCAGGAGCCTGCCTGAAGAGGTAGCCCTTAATATCAAATAAACAGAGGTATGAAGGATAGCTAAATACCTTCACAGACTTGGGCCCCATTCTGACACAGGATTTAGTCAGGCTTGAAATCAGCTTGAGTTATCCCTGTCCTGACAGTTTGCAAGGGATCACCCGGTTTCTGCAGATTAAAGGTCCCAAAACGCAGAGAATCCCTATTTGCATTAAAAGTGGTCTCGCTGCTGGATTTAGAAATAATCCTCACTATTTAGCAATGGGAATGCAAGCAATTTTGGGGGGGAGGGAACAATGCTTTAGGGTCATTCTCTTTAGTTTTCTGATAAAATGATAAGCCGTGATTTTGTGTGCCCTAGTCCTTCCCCAGCTCTCTGCCATTATGTTCTAGATCGGGCTTCTGAAAGGGAGAGGGGAGGTGAAGAATCAACTGCAGTACCTAACACCGTAACAAAATCAGTGTAACAAATTAGCGGCTTCCTTCCTGGGGTTGTGAAAGTATTTGTGTTAGTTCCTGTGTAAACTACTTCCTCCCTATTTCCTTGCCATTTCACGCTGAACTGCTGTCATGATCCAGTGTAATTGTCAGCTTTTGTGTAAAAGCCTAACTACCTGATTCCCTCCCTCCCTCCCTCCTCTCTGCCATTTCATGCTGCTCTGATCCTTCGATCTAGCACAAAACACCAGAAGGGAAAGTGATCTTTCATCTTCTACTGCCTTGTTAACATGAGAAGCTGTGCTACTGTGGGGGGAGAAGCAGTGAACAAAAACTGCTGCCAAAGGACTCCATGATCTGAATCAGGGACAGGTTTATATAGGGAGTGGGGTTTGAATTGCCCGCCCCAATGAAGTCAGGGTATGACAGTGCCCAATTGCTGACTGCATGGGGGTGGAGAGAGGGACAGGGGTTTCTCCCCTCTGAGTCTGGATTACAATCTAACAGTAGGAACACAAAAAAACAGACCTCGCTGCTGATTACAGAAAAACCTGGTTTAAATCCAAATTAAATTGCCTAGTGGGAACCTGGACAGAGAGAGATCCATATGTTGGGTGGCAGTCCAATAATTTCCATTTCCTTACACATACTCTATCAAGTTCCCATATGTTGCTTAGTGACAAAGAGTCTACAGTATCTCCCATCTGAGCCGCTTTGACATTACAGGCAGCTACTGTGAGTTCACACTTCAAGGTCAGTCCCTTATCGTGGTAGGGAACTTTCCCTCACTATTCAGAAAACAAACTGAAAGTAAAATACACCTCAGGCTTTCATAATTTGTTTTAATAAAACAGTGAGGTACGTTACCAGCTGGGTACTTTGCACAGAGCAGCATACTGCAAACACTGCACTAAAGCTCACTACACGTTTGCTCATTAAACTTTTAAGGGCCAACAGCAAAACCTCTTCAGGACACTTACTTAAACCCTGACACGTGCTTGCTAAACTTGAGGAAGAAACGTAACACAGTCTTACTAATGTTTTTGTTCGGTAACACTGAGTTGCAGCTGACTCCTGGTTGACTGCCTGAGCTCTTCCATGGACACCTCTATGCAGATTTATTAGCAGAGATACAAAAGCGGTTTACCATTCCCTACTTCTGGGGAGACACTGGGGATTGAACTGGGAACTCATTGCTTTCTAGACAGTTTGCTCTACCACTGAGCTATGAGGAATGGGATTCTTTCCTGCTATTGAAGAATTAATCTTTTCGGGCTTTTCTCTGTTCTTTTCTGCAGAATATGAAGAAGGGTGGAGGAGCAAAAGGTATCGAGCAATTCAATTATTCTCCACCAGGCATGGTAAGTAAGACAGAAAAGGAAGAAGACTGGGGAAGAATCCGTCTGAAGCTTTCAAGGGAGGGAGGGAGGAGAGCCATTTATTTCCATGGATAAATTCTTTCAAAAATGGGAAGAGAAGAAAGTAAATTAACTCCAGCTTAAAAATCCCCTGGTTACTATAATCCAAGCCAATCACTGCATTCTCAGTTTAACAGGCCTATGATTTTTTTTTTATTGGTTGCCCAATGTTTAGCAAAAACACTAACACTCAATTAAATACAAGTGGGAACCGAAACTGGTGTTAAAGGTTGCTTGAGCTCTTTCAGAGAAGGATTCTAAGAACTGCATATTTTCTGACTCAGCCACGGGATAACACTCAATCAAACTTTTGCATTCAAGGCAAGTGTACTTTCTGCAAACTTACTATCTAGTGGCACAAACACAACACATCTGCTTTGGAAGCCTCTCCTGGCATCTCCTTTCTTCACGGACAGATTGCGTAAGCTACAACTGAGCTTGGATTTGCCTTACACAGGGTTTCAGAATGTGGAACAATCTCACAATGGTTCCTTGGAATTAAAGATACGCATGAATGTTCTAAACATTCAAAACAAACACAGCCACAATTTACTAACCATGTAAAAACAGAACACTGCTATAAAAAGTATGCTATAAGGAAAAACAGTATTTCTGTCTATCTATCCATCCGTCCATCCGTCCGTCCATCCATCTAGAACCGCTTTTTCTTTATTCTTTCTTTCTGATCCCAGTTAGAAACACAAATAATAAATAAAATATTCAGCAGACAACACAGCAGTAAGAGCGAGTCCAGAATCAGTAATCTCCCATTGCTGCCCTATTTTTACATCCCTTGGGATTCGTTAATCATGATGAAATCATGCTGGAGTAGAGCAGCAAGTTCAGCAAAGGCTGAGTGTAGACTATCTACAGAAGCCAAAGGTACAAAGGCTTGTTACTCCTTATCCAAATAATAGATAATTAGATATTCAAAGGTCAATGAAAAGACTTCAAAGGAAAGCCTTTCATTCTACGCACGTTCTACTAATATAGGAGTACTACTGCTTTCAATATATCCTTCCCTGAAGAATTTGGATGGCCTCCCTAATCTAAATCTTCAGCTGTAGACTTGTGCCCAAAAGTACTTATTTGCAACCGGTAATAAGATATATTGGGTTCTGGCAGAGAAGAAAGCAAGGAAACAACAGCTCTCAACTTCTTTAGCCTTCATCAAACCTAAGAGAAGCCAGAGAGGACAATGCCAGCTCACAGGCTTTAAGCCTTTTGCATCAGAGGGGCTGCAGTCACACCGACAGTTTAATTCAGCTCCAGTCCACTTCCCAGAACGAGAGAACCTCAGCAAACTGGCCAGTAATTTTCTTTCCACATTATCTATCTCAAAAGTGAATTGTCTGAGGCATTTAAAACTGAAGGATGACAGCTGGTCATTTTGCTAATGTGTTCTCTCACTCGGAAAGTGGCCTGAAGCTGGATTAAACCTTAAGTGTGACCACAGCCTGGATGTAACTCAGTTGCAGAGCAAACTGCCTGGAAAGCAGAGAGTTCCTAGTTCAATCCCCAACCTCCACTCAGAAGCAGGCAATGGCAAACCACTTCTGTATGTCTGCCAAGAAAACTGCACAGAGGTGCCCATACATGTGCCCAGGGCAAGTATTTCTTCACCCAGAGGTGAAGATTTTGGCTGCCAGAAGAGGTGGTAATAGCTACCAGCCTAGGTGGCTTTAAGGAAAGGTTAGACAAATTTATGGATGACAGATGTATCAATGTCTACTAGAATGGATGCCTCAGTACATCTTTCAGGCTGGGGGGACAAGAAAGATATTTCTAAGACCATTTGCTGGGATTCGAGAGCAGGAGAAGGTTTGCGTACGGGCACATACAAATGTTGTTGGCATTCATATTTGCAAATACGGGTTGAAAATTTGCACGAATAGATTCAAATGTATTTGAATCAAACGTGAATACATGAGAATTTTAAACATTCGGATCGATCAGAATTTTGGGATATTTGATTCAAATAGAATCGAATCCTGAAAATTGCATTCATGCACAGCCCTAGTTTCCTTGGCTTTTACAGCGCAATGGTTGCTTTTTGGCTATTGCCAAGACCCATCCATACCATTTTTATTTTATTTTTTACCTCAAGTGGAGACACTCCAAAACTTTTCCAGCTTTCCTGTTTTGATTACCCGGAAAGCTTTAGAGTAGCATTTTTCTTATTTTAAAAATGCTCACTAGATTCAACCATAGTTTTGGACTTGCAATGACAGCTCCCATCTGTGGGGTGGGACCTATTGAAATGGTCCGCCCTCGGAGACTTATGGAATCCGAGCGATTCTTGAATGCTCTTGGGGATTTCCCGGTTGGCATGACTGGCGCTCCTGTCGAAGCTCTGGTCTCTCTCTGGAATCGGGAGATGAGCAGAGCTATTGACACGATCGCTCCCAAGTGCCCTCGGCATGCCTGTGGAGCCCGGAAAGCCCCTTGGTATTCCATGGAGCTACGGGCCATGAAACAGGAAGGTCGACGGCTAGAGCGCAGGTGGCGTAAATCCGGCTGTGAGTCTGACCGAACACATGTAAGAGCACACTATTGTGCCTATCATGTGGCGGTGACGGCGGCGAAAAAGAAATTTTTCTCCTCCACCATTGCATCCTCAAGTAGCCGTCCAGCAGAGCTTTTCAGAGTGGTGAATGGTCTTATAAAACCTAGCACAAAGAAATTTAAGCCAGGACCAAATATCTGCTGTGACAAATTTGCAAAGCACTTTGAGGATAAAGTCGCTCAAATTCGTAGGGGATTAGATGCCACTATTAGACATAGCCCAAATGAGGTGTCCAGAGAACTGTCTGGTCCAATTTATTTGGATCAGTTTCAATTATTGCGGCCTGAGGATGCGGACAAGCTGCTTGTGGGGGTGCGGCCGACAACATGCTCTCTGGATCCCTGCCCTTCTTGGCTGATAAAGGCTAGCCAACAAGGCATGACCGGGTGGATCCAGGAGGTGGTGAATGCCTCTCTGAGGGAGGGGGTGGTCCCATTGGCTCTGAAACAGGCTGTGGTGCGCCCCCTCCTGAAGAAGACCTCTCTGGACCCAGAAGATCTAAATAATTATCGCCCGGTGGCTAACATACCTTTTTTAGGCAAGGTCCTGGAGAGGGCTGTCGCTGTTCAACTGCAAGCATGCTTGGAAGAAGCTGATTATCTGGATCCATTTCAATCTGGCTTCAGGCCCGGTCATGGCACGGAAACTGCCTTGGTCGCCCTGATTGATGACCTACTCCGGGAGAGAGACAGGGGGAATGCTACTCTGTTGGTTCTCCTGGACCTCTCAGTGGCTTTTGATACCATTGACCATGGTATCCTTCTGGAGAGACTACGGAGTTTAGGAGTGGGAGGCATTGCATGGCATTGGTTCCACTCTTATCTCCAGAGCAGATTCCATGTAGTGACTGTGGGAGACACCAATTCGACACCCTGGGAACTCACTTGTGGGGTTCCCCAGGGGTCAATCTTATCTCCCATGTTATTTAACATCTATATGAAGCCGCTGGGAGAGGTCATCAGGAGTTTTGGAGTGAAGTGTCATCAATACGCAGATGATACCCAGCTCTATCTCTCCATACCATCTGAATCAGGAGAGGCGGTTGAAGTACTTGACAGGTGTCTGGAGGCAGTAATGGACTGGATGAGGGCCAATAAATTGAAGCTGAATCCAGACAAGACAGAGGTGCTGTGTGTCACAGGGTCTCGGGTCCGGGTAGTTGGGAGACACCCTGTTCTTGATGGGGTTGCAATGCCCTGGAAGGAACAGGTGCGTAACTTGGGGGTACTCCTGGACTCCGCGCTGATGCTTGAAGCTCAGGTGGAGGCCGTGGCCAGGAGTGCCTACTCCCAACTGCGGCTGGTACGTCAACTGAAGCCATTTCTGGAGAGAGACGACTTGGCCACAGTTATCCATGCTCTGGTAACCTCTAGATTGGACTACTGTAATGCTCTCTACATGGGGCTGCCCTTGAAGACGGTTCGGAAGTTACAGCTAGTGCAGAACGCAGCTGCAAGAGTGTTGACCGGAACAGCTAGCCGGAGGCACATCACGCCGGTTTTAAAAGCGCTGCACTGGCTACCAATTCACTACCGAGCCCAATTCAAGGTGTTAACTCTGACTTATAAGGCCCTAAATGACTTGGGCCCCAAATATCTAAAGGAGCGCCTTCTCCCATATCGACCTGCCTGTGCCTTAAGATCAAGTGATGAAGCCCTCCTGGTCATCCCACCACCCTCATTAGTGAGACTGGTGGGCACCCAGGTAAGGGCCTTTTCAGCGATAGCTCCCAAATTATGGAATAGCCTCCCTCTTGAGGTGCGTCATGCCCCTTCCTTACAGATATTTAGGAAGGCGGTAAAGACCCACCTCTTTACCCTGGCCTTTGGCTAAGACGAGATGATTATATTCTCTTCCTTCCCTAATCACAGGCACTACAAACAAGATGAGAACTCATGGGAACAATAGGGAATGTACTGTTCTAAATTTACTGAACTTTTAAGTGTTTTTAATCTATATTTTATGTCTATATTGTTTTTAATTTACTTTTCATTTTTAATGTGTATTTTGTGATTAATTGGCTGTTACCCGCCCAGAGACCTTAGGGTATGGGGCGGGATAGAAATGTAAACAAATAAATAAATAAATAAATAATAAATAAATAAATCTGATCCAAGAGAAGATGTTTAGAAGATTTAAGGAGCCAGCAACAGCAGCAGAAACAGATATACTTGCTACATAAATCAAGAAATCTTATCAAATTGAGTACAGGCAGACCCCCGTATCCACTGATTCGGTAACCACGGTTACCGGATCAGCCCCCAACCTACCCCCCACAGGTGCCATAAGAGAAAAGCACCCAGAACCAGAAGGCCTATTTTGGCCTCCGTAGAGCACTGGAATAGGTGCATGATGCCACTGGAGCCTGACCCAAAATGTAAGGGGCGCTTGGGAGGCAGGCAAGAGGTGCCCGGTGTCGTCACACGCCTATTCCAACACTCTCTGGAGGCCAAAATAGGCCTTCCGGAGGCCAGAAAAGCACTTCCACTTCTGGGGTTGCACGACCCCTGAACTAGAAGGCCTGTTCGTGATTATCCATGGTTTCAGGTAACCATGGTCGGAGCCAGAACATATCCCCAGAAGATATGGGGGTTCCGACCGTACTTCCACGTTTCTCAGCATGAAACGCTTTAAAACTGAAGTTGTCAAACGTGAATTTGATGAAGCCTTATGAGTTTACATTCTTCCTTTTTTTGTCTTTCTCTCTTGAGCACAAATATGGAAAACCAGTACTTCGGGTAGAGAATAAGTATAATCGAGCCTAAATTGCAACAGAAAGACAAAGGAAATTTCCCTACAAATTAAGATATTCTCTGTGAAAGGCCCTCTGTGAGCCCAGCCCAGCCTGTTTATCTCAGCCTCCGAAAAGCAAGGTCAAGAGAGACCAAACTAGCTAAGCAAACATGCAGCCTTGAAATATACTTCAGCTTCAGCTTTCAGAGGCAGAAACACCTCACATCCGAGACCCCAGAAATTTTCCTTTTACACATGTCCCATCATGTAACAACATACGGATTACTCAGAAATATTCATAATTCCTTGCCAACTAGGAACCAGAATTATAGCACTATTTTAATTTCAGACAGCCAGTCATCAAACTAAACAAGCCTGGCACTTGGAAGAAGTACAAACTACCACCTTATTTTTAGATCACTCTTTACTGTAATCTAAGACTGGAAAGAGTTCTCTGTCACTTGTTTTCGGTCACCTCAGGTCAAAAATGTATCCTTATAGCTGATCCCCTGAAGGTGGGAAGTCAAACCTGATGTTTGAAGGAACTCCTATGACTCAGACTTAAAATCTCTGGATTACCAGGTAACTTCCTCAAAATCATTTTAAAAGAGACCTTTAAAAATGACTACAGCCAACATCTTACTTTAACCACACTTTAACCCTACAAGTGTAATGAAATGCAGAAAGGATCAGGGATGTGCACAAATAGTTTTTTGACAGTCTATTTGAATCGAATCGAATTAAATTCAATTTGAATCTTTTAAATTCAAATTTAACAAGATTAGATTCGTATTTACCAAATATGAATCGATTTGTTTGAATTTTTTATTCAAATCTGCACATACGAATGCCGACAATGTTCGTATGTGCCCGTACGCATCTTCCCCACATCCACACGTATCCATACACATCCGTACACATCTGTACACAACCCGTTTCCATCCCATACGGATCCGTGCAAATGCATATGGATGCAGGAAAGATGAGGATCTTCAAGTACGCATTGTGTACAAACCTGTACACAGATGAATGTCCGGATAATTTGAACAAATAGATCCAAAGTTTGAAATTCGATTTGAATGTTTACATTCGAATTTCGGGACATTCTATTAGAGTTCGAATGTTGAAATTCAGCACATTCGATTGGATTTCGAATGCCTACGAATATCTGTGCACATCCCAAAAAGGACCCATTTATTTTCTTCAATGAAACCTTCACTCACTGTGACCTTTTGAAAGTTCCCCTTGAAACATCAGCCAGGTCACCAGGCTGAACTCCTACCCCTCTGGACCCTCTTTCACATTCATGATCATGTACACTTTATAAACAAGCTTGCTCTCTGTTAAACACAGTTGCAACCAAAGCACAGGCTGGACTTTGAATCTGCATTGCTAGGGAAGACATTTTGTTGCCTAGAGTATCTTGTAAAAAATGCAATAGAATGGCAATCCTAATATGTTCAGACAAGGGAAACAGAAAGTTACCACTTTTTAATCACTGCAGAAGAGAGGCCAGGTAAATAACAGAACAGTTCAAACGTTTATGTTACTAGTTTCTTAGTTACCTCCACACGTTAAAGCAAAGTATCTAAAATACTTCAATACATTTAGTGCAGCGGACTTTGCAAACTGTACATATAAAGCATACTGAAAATGTGCTGAACATGTATGCCATCTGTAATCTCTGCTTTTCTAAACATATTCCAAAGGAACCATCTTTTTTCTTGCACGGATATGAACAACGAAGTCGAGAGAAAGGGGCAAAAATAGTATGGAATTTTAAACTTGTTTTCCTGTGTTTTATAGTGTTAGACTATATAGAACAGGATCGTCCGGCCAATAAAGGCAAAGAGAGCAGCAACCACTTTATTTCAAGATTGGCTAACATAAACCACTGCGCATGCAAGTTTTCACGTAGGTTTGCTCGAAGTGCAGATGTTTCGTGTCTCGCCTACCATCAGCACCACCTATTCTGATTTCAGCACTGTTCTTTTGAACATTTCTTACCTTCTGCCTCACCAGTCCCTATGGAAACCAGCTACCACCGATATAAAAGTGTATATATAACACAGGTTGTGGCAAAAACACATTTATTTTGCCTTTAGCTCCTGACAAAAAAACCTTTATTGGGCAGTCACAAATGTCTATTTGATCCACAATTAACTATTTACTGGTTTGAAGCACATCTGAAACTTTCACACATCATTCATACATTAGATCGATACTGTGGGTTTTAGCATTTATGCGTCAGCGGAATGTTACAGCTGTGAGATTTTCTTTCCACATGACCAAACAAAAGTATAATGTGAAGCTCAAGGTGAACTATTACTAAACTTCTTCTGCACTAATCCAGCCAAATGTGCAAGTATAAATAAACGAATATTGCACTACAATAGTTAATTTTACTGGAATAATATCCTGGTAAATCTGTAATGGTAGCACCATGATCACACCTAGCAAATAGGTACAATTATGAAATAATGATGGGCTTTTCATCCTGTCTGGACAGGATCTGAGTATTAAGTTGATATATAAAAACATAACAAAAAAAGTGCTGCATATACTTATCATTCTAAGAGACACAAAACAGAGATGAAAGACTCATCAAGGAAAGTCATCAACCATTTGTCCAAACACCACATACATAAATTTGTCAAAATAATTCTTAAATAACCCATAGCATACACTGCTACTAGAAGAAGAGTTGGCTTTTCTACCCCACTTTTCTTACCCATCTAAGGAGATTTAAAGTGGCTGAAAAAGCTTTTCTATTCTTCTCCCCACAACAGAACACCCTGTGAGGTAGGTGGGGCTGTGAGAGCTCAGAAGGGAGCTGTGACTCGCCCAAGGTCACCCAGCTGGAATCATGTAGGAGTGCAGAATCAGTATTCCCAGATAAGAGTCCAGCTCCCTAACCACCAGACTTAACTATCCTTCCACTGAGGCTGAGTGAGAACCTCACAGTTGGTTTGCCCAAGATGAGAATTCCACATCTAGGCTTATGGACAGACAATCACTGTACTCTGCTTCCAGAAGGATAAGGCAAAGTGAAATACTTGTCAGTTTCACCTTATAGAGTGTGGTCAGACATTGTAGGGGTAATCTGTATTGACGAGGAATGAGATTCAACCACATGTTCTGGTCGTTCCCCTATTTGTATTATAACACAGACTCAAAACAAACGTGCTTGTTCTCACTCATTTTCCCTGCTAAGCATGAGCAAACTACTTTCTTCTCTCTACCCCTCACCAAATTCTCCTCCCTTTGTGGTCAGGGGCTGGATCCAGCTCCAGCACGCCAACTCCACCGGCCATATTTCCCTGCTGCCACATCAGGACATGGATTCCTTTGGTGGCGTTGCTAGTCAGTCACCATTTGTTCCTTCTTCTCTTCCAGCCTGTATTCACCCAAGTACAACTTCAATTCCACGTCTACCACACTGTACGGCTCCTTTAAAGCTCGCTCTCAGTTTCTTTTCCTTTGCAATTCTGAAGCAGCGCCCAGTGGAGATGTCGCTCTGAGTGAAAAGAGGGAAATGTGTGAGGGGATCTATATTCATGGTAATGAGGTCAGTGGTCAGCAAATGGCGTCCACCTCAATTCCTACTGAAGAAGAAGAGGAAGGAGGAGAAGGAGGAGAAGGAGAAGAAGAAGAAGAGAGTTGGCTTTTCTACTCCTCTTTCATCACCCATTTGAGGGGAATCAAAACAGCTGACAAACCTTCTGTTCTTCTCCCCACAACAGAACACCCTGTGAGGTGGGTGGGGCTGTGAGAGCTCAGAAGAGAGCTGTGACTAGCCCAAGGCCACCCAGCTGGCTTCATGGGGGAGGGTGGAATTGAACCCGGTATTCTCAGATAAGAGTCCGGCTCCCTAACCACTAGACCAAACTGGCTCCCTAGACCAGTTGTGGCATACGTTCCACAATGAAGTTATGTGTTGCTGGTTGAAAGGGACTGTGTCTCCAAACCAGAACATATGAAGCATAGCCTAACAAGCACACAGCCCTACCTCCTGGCTATTCTTGGAGAAGACTGATAGACTGTTTTACAGTGCTCATGCACTGCCAAAGGAAAATGGAGGATGTTATGTTCTTCTCTAGTCAGGGACATGAAAGGTGGAGGCACACATTTTGAGAGTGGAGTGTGGTGCCAGTCAACTGTGGAATGGGCTGTTGCCCTAGGCAGTCAAAGTGTAACTCCTACTGTGGCTTCTCTTCTGCTAAAAGGTGCAAAAACAGGACAACATGGTAGAAATCAGGAAATATATACCAGGTCCTATGCTCTTTCCCCATTCTAGTAATGACATTCTCACCTTCCTGAGTAAAACACCCACAACAAAGTCTGCCATTGAACAGCAGGAAATGGGGAGTGTTATCACTGTACAGCCAGAAAAGTCTGGTTTCCACCCAAAATAGTCTACTTTCACGTTCTCACTTTGCAAAATAAAACTGTGTAACAATCTAAAACATGCTCAGAATTCACTTAATACAAATGCAAATAGTCCAAAGTTGTCCAGTTTAGCCCAGAAAAACAACAACAAATAACAGAAAGACGTTATTACATCACAAAGGTTGGAACTTAAAACAGCCTGGAAACTGACTAAATGCTGCATTTGACCAGATTAATATGGGGTGTTTTTCCACTGTCAAAAAGTACCCATTTTTGCACCCATTTAGGACCCATTTGGGTGTGAGCCGGATGATTCCATTTCCACCACGGCACCCATTTGGGACCCGATTGTTTTCCACTGCTGCTGGGGAAATCCAAATCTAATGGGTACATTTTGGCCTTTAATTTGGATATTCTGTAGACCCCATTAATGGGGTCTACAATGGGGTCTTCTACCAGAAAATCCGGATTAAAGGGAGCCTGTTTCCACTGGAAACAGGCAATGGGGTCCAAAGGAGGCTAGGGGGAGGGGATGCACCCATTGGGGTCCCTCTAAACCTAGGCTCCGAAGTCACTTTGAAGTCACTTCAAAGTCATTTCGAAGCCACTTCGAATTGACTTCGAAGTCATTTCGAAGTCTGTGCAAAATAGCTCCGGAGTGCCTTTGAAGTCTGTGCTGATCTTCGGAGTGAACTTCGGAGTGACTGCGAAGTGGCTCCGAAGTGACTCCAAAGTCATTTCGAAGTTCACTCCAGAGATCAGCACAGACTTCAAAGGCACTCCGGAGCTATTTTGCACAGACTTCGAAATGACTTTGAAATGACTTCGAAGTCAATTTGAAGTGGCTTCGAAGACTGCACCCTCCTGCCCCCCGAAACACCTGGGGTAATGGACCGACCCCTTGGGGGTCGATCCGGATTCCCCACATGGGTGCAAAGCTGCTTCCACAGCAGGGGTGTTAGCACCCATTGCTAATGGGTGCTACACCTCCTGTGGAAACACACTGGGTGCTTCCCTTAATCCGGTTCTACTAGATCCGGATTAAGGAATGAACCCATTCCTTAGATCCGGATCTTCTTAGATCCGGATCTAAGGGCTGCAGTGGAAAAAACACCCCTGAACTGATGTAGGGTTGGCTGACCCAGAAGAGAATTGCATATATAAACTTCGCAATAAAGGTATTTTATTTTTCAGCGGAACAGTTTGTGCAGAAAAAGGCAGTTACAACTTGAAGCCTTTTTACCGCCATCCCTGGTTCATTCTAGGAAAGGGTCCAAATCTGCCTCCAGATGGCAGCTGGAGACAGCGAAAGGAAGCAGTAATGCGGGGGTCTTGCTCCCTGACTTTACACCTACGTGACTACCTTCACACACACTGGATGCAGCTGCCATCACTGCTCCATCTAGAAAGCTAAGTGAGAACCTTAAAAAACGCTACAGCTGGAAAACCTGTGACCAGCGGTGGGTTTTCCAGAAACAGTTAAAAGCACCTTTTAGGGGTGAAAGAGTGGGGCGCTATATGTGTTCCATCTGAACGGGACCTAAAGATGCTGCCTTATTCTTGCTCTACCAGAACACTTTGACTTGGGGAGTTATTTTCAATGGTGCTCTTTGAAAATCAGGGGCCAGGGACGGGGCTGGCACGTCCTGTCCTGATCCCGTGGCAATCCATCCCAGTGGCAATCCAACCCATTGGTTTCTCCCAATTAATTTGCCAACTTTCCTCCCTCAATTAGTCACAGGAACAGACAACTCCTAGCTTGAGAAGGAGCATTTATAGTCAACTCCAGGTACTCCCTGGGTATTTCTTTTCATGGTCTTCCTGATGTCCTTAAGCTAAGCAACATTATGTCACAGGGGACAACCCAATGAATTGAATCTGAATTCGACTTGGAGCATCCCCATGCAAAGCTCCCAACATGCGGCTTTGGTTAGCTTTTTAGCTGGCAGGCAAGCAGCTTCTGAAGTTTCCCAAAGTTAAACTGCCTCTAAACATTGTAGCAGCTTATGTTAGCTTTTTAGCTGGCAAACTTCAGAAGCTGCTTGTTAGTGGAATAAGCTAACCAAAACCGCTACAATGTTTAGAGGCATTAGCAGAGAAGCGTTTCTCCACTAAACTGCCTTTAACGTCAGAAGCTGCTTGCCGGCAATCAGGGAGCGGGGGTGGAATAAGACTTGCAGGAAGAGGCTTGTGGGACAGCAAGGGCCAGATGACCCCCCTCATCGCTGCATCTTATTGGGCGATCAGTTCTTTTACGTTTGCCTGGCGATCAGATCGCAGAGAGAAGAGGCTCGTTTCTGTTTGATCACTGTTTAATGCCCAGCAGTTGCAATCGGGGAAGGGGTGTTGGGTGGGATTCCCTGCCCTCACTCCTATCAGGAGAGGGGGGTGGGTGGAGAGAAAAAGATGCGGTTTCCCAATGCAGGGGTTTAGGGCAGTTTGCACAGGGACAGGTGTATTTGACTTGAGCCCGCACTTTTGTCAGTTGCATGGGGATGGGTCAGTTCGAACTAGAATCCGTATTGGGAATAACCCAAATCCATCCCAAAGTAAATGGAGTGCATGGGGATTCAGCCACAGAGTGCTGCCAGTGTATTTTCATCAGGCCTCTGCAAAATGGCTTTCCTCATAAAGCAATCAGGAGGCCAAACTTAGTAACTGCTATAAAAATTGTCATCCTTTACAAACCCTTATAATTAAAAGTGATGATGCATATACTTGTGAAAGCTCAGCCTTATTTATACCAGACTACTTCTTAATGTAGCTATCACACAGCCTTCTCACTTCCTAATCAACAGTTTTCAATGTTAGCTGAATTCCCCACCGCCACCCCCCTCCCCCCGGAAGGCACAGGAGGCCGTGAAAGAAAATGTGCAAAATAAACTTCAGAAGAGAAGTTTGCAGATGCTATTGTTTTAATACATGGTGCTATTGTTTTAATAATGTTTGATTTTAAATGTTGTTACCTGCCTGGAGACCTCTGGATATAGGGTGGGATAAAAATGTATGTATGTACGCATGTATGCACATATGTACGTATGTATGTATGCATACATACCTTACCTACTGCTAAGGGGTGGTCCAGCATCCAGACTGCAGCAGCCCCCTGTAGCTTCCTGCTCAGGGAGCTGCAAGACATCTGTGGGGCGCCCACAGTCACATGGGGTGAGGCGTGCATCACATAGGATGGGGCAGCCAGCAGGAGCTCAGCTGCACTTTTAGCTCTCATTGGCTCTTCTCACTGTCCCGTCCAGACTGGCGGGACGCTTCGAATTTACTTAATGCTGCGCAGCGAGTGCTGCTATGTCAGCATTAAGTAAATTCACAGTAGTTTCGCTATAATTCGACGCCAGTGCGAAGAACGGGCCGTCGCGTGTGACGGCTCGATCTTGGCTGCGCATGCCAAAGCACAACATCCAAGACGTCTGGATGCGGCCTAAGTAAGCAAGCAAGTACATAAGTAAGTACATTCATACATTTATTTTGCAACTTCTCTCACCATTTCTACTCTTTTGACGCTGCGCTCTGAGAAAATATAGGGTAGTGAGGATAAATACTCAAGACACTGTGCAGTTGTCTCTCACAACTTAAGTCAAGATCTGGGCACAAATGTAACTGCAGGAGACCTAAGAAGACCCCTCCCTCCCCCAACTTTAAAGTTAATTAGAAAATAAACCCTTGGAATACAGGAGTGTCATATTTCATGGTACCCAAATACCAGTCAGTTGCTGTGAGCCAGCATGAATGCATATGTAGCCAAGGTTAAGCACAAGCTGCTGCCCCCCCCCCCAGCCTACGGTGGCTCTACAGGGACAAGAACTGCCTCAGAATTAACTCTTCTTTAATGGACCCCCTGAACCCTGAAGGAAAGCCTCTCCCTTGGAGACAATGTCCCAGGTGATTGTGAAGACCCCGAGATAAGGGGTTGCTATGACAGCTGTGGCCACACCTAAGGTTTAATCCAGCTTCAGTGTGGTAAAACACATCAGCGAGTGGCCAATATTTTCTTTCCACAGTATCTCTCCTGAAGATTAATTTTCTGAGTTATTTAACACTAAAAGAAGAAGAGTTGGCTTTTCTACCCTGCTTTCCTCACCCATTTAAGGGGACTCAAGGCGGCTGACAAAGCCTTTGTATTCTTGTCTCCATAACAGACAGTCAGGTAGGTGGGGCTGTAAGAGCTCAGAAGAGAGATATGACTAGCCCAAGGCCACCCAGCTGGCTTTGTGCAGGAAGAAGAATTGGCTTTCCTACCCCACTTTTCTCACCCATTTAAGGGGACTCAAGGCGGCTGACAAAGCTTTTCTATTCTTCTCCCCAAAACAGACACCCTGTGAGGTGGGTGGGGCTGTGAGAGCTCAGAAGAGAGCTGCGACTTGCCCAGGGTCACCCAGCTGGCTTCATGGAGAAAGAAAGAGCTGGCTTTTCTACCCCACTTCTCTCACCCATTTAAGGGGACTCAAAGCAGCTAATAAAGCTTTTCTGTTCTCCGCCCCACAAGAGCCCCCCTCTGTGGTGATGAGTGGGGCTGTGAGAGCTCAGAAGGGTGCTGTGACTAGCCCAAGGCCCCCCAGCTGGCTTCATGGGGGAAGGCAGAACGGAATCTGGCATTCCGAGATAAGAGTCCAGCTCCCTAACCTCTAGACCAAACTGGCTCACTAACCACTAGACCAAACTGGATTAAACCTTAGCTGTCACACAGTCAAGCTTTAATCCAGCTTCATTCCACCTTCAGAGCAAGAAAACACCGGCACAGTGGCCAATAATTTTCCTTCCACATTATGCATCCCAAAGGTGACTTTTCTGAGTTATTTAAGCCTGAAAGAAAACTGCTCGTCACTTTGCTAATGTGTTCTCTCGCTCTGAAAGTGGACTGAAGCTGGATTAAACCTTAGGTGTGACCACAGCCAAGGTTTAATCCAGCTTCAGTCCACCTTCGAGCGAGAGGACACCTCAGCAAAGTGACCGGCGGTGCTCTTTCCACATTATCGACCTCAAAGGTGAATTTTCAGAGTCCTTTAAAACTGAAGGAAAACTGGGGGTCCGTCTGCCGAGGTGTTCTCTCGCTCTGAAAGCGGGCTGAAAGCTGGATTAAACCTTCGGTGTGACCCCAGCCGAAGCGCGACAAGAAACCAGAGTCTACCGCGACGAAAGAGGGAAACCCAACCGACCCGCGGCAGAAGGGGGAGAGCGAGCAGCCCAATGTCAGCAGCGAAGCGACGCTCGTCACCCGCGGCGGACTCTTCCCCCGGGGCCCGCTGAACGTCTGAACGCGCCCGCCGCCGAAGCGGCTCCGAGGGACGCGACGCCGCAGCCCGTCCGGCCCCCGCCGCCACTCACCTCTGCACGTCGGGAAGCAGCAACAGCAGCACTTCTCGAGGAGCCAGCCGAGGCAAGGCGTGCGGGCACACGCGTGTCTCCCGCCGCCCTTCATGCCGCCGCCCCTACCTCGGGGCTACGCGCGGCATTCGGGCTCCTCTGGCCGGGCCCCTCCGTCCAAACGAGCCTTACAGAGAGGGAGGAGGAGCCGTCGGGAAAGAGGCAGGACCGACTCGCACCGGAGCCCAGCGGCGGCTTTGCTCGTGGCTTTGCCTTCTTGCAAGACCGGCTTGGAGGAGGAGGACGAGGACGAGGAGGACGCGTCAATTATGCAACTCGGACGAGGAGGAAAGAGAGAGAGAGAAACACACACCTACTACTACGGCTCGGGAAGCCGTCCTCTCGTAGCGAAAGCGTTGCACAAGGCTCTCTTCCGTGTGTTCGGAGAAACAAACGGCCAAGTGAACAGAATGACTGCTGTCTCCCTGCCTGGACGCCAGAACTTTTGCATTTCGCATGCAGGATAATCGATCAGATACAAGGCTGCCTTCATTGCTTTCCTTGGCGGAGGGTAAAAGGAGCATTGCTCGGGAGTGGAAACAGCATACCACCCCTGGGTCTAGAGTCTTATCTGGGAATTCTGCCCTCTCCCACGAAGCCAGCTGGGTGACCCTGGGCTAGTCACAGATCTCTTCTGAGCTCCCACAGCCCTACCTACCTCACGGGCTGTTGTGGGGAGAAGAACAGAAGGTTTGTCAGCCGCTTTCAGTCCCCTTAAATGGGTGAGAAAAGCGGGGTAGAAAAGCCAACTCTTCTTCCTCCTCCATGAAGTCAGCTGGGTGACCTTGGGCTAGTCACAGCTCTCTTCGGAGCTCCCATAGCCTCACCTGCCTCACAGGATGTTTGTTGTGGAGAGAACAGAAGCTTTGTCAGCTGCTTTGAGTCCCCTTAAATGGGTGAGAAAAGCCAACTCTTCTTCTTTCATTGGCTACATGGGGTCACAAAATTAATAGAATCTGCTATAACCGAATTGATTACAGTTCAGAGGAATCAATGGGTGTTTTTCCACCGTGCTCCTTTAATCCGGATCTAAGAACATCTGGATCTAAGGAATGGGTACATTCCTTAAACTGGATCTAGTAGATCTGGATTAAGGGAAGCACCCAATGTGTTTCCACGGGAGGTGTAGCACCCATTAGCAATGGGTGCTAACTTACCTGCCGTGGAAACACCTTTGCACCCATGTGGGGAATCCAGGGGTGTTTTTCCACTGTCACTAGAAGTACCCATTAAGTACCCCATTAATGGGTACGTAATGGCATTTTTGTATCCATTAATGGATACTTAATGGGTACTTCTAGTGACAGTGGAAAAACACCCCAGATTGACCCCCAAGGTGTCTGTCCGTCACCCCAGGTGTCTCGGGGGACAGGGGGGTGCACTCTCCGAAGTCCCTTTGAAGAGATCAGCGCAGACTTCGAAGCCACTCCAGAGTCCCTTCGGAACGTCTCCGAAGTGAGCGCAAAACAGCCCTGAGGGTGATTTCCTGCGATGTCAGCGGGAAATAGCTCTGGAGCGCCTCCGAAGTCTGCACTGATCTTCAGAGAGAGCGGCAGCGAGACTCTGGAGCCTTTGCCGATCGCTTTGGAGGGATTCTGGAGGGAAGTCCGCACGGTCTGCGCTAATAGCGAACAGACCGTGCTGACAGCTTCAGAGCCTGAAGCTGATCTCTCTGAAGTGACTTCGGAGTCATTTCGGAATGATTTCAAAATGACTCCAAAATCACTTTGAAGCTGGGATTTCGGGGCTCCCCCCCATGGGTGCAGCTCCTCCCCCTAGCCTCCTCTAGACCCCATTGCCTGTTGCTCGTGGAAACAGGCTCCCTTTAATCTGGATTTTCTGGCCGTAGACCCCATTAACAGGGTCTACAGAAAATCCGGATTAAAGGCTGAGATGTACCCATACGATCTGGATTTCCCGAGGTGCGGTGGAAACAAATGTGCCCCAAAAGGGTGCCGTGGTGGAAATGGGGTAATCCGGCTCACATCCAAATGGGTCCTTAATGGGTGCAAAAATGGGTACTAACTGAACATGGAAAAACACCCAATGTTTGGGAAGGAAGGGAAAGTGTTCCCATCAAGAAGTATGGAGTCCATTGTTGGGAGTGATTGAAATATCCAGGGGAAGAATATGCTTTATCACAGCATGTCATTGAATTTCTATTGCAATAGCAAACTGGGAGCGGGAAATGATGATGATAATAATCAATGGGCCTACTAATGACTATCATAGAAGAAGAGTTGGCTTTTCTTCGGCACTTTTCTCACCCATTGAAGGGGACTCAAAGCGGATGACAAAGCTTTTCTATTCTTCTCCCCACAACAGACATCCAGTGAGGTAGGTGGGGCTGTGAGAGCTCAGAAGAGAGCTGTGACTAGCCCAAGTTCACCCAGCTAGTTTCATGGAGGAAGAAGAGTTGGCTTTTCTACCCCACTTCTCTCACCCATTAAGGGGGACTCAAAGCAGCTGACCAAGTTTTCTATTCTTCTCCCCATAACAGAAGACCCTGTGTCTGGGAGGGTCTGTTAGAGTTCAGAAAAGAGCTGTGACTCACCCAAGGTCACCCAGCTGGTTTTGTGGGGGAGGGCAGACTCAAACTTGGTATTCCAAGATAAGAGTCCTCCCCCCTAACCACTAGACCAAACTGGGTAATGTATCTCTGCTTGTGATAAGTGTTTATCTTGTTCCTGAAGTTGATTAGCTTGATAGTTAAGGTTGTTGACTGTTGATACTTGTGAGTTTGTAGTTCAGTGTTTTTGTAATGTGCTCTACTTGAGGCTACCCTTGAAAACTGGTGGGAAGTTGGAACTGGTGCAGAACCTAAGCAGCTTGACTTCTGAAGGGAGTCTCTGGCTAGACTCACATCACTCCTGTCTTAAAGGATCTACACTGGTTACCTATTTGCTACTGAGCCCAATTCAAGGTGTTGACACTTATGTATGAAGCCCTAAACAGCTTGGGCTCATATAGACCTGCCTCGGCACTGAGATCTCAGGGAGAGGGGCTTCTTGTAGTTCCTTCCCTTTCACAGGCATTAGGCATAGGGACTTGCAGGAGGGCCTTTTCTGTCATGGCCCCAAGACTCTGGAACAGCCTCCCTCTTGAGGTTTTCCAGGCCCCTACATTGTATAGTTTTTGGCACCTGTTGAAAACACGTGTTTTTACCCAGGCTTTTGCTTCTTAAACAGCTTCCTCAGAGTACTGTCCTGTTAGTGGGGGTGGGGGAAAGGGGTTGTATTTTTAATTGTTTTACTATTCTGTGTGTTTTAATTTCATTGTAATCTACCCTAGGACTATTCGGTGAAGGGCGGGATATACATTTTCTAAATAAAATGAATAAATAAATGTTTCCTTGTATAAAATGTATCCCACTTTTCTCACCCATTTAAGGGGACTCAAAGTGGCTGACAAAGCTTTCCGTTCTTCTCCCCACAACAGAATAAGGTAGGTGGGGCTATTCTCCTGTGAGATAGGTGGGGCTGTGGGAGCTCAGAAGAGAGCTGTGACTAGCCCAAAGTCACCCAGCTGGCTTTATGGAGGAGGGCAGAATCGAACCTGGTATTCCCAGATAAGAGCCTGGCTTAGGCCCTAGGCCAGCGGCAGCAGTGACTGCACTCCTTCAGCTGGCTTCTTCTATTATTATGCTCGGTGAGTTCTCGATTTTAATCCAGCTTCAGTCTGCTTTCATAGCAAGAGAATGCATCAGCGATGTGGCAAACTAATTTATTTCAGCATCTTCTAACTCTGAAAATCCACCTTTGGGTGAACTAATGTGGAGAGAAAATGACAGTTCACTTTGCTGATGTGTTCTGCTCTGAAAGTGGACTGAAGCTGGATTAAAATTTAGGTGCGAACGCAGCCCAAAAGACAAAGCATTTCACAGCCTGAACCAAAAAGTCTTGCTAGCTAATTGGTTGAGAGTCAAGGTTCCTGTGTATAATGCCTCGAGAGCATCCTTTACGCTCTGAGTCATGGGGTGTTTTTCCACTGTCACTAGAAGTACCCATTAATGGGTACAAAAATGCCATTGGGTACTTAATGGGTACTTCTAGTGACAGTGGAAAAACAACCCTGGATTCCTTGAGGTTAAAATAATTTTTCTATCAAGCCAGTTTTAGAGAAAAAATGGACTCTGTATCTTTGAGAATATGAAAGAAACTCTGGGAAATTCCTGGGCTTTTTCTAATTCTGTAGTGAGTTCAGTTAGTGTAGTTTTGAGAAATAGATCTAAGAAAAGCAATCTCTTTTGATGAGAAAGTTGGTTCACAAGAAGAAGAAGAAAGACAATCTACAGAGGAAGTGAAGTATAAAAAGGGACCTTTTGATGAGAATTCTAAATCCTTTGTTTGTACTTGTGAAACTGTGGATTAGTAAAGCTTATAAAAACAGAAACCTTGTGGGCATTTCTCTGTTCAGGCTGTGTTCCTAAGGGCCAGAAGTTGATGCTACACTTACTAGTTCAGTGGTTCTTAACCAGGGGGTTGGGACCCCTTTGGGGGTCGAACTACCCTTTCAGAGTCTCCCGCCGCCCTTCCCTCCCACCTCCCAGCTGCTCTGCCCCCATGGTTGGGGGTCTCCACAATATGAGGAACTCCATTAAGGGGTTGCGGCATTAGGAAGGTTGAGAACCACTGTACTAGATTATTAGTATTGCCTTTGGGTCAAAACACTGTGCCTTTGATAAATGGCAAGAGAAAGAGACATCGAGCTCCTAAAACTTTTTACTATCACACAGAATTGCTGCAGAGTGCAAAAAAAAAAAAAAAAAGTTTACATCTTTCATACTGCTATTACCACCCTGGATAGCTTTAAGAAAGGGTTAGAGAAATTCATGGAGGACAGGTGTATCAATGATTACTCTAATGGATGCCTAGATGCTTGCCTTCAGGTTGGAAAGGTAGGCAGGAGATCTCTTAAGGCAACCTGCAGGTTGTAAGGAGCAGGTGAAGGTTTTGCCTTTGTCTTCTGCTTGAGATGCCCAGAAGCAATTGGTGGCACATGGTGTAAGGCAGGATGGGATGCAGCCTGATGCAACAGGACTGCTCTTAATTCATGGAAGACAAGTGTATCTATGGCTACTAGAATGGAATTCTTGGGTACCACCTCCAGGTTGGAGACACAGGCAGGAGCCCTCTAAAGGCCATTTGCAGGGAGTCAAGGAGAGGTGAAGATAACTGCCTTTATTTTCTGCTTGAGAATGCCTAGAACAGTGATGGTGAACCTTTTGAGCTTGGTGTGTCAAAATTTGCAAGAAAACCTAGCTTAACTCGGGTGCTGTGTCACATCTAGAAATATCCATCATTTTGTGAAATTTGTAGCTCTAGTAAAAAAGTTATATTTTGGATATACTGTATGTATTTTGTTAAAAGCAAAAACAAACAATTCTTTAAATTAGTGACTTTTGTTGCTGAATTTCGCTTGCTAAATCTTCAATTGAAAGTTGGTATTTCGTATACTTCAAGAACAAGCAAGCACTACATGCCCAGGTGCCTGGGTGACCATGTGTGTCACCTGTGACACGCGTGTCATAGGTTGGCCATCATTGGCCTAGAAGCAATTGGTGGGTCACTGTGAGAGACAGGATGCTGGACTAGATGGGCTGTGGTCTGATCCAGCTGGGCTTCTCTCATGTTCAAGGACATGAATAACTTAGGGTCTTCTCAACCACGACTGGATTTTTACGTAGGAGGGCTTCATTTCCTGCATTGCCAGATCCTTCTGCATGTTCAGTATGGGGTGTGAAGGTGTGTGATGATGTGGCAAATGAGGTGCTCCTCCAGAGAGTGCGATATTTCTGGGCACTGTGCTCCTCAGGTGGGTGTCACATCTTTTGCCAGGCAATTAATGCCACTGAAAGTTGATCAAGTGTTCATGAAGTGGAGATGTGATCCTAGGTGGTGTTGATACCAATTCACTTCAACCCAAGACATGATGCCCGATGGGTATGGGAAAGGAGATCAGTGGCCTCGTAATCCTTGCTTAGTGCTGAAGGTTTTCCGTCCTTATGTTGGATGCAGAGATACAAGGAGCAGAAGAAGAAGCTGGCAATTTTGTCCATACTGTCTGCTTTTGAACCGCAATCTGATTCTTCGGTAGATTCTTCTTCTGGTTGTTCTTAGGAATGTGCACCAATATTTGCAGGTATTCGAAATTCAATTGAATGTGCCAATTTTGACATTCGAATTCGAATAGAATGTTCCGAAATTCAACCATTCAAGTTGAATTTTGAATTTCAGATCTATTCATTTGAATTATCCAGACATTTGCAAGTGTATGAGTTTGCTATGCTTCCATGTAAGCAGACTACGGTTGCAGAAGAGCACTCTCTTGGTCTAGTGGTTAGGAAGCCAGATTCTCGCTCAGCCTCAGTGGAAGGATAGTTTGGTCTAGTGGTTAAGGAGCTGGACTCTTACCTTGAAATACTGGGTTTGATTCTGCACTCCCCCATGAAGTCAGGTGGGTGACCTTGGGCTAGTTACATCTCTCTTCTGAGCTCTCTCAGCCCTACCTACCTCACAGGGTGTTTGTTGTGGGGAGAAGAATAGGAAGCTTTGACAGCTGCTTTGAGTCCCCTTCAATGGGTGAGAAAAGTGGGGTAGGAAAGCCAATTCTTCTTCTTCCTCCAGAAAGCCAACTGGGTGACCTTGGGCTAGTCAGAGCTCTCTTCTGAGTTCTCACAGCCCCGCCTACCTCACAGGGTGTCTGTCGTGGGGAGAAGAATAGAGAAGCTTTGTCAGCCACTTTGAGTCCCCTTCAATGGGTGAGAAAAGTGGGGCAGAAAAGCCAGCTCTTCTTCTTTAATATGATTACACTTCAAATTTAGTATTCAGGATGTTACTTTCAGGACCACTTCTCTTTGAGTTCCAGTGGAAACTTCGCTACTCATTACTTTCATCCGCCCTATACTGGAGTGATTTGAGAACTGTGTTCTAAGACCTATGACAGTCTTTTAGCAGCGTTGAACTTAAGGGAAGTTTTAAACCTTTGGCATAATTTCTTGCCACTCCCTTCCTTGTTTTTCTTCAAGGTAGCTATTTTATCTATTTGAAGATTACCACAGACAGTCGATTGCTTTTCTTAGGTTATTACAGTGTGATAACTCTATTGCCATGTTCTTAATAAATAGTGGCATTATATAAGGTCTGCCCACTTCTTTCACCAGCCTTGCTGCCACTGTTGCAACAGTATGCAGAGAAATGTTCCCATTAATTAATAATTGGGTCCCTCCGGTTGTTATTAAAAGTTCAGAGTTGGGCCTTTTTTTTTGAGCAGGAGACAAAAGAAACAAACACACAAACAAAATAACACCTGTATAGAGAATTTTCTGTGGCGATAGTAAACAAGATTCCAGCTACATAAATGTATTTTAAAAAATGTATTTTCTAATTAAGTAAACAAATAATAAACAACCAAATATGCAAAGCGAAGCACAAACCATACGAATTATAAAGAACATACAAACAAAATAAAAGAAAAAATACCCTAGTCTAACCATCTGTTTAAAAATATCCTTTCAGCCAAAACTAGGAAAGATCTCCTGTTCAGTTCTTCAATACATGGGTTCCAGATCTGTCTAAATTGTTAAATGTCATAAACTCCCTCCAATCTCAAATATGTCACTATGGCTGTGTCCCCAAGCAACTTATTTGCCTCTCTAGTTTTCCTCTACTGTCCCTCTATTCCAGCGGACTTTAAAAGTGCCGTTCAATTCCAGAATAAGCTTCCCCATGAGGTTCGGTAAAACACACATTTTAAACGCACCTACCGTCCCCAAGGAAGCATGTTTTGTTTGCCTGCATCTTTTCCTCCCCGCCCCCTCTCTGCTTGATAGGGTGCCGGGGAGACAACCCCCGACAAATCCAGAAGAAAAATAGCCATATTTACAAGTTCTCTGTTTGTCTCCATTTATCACTTTGGGATACAGAGCTTGCTTCCAAAGATAGTGATTTTAATCACTGTAAAAATCCACCTGTACAGCAGCTGTTACACTGTAGCAATCCACCCACTTCATACCTGATAACAATGTTGCAATTCTCCGCAATTCTGGCTCTTTAAAAGTTCTGACCTTTGGAAAGGGAAAGGAAGGGAAGGTGCTGCTGTTCTGGGAGATGTGTGAATGTTTAAGACTGTGTGTGCAGGCGGTGGCAACAGCAGAGCCAGGGTGCTTTCTTCGGAGATCTTGGCCGCCAATCCCCACCCCTTTTGCCACAGAGCGTCTCCATGCACGATGCTGCTCGGAATATCCGTGGCTTCCAAAAAGTGCTCTGGTAGTCTTGTTTAAAGGGCACCTATTTTTCCACACATTTTCCTCCTTTTGTGTCACTGGAAGCTCGGAGAAAAGCCATGCATGGGGGCGCTCAGAGGCAAAAGAAGCTTTTAAATGAGCTTTTTATTGCTTGGGGATGCAGCCTATGTTGCTTTGTCCTTTAGCCTGGAAATGAAATTGGGATAAAGAATGACTCATTGATTTCACCAAAAAACGATGATGAAAATATGGAGAAAGTTTCCAGTGGAAAGCTGTAATGGCTTTAACAAGATAAGTATTCAAATCACCAAAAGCCAGTTTCCCAGTGTCTCTACATGCGCTGCTTTACTGCTTCAGTATGCATAAGAAGAAGCATAATAGTCCATTGTGAACGTTTGAGGAAGTTCACAGGTGTCATGATTAACCCTGAGAACCTAAAAGAGCCAAATGGGTTTCTTCTGACGGTAAACAACATTTTCAGTAAAGTTAAATATCCTTTTTGGCCTGTGGGAACATTTCAAATAACCGGTTACATACACAAATTATGGAGGGAGAACATAGGCCAGCAGGTCCATGCTATATTAAACTCCAGACCAACAGTGACTGGAAAATAAACGAGTTACTGGCAAAGCAATTTAACCAGGTCATCTCTTTTAATTTTGCTTCTGTCCCCCCCCCCCCAATGTGTGTAGAATCTCTTGCCTGTTCCTGAAAGCAGGAGTAAAAATCTATGTATTATTTTGCAATATGGGAATGGGGTGAAAATCAGGCTCAAAATTAGACCTGCTCCTTCCCCGACTACAGAAAAGGGAAGCTATAGTTGCTTTTGTTTGTTTGTTATATCTTTATATGCCACTGCCATAGACCACAAACACTACTTGCTCTGTTATTAGCATCGAGTAGGGATGTGCACGAATATTCAAAAATCCAATTTGAATCTGTCGAATGTCAACATTCAAATTCAAATCGGATTTTCAAAAATCTGAATGCAAACATTCAATTGGATTTCAGATTTTTGAAAATCCGATATGGATTTTTTGACATTCGATTTGTAACAAATCGAATATTCAAAAATCCGAATTTGTACGAATAAAGAAAAAAATGTCTGGACATTTGAACCGATACAAATACATTAGTATCTATTTGTTCGAATATTTGATACATATCCAATGATACAAATCTTGTATGCAACCATATGCATCCTGTATGCATCCCATACGTATCTGTACGAATACACAAAGATGCGTATGTATCTGTACACATACAGTACGAATGTCCAAATGATACAAATAACTTGAAGTATTCGTATGAATACTAAAGTACGAATGTCTGGACAATCAATCCCTATACGAATGTCTGAATTCATCCGAATCCGTACAAATAACGAATATTTTGAATATCTCTACACATCCCTAATTTGTTTCTTTCCTCTTTGCTCTATAGTCTGATAACTAAATGCAAATAGATATGCAGGCATAAATCCATCAGAGGTATGTGGCTAACCAGGCCCCTCTGTTGAGTATCACATAAATTATTATACTCTTAGTGATCATAGAGTGGGTTTGATTCCTTGAGGCACCCTTGAGATGAATCTGTCTCCTTCACTGTACACATTTAGGAAGGCAGTGAAGACTCTCTGCCCTGGCCTTTGGTTAAATGGGGATACACCTTCTCTTCCCACTTGGAGACGCTACTGTTTTAATACATATTTTTGTTTTAATGATGTTTGATTTTAGATGTTGTTACGCGCCTGGAGACCTTGGTATAGGGTGTGATAAAAGTATAAATAAATAAATAAATAAATAAATAAATAAATAAATAAGTAGCTTATCTCGAGAGCATTAGGTCTTTGGTTGTTAAGGAGAAACAGAGATTGAGGGCAGTAATCTAAGGAAGATCAAAGTGTTTCCTTAGAAGTTTCTGATTCTTCAGAGGCCTGGTGATTTGTTGATTTTTTTTTAGTGTATCAATAAGGCCTACAATATATTTTCTGTCACAGCTATTTGCTTTAGTTCATTAGAACTCCACAAATGAGAAAATGAGCTCAGGTTCAAGGCAGGTAGCAGGATATTCACTATACCCTGGTCTCACCCAGCCATCCCAATCTGGGTTTAATAGCTGTGTCTTGCCAACATCTTCAGTCCTTAAAAACTGGAAGTGACTCCATAAAACCCAACCATATGATGCCCTGCATACCTTTGTAGATATTAGGTCAAAAGCAATGATGAGCAATTTTATCCTCTAAGTACTTGCAGACCTGTTTTGGCAGGCTTTTGAAGATTCCAATACTGAGGTTAATGAGGAAGATCACAGCAGTCCCTTCACCACTCCTGGATGCAACAGAGGTAGCAAAGTTGGCCTATTTTTCAACCTTCACTGCTGTGCAGTAGGCATGATTATGCATTCTTACTCATGTTTACTTGCACTTCAGCCGATTCCTGAGGATTTATGAAACCAGGGAGAAACTCAAACTCTACACTTCATGTCTCTTCTTTGATATGTCCTCAAGAGCTTCAACAGGATCACCAGCTCTGGGTTCTGGAAATTGCCCCAGAAAATTCAGGAATCTTTCAAATTCCATAAGTCTCTGGAGTGTAATTATTTCAACATGCCCCCTACACTTGCAATAGGAGACTGGTGTCATAATACCAAACCACCAAATTATGGTCTGCCCACCACGGCCAAGTGACATTAAGCCCCCCAATAAGTCATGACTTCTGGAAGGGAAAATCCTGCCTCACTATTCTTTTAGGGTTTTTTTTTAAAAAAAGAATACCAATAAACATGGGGAAGCTTGGAATGTGAAAAAGTTTTTGATAAATTCCCTCACCAAAGATTTCATTTGGGATATTCGGACAAAGTTTCTCCTAGAAATGAGAATCAGGGCTCACCGGAATCTTCTTATGTCAAGAATCAGGGCACTTCTAAAGTTTTATACTTGACTCTTCTTTGTATATCTAGATAGAAACCGAATCTTGTCGTTGCTTCTGGAATCTTCCTTGGCATTCTAAGTAAATTTCTGTACCTATTTCAGGTGTTACCAGAAATGGTAAATGAAAAGAAATTGAAGAAATGGGATACATTATTGATAAATTGGGTGTTTAATAAGAAATCTCGTAAAACTATTTGCGAATAAAGAGGAAGGGGGATGGTCAGTACCCTCATTGCTGAATTACTATGAGGCATTTCAGATATCTAGAATCTTAGATCTTGAATATAATGACAACTTGAAATGGGCAAAGTTAGAAAGTATAAATCAATAATGTTCAATCAGTGGACAAAAGGAAAAATTATGGAAATTATTGGACCAATGAAAACAACTATTAATGTTTGGCATAAATGGAAAAGAAAATTAATAGGAGATACCTCTATTAAACATATAAATAAAGAAGATTTATTGTTACATGGTCAACTATTGGAAAGACTTTGACAAAAACAAGTGACAGTATTGGAGAAAGTTCCTCTGAATTCAGTTCTGATTTGCCTAATGCTAAATGCTATATACTTTGTACATTTAATTTGTAGTGTCTCCCAACTATAACCCAACGAACGAACGAACTACATCAAGGATCTATTTGTTACCGTGATGAACTCAGGCAATGGCCGCTCCTTCATTTTAAATGTTTTTCAGTCCATCTTTTGATAACAACACTCACACTTTTTCATTTCAGTCCAATCTGTTTGTGGAGTTTCCACCCTCCATTTGGACTTTTCAGAATCCAGGGGTGTTTTTCCACTGTCACTAGAAGTATCCATTAAGTACCCATTAATGGGTATAAAAATGCCATTACGTATCCATTAATGGGTACTTAATGGGTACTTTTAGTGACAGTGGAAAAACACCTCAAGTTTTCAAAGGTCTCAAACTTTTACAGTGTGTTAACCTGTTTTCATTATTTGGATGTGATCAGAAAAGACAACTAAGAAGGCTGAACTGTAATATGACGGGTGGAACCTGTCTTTCCTTTCACCCACCTAATAATTACTGTATTTTCCGGTGTATAAGACGACTGGGCATGTAAGACGACCCCTAACTTTCCAGTTAAAATACAGAGTTTGGGATATACTTGCCGTATAAGAAGATGACCCCCCAGGCGTATAAGATGACCCCCACTTTTGAGAAGATTTTCCTGGGTTAAAAAGTAATCTTACACGCCAGAAAATACAGTATTAAGGATAGTACCCTGATCCCATCGAACTGCTGCCTCTGTTGATTGACAGAACTTTGTCCTATCAGAGTGCAGAGGGGTGTTGACACAGTTGGGAGGGGTGTAGAACTAAAGAGTCATGTAAAGAAGACCAGGGATGATAATATAAAGATTTGAGCATAGCAATGAAAACTGAGGACAGCCAGAGGAAGGATGAGCAGGTAGTGGGTTTGACTGGGGTTAGTACATCTTCAGTCCAGCCTCTTCATAAGACAGACTATTTAAGCAACGTATGTTGCCCAACTTGCAAAACCTTTGCAGAGGAGAAACTGTTTTTCCTCTTCCTATCAGGTGCCAGAGAAGATACTAAAGGACAACCAAGTCACCTCCCTTTTCCTCTTTTCCTGCTACACTTGTGAAAAATATCCTCCTCCGATTCCTTGACGTATGGGCCTCTTAATCCAAGCTTTCAAGAACACCCGATTGTAAGGAAACCTTCACCCCCACCCCACTCCTCCAAGGAGCGACAGCAAAGTTCAACAATCAATTTTATTAAGGAAAAATAAGAACAGAAAAATATAACAAAAGCTTGGTTTGGTTACAATGAATAGATTTCTTTTCAATTGCACATAGTGTAACTTAAACCAGTCTTCTGAGGGTATGAACATTTTCTTAGCAGCCCACTTACATCTCAAAGAGCTAAAGTTACAAAAGGGAGAAAGAAACTTCACAACAGAGTGCCAACTCTGGTTCAACTCAGAATTTTAAATCCACAAAGTAATGGGAAATACTGGGGCTATTACACCCTCTTTCTGTCATTCTTTTCAGACAGAACATATTCCTTCTCAAAGGAGCTAATTGAAACAATAGTAACATACTAGAGATGTCCATGAATGTTTTTTTGACATTTTGTTCGAATTGAATTGAATACCCAAAATTCCTATTCACCTTGAATCTTTTAAATTTGATTCTATTTGTTTTAATTTTTGATTCACATCTGCACATACGAATGTCAATAACATTTGTATATCCATGTACACATCTTCCCCACATCCCCACACATCTGTAGGCATCTGCATATGTTCGTATGCATCCCATAGTTATCCCATACGCAACCCGTTTTTGTCCCGTATGGATCCGTACGGATCCGTACAAATGCGTACCGATGTGGGAAAGATGTGGATCTTCAAGTACGCATTGTGTACGAACCCATACACATATGAATGTTTGGATAATTCAAATGAATAGATCCAAAGTTCAAAATTCAAGTTGAATGTTTACATTCAAATTTTGGGGCATCCTATTTTAGTTCGAATGTCAAAATTTGGCACATTCGATTGGATTTCAAGTGCCTATGAATATTCCTGCACATCTCTACAATATACTCCTTTGTTCTTCCTCCACCAGCTATTCCCTTTTGATTTTAAAACTCTCTTCCCTCATATACATAGCTAATCCCAGGTGCCTTCTCCTCAAATGAAACCCTGATGAGATTTGCACCGTATGGCTGGCAACCTGAAATCGTTTCTGCTTAAGGAACACTGAAGCTTGGGAACCTTTTTGTTCCAAGGTATGTTGGGATGTCAACAGAAAGTCTAGGGACCATCATACCGCATTTGATTTCCTGACTGGGTTTCCTAAGAGGAGATCTGAGTCCTGTCTTCAGTGATCCTTTTGTCTGATGCTTCATTTCCCCCATCCACACCACACCACAGTAACTGTTGTTGCTGTGATATGGAAAGCACACAGATACTGATGATGGATCAAACTTCTACTAGGAAATAGAATTGGGTTTCCCCATGCAGGCACCAGAATCTCCCCCCAAGAGGCTCCATGTGTAAAATAGGCAAAACCTAGACATGAATGGAAATACTTTTCGTCTTAGTCCCCAGGACTTTGAGAGTCTGACTTGTATCCTTTCTGGGTTTGTTTGCTTTCAGGATGTTTTGGACCCCAACTCTCAGCAGTCAAATGTGATGATATCCAACTGTTAGTGGGATCTCTGCCCTTCCTTTTCATGATTCTTTAAACTAGTAACAAATTGTTTGACTTATGATAAAATTATTAATCCAGTTCCCTCTGCATGCCCAAGGAATATATTTACTGACGATTTAATGAAATGGATAAGCATGCTACAGAAGAACATACAGTATATGGTAGGGATGTGCACGAATATTCGAAGACATTCAAAATTTGATCAAATTCATCCAAATTTTGACATTCTAATTTGAACTGAATGTCCATAAATTTGAATTTAAACTTCCGAATGAATTTTGAATTTTAAATCGATTTGTTTGAATTGTTTGGACATTTGTATGTGTACGGGTTTGTACATGATGCATACTTGCATGTACACATCTTTCCTGCATCCATACACCTTTGTACGGATCCATACGGGACAAAAACGGGTTGCATACGGGAACGCATACGGACGTGTACATCCATGTACATACAGATGCATAACGATGCGTACAGGCCCATATGAATGTTGCCGACATTCGTAAGTGCAAATTCTAATAGAAAATTCGAATGAATAGATTCAAATGTGCTTAATTTGAATGGAATTGGTGTAAATTTGAATTTTAAAGATTCAAATCGAATTGAATTTTTGGATATTCAATTCGAATCGAATCCTGAAAATTGCATTCGTGCACATCCCTAGTATATATCTCTTTTGGAAGAAAGGATTAATGTTTGGTTGTGATGTGGAAGAAGTATCCTTTCCCAAAAACAAAAACTAATATACTTTCCTTAAATGCCTAATAAATTTTCCCCTGCCCCTTCCTGTTTCAGTTTTCTATGGTTCATGTGATTTTGAAAATATAATATTCAGTGCTGTTTTCATCATGCACTTTTACCCAGTTTGCCGTTTACAAATTTTGCTTAAGTGATGCGAAGAGCTTTAACTTGTATTTTTATTTTTGCCTGAATAGTTACTTTACAGGATTTACTAGATGACTCAACTCCTATCATACTTAACTTGACCACTGGCGCAAAAGTGACTGTCACTCTTGCTAAATAAACAATTCTGGCTTTAAAACTGGAAGACAGCAATATTGTTCCCTTAAAAATCGCTTCTCTTTTATTACAGCGTTTATTGTTGAAATAATAAACCCTGATGAATCACCATGGCTACTTTATTTTGAGAGAGAGAAATCTTAAAATAGATCATTCAGGGATATTTTACCGCAGGTTAAAGAAATGATGCTAATGATATATTTGGTGTCTCAGATTAGACAAATAAACACAAATTTGTATATGCGGCTTTGGAAGCTGAATGACTGTAATCCTAAATGTATGTGATGTTATTCATCCTCTGGAATAGTCTATCCTCTTATATTTGGAGGGTACCTACATTGCTGGATTTCAGGTGTCAGCTGAAGACATCTTTTTACTCAGGTCTTTCTGAATGTTTGTTTCTGCCATTTTTAATTTTATTCATGTTTTTATACAACTATTATTCTTTTAGCAGCTTTTCTTCTCTATGTAACGCAGAACATTTAGAGATTATGTTTTCATGGAAAGCAGTATACAGTATAAATATTTATCTTGCCAGTCCTGAAAGAGTTGCAGTGGTTGCCTATGGCCTACAGAACACAATTCAAAGGTGCTGATGTTAAGATACAAACCCTTAAAGGGACTTGGGCTCCAGTTATCTGAAGGAGTGGCTTCTCCCGTACAGACATGCCTGGGTATTCAAACCTTAACAATGGAGGCTTATTGTAGTTCCTCCTTTCTCAGAGGTGGAAGGGGCAGGGACACACAAGAAGGCCTTTTCTGTGCTGGCCCCCAGACTATAGAATAGCATGCCACTGGAGGTTTGCCAGGTGTCTACATTGTATGGTTCTTGGTGCCTGGTTAAAACACACCTCTTCATCGGGGCTTTGATGTTTAGAAGAAGGGTTGATTTTTCTACCCACTTTTCTCACCCATTTAAGGGGACTCAAAAGTGGCTGACAAACCTTCTCTTCTTCTCCCCACAACAGACACCCTGTGAGGTAGGTGGGGCTGTGAGAGCTCAGAAGAATGCTGTGACTAGCCCAAGGTCACCCAGCTGGCTTCATGGGGGAGGGCGGAATCGAACCCAGTATTCCTAGATAAGAGTCTGGCTCCCTAACCACTAGTTTCCTCTGGGTGTAGTCCCACCTGGGAGGGAGGGTTTTATTTTAAAGATGCTTTAAGACCATTTGTATTGTTATTGTTGTGACTTGCCCTGGGACCTTTTGGTGAAGGTTAGTTAGTTAGCGCCTCTCATGCTAAGTAGCATATTGGGCAATGAGATTATTCCAGCAACTCAGATCAGCGGCCAGATTTGCAGCTTCGTCTCATTTTACCCTAATTTATTCAATATCTTTTAGAAAAGTTCGATGCCAGATGTTACGTGGCCTTCCCCTTTTCCTGCAACCACCTGGTGGTACCCACGTCATTGCCATTTTGGGGATTTTCTCATTGTCCATCCATAGCAAGGCAGGATATAAATTTTTAAATAAATAAATATTTTAAATAAATAAACAAGGCCTCTGTACTGTACACTGGCTCCACTATAACCATTTCAGGCTCATTTTTCCTCGCAGCAAACTCTTTTCTAAAGGAGGATTAGAATGAGTTAAATGTATCAGCAAATGCAGATGAGTCAAAGGACTTCTAATTCGTAAAGAAAAGACTGTGTCTGTGTCCCCACGGTAAGGATACTGCGAGGTGAACGTGAGTTCGCCTAGCAAGAGTTCCCATGCAAAACCCTAATTCTGACTACATGAGGGACAGAATCCTCAAAACTGAAACAAACAAACAAAAACACCCTTTATAACTGTTTTCACCCCAAATTAGGGGGCAAGAACGGGTTATCCTGGGGGCATGGGGCCACTTCTGGGTTACGATTGCAGCATTAGTGGGTGGGGTCCCCCCTTACATGAGTGCTTAATTGGCCCGGTAAGGGCTTGATTTACCCCCCAAAATTACCTGACAGAGCAGCTGTCATGCACACAAGCAGAGCTCCGCTAAAATGATTAAAACAGTCGTGGCTTTTGTGTCTGTTTTAATCATCTTACTAGAGCTCTGCTGGTGCTCAGCTGATTGCAGGACAGCTGTCAGCCAATTGTTTGGGATAAATCAAGCCCTTACCTGGGCGATTAAGCGCTCAGGCGAGGGGTGGGGGTGGAGAAAACCACGACATCCCAATGCAGGGATTTACTTCCTGACAGGGCGATCGGAAGCTGTGCTGTCCCACCAAAGTGACTTCCCATTGGTCAGACAGGATGCCCCATTGCCTGCAGCAGGGGTTAAGTGTGTCACCGAAGAAGCCAAGTAAAAATATGCTGATTGATCAGTATCTTCAGTCGGATGCTGCGACGCTGCTGCGCCAGAAGAAAGCAGTGCTGCTTTGACATTAAGTCTGGGTGTAGCCTATATCTCAACTTTCTTCCAAAAAGCGCAAGGCTGAGACCTTTTCCTCGCCTCCACTTTATTTTCATAACTGTTGTGCCTTGTTCCCTCAGCCTCTCCTCCTCCGATGAAGAGCTATCTGACACCGGCGACAACCAAGGCGAGCCCTGACAGTCAGGGTGAGGCAGGCACGGTGCAAGGCCTCAGTGTGAATGCTGACCCTATAGCCCAAGATGGACACAGCTTGGATGAGGATGCCAGGCAACACCCTTCCCCAAGCATTCTGAGGAAAGAGCAGCAACAGCTGAGATGGCCAGCACATTTGCAGGCCAAACACCTGCAGCGCCGGGGGCGTGGTTCACCCTCACCTATTTAAATGCACCTCACACTTGGAGAACTTGTTGCAGACAGCATGCCTCTTTCTCCTGCAACCTTGGCCCATTAGCTCTTTGTATTTCTGATCCTTGGACTGCTATCTGACACCGTAGATCCTCCGGCATCTTGGAACCTGCAAAGTTTGATGACGGTTAACTCTTGCTCCTCAAACTTTGGCTGGTTGCTACTACTGCTCGCCTCAAGCGTGCATGCTTGCTCTCTAAAACCTGGCTGGCTCAGGACATGGCAGTGACAACCTGTGTGGGAAGTTAGGTGAATGGCCCCAGTTACCAAATGAGTATCAAGCGAACGCTGGTCCATCAGCCTAGCATTCATTCCACACTTCTATGAAGATCAATAAATCTTTGAATGAAACTATGACTAACTTTTGAATTTTACAAGAGGAATTTGCCCCCAAAGTTTAGTATTGTCTACAAATCAATTTTCCCACATTCACTGGTGTGCTTTCTTCTTAATGGAGAGCAGAACAAGAGTAGTAGGAAAACAAACCACTCAAATTCTAATTTTAACCCTGACAGAAGCATAATAGAGCAGGATCCTGTATGAATTTTTGGCTCAGATTTTGGTTTCAGCTGGATAAACCTTGCACTAGTGCTTCAGTAACATGGATATTCTCATGAAATACTGAGTTCTGCTTTCCTATGCTAAAAATATACACATGATCAGCAGCGGTAGGCTTTAGGTTTATGAATGATCAGGCAAGTTATTTGTATCAGAAATATCTATAGAAGGAACAGTTTGGCTGGTAAATACTTTTCTGGACTAGTATTTTCTTTCATAGTTATATTTGTAAGCTTGTTGGAAAACCTCTAATTATTGAGTTTCATGAGTACTTCCAGACATGGGTATAAAATACCATTTTGGTTCACATGGCTTATGTATGCTGCTGGAAGAGGTGGTAACAGCTACCAGTCTGGATGGCTTTAAGGTAGGGTTAGACAAATGTATGGATGACAGATGTATCGATGGCTACTAGAATGAATGACTAGGTACATCTTTCAGGCTGGGGGAGGAAAGCAGGATGCCTTTAAGGCCATTTGCTTGGATTCAAGAGCAGGAAAAGGTTTGTCCTTGTCTCTGTTTGAGAAGCCCATGAGCATTTGGTGGGCCAATGTGTGCGACAGGACCCTGGACTAAATGGGCTGTGGCCTGATCCAGCAGGGCTTCTCTTACATTCTTATGTTCTTATGTATTAGCTTTCTCCCACTTTGTCACCCATAGTGGGCTGTTGAATGAGAAGAGGCCAGGGGTGAGACAGAAACAGCCACTTCTAAAAACCTCATCTGTGCCCTTTCTGGACTGTGATTCCCCTCCAGGAAAGTATATCGCTATGGGTGTAATTGTAACACGTGTGTGCATGTGTAAATTCTAAATTTATTTTGAATAACTTCTAGTTATTTGATATTTACATCTTGCCTTATCTTGAAACTGCACACACCTCCAGTCTTTTTTATCCTCACAGAAGCACAGGTAGGTTAGGCTAAGAGGCAGTGAGTGGCCCATGTTCACCTGTTGAGGCCTCATCTACACACAAGTCTTTGAGGCTGTGGTCACACCTTCCCTTTAAACCTTCTTCAGACCATTTTTAGGTCTGACTACATACACCTTTTCAGTTCTATCCATCTTAGAACTGAAAGTTTGGTCTAGTGGTTAGAGAGCTGGACTCTCACCTGGGAATACTGGGTTTGATTCCACCCTCTTCCACGAAGCCAGCTGGGTGACTGTGGGCTAGTCACAGCTCCCTTCTGAGCTCTCACAGCCCCACCTACCTCACAGGGTGTTCTGTTGTTGGGACAGAGGCTTTGTCAGCCACTTTGAGTCCCCTTAAATGGATGAGAAAAGTGGGGTAGAAAAGCCAACTCTTCTTCCTCCTCCATGAAGCCAGCTGGGTGACCTTGGGCTAGTCACAGCTCTCTCTTCTGAGCTTTCACAGCCCTGCCTACCTCACAGGGTGTTCTGTTGTGGGGAGAAGAACAGAAGCTTTGTCAGCTGCTTTGAGTCCCCTTAAATGGGTGACAAAAGCGGGATAGAAAAGCCAACTCTTCAGCTGCTTCTGCAGAGGTCTTTTAACACCCATTAAGCACACATTGGGAAACCCGCATACGCACAGGCAGACCTATTTAGCACACTTCCGGTGAGGCGCTTCCGCACAGTAACACCCATTAAGCACACTTCGGGAGGCCCGCATCCGCACAGGTGGACCTATTTAGCACACTTCCAGCGAGGCATGTCCACACATATCCGTCTCTAATGTGTGCTTAATGGGGTTTAACAGAACACCACATGGTCTTAATGGGTGTTTTTGCTCTAAATCTGCATTAACGGAGGACGCATCCGCACACGGGCGGGAGAGAGAACACATGGGATGGGACAGGAAGTCGCCATGTTGAGAGAGGCAGTGCCAGGAAGCTGCCATGTTGAATGAGGTGGCGGCAGGTAGCCGCCATGTTGAGTGAGGGAGGAGAAGAACAGTCCAGCCACGAAGTCCCTCTCACATGGGCTTTGCATCGGGCAGGTGCCCAGCTACAGCGGCAGAGGAACAGCAAGTCTGAATCTAGCAATTCCATGCACAAAAAGCCGGCTTTGGCGCCAGGCGGGCACTGGATCTCAGACACGCTGCTGATTGGTCTGCACACGGCAGGAAAGGAGCAGCGACTGATAGCTGAAGGCTCCAATCACGCCGCTCCTGGGGCAGCCGTCTTGAAATCTGTGCTACTGCGTCAGCACAGTGAGGGCAGAATCTGTTCCTCGCAATCCGTCTTTCCCATGCGTGTGCGGATGGAAGGGGTGTTGGTAGATCCATATCTAATAGATACGGATCTACCTTAGATTGGATTTAGTTAATCCCGATCTACCACAAACCGGAGTTAGTAAATCCGGATCTATTCTAAACCGGATTTAGTAAATCCAGATGTAATAGATCCGAATTTCCAGCAGTAAGTGCAGAAGCACCCTTCTTCTTCTTCTTCTTCTTCTTTATGGACTTTCCATTCAGAAAAGTCCAAGAGGGTGAAAAGTCCACAAATAAAACAGATAGAAATGAAAAGGTATGAGTAGTCAGATCAGAAGATGGACTGAATCAGAATTAAGGTGAAGATGTGACCATGGTCTAAAAAACACTTTAACCCAGAAGCAAGGCTGAGTCTGTTTCAGTGCTATTTTGTACAGTGTTTAGTGCAAGTTCCCAGAATCTGCTTCACATGGTTTTTTTTGTGTGTGTGTGTGTTGAAGGTCCGCTTCATAGCCCATCCCACCCCAACCTACCACTTTCTTCTCCCCCCTGAACCAGTAGTTGATTAGGTAGTTTTTTTGAAGGGTTTGACCATCCACTTGCACATCTGAGCAACTACATTCCACTATGCCCACATGGAAGGCTCCTCTGTTTATCATCAAAGCAAAAAGTTCCTCATCCATCAGGGCTGATTCCACTCCCCAATCCATTGATACAGCTCCGTTTAGAAATTCTTCAAGTTAAGGAATAAGCAAAACGGGCATCGGCGCTTCCTATGGTCAGCTGTTCATGTATCCTGTGTCCGGCATTGTTAAATACAGTGTGGTGAAGGAACAGTAGTGATTCCCTGCTGGCATCATGGAAGGAAGATTCCCTCATCCCTGTTCTTCTGAACACTTCTAGGAGCAACTGTCCCAAAAGAGAAAAGAGTGTCCGATTCACACGGAAATGTCTACCACAGCTTATAAAGCCCAGCATCTTGGAGGTTTTTTCTTCACTTCTGCATAGTGTTAGACATTCCACAGATATTTTCCCACAGCAGGAGGCCTGTACACTTGATTTTCTTGTTACTTTAATGTGCCTCACTTTTAAAAAGTAATGCTTGCTCTCCCATCCAGCCACGCGTAAGCAACTGGAGGTCTTCAAAGTAGAACATCTCCGCTCTTGCGCTACTCCTGTTTCAGAGTACCACTCTCTATGTTTGCTGTTGTTTCCGTTTGTTTCAGGCAATGTGGGAAATGGTTTGCCCTGAACCTCCAATCTGCATGAGCTGCCATGGTCCACAGCACTCAAGGTTGCTGTGCTCCTATGGAGGACAAATGATAGCATTGTTGGCATAAGCCACTTCTTGCAGGGTTGGGAGTATTTCCATCCAGATGGAGCACGGGAATCGGCCCCCTCCAGCCACACCTATCCCTACCATGATGACTGTATATAGAAGACTCTGAGGATGGAGGTCATGTTTTGTTTTATGCACTTCACCAGTGGATCTGCACTTCTGTGCAGAAATGAGAGAGCTTTCTTGTAAGATGGTAGAGGGAAGAAGAAGAAGAGTTGGCTTTCCTACCCCACTTCTCTCACCCATTTAAGGGGACTCAAAGCAGTTGACAAAGCTTTCTGATCTTCCTGTTCTTCACAGAACACCCTGTGAGGTGGGTGGGGCTGTGAGAGCTCAGAAAAAAGCTGTGACTCACCAACCATCACCCAGATGGCTTCATGGAGGAGTGCGGAATCAAACCCGGTATTTCCAGATAAGAGTCTGGCTCCCTAACCACTAGACCAAATTGGCTCACTCAGTTATAGGAGTTGATCCCACTTCTATAAACGGCATGTGATTCTCGATCACTTATGTCTCAAGCAGCCTAGGCCAATCTATCTGGCACTGAGGCTCTACAGCTGAGTGCCAGCACTGAAGGACCGGTATTGGCCGGTACAAAGAGAAAGAAAAACCTTCTTCCCCTTTGCTATCCACTGTAGAGATGTGCACACACGTTTTTTTAACATTCTATTTGAATTGTATCGAATACCTGAAAATCTGATTTGAATCTTTTAAATTCAGATTTAACGATATTAGATTCGAATGTACTAAATTTGAATCTATTCATTTGAATTTTTGATTCAAATCCGTACATACAAATTTTGACAATATTTGTATGTGCCCATACGTATCTTCCCCACATCCATACACATCCGTATGCATCCTGTAGTTATCCCATATGCCACCCATTTTCATCCCATATGGATTTGTACAAATGCGTATAAATGCGGCAAAGATGTGGATCTTCAAGTACGCATTGTGTACGAAACTATACACACATGAATATCCAGATAATTTGAACAAGTAGATCTGAAATTCAAAATTTGATTTGATGTTTACATTCGAAAGTCAGGACATTCGTTTCGAGTTGAAATGTCAAAATTTGGTACATTCCATCGGATTTCAAATGCCTACGAATATTAACGCACATCCCTAATCCACTGTGTCCTCCATCATCCCAAAGTGGGGTGATTCATAATTTAAAACCTGAGAGATTTATTTGGCAAAAGTGACACGACTAAAAATATATCTTTCCTCTGTTATATTTTATGGAGTAGTACAAACAGAATTATAGCCTGAGTAGATCATAAACTTTATTTTCTTCCCTGGAAATTTCAGCTTTGAGTAACAGTACTTGATTTCAAAAAGAAAAATTTATTAGCATGTTCTTTATAAAGTTCTATCCCTTGTTGAGGGTGGTGGTAGAAAGTTTTTCATAATGCTTTTCTTCCATTTTCTTCAGGAATTGATAAATACAGAATTCTGAATGCCTTTTACAAAGCCTCTTAGGATGGTAAGTTACACTGTACTTGGAACACTAGAAACTTAAGTAGCAGAGTTGGTCTTAGAGGAGGAAAAGAACGGAAGGATAATTAAAAAGAAAAAGCAATTCCAGACAGTATTTAGTAATGTATATCAGCATGTTGCACAATGGGATAGTGTGAACATGGAGTAGTTACTCCTTGAAAATGCACCTCACATTCATGATTGAAATGTATGTTTCCTTGATTAGCCTAATCCATTTATTTAATCTCCTATGATCATGAACATTGATAGTCGAAGCTGGTTGAAGGCAAAGTAAAAAATTAATTTCAGGCTGCCTCCAGATGCTATTCAGTGATATTTTCAAAGAAACCACTTCTGGAATAATAGTTAGTTGCAACTGGGTTCAGCACATGGGACAAGCAAAGGACTTACCTGTTCTGGACATGGTTCCTACAATGATATATCTGGGTATTAAAAACCCAGAAGTGCATATTTGTCACCTGGCACATAGGTGCAGCTGCCTTTTTACATAGGGTTTGACCCTGCATATACACAGTGCCCATTTCCAAAATGGTGACTTATGTCAGTCCAAACGAGGCATGTGCTTGCAGGTTTTTGTTTGCAGGTTTTTCATAAAACCGAGATTGGGAGTTGATTTTCCCACAATGACATTGGGTGACGTTATATACTGAGGAGAGAATGCACAGTCTAAATTGCCCTGCCAGACATGACAATCAACCTTTCATCGCAGTGCCGCAGTATATGATCGATACTGTGCATTTACCTTGGTGTGGGAGAAAGAACTCCCCCGGTGAGCCAGTCTGGTCTAGTGGTTAAGGAGCTGAACTCTTATCTGGGAATACCGGGTTTGATTCCGCCCTCCCCCATGAAACCAGCTGGGTGACCTTGGGCTAGTCACAGCTCTTTTCTGAGTTTTCGCAGCCCCTCCCACCTCACAGAATGTTCTGTTGTGGGAAGAAGAATAGAAAAACCAACTCTTCTTCTTCTTCTTCTTCTTCTTCTTCTTTCCTGCACAGTATCTCATTAGATAGGAATATCATCTTAATGCAGGCAGAATAGCAAGAAGCACTGATGGGAAGCTGCTAAACAAGTGCAGCTCAAAACCTGACTGGCTGCTGGAACCCAAGTGATGGCGCCCGCTGCTTAAATCTTGTTGCTCCGATACCTCCTCAAAGAAGAAACTCCGGAGCTGACTTTTAAGTGGGGATGATCGGTTTTTCCTGCGCAATTTTTCATTTAATCCCGAAGTTGACAGTTTTAGTCTGGTGACAACCATAATTGCCGGATATCACCCCAATATCCCGGGGCTATTTTGGGATTGCTTCAGACTCGTGTGGCAATTCCAGCATAGGCCTGGGATAATCTAGAGTTTTCCAACCTATCTGGAAGCAGCCACTGCCACACTGTAATTATTTTGATTCCAGCTTAGACTTATAGGAAGATGCCTTGCCACTGTAGACCCAGAGATAGTCTGGCTGTTGCTGTTGCTCACTTCTGAATAATTCTGGTTTTATACTTAGGGATGTGCACGAATGTGTTTTTTGATATTCAATTCGTGACTAATCGAATGTTTGAAAATTCGTATTTGTATGAATAGATCCTTTCAAATGTGGTAAAATTCCAATCAATACAAATGTATTCATACCAATTAGTATGAATATCTGATACAAATGAGTACGTATTGGATATGAACAAATACATATCGGATATGAATACGTATATCCATTCGCATCCGAAATATGTATCCAATACAGATCCCATAACAGATCTGCTCTGAAAATATCAAATCCGACCTGAATCCACTTTTAATACACTCTCAGTCCACGTCGAATGCACTCTAGATCTGTTGCAGATGTGACTGGCTCGTCCCCTGTTTAGCGAATGTCCAAACTATTCGTACGAATGTCAATGTACGAATATAGCCTTCAATTCGTGTACGAATGTCTGAATTTTTATGAATTACGAAGGTTACAAATATTCATGCATATCCCTATTTAGACCATGTTTTTAAAAAAAGAGGTATAAAATGGATCTTGGATTTATAAAACTAGCATATTGAGTGGATGGCTACGCTAGAAACTTTGTCATGCATGTTTTTTTTTTATATATTCAGCAGTTCCTGTTGTTATATGGGTAAGGATTAAAAAGGTTCCAAAGGCAAGACTCCCCAGATTCTCTTTACCTTCACTGACAAAAATTAATAATTTACTAAAGGAACGCCTTCTCCCATATCGACCTGCCCATGCCTTAAGATCAAGCAGTGAGGCCCTCCTGGTTGTCCTACCACCTTCAATAGTGAGGTTGGTAGGCACCCAGGAGAGAGCCTTTTCTGTGATGGCCCCCATACTATGGAATAGTCTCCCCTTCGAGGTGAGTCATGCCCCTTCCTCATATATATTTAGGAAGGCAGTGAAGACGCACCTCTTTGCCCTGGCCTTTGGCTGAGCTGATTATATTCCCCCCCCCCCCAGGACAGACACTATAATTTTAAACATATTGTGTATTGTTTTAGAGTTGTTGATTTTTTAAAGTCTTCTAATGTATATTCTGTTTTAATCTGTTGTTTTAAGGTTGTTACCTGCCCAGAGCCTTTCAGGTATGGGGCGGGATAGAAATAAATAAATAAATAAATAAATAAATAAATAAATAAATAAATAAATAAATAGGACTCATTCTTTGCTTGTTTCTTAGAATGAAACCTCACTCATTTCTTTTAAAATGTGTAATCAAATTGTTGCCGAATATTCAAAATATGTATCTAATCAAATGTATCAGAGTGCCCCCTTGTGAATGAGAAATGGTATATCATTAGGAAGAAGAGAACAGTATGCACTAGAAACCAAAAATAGTTTTTTAAGTTGTTGGAGAGGCTTTTGGAGAGGCTTTCTTTCTCATACATTCCCTTTTGTGTTAGATCAGAGAGGATTTGAAACAATAAAACACACTTTACAACTTGATTGTTGGAGACAGAAAAGTGATGATCAGCAGCAGTTTTTCAGTTTCCAGAGAGCACACATCAAAATGTTGAGCTTTCTTCTGCCTATTAGTTAGTGGCACTGTGCTTCATATAGGTTTCTAGTTGCATCTTTAGAGTAATGCAGGCAGTGAAATGTGCCTCTGTTCTTCATATATTCCACCTGCGCACTGAGATCTCAAAGGTGCCAGAAGCAGAGCAGCCAGTTTTCCCCACTTGGGATTCAAGGTCTTTCTCTTTTTTAGCAACTGAGCTAGAATGGATTAATGCTGTCAGCCCATCCTCACACTTGACCTCCTGGGTCTCTTCTCTCATCCTAAGGCCCCTCAACTCTGTATGATCCTCTGCTAGTCTTCTTTACATCTGCCAAAAAGAGACAAACCGTGTATCAAAACGCTAAAAAGGCGCAGATTGGAGTGCACAATGCATTTCAGCCCCAAAGTTGTACTGTTAAAAAAAACAAAATGGATAACAAACATTTCAAAATCGCCATCAATTCGTTATAAAACACAAGAACAACCAAGCAACACGGTCTGCACATTAAAAAAAGAAAGGAAGGAAAATTAAATTGAAAGGAAAAACACTCTACGTAGTAGGGAGAACAAATGGTGTCAGCATGGGAACTTCCTGAGAAAACATGTAAAAAAAAAAAATTAAAAATGAACGTGTAGAAAATAACATGAATAATGCTTATGAGGATTTTCATCCACATAAATCACAACCGAAGCAGCGATGGACTAATAGATCATTCTAATTAATGAGAACCCTACTTTTCAGGTACATGTGCACCACCCCTCTTATAATCAGAATGATAATATATGTGCAGACCATATTACCTGATGTTTTTATAGTTTATAAAGAGAATTTTTTATTTAAAAAATGCCCACGTTGTCCATTTTATATAGTAAGATCTTTGGGCTGAAATACACTGGACTCTTGATATATTTGCATCTCGAAATGTGTCTTCTTTTTTTCCAGCAGTATCTTGATGGATGTTTTCTGTCCTTTAAAGTTATGCCTCTTGTAGGTTATGAATGACTGCCGCAAAGGGGGCTCTTCCAGCTGCAATCTCCTTGATCAGCCACCTTTAATTCTACCATAAATGACCAAGAATGACGTATCTTTTAATATCCAATGCCAGGCTCTATGGAGACGGGAGGTCAGCGAAGCCTTCTGCTCTGGGACTCAATTCAGGATCTCCTGTGCCTCCTCAGAGGGCTTCCTGCCCAACACCTGCGCTACTCAGACCTTTAATTCCAGCTTACTACAGTGGTACCTTGACATACGAGTTTAATTCGTTCCGTAACCTTGCTCTTATGTCAAATCGCTCGTATCTCAAAGCAATTTTCCCATTAATCCATTCCAGCTCCCAAAACACCACCTCAGTTGCTTTTGTTATGTACTGTACTGTATTTACATACTCGTATCTCAAATCTTGCTCTCATCTCAAAGCAAAATATCACTCGCTCGGCGGCTTGTATCTCAAAACACTTGTATGTCAGGGCACTTGTATGTCGAGGTACCACTGTATCAGCTTCATAATTTTAACATTTTGTCGTATTAGATTCAAGTCTTAGTCCTGGCCATTTTCCTAAAAAGAAGGTCCGCTTTTCCTTTTGTCCTTTAGTGGGAGCAAGAAATGAGACTCGTAGCTGAACTGTTTATTTGGTATTTGTGAACAGGCTGAAAGGAACACTATCAAACCTCAATGCCTGTGTTGGACCTGCCTCCTTTAATTTTAATTTCTCCTTGAGCTGTGACTGTTTTTTTCTTTACTCAAGCAGAAAGATCCTGTGACTTTGAGTTCAATGCAAGATGTGAGGGTCTAATCATAAATTCTATCTCTGGACTATACTAATGCAGTTTTATATATCGTTTAATAAAATACTCCCAATTACACATAATTTGTATATAGCAACAGGATTATTTTTAAGCAGTGCTACTTCTATTTGCCATTATCTGTTGATATTTGGCTGTAAACTGGAAACTACTTTTCCTTCATCTTCCTTCTCCGTGATTTTAGGTTATTCATGTCGATGTATTATTTTTAGAAGGAAATTTACATATATAAAGTGATTAGAAAATTGGAAACTTTGAATTCTAACTTGACTTTTTATCTACATTCTGCTAAAGGAGGAGGAGAAAGAATGGGAGAGCAAGGGATACCTGCTGGATCCGTAAGAAGGTGCAAAAATGTATACTTAACAAAGAGATGTGGCAAAACATGGTTTTGCTAAGTGGAAGATACTAATGGCTTATATTTTTCCTTTTCTTTCAAGTGAATTCAGAGTACTGACTGGAAGGTCCATCTTCCACTCACTCAATTTGTGGACTTTCCTCCCTTCAATCATACTTTTCTGAGTCCTGATTTTTACAAGTTTCAAGCTTTTATAGAGCGATAATCCATTTTCATTTTTTGGGTGTGATTGGGAAAGAGGGCTAAAGGGGGCTGAACCATACTATACTAGGGAGATACTGACTGAATTTGTCTTCTTTTACAATTTTTTCTCCTATCAAAGTGCAGGGGGTGTAGTGATGGTGAAAAGAGCTGGAGAAGAGATTTTAAAAAGTCTTGTAAAGAAATCTCAGGACAGGAACAGAAAAGTGTGAGTGCAGCCACCCAAACTAAGGAAGGATCATCGGGTACTGGTTGTGGTCAGAGTTAGGGCATTTTAAGGTCTGTTTCTTAATAAGACGGACTACTTCAAGGAGTGACCATAGCCATCAGTCAATTGTTACTGCTCATATTAAAACTGCGTATAGTGGAGAGCCTCTGTTCTACTTTGCTTTTTTTCTTTTTCTTCTGTCTCAATCTTTTCCCCTTTTGTGCTCTGTCTTTTAGACAGGAGAGCTGAAGGCAAAGACTATTTAGAACTGCCGGCAATTCTGGGAATGCTTCCTTGTTTCCTTCCTTCCTTTCTTCAATGAAAATTATAACAAATGTACAATATACAAAGTTCTTACCAACTGTGCACAGCAGAAGAGAACGGCAGATAAAAATCAGCTTTCAACGTCTAGGCTGCTTTTTGCAAATGATGAAGGTCAGCTTTGCTAGAAAATCCAAAACCTCTTGTAACACTCACTTCCTGGTAAGTCATGATTTTGAGCAAAGCGACTGGGTAGGATATCTGCCAGTTGTAAGGAACTGCTACAGGACTGAATCCAAGTGTTTACCCTCCTTGTTTCTAGCTTGTGTTTTTAAATGGTTACACTTCAAAATTACTATGTAGGGATGCGCATGAATATTTGTAGGCATTTGAAGTCCGATCGAATGTGCCGAATTTCAACATTCAAACTCAAATAGAATGTCCTGAAAACTGTATGTAAACATTCAAATCGAATTTTGATTTTCGGATCTATTCATTCGCATTATCTGGACATTAGCATGTGTATGGGATGTGTACTTGAAGATCTGCGTCTTCCCTGCATCCGTACACAAATGTATGTATCCGTACCTATATGTGTGGCAAGAAAATGGGTTTCATATGGGATAATTGCAGGAGGCATATGGATGTGTAGGTGGACATATGCATGTTGTCGACATTTGTATGTGCAGATCTGAATCAAAAATTCAAACGAACAGATTTGAATCTGGTAAATTCTAATCGAATCTTGTTAAATTTGAATTTGAAAGATTAGAATTGAATTGGATTTTTGGGTATTCGATGCAATTCAAATAGAATGTCCAAAATACCATTTGTGCACATTGCTACTATGCGCTTAGAAGTTTGTCGCTTTATCTCTGACTTAAAGCTAACGCTCTCTTTTCTGTCTTTAGTGTGCTATGCTAAGAGGAGAGCGTGACTGTAGCCAATGGCATAGAAGGCAGAGGAATCCACAGCCTCTCCCCAGAGGCAGGCATGGCAAACCCCTCCTGAATCTCTGCCAAAAGAACTACATAGAGGTGCCCATGGAGTCAACCAGGAGTCAGTCACAAATCGGTGATAACAACGATGATAAGAGGAGGTGGCTATACAGCTGAGACAAAGGCTGGCTAAACAGTGCTGCGCAAAACTGCTACTTAAAACACAACAGACAAGCAAGACAAGAGCTGTAGATAACAGACAAGTAAGACGTTGGATAGGTAGCAAGTATGCGTCGACAGAAAGCTAACTTCCAAAACTACATACACACAAGACAACAGGTGATCTCTCCTGTCCAGCACCTCGTTCTCACAGTGGTCAACCAAATGCTTATAGGAAATCTCCAGCAGCTCCCATTTCCCTGTCCTCAGCAGCTGGCTTAGAGAGACCACCTGAGACCCAGCCCTCTGACTAGTGCTCATTGACACCTCTCCCCACCTCCATTGAATCTTATCTGACCTCTTTTAGAGCCATCGTAGTATCTTTATGCAATGGCTAAACGCCGGTCAACTTAGTCAATACTTAGTGGTAGCAGCAAACCTCACAGCATAACAAGTGGCTGCATGAAGAATTTTGGTTGTCTGGAATCCTCTACTCCAGTGGTTCTCAACCTGGGGGTCACGACCTCTTGGGGGGGAGTCAATCTACTCTTTCACAGGCGTCATTATGAAGTAGCAACAAAAATAATTTTATGGTTGGGGGTTAGGGTTAGGTTGGGGATCACCACAACATGACAAATTGTCTTACAGGGTTGTGCCATTAGGAAGGTTGAGAACCACTGCTCTACTCCTTATTACATTTTGGTCTTGAATTAACAGTGGAAGGAAACAATTAAATCCAGTTGAACAGCTGCCTACCTTTTCCTGAAGGGAAGAAACAGTCCATCTCTACGCTGCTCCGGGAATGGGAGATGCAAAGGGCGCTGCTTGGGACAAGGCCTTCCTGGGGGGGGCTCCGTTCCGTTGTCCGTACCAAACACCACCCTGGTCTTTCGCTTGGCCTTTCTAGTAATTCCACAGTTTGTCCCACTTGGATGCTCAGCTCACTGATGTGTGTGGCAATAAAATCCTGTAGCACCACGGTTAGTTCACATCCTCCAGAGAGCTGTGAGGGGAAAGGGAAAATGAAAGTAGGAACAGCAGTCACATACAACAGAGTAAGACCAAAGTTTAATGATTTTGTTGCTTCCAGGTGGAAACTCTCCTCAGATTTTAGGATCCCAGTTTTGGCACTTTATCAAAAATATAGCTTGCCGAATAGCACATATAACAGTCTCTGCATTTTGTCTGAAGTGATTTTGTTGTTCTTGTTTCCCATATCAACCTGCCTGTGCCTTAAGATTTAGAGGGGAGGCCCTCCTGGTGATCCCAACACCTTCAGCAGCGAAATGGGTGGGCACCCAGGAGAGGGCCTTCTCAGTTATGGCCCCCAGGCTATGGAATAGTTTCCCCCTTGAGATGCGTCAGGCTCCCGCACTGTATATGTTCAGGAGTGTGGTGAAGACGCACCTCTTTACTCTGGCCTTCAGTTAAACGAGGAGACATCCCCCCTTCCCACTTGCAGACACTGTTGTTTTAATATATGCTTTTATCTGTTGTAATATATTTGGTTTTAAATGTTGTTACCTGCCCTGAGACCTTTGGGTATAGTGCAGGATAGAAATGTAAATAATGGGTGGATGGATGGATGGATGGATGGATGGATGGATGGATGGATGGATGGATGGATGGATGGATGGATGGATGGATGGATGGATGGATGGATGGATGGATAGACAGACAGACAGACAGACAGACAGACAGACAGATAGATAGATAGATAGATAGACAGATGATGGCTGTGTCCTCAAAGATGGAAAACCAGACATGATAGCTGTAATAAGGTCCTCTTGCCAAAAATATGATGAAGGCTGTGCTCACATGGGCTGTGTTCACACCTTAAATGGGTGAGAAAAGTGGAGTATAAAAGCCAACTCCCCCTTCTTCATACTCTGATTGTGCTGTGATGACATTCTGAGCTTCCTAGGATGGATTTTGGCTCAAAGGACAGCATTCGCCAAAATTTTACCAAGAACAAATCCATAAAAAAAAAGCCTGGAAGAGCAACATTGACAGAGAACAGAAGAGCACATCCATATTTTTCCACAGGTTTGAAAAAATATTGGGGTCTATTTCTATAGATACGATAGAGAACCTCAAAGGTTTTCGTTTTAGGCATCCCATCAGCAGAAGGTAAACACTGCTATTTAATAGTTACATCCTGAAACCCATCAGGAGCTTGGTCTGTTCAAGAATTTCAGATCAGCAGCCAGTGCTGTGCCTGACCACGATATTAAGGATTGTGATTCCTCTATTTAGGTTTATGCTGTTTGTTTGAATAACAAAATCAGACGGGAGAATGAGATTTGGCTTCTAAAGCACCTTGTGGTATAATGCACAACACAACCACTAGGTGTCCATGTTTGCTGTTTTATAGCAACCTAGAGGAAAGTTATCTTAAATATTGTTAGCAGAGGCCAGTCCAACAGACAATGTTCAGAAAATTATGCAAATCACATCTAAAGCATTAAACAAAATGACTACTAATTTTGCATACTACCTGTTTTGTGATGTATGAGTGCTAAACACTTCATACAATTTTTTTTAGGGGGGATATAGACAGGATCAAGGAAAAAGGACAAATTATTTACATTCTTAGAGAAGTAAAACACAAATAATATAAAAATAATTTTACTCATAAAAATACAATAACAGCTGCTGTAAGGCATCTTGGTTAGTATCACAATATTCCTGAAAAACCCAGTGTTTTTTTTAATTTAGTATTATTGCAATTATAAATACATTAGTCATTAGAGTTGTGGAAAGAAAAAAATTGAGAAATGAGAGAAGGACTTGATTTCTGTTAGCAGGGCAAAATATAGTCTTGAGCTGAGCAAGATTTTTCTCACCTAGAAGGCTTTCAAAATTCTGAGCAATTTATAGTTTCTACTTTTCTGGTTAGATTCTTGACATTCTGCCAAATTCTGAACTGCCCAGAAGCAATTCAGCAGACATCCAAAGCTGACCCCCACGCCTCAGACAGAGCATGACACAAAAATCAATTCACAACACAGGTCCCGTCAATAATTTATTAAATTCTTAATGGTCTGCAGTAACAAAGTCCATTTTGGGTAGGAGGATGCTAGATCTGAACCTTTTGACCTGTGTGGAGTGCAAATAACAAGGGGCTGTTTCTTCAGCCTTCTCATCTTCCATTTGTTAAAATGCCACTTGATGTTAAAGTCAAGTGATGGTTCTATCACAGTGGGAGTATAGCCAGATGAATCCCACTCTTGTTCACAAAGGATAGAAAATCATTTGCAATGGCGATACTCGGAACATGTATAACCTCTCAAGAAGTATTTTCAATGTTTTTGCGTGAGTTGGGTAGTATCAGCCTCAGACTAAGGGCGGTTCGGTGGCCACTATCCCCGGCCAGCAAGTGTACTAGGAGACTCCCACACACTAGTTCCCCTGCCCAGGGCCTCCCTTAGACTGCGGAACGGAGGTGCTTGGTGTATCATTTCCAGTGACTGACGGTGGTGTTTCTGTTCAGAGTCCGAAATCATGCTTTGCAAAAATGGCACCTCTGCTGACAACTGCTCTAAGTAATGCGTAGCATGATAACCATGTGGTACCTATTTGCTGCTGCAAATGGATACAGTGGCAACTTCCATTCACAAGTAGAGACATGCCCTAAGTTTGCTGTTTATTAACATAGTTGTGTGAGTAGATGATGATATATGGAACCTCAGAATCAAGATGGCATATGCCCTTAAAGAGTGGCGACTGGAAATTACTTTTTGCTAAGAAGTAGCATAGTTAACATTAAAAACCATCCCAACAATGATTTGTGTTTGATAATAACAGGATGCTGTGTTCAGTGGGACTCTCTCCAAAGTATAGCAGAGATGGGAAAACTCTACTTCTCTGGATTGTGGGTCAGACTGGAACAAAAACAAAATCCTTGTCATGTTCTATCACACACAACACTAGAACCAGGGGGCACTCTATGAAGCTGGTGGTTAGGAGAGTCGGATCAGACAGGGGGAAGCACTTCTTCACTCAGAGGGTCACCGGTCTATGGAATTTGCTGCCAGAAGAGGTGGTAACAGCTACCAGCCTCAGATGGCTCCAAGGGAAGGGTTGGGCAAATTGATGGTTGACAGATGGATCAATGGCTACTAGAAGGAATGCCTTTCAGGCTTGGCGGGGGGAGCAGGACACTTCTAAGGCCATTTGCTGGGATTCGAGAGCAAGAGAAGGTCTGCCCTTGTCTCTGTTTGAGATGTCCATGGGCAATTGGTGGGCCCCTGTCTGAGAAAGGATGCTGGACTGGATGGGCTGTGGCCTGATCCAGCAGGGCTCCTCGTATGTTTTTATCAGAAAAAGTCTGAATTGTTGAAGTATCCCAGCCAAAAGAAGTATTTGTATGAGGACTTGTTACCAGGGAACTTAAAGATAGGATTTTGTTTTACAAGTATGGAATTGGAGAAGGTGGGGAAGGTAGACCTGACCGCTCAGTTTTAATAAAGAAAATGAAATAAAGTACAGTATTGTATCTGTGAGGGGAAAAATATACTGAGCACAATGTATCTGACTGGAATGTCTGTTTATCCTTGAAACTGCAAGTCAAGAATCCTTTCAGTAGTATTGGCTCAGGCTTCACGGTGACGTCACATACCTATTCTGCTATATTTGGATATTCTGGAATAAAGCAACATCCGTGCTTTTTTCTGGAATGTCTAAATTATAGACAGAATATTTCACACCAAGCCTAAATTTGCTCCAAAACTGAAATGCATCTAAATTTTTTGGACTTCAATGCCTAACAGCTCCAGACAAAATCCAAATATATTTTCATTCCAATATTTGAAGAAGAAGAAGAAGAAGAAGAAGAAGAAGAAGAAGAAGAGTTGGCTTTTCTACCTTGTTTTTCTCGCCCATTTAAGGGGACTCAGAGCGGTTGACAAAGCTTTTCTATTCTTCTCCTCACAACAGACACCCTGTGAGGTAGGTGGGCTGTGACAGCTCAGAAGAGAGATGTGACTAGCCCAAGGTCACCCAACTGGCTTCATAGAGGAGTGTGGAATTGAACCTGGTATTCCCAGATAAGAGTCCGTCTCCTTAGCCACTAGACCAAACTGGCTCATGATACAAATTTTAAGACACAAATAACAAAGTAGTAGCAGTTTGGATGGAAGGTTATCAGTGTCTATATAGTACAAAGCCATAAGCCCCTCCAAGATCATAAGAGGCATTTCCCTATGCAAATGTCAATTTCTTTTTTAAAAATGCAAAAGTTATTGGAAAAGGAGAAAGGAGTTCATGTTTGGCCTCTGAAAACACAACTCTGGACTAGATGGACTTGTAGTGTGACAGGTTCTTCTTATGTACCCAATCTCTGAAAAATTATTAGTCACACTTAGAAATAAAAGCTTCCTGTTAAAACCCAGGGCTTTAACTGCAAAGAATGTAACTGTGTAGGAAAATACCATTTCCTGCAATACACATTCATCTTGCTAGTTTGGCAATACATCCTCCCTGTTAAATTTAAGCAATTTTAACAGCCTTTTATGAGGTACTTGCACGTTTACTTTCAATAAAAGGTGCAGACATTAATATAACCCTTTGCAAAGCATAAGGAAAGTAGACTAGAATCTCATTTAAAGAGCAAACTGTAGAACAAGAGTGGAAATCGCGGGCATCATAGAATCAAAATGTAATTAGATTTATAATAAACAAAGAACACAGAACCAGAAAGTCAAATCTATGGTTCTATTTAGAACTGTTCTGTGATGAACCAGGGGTCTTTGACGGAGTTATTATTTATTATTTATTTACATTTTTAATCCGCCCTATACGTGGAGGTCTCTGGGTGGGTAAGAACATTTAAAATCACATTATTAAAACAATAACAGTATGCAACACAATAGCATCTGCAAATGGGAAGGGGAAAATGTAACCCCATTTAACCAAAGGCCAGGGCTAAGAGGTGCATCTTCACTGCCTTCCAAAATGTGTACAGTGAAGGTGATTGACCCACCTCAAGGAGGAAACTATTCCATAGCCTAGGGGCCATCACTGAGAAGGCCCTCTCCTGGGTACCCACCCCTTTTGCTGCTGAGAATGGTGGGACAACCAGGAGGGCCTCCCCTCAAGGTCTTAAGGTACGGGCAGGTCGATATGGGAGGAGAAGTTCCTTTAGATACAGTACTTAGATAAGTCAGAGTTAACACCTTGAATTGAGTTTGGTAGCAAATTGGGAGAAGAGGGAGAGCCAAGGTGTGATTTAGAGAGGCTGTGCATGCAAGAGGAGTTCACAAACCATTTGTGGAACAGTTCACCCCATGGCCAGAGGCCCAAAGCAAAAAGCTGGTTTTCAACAGTCAAAAACACCTGTCTCTGTAATACAGAGATTGTAAGTTTTAAGGAAGCGTCTAGAGATCTATAACAAGAATGCAGTAGTCTAGCCTTTGCACAGAAGCAGAGTCTTCCATGCTCACATTGTCACAACAATGAAGACACTGTAGCGCCTACAAATGGGCACTTGAAGCTGTTTTTGCACTCAGGGAAGGAGGCATTCATGCTCTTATTCACACTTACCTGTCTCATCCCAGGCCAGAGCAGGATGTCTTGTCCTTGGATATGCATCCCATCCCATCCCATCCCATGCTGTGTTGGGTTTCTGCTAGGGAAGTGCACGAATATTCGTAACATTTGTTCTGGTTCTGGGTGCTTTTCCCTTATGATACCCATGGGGTTTTGGGGTGCTGATCCAGCAACCATGGTTAACTGAAACCATGGTTACCGAATCAGTGGATACGGGGGTCCGACTGTAAATGAAACGAGGAGTGAACATATTTCTATATCAGAAGGACAGGAAAGCCTGTAAACATCAACTACCAGTTCCAGTTGTTGTTCATAATCACAAACATTATCAAAATCAATCAGAGTTAGAAGATTAACCATGCTTGATTGGTGTTTGACATCTTCCCACTATGCAGAATTACTTCTATAGACGATGGTGAAGAACTGTGGTATAATGTGAAAGGAATGGGAAACAAACACTGAGCCGATGTTTATCTGCTATAGAGCTATGACTTATCTACAGCACAAATTGATTTTTATTTATTCTTACATCTATTGAAAGAGAAACTCTGATAAAATGAAAACCAATTTGTTACGGTCAATAGTGAAATACTATTAATCTGCACTCCATAAGAGCTCGCTCTCTGCTCATACGCAGTCAACATGATACACCTCCAGGCGAACGTAAACAAAGGCCTTTCCTGAATATTAAACAAACTACTTTTTAAATTAGAATTTCTGCCCCTCGGGCTCAAATGACCACCAGCTTTTGCTACTACAGATGTCCCTTGAATGCACATGAAAGGCACATGAGACTGTCCCCTCGTTATGCGTTCAATATAGCAAAAGAGTGAGAAATCTGCTTGATAGCCCCTTATGGTTTTTGACTCGGGGGTGGGGGGAAGGGAAAGGCAGTCTTTCCTCTTCTGTTCCAAAACCACAGCTGATCCTGATGCGGAGCAGGGGAAGTCAGTCTCCCTCGCCCATTGAAATCATGCCTGAGGATTTTCCTGCTGCAACTTTGGCAGGTGGGGAGATCAGGGAGTGTGCAGAAAACTCACTTCAGCTTTAAGAGGAACAATTGCTCCTCTTAGGGTGCGTCTGGACTTAGGGAAACTGCGCATCGGAATGCATAGATGAGGCGCGGGCATCACACCTGCCGCCTGATCCTGCATAGCAGCGGCACATTATGCTGCCGCTACTCTGTATTTACCTACTGCGGAACAATCAACACTCGCTCGGCAGTTTCAGGTCAATTTGAACGTTCCCGCAAGCCTGGACAGGCGAGAACAGCTAACGAGAGTTGAACATGCCGCTCAGCTCCTGTTGGCTGCTCCATGTCACGTGATGTGTGCCTCGCCGTGCACGCCACAGAAGTATCACAGCTGCCAAGGAGGAAGCTGTGGGGAGGGTGCTCTAATCCAGATGGCGCATTGTGGCTCCGCAGTAGGTAGGCCGTGTATATTCTTATAACAGCAGGTTTTATTCTGCTAGTCTGGAAGCTGCCTTAATTTTGAAGGGGAAATTGTAACATTCTTCCTGTGTAGAAACTCCCCTTCATACAGCATGCTTGCACACCGTGCAGTTTTGCTTATGGATTATGTGGAAATTGTGACTATAATGTGGTGAAGCACAATGCAAAACTATGTTCTGAAAGTCATTGTTAGTGATTTAAACCAGCAGATGTGGAGTCACTGTGTTACTGGGGAAATGGTTGTACAGTAATTCCCACGTGTCTAGTCTGAGGGAACCCTAGTGCTGTAGTGGCTAGATTCACTAGGCTGGAGAACTGAGGCCCTTTTTGCACTAGGCCTTTTTGAACACGCGGAGAACATGCAGAGACTGAGCATACACACTGCCAGAACAGCGGAGCCGTCCTGGCCTGTCCCCGAGTGTTCTGCTCGTGCGTTCCAAGTGTCCCCATCCATCCAGGGAGGGAAGCATTCGCACACGCTTCCCTCTCTGACTGCTGCGGGCATGCGCCCCCGCCACCATTGGCCGAAAATCAGCCGAACAGGTGGCGGGGGCCGCGCTAATCACTTACCTTGCCCGGCTGGGGTTCCCATCGCGCAGGCATGCCAGGCCTGGTAGACCGGACCCACGTGGGTCTGGTTTACTAGGGTCCCACCTCCCCTGGCTGACTGTAGCAGATCACAAGTCTCTGTGGGGTCTAGCCACCTCGATCGAGGTGGGTAATCCCCACAGAGGTGCTGCGGCACCCCCCACCCCACCCTAGGGTCCGGGGACATGCCCAGGGCCACGCAGCACCTACCTCCTCGTTGAATTGATTTGTATTTGAAGATACAAACATTGACAACATTTGAATGTGTCCGTACACACCTGTACGCATCCCTACGCATTCGTATGCATCCTGTTTTTATCCCATATGCATACCATCCGTACAATTGCATACGAATATGAATAAGATGCATATGTATGTAATGCGTACCTATCCGTACACATACAAATGTCAGAATAAATTGAATGCTTAAATTTGAACGTATAGACATTTCATTCGAATGTCTGAATTTGAATGAACTTGATCGAATTTCAAGCGTTTCGAATATTCTCGCATATCCTTATTAGGAAGTAAATTCTGAGTGCAGCCGCTAAGGTGGTGGACACCACATATCATCTATATGGTAGCCGCAAATGTGCCAAATGCCCATTTACATTCCTTTGGGTTGCACTGGCAAGGGCAAAATTCTGATGCCCGGACAACTCAAAGTTTCCATACTTTAAGGCCCAGGCTCATTAGAAAGTTTTATCCAGTCCTTACATTATGGAACTGTAGGCCCTTTCCACACTTGTTCATCCAGATCCAAGTTGCTGCTAAGAACATGCCATATTATCGGCACAGCAGTCTAATCAAGGCGCTGCTAAGAACACACCATCTCCAAAGAACTAGAGTAGATCCAGTACTGGGCTAAGGGTTCACTAATCCAGATTAGTGGTTAGACCGGTTAATGCAGACGCCTCCATGGTTGATCTGGATCTAGCTAGTATGTAGAAAGGGCCCTAAAATGTTTCTGAATAGAAGTGTGAATACCAAGTGTATCTTCAGAGCAAGAGAAGCAAGTAGGGAAGTGCATGGATGGATTTAAGGCATTTGCTTTGTAACAAATTTGTAACAAGGTTCCCTCCAACTCTACCATTCTATGATTCTATACTGGACGGCCATCTGTCTGAGATGGTTTAGGAGATCCTGCCTTGAGCAGGGGGTTGGACTCGATGACCCAGGAGGTCCCCTCCAACTCTACCATTCTATGATTCTATGATTCTATGAAATTGAATGTTAGAAAATTCATATTCATTCAAATAGATCCCCTTCAAATGTGGTAGGATTCTACTCAATACGAATGCCTATGTGTGGGATACGTATCCTGGATATGTATCTTGCATACGTATCCTATACAAATGCATACATATCAGATTTGTATCCTATACCAACATATACGTATCAGATATATATCGGATATGTATCATATATGAACCCATACGTATTGATACGTATCCCCAGTTTAATGAATGTCTGAACTATTCATATGAATGTTCCAAAACGCTTGTATTCATATTCGTACAAATGTCATAGCATTCGATTCGTGCAAGAATGTCAGAATTTGTCCAAAGTCATCCAAATAACGTATGTTACGAATATTTGTGCACATCTCTAGAAGCAAGTTTTGATCGCAGCATTCTCCTTTGAGTCCCAGTTTCTAGGGTAGTTTTACCACGCACTTTCAGCTTGAAATGAGGGAGGTGAAGGAACAGATTAGTTACCATAGAAGAGAAGACAAACAATATCCCAGAACATTCACTGAGGGGGGTCATAACAAAGGAAGATTAATACATTGTGCTTTGCAAGTGGTGAAGGAGGCACAGCAGAAAGTGAAATATGTGGCTCCATTAGCAGAAGGGAATTCTGTTTCTCCCTTTTCACGTAATATGTTCTTTTTAGTGTTTCAGAATTGCTTGGGCTGATTGAGGCTCACCAGGAGTCCATAATAGCCAGCTACCATTACTTCCTATCTCTGCAGATATCAGAGAGTGGCACAAAACTCTAAAAACTACTTTGGGTGCAGTACATCTGACTAATAAATACACTGGTAAGCAGCTAATACAGTGGAATATTATTTTAAAATAGCATCTTAAAACATAAAATATACCTCCCCCACAAACAGAAACAATTTTGAGATGTTCATTATTCCATTTCATCTGATCAGTACTTTTTCAGATTAAGTCATCTTATGCTCTTCTAGAGCAGTGAATCATGTTAGCAAAAGACAATGACAGTTCTATGACACCACTTCATGTCAGAATTGTATTAGATAAAAAATAGTCAGACACTGGCAGATCTAGCCAATACACATATCCACATAATTCACATTTTGCCCTCACATCCCAACAAGAATTGCATTTTGCTTATTTTTTTCAGTTGGTTTCTAAAATGTCAGAGATCAAATATAAATAAATGGATTGGAAAAGCTCTAATATTCTTGGACGTATGTAGGATTTCACTGCTGGATTCCATCTCATTTGTAGCAATTTGGGGGCTGGTATGCCATGTTCCATGTTCCTTCTTCTGAGAACCTAAGCTTTCAGATATAGTTGCAATATCCATCTTCAGAGGTCTTTGCTCTTTGCCATGTCAACCCCCCCCCAGGAATTGCACTTATTCACAGTAAACAAGTTAGCCTCAATGACCCGCTATTAACACTTCCATCCAAGGAAACAATGCCAATAGGGTGCAGCCAGGGAAAGACCAATGACTCATTAACAACTCAAACAAAGGAAGAGCTGACAAACAACCAGCAGACATCTATAAGAAGAGAAACAAGATCTAGTAAGACACCAGTCATCCCTGACTTGAAAAGATCAAAGATCTCTGAAGATGGATATCTCAGCTATATCCAGAAGCTTATGTTCTCAGAAGAAAAAACCTGGAACATGGCATAACAGGCCCCAAAACTGCTACAAATGAGATCTTATATTCTTGCATTTGTATTTACAATTTTGGGAGGCGGTGCTTGGAAAGGAGGTCTAGTAGAATCAATAGGAAAAACCACAAAGGGGAACAGAAGGCTCATTCACATGTAAAGTGTTATGCTAGATTTGGGCCATCAGAATCTTTCCAGTTGTGCTCTATCATGGTTGACACATAAACTGAGGTATATTACAGCATGCCAAGACAATAGTACCTGGCCAGCCCAATAATACTTCTCCTCACTGTAAGGCTGAGGGACATACGCCCTTTCCAAACTTGGCCTCATTCTGGAATATATCTCTGGATAGGGGTCTGTCGTCCACGTTGTAGACTATACCAGGCCTTGTCTGCAGCCTGCCATACATAGCAGGCTTCTGTTCTGGAATGTATTCTGGAATAAGACTAATTGCAGAAAACCCAAAAGCCAGTTAGGTCAAAAGGTTATCTTAGTTTGCTATCTATCCTGGCCAAGTATAAATCCCAGAACCCTTAATTTGAGCTGAACTAATAAATTCAGCTGGCTTTTCCTTTCTTTCCTTGGACCTACTGTATATTTTCCTCATCAATTTTGGACACAAGCCCTGGTCGTCTATCAACCCCATTTTTTTAATAGTCATTTTGGGTGAGCTAGTAAAACTTGGGGTCTTTTGCAAAGGAGACTGAGAGTGAACCCCCACTCCCCAGCACACTCAGATGTGTACATATAGCTCCTGGGTCTATGTACAAATTCTCATACAAGTAATAGACAGTCAACTTTTTGGTGGGGAAAAGAGATACTTAGTAGAGGAGCAGGAACTCAGCTCTCTTAGTCAATAATAAAAGGCAAATAGATCAAGCCATATTTTGGATTTTTTTTAAATTTTAATTTTTTTTTTTGAGAAACTCAGATACTTTCTTAAGTGCAAAGACAAAACAAGAGCCAAAGCCCTACTCAGTCATGGAATTTCATGGGTCCCCTTGGTCCAGTCATAAGAACATAAGAGCATAAGAGGAACCCTGATGGTTTGGGGCACAGCCCATCTAGTCCAGCATCCCACTTCATACCGTGGCTCATACATTGCTCCTGTGTATCCTTAAGAAGAAGGCAAGGGTAAAACCTTAACTTGATCTTAACTCCCTGCAAATGGCCTTTAGAGGCATGATGTCTGTCTGTTATGGAGTAATTTTGCATTGGCCTGTATACGATGCCAGCAAGCATGCTAGGAGCCATGTTCTAGTAGGAAGGGGCCTCTGGACCGGGCTCTCAGACCAGTGGTACCAACAGTGTTCAGAAGTGGGGGGCTCTTAATAATCTTGCAGGTCAAGTATACTGGCTAGTGTGGAATAGAGATGTGCACAAATGTTCTTTTGACATCCTATTTGAATCGAATACCTGAAAATCTGATTAAATTCAAATTTAACAAATTCAAATCAATTCATTTGCATTTTTTATTCAAATCTGCACATATAAATGTTGACAACATTTGTATGTGCACGTACACATCTTCCCCATATCTGTACACTTCTGTACGCATCCGTATGTCCCTATGTACCCCATAGTTATCCCGTATGCAAGCAGTTTTCATCCTGTACGGATCCGTACAAATGCATATGGATGCGGGAAAATACGCATCATGTATGAACCTGTACACATACGAATGTCTGGATAATTTGAACAAACAGATGCAAAATTCAAAATCTGAATGTTTACATCCGAATTTCGGGACATTCAATTTGAGTTCGAATGTAGAAATTTGGCACATTCGATTTGATTCTGAATGCCTACAAATATTCATGCACATCCCTAGTGTGGAATCATGTGGCCTTTCAGCTGAACATACAGTAACAGTGGTACCAAAATGGTATCGTGGTGCTCAAGAAACTGTCACATTCTGGCAAAAACAATTTTTGCAATTTTTCACCATTGTTAATTCATAAAATGATGTTCAAGATTCAACCAGCTTTTTCTGTACTCAGTAGTTCAAAACTGCATGATCCTCCCTGTTACAGATCTCTCTTTTAATCTCTAAGGGGGGGGGGGAGGGGGGAATGATATGGATTCGAGCCTTTCCCTCATACAAGATATTTGGCACCTTAATTTATTATGATAGCTGTAAATGTGAAAGCCAGTGTTGAAAAATAAATCGAAATGAAAAGAAAAATTGAGCAGTTTGGTATCACTAAGACAGTAAGCATTGTAGAACATACTTGGCAGCAACACCTCACATTATCAAATGCACAAAAATACAATCCTGATGGATGAATTCAAATTATTCCCTGATGCTTTTTTCTTCAAAATGCTGAAATCAGAGAACAGATGCTTTATATAAAATGGGTTTTAATCTTAATTGGAAGGGATTATCCAAACTATGCATAAACCAGATGGTTTTTGAAACCATCCTCCCATCTCCTCTTTTCTTTCACTTCTGTTATTTTTTTAATGAATATGGTTTTTGCTACTTTTCGTAGTTATTGTCTGTCTTCAGCCACAAATACCGTAAACTAGGGATACAACATACAACATGGATTTGAGGGGCATTTGGAAAATACATTTCACTTCATGGTTTACTGATCTGATCTTATACCAAAAACCTGAGATTAATTTACCAATGAATAATAAGGAAAAAAAGAGGAATCATTGTAAGATTTAAATGGGGTTGGGAAATCAACTTTTGGAAGTTAGAATTTTTTGCTTCCCTGTTTTTAGGGATGGGCACAGATATTCAAAAATCCAATTCAAATTTGATGAATATTGATATTCCAAAATCATTTTTTTCAAAAATCCAAATTTCTGAATTGATCAAATTTTGGATTTTTGAATAATTCGGCTGAATAGAACGCCATATATCGCATCCAAATATCTTATAACACGGGATGCAAATGGGATGCATGTGAATTCGAAAATCGAATATGAATGTTCCCGACATTTGTATCATTCGATTCGAATAAGATTTTTTAAAATACGGATTCAGATAATCCGGATTTGAATCCGATTTTCAAAAATTCAGATTTTGAATTTTGAATCAATTAAAATATTTGAATCAAATCAAATTTGAATGCAAAAAATGCATTTCTGCACATCACTACTGTTTGCATTAAGCTTTGCAGGTACTGTGTTAGACATACGTAGTATTTTAAGGGAGAGGGGCCCTACCTAAACAAATTAAGATTGCAAGAAACTAATTGAACTTAGATAGTATTGTGTAAGCAGCGAACATGAGCTTAAGCAACCTTGGGAGGCAGTAGAGAACAGAAGGACCTGGGGCCACAAAGAATCCGACACAACTGAACAACAACACCAATGAATGAACTAAGAAATCAATTTAGTGATGGGAAAACAGGCAAAGCACTCAGGCTTACAGACCCTCTGCTCCCGACTCTACCTTAGGCAGGTGCACAAATGGTGAATACATTCATACTAATTTGTATGACTATCCGATACAAATGCATACGTATGTGATACGTATCCTGTAAAAAATCCATTCTGAAAGCATTGAATCTGACCTGAATCCACTTTTAATCCATTCACGATCCATTTCGAAGGCAATCTGGATCTATTGCAGATGTGTGGCGCAGCCACTTTCCCATCTCCCCAGTTTAACGAATGTCCAAACTATTCATACGAATGTCCACAACATCCGTATTCGTACAAATGTTAAGATATGAATGTCCTAACATTTGATTCGTGTCGTCTGGATTTGTCTGAATTCATACAAAGGCGAATGTTATGAACATTCATGCACATCCCTACACCACTTCTCTGTCCCCCTACATTTACACTAATATTACGAGGAAGGCTTGGTCAACCATCTCTATGCTTCAGTTGATAATACACAAAGAAAGGGGAGAGGAACTCTGAGTAATTGATATACCTGAGAGTTCTGTGTTAGAAACAGAACGACATACAGATTCACCCAATGGGAGCCACCAAGACGTGGCTTCTATTTACTCACTCATAGCTAGCTCTTTACTCTCTCCAGTCCAAAGAAGCAACTGGGTATCAGTCAAAATATTGAGCAGACTTCACGGGAAATCCCATGATAACTGCTCTCAGCAGCCTCACTGTTGTTTAATAATATGGGACACAAGACCAAACCTGGCAGAATTCTATAAATCAGTCTCCTGGGGATAAACAGAACTTGACCTAGCAGTGTTCGCAATACTTTGATGCTTGGAGATAATCTACGAGCAGAAGTTGTACTGCAGTATAAAAACCTGCTGAAAAGTCAAGGAAAATTACAGTATTAGTGTTGCATCCTGATCTCCCCCAAATCGTAAAGAGGCCTCAGAAATGCTTTGATGCAAGTGTTATATGGCAATATAAGCTTACATTTTCAGGGCAGTTTTTCTGAAATTTCAGCATGTATATTATTTTTATTAAATACATAGGGGATATACAATCAAAATTAATTATTTCCTTTATGATTCTGGAATAAAGTACTACCAGTTTGAGCCAGTTTGGTGTAGCGGTTAAGGAGCCAGACTCTTATCTGGGAATACCAGGTTCAATTCCACACTCCTCTATGAAGCCAGCTGGGTGACCTTGGGCTAGTCACAGCTCTCTTCTGAGCTCTCACAGCCCGGGTGTTCTGTTGTGGGGAGAAGAATAGAAAGCTTTGTCAGCCGCTTTGAGTCCCCTTAAATGGGTGAGAAAAGCGGGGTAGAAAAGCCAACTCTTCTTCTTCTTCTTCTTCTTCTTCTTCTTCTTCTTCTTCTTCTTCTTCTTCTTCTTCTTCTTCTTCTTCTTCAATGGGTGAGAAAACTGGGGTAGAAAAACCAACTCTTCTATTACTACCCAACTAAATTTTAAAAAAGACATAATTAAGGGCCACAGTTCCTGCTCCAAATGGATTTCCTTTGTATTCTTCAGAAGTGCTCAATGGGTGTTTTTCCACTGGCCTCCCTTAATCTAAGAAGATCCGGATTTAAGGAATGGGTGCTTCCTTAATCCAGATCTAGTCAATCCGGGTTAAGGAAAGTACCCAATGCATTTCCACGGGTGGTCTAGCACCCAATAGCAATGGGTGCTAGCTTGCTCGCAGTGGAAACGCTGGAGCACCCATGTTGCAGATCCAGATCGTCCCACATAGGTCCCGCCTGTCACCTTGGGTGTTTTGTGGGACAGGGGGTGCAATCTCGGTAAATGCTCCAGAGAATCTTTGAAGAATCTCTGGAGTGGCTTCGTAGAATCTCCGGAGCAATCTGCCACAAATTTGAAGATTCGCCAGAGCCTTTGACGAAGGCATTGCTCTCCCATGGGGTCCGCTTCGGAACCTGTGCTAATCTTCGAAGGCAACTTCAGAGGGACTTCAGAGCCGGCTTCAGAGGGAATCCAGAGAATGTGCACAGGCTTTGAAGTTTTGAGTTTTTGGGCAAGCCCCCCCATGGGTGCCCCCCAAGCCTCCTCTAGACACCATTGCCCAATTGTGCTGGAAACAGGCTCTGTATAATTCGGGTTTGATGTCTGAAGACCCCATTGTAGACCCCTCTAATGGGTCTACACAAAATCTGGATTATAGATCATGAAGGACCCATATGATCCAGATTTCCCTAGAACTGGTGGAAACAAATGTGGCTCTAATGGGGTCTATAGTGGAAATGGGGTCATTCTGCTCTGAGCCAAATGGGTCCTTAATGGGTACTTAGTGCTATTAGAAAAACACCCAATAACCACATCTATGCATTTATCTGTCTATATGAGATGTGCTCACAAAATGCTTTCTGAACTTTGTTCAACTTGAAATGATACCCCCAAACCCTAGGGACATTTGGGTATTTTGTTGGAACAGCCAGGTCTTCAAAGGAATACTCCAAATTCCTGAAGGTACTGCCCACAGAGAACAATGGGAGACCTGCTCTGATTTTGCTGCTCTCTTTAGTGAACCTCCTTCCCATATGGCTTGGGAGGTAGGGAACAGAAAGCCAGAAATGAATTGGCTAAATGGATAATTTTAACCAAAACAACCTGCTTCTTTGGAACAGTTATGTGGAAGTGTCTGCAGGGATGCTTCTGAAACAGCCAAGTGAAAATAATAAAAATACCCAAACACTGATCAGCATAAGAGGGGAAGGAATGCCCTGAAAAAGATAAAAAGTTCACACCTGCTGAACTAGCAGGATGTCAGTGGAGCTATGAAGTTATGATAATAATGGTTCTATCTTGACATGGTGTTGTGTAGATTTACGCACTTCAAATCAGAGGTCCATATGGTGTAGAGCAGAAAAATGAATAGTTCTGGTACTGCATAGGTAAAGTATCTGGGCATGTGGTGTAAAGTGAGCAACAGAAGATTCTCAGTTGAGCAACCAGGACCGAAGGCTGTAGGGCTGCTGGCAGGTCAAATCGAATGACCCATGTCAGTACAAGAAAACATTCAGCTTATATACAGTGCAGCAGCAATACTGACTATGGAGGAGCTTACATACCATGAAAGTACATCACCAAAGTGATAAAAATAAGATAAACAGACCGAGGTCAGATATTAGTAAAATGGAAAACTTTTAGAAGAGAAGAATGAAAAGACCAAAGAATATCTCCAAAAGGAATAGCATTTTGATTAAAGACAAATCAAGGAAGTTTTAGAAATATTAAGTAGGAAATGATAGGAATATAAAGGGAAATAATTTTGCTATGAAAGCTGTGTTACACAATGTTTTCAGCACAATTTCTTATTAATGTTTCTATGGGCGTCCTTTGTAAAACATCTGGTGAAAGTTAGGCCTTCACCTTCAATGATCTACCTACCATTATTCCTATTTCTCTTTTTTGGTCAATCACAGCCAAGTCACGTCCCACTAGTCTATAGATAGATTGGATTTTTGTTGCAGTGTGCATCACTTTGTACTTATTCATATTGAACAGCATCTTCCCTTTTGACGCATAGATTCATGATGGAGCTCTTCCCTTGGTATTTTGTAGATGTCAAATACAGTAGTTCTAGAATGAGAAAGTTCTAACTTTCTAACAAACTGGACGATTTGGTATTGCTTCTACTTGATGTGAACCAATGTATAGGCTGCATCTCAACTTCTGGACAAGGTGGCTCCATTCTGAGCAGTTGAGGGAACACCACCTACTGCAATGTCCTCTGCATCTCTGTTTTGGACTGTGAAGGTGCCATTTCCATCAGTGCCTCCATGCAGGTGGAGAAAAGCACCTTGAATACAAGGTGTCTTGGAAGGTGATAATTCCAAGATGTCTTGGAGGGTGATCGTTCCAAGAAAGCTGCCAGTACAATTTCTGTGAGGCTACTGTTGCCACTCAAAATAGAGGTGAGATAGATATGGGCACCTTCTTCAGATGATGGGACCACCTCCACAGATAAGGGGAGACGTGGCCACAGTGATGTCATTTAGTATTTGATGTACCTGTTTGGCTTTCAGACTTTTCAATACTTCGTTCTTAATGTTTAACAAAATAATGCAAGTTCTAGCATACTTTGTATCGCCAAACAAATTATTGCTCACATTGTTGACTTTTTATTTTACCACTCAACTGATTTCCCTCACACTTAATCTATTACATACAATAGGCAGTGGTTAATTATTATCTGAACTTACAAAACTACACATTATCTTGCAAAATCCCACCTTAATTTCCTGAACCTTATTTTTGCACTCTGTGGTATAGAATATAATTAAGAAATGTCTTCGACAATTTGTTATTCATTGTTAAACCGATTAAACTTGACAATATTGTTATACAGGAATCCCAAACTCCTGCAATAAATGAAATTTTAAAATTCTTACTGAGATGCAGCTTTGAAGGAATTGCTATAACAAATCCCTGCTATTGCTTTTGCCTTATAATAGAAATGAAAATTAAAAGCTTTTGCTCAGAGAAAACAGAATGGAACCTTTCAAAGTGCAAACTACCATCCACAAAAGAAGACAACAACAAGAAGAAGAAGAGCTGGTTTGATACCCCACTTTTCTCACCTATTCAAGGAGAATCAAAGTGGCTGACAAAGCTTTCTCTTCTCCCCACAACAGACACCCTGTGAGATAGGTGGGGCTGTGAGAGCTCAGAAGAGAGCTGTGACTAGCCCAAGGTCACTCAGCTGGCTTCATGGGAGAGGGTGGAATCAAACCCGGTATTCCCAGAAAAGAGTCCAATTTCCTAACCACTAGACCAAACAAAGATTTAGATGGATCAATTTTCCATGTTAGTAGAATCATTCAGGTTACAATGGCAAAGAAAGAACTGATATTTCATGAAAAAGACTTTCTTTCTTAAAAAAAATTAAAAATACAGCAAGATTTCATCATACCAGGGCACAGAAAATTTGAAGTCTTCTGTAGTTTCTCCTCCTGCTGCTGAAAAGGTGTTTTCTGAACACACCTGTGCTTGGTTCTTAATTTGATGTCATTCTGACTGGGTTGATAACATGTTTCTATGACAAATTTGAAAGCTGATCTATTTTTCCTTTCATTTTGGAGAATTCCTCAAGATTCTCTCTCTGCCCCCCCCCCCCCGCACATATTTATCCATGCCACCCACTTAGCACACTAGATAGAATAACTGTTGTCTTCATACACTCAGGAGAAAAGGACAAAACAAAGAAAAAGCCATTTTTAAAGTTCTCAGCTTTCTTTTCTGGCCTCATTGTGACTACACTTTTATTGACACAACACAATGTACTTTCATAAAGTGTTGCCTGTAACCACTTTAACAAAGAAAACAAGGGGAAAACACCGGAAAAGATATTCTACACTTCATCAGCACAAAAATCTGTTAGCAGTTCAAGGTGTATCCTTGTTTCTCCCTAGTATTAAGGCTATAAATTATTATCTCTAGCAGGCAGAGCTCATAATAACTAGCAGATGTCTGAACTTTGCATGATTGGGAAGAGATTTCGCATGGATTATCCAATGACACAGGCTTCCATATGCACCAGGGTGTTTCAAGGTAAAGTAATTTATATTCTGGGGTCATGGAGAGAAGCAGGCCTGTGGGATCTCTGACATTCCGTCATATTCCTGAATCTTTCCCATGAAACAACTACAGAAGCAGACGTTTCTCTGACATTTATAGCTCTGTTAGCATAACAGTGATGTATAGATACAGAACCCATATCGACCTGCCTGTGCCTTAAGATCTGGAGGGGAGGTCCTCCTGGCTGTTCCACCACCCTCAGCAGAGAAACAGGTGGGCACCTGGCAGAGGGCCTTTTCGGTAATGGCCCCCAGGTGCTGGAACATGCTCTCCCTAGAGGTGCATGAGGCTCCCTCACACTGTTTTAATATATGCTTTTATCTATTTTAATATATTTGATTTTAAATGTTGTTACCCACCCTGAGACCTTTGGGTATAGGGCAGGACCGAAATACAAATAATAAATAAATACACCACAGGTGAAAGTGTAATGGGTGTTCTTATTCTGTTTATTCTTTTAGTGTCTGAAAAACACTACAGGAAGAAGAGAAGTGGTGCTAAACCCACACATAGAAAAAGCATAGTCCATGCCAGAATATTATGACTTATCCCAGATTTTATCCTGGAAGAGAGACCTGTCATCTCCATACTGGTGCAAACTGTCTCATCTGGGGTCTGCCGTAGTCTGCACTAGGGGTGTGCACGAATACAATTTTCAAGACTTGATTTGAATCAAATATCTGAAAATTTGATTCGAATCTTTAAAATCTGAATTTACCCAAATTTGATTCGATTAAGCAAATTTGAATCTATTCATTGGAATTTTTTATTCAAATTTGCACTGACAAATGTCAACAGCATTCGTATGTGCCGGTATGCATCATTAGGCATCCTGTATGCACCTGTACACACCCTTATGCATCCCGTAGTTATCCCATATGCAACCCGTTTTCGTCCTGCATGGATCCATAGAAATGCGTACAGATGCAGGATGTGTACATGCAAGTATGCATCGTGTATGGACCCGTACACATACAAATGTCCGGATATTTCAAATGAATAGATTCAAAATTCAAAATGCGTTCAAAGGTTTCAATTCAAATTTATGAACATTCAATTAGAATTCGAATGTTGAAATTCAAATGAATTTGAATTCTGAATACCTTCAAATATTCGTGCACGTCTCTTGTGTGCACTAGTACACAGATGGCTGGTTCCTGTTCCAAGACTGAATCTGGAATAAGACGCAGTGCAGACGAGGCCAACGACAAGGCTCTGGACACAAAATAGGCTGCATCCAGACATCAGTTACTTATTCCGATGTCTTTGGATATTCTGGAATAAACCATGGATATATAAATAAAGCAAAGTAATTAACCTATATATGGATGCAGCCATAGACTTCACTCTGGTACTGAAAACTCTTATGGTCCAATGCAAAATGCCATGCTGATCTCCCTATCACCCAAAATATTTTTATTATGGAGTTTGGGAGGGCCTAGAGTTGTGAAGCAGAGACAGGAAGTTTCCAAGCAGTCTGAAAGAGGGGGTGTTTTTCCACTGTCACTAAAAGTACCCATTAAGTACCCATTAATGGGTACTTAATGGGTACTTCTAGTGACAGTGGAAAAACACCCAAGAATGCTTCATTAGTTCTGCTCATCTCACTGTGTATGTTTTATTTACTTTTTAGTAGATCGACTTGGTGGATATTTGTGAGCTTTGATCCTGTTTACAAAGAAGTAATTATTCTTCATATTTCTAGGTCCAAGAACACAAAAAAACAAATGAGAAACCAAAACAGAGTCTTTTCTTCTCAAAATAACTTGACATTGTTTCATCTGCAACTAATGCTGGGATATAAGTCTTGGCAAACTCCTAGACTTGTTATTCTTACTAAGTACATCTAATTGGCAATTTTCGTGACAGATGCAAATAATTAATTATATGCTTCGTTATATCAGTAAGTGCCAAATTTTCAACTACCAGTATTAGCATATATATGTTTTTAATATCTTCAATCTAGTTCAGGTACTGCTGGACTACAACTCCCAGCATTCCACTCTCATTATTCCATGCCAGCCCCAAACAGTGATGGGAGTAGAATGTTGGAAGTTGTACACATATCCCTTCTAATATGGTAACATGAAGTCATTTAAAGATAAAATGTGTCCTTTTTTTCTAAACAATTTTACACATTATGGATTGCATTTTTTGGTTTCCTATTATAGGCCACTCATTTAATGCAAACAACATGACTTAAGGACTATATTTATTTAATATCCTGCCCTTCTCCCATGATATGAAAAAAATATATTTATAAAAATTTATATCCCGCCCTTCTCCCATGATACGAAAAATATAAATTTATCTTTTGGTTTGTTAAATTCTCTGGATGTGCTTGAAAAATTAAGCATCTCAAGTTGTACATTTGTACAGCCTTTCCCCACTCACATCCACTGATCAGCGGCGTATTAACAAAATAAAATAACAGTTATTTATCCATATTTGCTCATTTAGATAAATAATACTTGTACCATAGCAAAAAGAATGGCAAATTACAACCATCCCTGCTCCACTCATCAGTCACATGACAAAAAAACAAGTCAGAATCAAAAAGAAATGTACAGTTGAGCTTTGTTAATGCCATTTAAGGTTAATGCTTATTTGTATGAATAATTAAACTACATAAGTATATATTTTTGCATGAAATATAGACACACACACACAGAGAGGTTTTACAGCAGCTCCACACAACAACACCTCCAGTCTCAGCATGTGTCCACATTACCAGCACAGCAAATACATCTACCACACACATTTTTATTTGATTACCACCATTTTTGGAATTTTTCTTCGTGCTGCTCTGCGGTGTCTATTCTAGTCCAGAGTTTCTGAAGTTCCTTAATCTGTGGGTAATCTCTTTCAACAACAATGAATAATTTAGCCTTTCAGTCACATCAGCTCCTACGAGGCAGACACACTTTTAAGGCAGTGCCCATATTGTCTGCAAGCTGTTATTTTATGTTCAGGCAGTTGTCATAGTAACATATCTGCAAGTAGGTGAAAAAGCCCATTAAGCAAATAGGAATGATGAGAGTAAATATAAAATTTGAGAATGGATTCCATTTCGTGATCTACTCACTGGCTGAGATGTGCCTTTTAAAGCTTTAGGAGAGTGAATATTACATGCTCACTAGATGGGGGAGAGGTTGATAGTCTAGTTACATATTATTCGCTAATCGCCTCTTTTGATAATCTGTCTGATTCTCTGAAAATAAAACAGCCCGTCTGTAAAATGTTCAAAAGCAAACTAAAATATCAGTGGAGCCTAAATGAAAGAATCCTGGGAATTTTCTTTATAGAAATGACCGATGAAAGATGCAGCTTTGTGATTGGTGACCGTGACCTTGCATTTAATAAATTAGTAATGCAATGCTAGACCCCTTTTTTTATGAAGGATAAGGACAATATTTTATCCAAAATTTCTAGAATGATTAAAAGCACAAACAAACATCTATAATGGTAGGACTACCATTATGAAAAAGAAGACAAGAGTGTCACACTTTTAATGGTTGTACACAAGAAGAAACGTCAGCAAGGGCAGGTTCCCACTACATAATTTAGTTCTGGTTTTAATCCAGGTCTTTTAAAACAGCAGTGAGCTCTGGGTTTGTTTGTTTGTTTTCGTTCCCACTGGCAGATTATCATGCGGACTTTTCCTTCATACCCTGACTTCATGGGGTGGGGAATTCAACCCTCACCCCCTTTATAAGCCTGTCCCTGATTCCAATGGAGACCTGATTTTTGTTCAGTGCTTCTCCCCCATAACCACAGCTTCTCATGTGAATACAGTTTATCTTATATGCATCCCTTTTTGCTTGATCCTGCTTCCAAATACTATAGTAAGTAAAATCAGATTCAAACAACTTGAAATGCAATTAGAATTGCACTGGGAATTCACTAGCTAATAGCCCAATCTGCTCTCCACTTGTCAGTAAATCCTCCTCAAGCCACTGCAGGCTGGCAGGCTGTGAATGCAATGCTCAGCCTCTCTCTCGCTGCTGCTGCTGCTGTTGCTGTTACCACTGCTTGCCTCTCTTTGCCTTGCCTCCTGCCTGCCTCCTCACCACCAGTGACAAACTCATTACATTGTAACAGCCTGATCTCTCATTACATTGTAACAGCCTGATCTCTCATTACGTTGTAAGCTACTGCTTACAATCCAAGCTCTGTTCACTCTTCCCTTTCATCCAAGCCCGATCCAAAAGCCTAGGAGGAGGGAGGGGAGGAAATCACCACTTGTCATTTGATCTGGAGAAAGTAGAACACCCCAAAAACATGATTCCCTCTCCAAAAAACCCGCTTGCTTTCCCATTTTCTAATTAAAGGGAGGATTATTTCTACATCCAGCAGCAAGAATTAGTTTTATTTGAATACAGATAATGCATGTTCCAAGATCTTTAATCCTCAGAAACTGCAGATTCCTCTGATCCTTTGGGAACGCTCAGCACTGAATACGAATTCAAAGCTCCTTAAAAGTGGAATGGGAATGGGACTTAAGTGGTTTAGTGCTGTCTGCATTACAAGCTACACCTGCTTAAATGGCCTCTTCTACATGACTGTTAGAAGTTTAGCAGTCTTGACCACATTTTCATTTGGGAATCCCAGTAATGGATTTTGGGACAGGGCCCATCATTCACTCTTCTGTACTTTCAGTTGCCTCTATATGGTTATGTGGCCGCATCTCTAGATTCTATCCATATAGTTATTTCTGTTTTTTTAACTTCTTGTGACACAGGAAATGAGAGATAAATCAGTTTACAGCTCTCATAATAGCTCACATTGCAAGCAGAGAAAAAAAAATGGATTGCCTGATCATCCCAGGAATGAGACAAAGCCAGGTAAAGCCAAGGTGTGCCTTAACTTTTGTAGCTTTTCTTTGTTGCCCTGGAAAGAGAGGTGCTGGGCAACCAGAGGAGATAAAATGGAAGCAGAAAGCCATTTAGGTGTAAACAGGGGAGCTAAAGGGCAGGTAATTATATTAGGTCTTTTTTGTGTGTATAAAATTTGTATTTGATGTATTTTTATTTTTTGTTATGTCCTTTTAATGCTACTGATTTTCCTTCTTTGTAATGTGAATTATTAACTTGCACAAAGGGCTAACATTTTGTAATACCTGTACTTTTAACTATTATCTGCAGTCCTTCCTTCCTTCCTTCCTTCCTTCCTTCCTTCCTTCCTTCCTTCCTTCCTTCCTTCCTTCCTTCTTTCCTAAAACTGGCAATGATTTTTGTCTGTTGCTCCTTGAGAAAAGGATCTGTCTTTAGTCACATGACCCTAAAGAACTAGAACTAAGGCCACATTCACACCACAACAGATTAGGTCACCTTAGGGCACAATGGGACAACACATATTTTTGCTTTGATCAAACCCATGTAATTTAATGCACATGCACTTTGTCTTTCTTTTTATACTTGCCAGCCTCCCAGCCTCAGCATTGTAATAGGGAACCTTTTCCTCTCCATTCATCCAATCCTTCTCCTCCCTCGATCTTCTGTGATTGGATCCCATCCCATCAGTCAAATTTGGGCTTCTCAAGGGAAGGGAAGGCTACTACTTCTGTCCCCATCCTCCCCACCCCAATTAGAAACAGGTGGAGACCAAGGAACATGTGTGTGTGTGTGTGACTGACTGTGCATATGCATCTCTCCCTTGCATTCACAGTTCAGAGCAAAAAGAGCAGGAAGAGCAGGAGGAGGAGGAATTGGTTTTCCTACCTTGCTTTTCTCACCCATTTAAGGGGACTCAAAGTGACTGACAAAGCTTTCTGTTGTCTTCCCCACAACAGACACCCTGTGAGGTAGGAGGGTCTGTGAGACCTCAGAAGAGAACTGTGACTAGCCCAAGGTCACCCAACTGGCTTCATGGAAGAGGAGGAGGAGGAGGAGGAGGAGGAGGAAGAGGAAGAGGAAGAGGAAGAGGAAGAGGAAGAGGAAGAGGAAGAGGAAGAGGAAGAGGAAGAGGAAGAGGAAGAAGAAGAAGAAGAAGAGGAAGAGGAAGAGGAAGAGGAAGAGGAAGAGGAAGAGGAAGAGGAAGAGGAAGAGGAAGAGGAAGAGGAAGAGGAAGAGGAAGAGGAAGAGGAAGAAGAAGAAGAAGAGTTGGCTTTTCTACCCTGCTTTTCTCACCCATTTAAGGGAACTTAAAGCCACTGACAAAGCTTTCTATTCTTCTCCCTACAACAGGCACCCTGTGAGGTGGGGCTGTGAGAGCTCAGAAGAGAGCTGTGACTAGTCCAAGGTCACCCAGCTGGCTTCATGGAAGAGTATGGAATCAAACCTGGTATTCCGAGATAAGAGTCCTGCTCCTTAACCACTAGACGCAGGCGGAGGGAGTCAAAGGAAAGAGCAAGGATGCCCCTCCCGCTCCTTCCAAGACCCTCTGCAGAGCTTCTTTGCTTGTCATCGTACACCTGATCATGCAGAGGAAAACAGCCTTCCCCTTCACCTGTTCATTACCCCCTCCTTGCTTGCACTTGCCAGCTTAAATATGGTATAACAATACCATACGTGACTGGTAAAGGCCAGCGTGATGGCGGCCATGCTCACTTACCACGCCAGCAGCTCTAGAAGTGTGAATGGCCAGGACAAGGCAGGATGGATTACCGTGCCAACATCTGGGGTAACATCTGGTGTGTGCTTGGACATTGCCATGGCTACCTGGATAATGAGCGCAGCTGCACAGCTGCTGTCAAGCTGCTATGCGCACTCACCATACCACACCCAGAACAGGGCCCAGACAGAGCATCTAGGCGTGAACTAGCTGCTTATGATTAAGCATGTGGGCTGCTTTTTAGCAGACAGGAGGCTGTGGCAACTTCTGGCGAGTTGCTTCAGCACCCCAATGCGGAACGTCTTCACCAATGAGTATGCTGTAACTCATTAGAAAGAAAGTGTGAACAGGTCCCTTTTGTAAAAAAGAAAGGAAGGTGAAGTTCAGAAAAGAAAAGAGAAGAACAGAAGAACATTGGGGAAATGTAGAAAAGAGCTCAGATCTCAGGCATACATTGACCCAAAGCAATTACTAATAAAAGTTCAGTTAGAACGGCTTGTTAGCCCCGCTGTCTTTCCTTTCTCCTTTTCCCAGTTCCCAACCTTGCTGCCTCCCTTAAGATTACAGAATCACTCTATAATGAAATCATTTTTAATTAAGGCTAGATCCACAGCTTGTTTTCTTACCCAGCTAGAAGCCTTTTGCATGTTTCAAATACTGGAGGGAGGTCCTGAAAGCAAAATCCCAGAAGGAGATTGCTGAGAAGAGGTTTTGTTACATTTGGATTCAAAATGTCTGTTGAACTTCCTTTTCATCATTAAAAGGGCATTACCGTATAGCTTCAGCTGTTTCCCCTTGAATAGGATATTGAATAGAATATCCCCTGCACTTGAACCCTCAGTTCAATAAATGCTTTGTCCGAGTCCCTTCAGAATGAATTTTAATTCAAATGTTGGCTAATTCTATCAATCTCAAAATTATAAAGTCTCTTGGCATGGCTTGAGCTCACATTTTATCACCATAGATTTATAGAATGTAGAAGAAAGTTTGCACTAATGGAGGATTGTAAGCAATCTTACTTAGTAGTTTCACCTGCCATTCTATAAAGATAATATACTGTACATGTTTTGGAAGTTGTAAATGATTTGCCAGAGTTCTATTTCCTGCCTTGTAACCAATGGATACATTACTCACATATTAAGTACACTGTTCGCTTTGACAAGGTATAAACTGAAAACAAAGGAGAACACAACAAACAAAATTACCCAATCAAAAGAAAGAAGAAATTAAGGGGAACGTTCATCTCCAAGAATAACAGCACTACATCTGTCTATCACTCAGTATCTGAAACTTACTACTTCAAGTAAAGAGAAGGGCTTCGGAAATAAGACAGACACTACACAGAATAACCACCATGAATAACACTGCAATGTACTTCCTAAGACCTGCCCCACTGAATTGGACTCATGGCCCATTTAGTCCAGCAGCCTGTTCCACATGGTGGCCAACCAACAGCACAATGAAGCCCATTGTCAGGATAAGATCTCACAGCTTTCTCTGCTCACAGCCTTCCCACATCTGGTTTTCATATTTCTATTATAGAAGCATTAGCTCTGTCACCAAGGCTAATGGCCACTGATTGCCCTGAATTCCAGGAACTCATCCAAACCCTGTTTAACCCGCCCTAATCTAGTAGCCACATCTTGTGGTTGTGAATTGCAAAGTTTGACTATTCTTTGTGTAAAAAGGTACTTGCTCTTGTCTGTCCTGGATGACCCTAAATTCTAGTTATTTTGCTAGAGGGAGGAAAACTTCTCTCTATCCACTCTTTCCAAACTATGCATGTTTTCATGGTTTCCAAACTTCCTATGTTTAAATCCATTGTTTATTTAAAAATATCTATTCCTTTTTTTAAAAAAAAATTATTCCATTTCTTCCTTAACTATCTACATGTGTTCCCATTTATAGGATCATATTTAACTGTATGTCGTTCAATTGCAAATAATTGCTAGACTTCTGTGTGAGAATTTATACATCACCAATGAGGTTTTAGTTGTTGTTTTTTTAATAAAAAGGTTCATTATTCTATCCATTCCCCATTATGAACAGCAAGACAGCTACGTGGGTGGCCTGAAGAAATGCCTTCTTGATATTGTCTTTGGCCATGAAGGAATACATAGCTATCACTGCCCTGAAATAGCCCAGTGTGCTGGAAAGGGGAGTTAATTTGCAAAACCACCTAACAAACCTTATAGTGGGTTGTGGTAAGCAGGCACAAAACGCCACACTCTTCACACACTTTCCCTTTGCAATTTTCACTCCCATTTTAAGATTTTGTAATTATAAAAAGTTTATTTTGAATCCTTTAAGTACAGCTCTCATTCACTAGAGGATCTTGACTTGAATAGGCACCATGTGAATAATCATGTGTTCTGGCAACCTGGTGCTGCTGTTTCCCTTTATTGATACAAATAGTCAACTATTTGTCCACAGCATGTATTTCAAAGCTAGTCCCACTTTCTTATTTCACTGAAAAACCACACATTCATAACATAAATTGTGAGCACAAGAAACAAAATAAAACCAGGCTTCCTCAAAAAATCCAATTATTCTTTCTCCTAGTCAAAACTGAATCAGACTTCCACTTGAATAGCTGCTAACTTGCATCTGAACCATTTGTTTTAGCAAGTTACTATATGCTCTTATTGTCCCCTTTTTTCTATTATGATATAAGATGAAAGGGGAGAGGTTCAGGTCATACTCACTACCTTCTTGGTCAGTTTTGACTGCTTCGAAGTGATCCACTTTAGCATTCTCCTTCTTTGCTGGTTTCTGTCCCTCTGCAGTTGAGGCAAAACTGAAAACGTTTCTCTCTGCCTTACTCACTCTCTGTGTGTGTCTCTCTCTTCCTTCCCTCCCCTGTTTGATTTTCTAATGAAGCTTTATATGTTTGCAACATGCTTTATTTCCTGCAATTTAGCACCATGCTGTCATCCTGAGCAGAGACTTTGTACCACCTCTGCAAGTCACATGTGGTGCCAAGTTTTATGCCAGGAGGAACAGGACATTCCTTATGCTTTGGAAAATTCAGCCATCCTGCCTACAGCATTGGTCACATGTTCTTCGGAAGTGTCTTGTGATTTACAAACTTTGCATAAGCAATTAGTGTAATAACAAATGTCTCCTCAACATGGGGTTTGGTATTATATTTATGGCATTTAAACACAGCCATTTTATGAATACACTTCTGATCTGTAATTTGATCTTTCTTCCTTCCTTTCTATTGACTAAACTAAAAAAAGGCTCCATAATTGGCTAGTTAATTATATAAGTCTTGCTGTGGCAAAATGTGTGACTATGTTATCATTAAAACAGGGTGTGTGCGGGAACATTTGTGTGCTCACACACATGCATGTACACACACACAGAGGCACAGTCTTATTCTGATTTTCTCTTTTCTGACCATTTCATGGCTACACAGTTACAGCATTTGGACGGCATCCTCACAAAAATAAGCAGTATGTATGTTTCCTTTCTGTTATAGAGTGGCTGAAAGGAAGACATAGGGTGTTTTTCTACTGCAGCCCTTAGATCCGGATCTAAGAAGATCCGGATCTAGTAGATCCGGATTAAGGGAAGCACCCAATGTGTTCCACGGGAGGTGTAGCACCCATTAGCAATGGGTGCTAACACCCCTGCTGTGGAAACACCTTTGCACCCATCTGGGGAATCCGGATCTACCCCCAAGGGGTCCGTCCGTTACCCCAGGTGTTTTGGGGTGCGTGTGTGTGTGTGTGCAGTCTTCGAAGTCACTTCAAAGTCACTTCAAAGTCATTTCGAACTCAACTACAAAGTTACTTAGAAGTCACTTTGATGTTAACTTCAAAATCACTTCGAAGTGACTTCGAATTGAATTCAAATTGAATTCGAATTCAATTTGAAGCCAATGTTGGGGGGGTCCCAAAGGTGCATCCCCTCCTCCTAGCCTCCTTTGGACCCCATTGCCTGTTTCCAGTGGAAATAGGTTCCCTTTAATCCGGATTTTTTGCCAGAAGACCCCATTGTAGACCCCATTAATGGGTTCTACAGAAAATCCCGATTAAAGGCCAAAATGTACCCATTAGATTTGGATTTCCCCCACGGTAGTGGAAACAATCGGGTCCCAAATGGGTGCCGTAGTGGAGATGGGGTCATCCAGCTCACACCCAAATGGGTCCTTAATGGGTGCAAAAATGGGTACAATTTGACAGTGGAAAAACACCCATAGAAAGCTTCTATACCGTTTCAGATTAATTTGTATTTTGGTATGTTGTCTGAACCCTAAACTGTGACTGTTTGGGTGTGTCCCCATGGCTCTAGGTATGGTTCCGAACGCAGGATCGGCAAGGGGAGTCCCCAAGCGTTTTGGATTTGGCACGCAAAAACATGCCAAATCCCCCCAAACCATGCCAGAAGGGTGCCAAATTTGATACCTGAAAAAATAAGTCTTGGCACAGTTTGGGGGACCAGCACACATTGCTCAGTGAGCTGGGAACACACATGGGGATGCCCACGGGCTAACGGGGAGGAGGTTGGTGCTCATGTCATTGGGAGGTGGGATGTGCTTGCTGTCCCTGCCCTGTCCATTGAAGAGCGCAGCTGCTGACTTTTTAAAATGCCGATCACAAAGGCAGGCTGGAGAACGGCTTGGTTTTTCAATTTTCTGCCATTTCCACAGAAGTAATTCCAACCCTGTTTCACGAATGCCAAGGTAGGCTGCATAATGGCTTGATTTTTGTTCTATTTGCAACCCCCGTTTCCCCGATCTGCAAGGCAGTCATAAATAAAGACTTGGTTTTCTTCCTTTTAAAGTTGATGGGCGTTCTCGTGGCCCTTGGTGGAGCGAAGGTGCGCAAAACTACTCAAGTACCTACTGCCGCTGAACCTCGTAGTGGCTTTCAGTGTTTTGATTTTTAAAAAAGTTATTATTATGAATAAAGCTCTATTTTAACTTGTTTCCGTGCCTCCCAGCCCAGTCCTGGGTTTCAGTGCCACTAAGGGAGGGGGGATGCGGCACAGGGGTGGGCTGACGTCAATCCGGCTTCCAACGAGGAGATAAGGGGTAGAGAGGAGGTGGCATGGTTCGGCATGGTTCTCATGAGGATGCCTCCATCTGCGCCCAACCTGTCCCTGTCCCACATTGCCGGGAATGACATGGGGATGCCTGAGATGCATTCCCTGTCTGCGCCCAGCCCATGCATGCCCAAACAGCGCCCAAAGAATGCCAAATGGCTAGCCTTAGATGAGACTTTACAAATAGCTGGGGAAAGAAGGAAAGTGAAAGGCGGGGGAGAAATGGAAAAACATGCCCAAACAAATGCAGAGTTTCAGAGAATAGTACAGAGAACTCCAAAGGCAGAAGAAAAAGGGGACAGGAGAGGATGAGATGGATGGGTGGGGTCATGGAAGCAACAAACATGAATTTGGGCAGATTCTGGGAGACAGTGGTCCATGGGGGTCAGGAAGACTCGGACATGACTAAATGTCTAAACAACAACACTGTGAGTGAAAACCAAGCAGTATCATAGTGTTTGTTTCCAGCAACCATAATTACCTACTGTTCTAGGCAACATGACAAGCCGTGGTTAATAAAAAACATAGAGATTTTCAGACTTGTCAAAATGGCACTGAAGGAAGAGTGGCAAAAAGTGAAGGAGGAATCCAGCCCCATTCTCTAACACCAAGTTATAATTATAAAGCTGACCCATTATATATAGTAAATCAATAACAAATAGTGGCCATTAGCTGGGGAAGACCTTGATATTGACCACTACAACTAACAGCAAGACAATGGGCCTTTCTGCATTTACTTGTTAATCTGGTTCAAGGAGCAGCTTAGCACGCATCATCTGTATCGGATCCATGCTAAGATTAGTTGTAGACTAAGAAATGTGGTCTACATCCATGCTAGCACTGTCTGATCCAAGTCAAAGAAGGAGCATCTGCGCGTGAAATGGTTCTAGGAAGAACATGGACTTCGTGTTGAGTGACAGGCAGTTACAAAAGGACTAGCGAAGTGCACAAATGTTTTCTTGGCACTCAATTCAAAATGAATCGAGTGTTCCAAAATCTGTATTCATACGAATAGTTTGCATTTGAATGTGGTAAAATTCTATTCAATACGAATCTCTTCATACATATTTGTATGAACATTAGATACGTATTGGATACCAATTAATACGTATCTGATATGTACCTGGTCTGAACGAATACGTATCTGATACGTATCCGTAACATATCCGCGCTCCAAAAACGTCACATCCTGACCTAAATCCACTTTTAATCCACTGTCAATCCATGTCGAATGCAATCTGGATCCACTGTAGATGTAACTGGTGCTCCATTTTCCACCCCGCAATGTAGCAAGTGTCCAAACTATTCATACGAACGTCCAAAGACATTCATATACATTCAAATGTTAGCATACAAATATAGTAACATTCTATTTGAGTTTGAATGTCCGAATTCAGCTGAAAACACAAGTTTAAAATGTTTGAACCATCTTAAAGTGTAGATCACTGGCTTAATTAGGAGGGGGAGATAGCCAACATATGAAAAGCAAGTCCAGGGATAGGCACAAATGTTCTAAACATTCAAAATATTCTATTGAATGTGGACATTCAAATAGAATGTCTACACATTCAAATTTAAACATTCAAACAAATTTTGAATGTTCCAAAACATTCATTCAAATGATCCGAAACATTCAAATGTACAGATACGTATGTACAGACATGTATGTACACATATATATCTGTATGCATTTGTGTACAAAATGTGTACAGATACGTATGACACATACAGATATTGTCAACATCCGTATCTTCAATTGCGAATGTTGTCGGCATTTGTATCTTCAGATTCAAATCTAACATTCAAACGAATAGATTCAAATGTACTTGATTCGAACTGGATTTTGTTGTATTCGGATTCTAAACATTCAAATTGAATTGAATCCTTTGACATTCGTTGTTGTTGTTTTAAAAAACTGCTTCATTAAGTTTTTATTTGCAAGAAACTACTATATACTAAACCTTGGATTTTGCAGCTAAAGCATTTCTGTCTTTGAAACTGATCCAGTCATAATAACTGACAGATGTGTTGGAAAGTTGATTTAGGAAAAATATCTCCTGGTAACTTTTCAAATGTCCCTTTTAAATATTTCAAATATTCGTGCACATCTCTAGCAAAGAGACACCCAGCACCTTACTGATCAGGAAGGAAGAGCACATCAATTAAATAAATAGAAAGGAAAACAAGGACAAAGAACACTTGTTGCTCAGTTACACACAAGGAACACAGGGCAGGCTGTGCATAAATCCCACCTCCACCCCCCATTCACTTCACATTAAAGCGAATGGAGAAAAATTTGCATTAATGCGAATGGAGCTACTTCAGATATGCTAGGAATCGTATTTGCTTTGAATTTTCTTAGAATTCCTGCTGCCACCAAATCTGATGTGAATCTGCTCTGGAGGCAGCTTTGAATGTAATAAAGCTTCAAACAAAGGCACAAAAGCAAACGTCTGACTTTGAACAAAGCCAATATTCTATTCAAATGCGAAGTTTCAAACATTTGCACCAATTGTGAAGGTGACAAATATTTTTCACCCAGCCCTACCAACCACAATAATATTTGCATTGAAGATGTTTTCCATCTGCAAATAGAAAATTTTCCTCGGAGGACTTTGACAAGCCAGCACAGGAGTTCTGAGCTCCAGGTATCCATATCTATAGACTGGTTCCTTTCCTCCTCTATACAACCAAGTCTCCACTATCCGTGCTAAGAGCCAGAATGGTCTTCTCAGACTAGAGGCCTATTCGCACTTCAGCTGGTAGTCAACAATTTGTGAACTTCTGGTAAAGAACATCTGCTCTTCAAGGAGGCTGTTACAGCCTCCAAGCATGCCTGAATTTCACTAATTGTTGATTAGGTGTGGAACACTAAACCCGGCTCCACACCTTTACTAATGTGGCGCGACCATTCACAGACCATTCATCATTCATTCTGGTTCTTGTAGTTGATGGGTGGGGAAGGTAGCATCCGTGTAGGTGTGGTGGCAGTCATGATCGATCGCTGACCTCTGACCAGACCATGGTCCCTGGGAGTGGCGTCTGATCATAGTGTCATGAGAGGGCTGTTCAATCACAGGCGCTGACACGATTGGTCCCTCTGCTCAAACACGTCCCTCTGCAACAGCATCTGAGCATGTCACAGAACAGCCAATCGCAGCAGCGAGGAACTGGAACTTCCGGTTTCAGATGTAGCAGTGTGGGCTGGTAAACCGGGAGGACCATTTGCAGCACTGTCTGGTAATAGATGTTTTGGGGGAGCTTTCCTCATGACAAGTGCAAATAGTCCACCTTTACCAGAAGTTTACCAGACCTAGTTCACAACAGTCTAATCAGCTAAATGCAGAAAGGGACTAGATTACTGACAGTACTCCAAGCTTGACTGAGCCTGAGGGATGGGCCAGAAAAACAAACCACATGTAGATGTTTCATTCACCAGATGCATCTCCTCTTCATTGCTATGGCAAACCCCAGCCTTTATTGCTTCTATTTTGAAAGAAAGAACTTTATAATTTGGTCTCTCTCTTGCTGTACTATGATAACAGGTACCAATCCCCAGGAATGACCCACATTATCAACTTCGACTTTATGATGATCTTGTACTGGAGTTGAGTAGCGAATAAACCACAGAACAATTATACGTAGAAAGTTAGAGCGCTCTCCTGTGCCTTTCTAATTTCCATAACTATTGGGAACATCTCAAATGTTTGAAAAGCTCTGAGACGAGAGGACAGAAGGAAGACATTGCTACTATGATTCAGCTCTCACACACAACATCTTTGTAATACTAATGCAAAATGCCACACAGGCCTACATTTTTGCTACTCGAAGGCTGAACTTTGCCGTTTTTGAAGACGCCTACCAGTCGCCCATAGTGCAAACGGCTGCAATGAGAAAATGAATGTTTCTCAAAGCCTTGGATGTGGGAAGCAAACATGAAATCTTTACGCTCTCAATTCATTTCCACGCATATCTTTCTACCCAGGCAACTGCTTTGAAGATCGACCTCTTTATATATCACAGTCGACTCAAGAGCTTGTGGTGGGAGGTGTAGGAATCACGTGGACAGTTTTATGTGGGCGACCCATAAAGGGAGAAGGGGAATCTGATGGTTAAACTCAGTTCAGAGGCAGATGGGGGTACCCTGCTGGCACATGCTTTGGACCATTTGCTTTTATAAATGTCAAAATAATAATAATCAATATAACTGGTAGAGAGTTTTTTCCCCATGCCTCTCTCCCTCACTTTCTTCCCAACTGCAAGCATTTTCTTATAGATCATTACTCTATGACGTATTTGGCGAACGTTCAGTAGATGCAGAAACTGATTCAAGTGTTATATGCATTTTATCACCTATAGCAAGTGCTGTAAAATAGCTTAAAGCAAGATGACCAATCTTTCTTTCTGTCAATGATGGCATACCGTCAGAAATCTGAGCAAGAGGAAAAGCATTCTGGATTAACTAATCCGGAACAAAGATTTCTTAGCTTCTGTTTCCACCAGGCTGGCCCCACAATTGATAGGGCCCCAACTGCATTGCAAACTGCATAAAACTGTGCCCCTTTCATTCAAATCTCCTGTGGAGGGGTGGGGGGCAATGGAAATGGTCTTACTAGGGGTTTACATGAATGGGTTTTTTGGCATTTGATTCATAAAAACTGAATGTTAGAAAATTTGTATTCATTCAAATAGATCCCCTTTGGATGTAGTAAGATTCTGTTCAATACAAATATATTCTCAGAAACCCTGCCTGAGGAAGAGAACCTTGCCATCTTTCCTGGGCCCGGTCTAGTGGTGGCAGCCTAAACCACTCTCCCTTCTGGATGGCTCTCCAGCCTGGATGGGCCTTGAGAATTTGGAACGGATTCTTTGCAGGACTGGGTCCCTCTTGTCAGCTGCTCTGGACTCCACCTGGTCTCAGCTACACAAGAGACCATAAAGGACAGCTGCTTATGCCGTCCCTCCTGGGGGTGGTCTAGTGGTGGCAGCCTGGACCACTCTGCCCTCTGGGCATAGACATCTTGAAGGAGGTGATTCTTTGTGGGACTGGGGCCTTTGGTCAGCTGCTCTGGGCTCCACTCAGCCTCAATCATTGTGTCTCTGTGTGTTTGGCTTATTTTACAACGTTCTGTACGATGTGAGATTTTTATAATGTATTTTTATTATAATGTTTTGATTATTATTTTGCATTGTCTGTTTTCTGTGTGTTGTAAACTGCCTTGGGCAAATTTTCTTTTGGAAAGCCAGTATACAAATAAAATGGAAATGAAATGAATGAAAATATTCGTATGAATTTGTATGAAAATCCTATGCGAATGCATATGTATCCTGGATACGTATCCTATACAAATGCATACATATCGGATACATATCCTATACCAACTCATATGTATCAATACGTATCCGATATGTGTCCCCAGTTTAACTAATGTAAGAACTATTCATATGAATGTTCCAAAACATTTGCATTCGTATGAATGTTAACGTATAACTGCGGTAACATTCGATTTGTGTACGAATGTCCAAATTAGTAGGAATAACAAATGTTACAAATATCTGTGTACATCAGTAGTCCAGAGAAATGGGATTTCAGTATTTCATGCTAGTACAATAAAAGTAGAAGTACACAGAACTGTTTATTTCCTCCTCAGTTATTCTATGCCTGGAAGAACAAGCTCTGCGTCAACATAGGACATCATGGGTGGGGATCTTAAATCATGAGACGGCCAAAATTGGCCTTCCTTTACAATTCCTGAATGATCTATGCTCATGCAACGCACCTGTGACATCAGTGCTCAACAGGACTTAGCAAGCATAGCAAGGTCATCTGCCACAAAGTTTCTAGCTTCCCATAAACTGAATACCCATTTAGAAAATTACCTCATTACTCCAGTACCAGGTTTGGAGTAGGTTTGAGCTAGGTTTGATCAAATCAACATCATGATGCAAACTGGTCATTTCTGTAATATACCAAGAAATGAGAGATTCTGTGTTTGGGGAGACCAAACAGTGGAAGACATGGAACACTTCTTAACTGAGTGTCCAGCTTATACTGAACTGCGACATAGATACATTTATCCAATAATATTCAATTGCAGCCCCCATAATAGAAAAGATCTCCTGTTACTCCTTCTACAAGGTCAAGATAGATCTATTATAATCAGAGTCAGTCTCTTCATTCTGAAAGCTATTAAGAAAAGAGCTCACTTCCTGAAACAAGAACTGGGAAAATAAGATATTCTCTTTTAACTCTGTTTCACATTGTTTTTAATTGTTAGTTGATGGTTGATGGAATTTTGAAATGGTCAAATGACTGATCAAATAAAAAATTATTAAATATATGGGGTCCTTATTCGTCTTATAGAAAGCAACTAATATCTATTTGTGACAATCTAAAGCCATTTCTAGAATTTTTACAAAACTGAAAATCATCTATGTAATTATCCAGTATCTGTGATTAATAATAGAGGTCATTTTCAATTTTAGGTGAATTAGTTAAATTTTAAACTACTTTCCAATGTTATTATTTTGTTTTACATACTTTCTATATATGTGTGTTTATATTAGCTTATGTTTGTTTCTGTTACTAGTACTAACATTTGATTAAAAAATAATTCCAAAGCCTTCCACTCTCCCAGTTTCTCACATCGAGTGAATAACAGGTTGGAGGACTTTCATCAGTCCCAGGTAACATGACCAACGGTCAGGGATGAGAATTATTATAATATGTGCATCTGCTACTGCACAGCATTTGAGGGTGAACATCAGAAAAATTATGAACACAAAAGCATCACATCCAGCTGAAAACTCTCAAACCTATTGAAGGGTAGATACCAACATATCCCCATTACCCTCAGAACCTGTCCATGTAAAAATGGTGAAATAGAAAGAGTGGAACACGTTCTTCTGTTCCTGTAACCTTTATACACTGCCCGCCAAGAATGAATAAATCCCAAGCTGAGCCCATATCCAGGGAGATCCAGTTCAGAATACATCAAGTGATTCTAATCCTGACATGACCCTAGAACGGTGATGGCCAACCTATGACACGCGTGTCACAGGTGACACGCCAAGCCCTTTTGGGTGACGCACCTGGTCCCCCTGGCATCTGGGCGTGTAGTGCTTGCTTGTTCTTGAAGTGTATGAAATACCAACTTTCAATTGAAGATTCAGTGACAAAAGTCACTAAAGTAAAGAATATTTGTTCTTGCTTTTAATAAAATACATATATCAAAAATATAACTTTTTTACTAGAGCTACAATTATCACAAAATTATGGATATTTCTAGATGTGACACAGCACCCAAGTTAAGCTAGGTTTTCTTGCGAATTTTGACACACCGAGCTCAAAAGGTTCACCATCACTGCCCTAGAAGCTGCAAAATTCCTGGCCATAGTTATAAAAATAAGGGAGAAGTCAGAAAATAAAACCTTGCAGTCGAGCGACCTTGATTGGAGATATTCTGATTGTATGTATTTTAAATCCATTTTTATTGTTTTATTCTTTCTCATTGAAAACCGTTTTATCTGTTTTATGTATTATCTTCTGAGTATGTAGACTGGTTTTTATTTTTCATTTGATTTTATCTGTGCATTGGGATTTTAAATAACATTTATGTACTTTTTAATATTTGTTGATTCTGGTCTATGACGGTACAAATAAAATTCATTCTAAAACGCAGAACCTCTTTTTTCCAGTGCTCACCAATTAACAGTTTACTAGCTTTCAAAAAGAAGACATTCTGTGCAATACGACTAACACTAATATAACACGACTATTAAGTTTCAAGCAAGAACTTCAAACATCCAAGTTCAGTCATTACTTATCAGTGAAAGTGCCAAGTTATCAAACTAAATAAATAAATATTAGTGAGCTAGTTTAGTCTAGTGGTTAAGGAGCTGGATTCGTATCTGGGAATACCAGGTTTGATTCTGCTGTCTCCCATGAAAGCCAGCTGGGTGACCTTGGGCTAGTCACAGCTCTCTTTTGAGCTCTCACAGCCCCACCTACCTCACAGGGTGTTCTGCTGTGGTGAGAAGAACAGAAGGTTTGCCAGCCACTTTGAGTCCCCTTGAATGGGTGAGAAAAGTGGGGTAGAAAAGCAAACTCTTCTTGCACTGGCAATGTATAGATTACAGTTGGTGCTTCTTTTTAGTGACAACTGACTCTGAGTTTCGCAATATTTACAAATGCGACCAGGCATACCTGATAGGGGTTTGCCAGCACCAATGATAGTTGTAGCTTCCTTGAATGTGTCCTGCTATACAGATTCCCAGAATACTGATCTTTTTACTATCTGCAAGTAAACTGGCCCGAAATCTGTACATCACTTAAATCTTACGTGATTTTAACGTTCTGCTTTCAAATCTCAGCACAGAATAATGTATGCACGGCCAACGTTCGAAGTACAAATGAGGAAATGTGTTTTAATAGAAGACGCTAAGCTTTACTAGAATGACAACATTTCCTTCTTCTGTCACAGCCCTTCTATCGCTGAATGTTTAAATATTGCAGCTTCATAAACTTTTTTTTTAAAAAAACTAACAGCCACTTTCAAAATACAAGCCAGATCAAAAAACAAACTTGCTTCACATGCAACCATGTCTTAGATCAGCTAAACTGGTTGCAGAGAGCATGGGAACAGGCAAAGGAATGGGAAAAGCCAGACAATTCTGCCAGTGAATTGGCTGATCGTTTCCTGTTTATGGCATGTTGGATCTTGAACTGTTTCAGCACATTAATATATTGTTCCATATACTTTTACCAAAGAATTGTTACAGCTGAGTAATTTATTAAAACTTGTCTCACCCGTCATCACAATATGCAATGGAAGCTTTTCTGCTTCGCCTTTCCCTTTTGCAGAGAAAGTAAGCGAGGAAAAGAGGACAGGACAGGGGAAAAACAGGTTTTGTGAAACAAGTCAGGACCCTGGGCAGCTCCTCATAAGTTTTACACAGGTTCTTCTCTCAGCAAAACCTTGAAGCCATGTGAAGCCACACGGAGAAGTGGATCTTCCCATTAAGTCTCCAGAAGCCGCGGGGAAGCTTTGGCTTTTTAAAAGAAACATGGGTTTTCCCTGTAGAAGCTCAGAAGAGGCTATAGCAGCTTAAAACTGATTCCCCTGGCCCACAGACAGAGCTTTCTAGGAATTCAATGTTTTCTTTTCTTTTCTTTCTTTCTTTGGACTTGCAGAAGTCTCTGGATGTCCTGTATGTTGCAGTGTCAGAACAAAACAAACTAATAGTGAATGGTGGAACTGCGCCGGATCTGGTGATGTATTCTGAGGATGGTTAGCCAGTTTGGTCTAGTGGTTAGGAGCCAGACTAGGAATACCGGGTTTGATTCTGCCCTCCTCCATGAAGCCAGCTGGGTGACCTTTGGCTAGTCACAGCTCTCTTCAGAGCTCTCACAGCTCCACCTACCTCACAGAGTGTTCTGTTGTGGGGAGAACAGAAAGCTTTGTCAGCCGCTTTGAGTCCCCTCAAATGGGTGAGAAAAGTGGGGTAGAAAAGCCAACTCTTCTTCTTCCTTTAAGAAAGCCTGGAAATCCTAGACTTTCTTAACAGTGTAGTTTCTAGAGGAGGGCTCAGCATGGCCACAGGTCTGTCTGCCAGCCCTTTGGTGATGCTGGCATTATGCTTCCATTTCAAGAACATCAGATATTTGCAGAAGATAAATGTCTGAGCAAAAACCTAGGGCTATATGATACTATATAAGGCTTATGCTTATATGACTGCATCCAGATGCCAATTACTTATTCTACTATATTTTGATATTTCAGAATAAAGCAGGAATAAGAAACTGATGTCTGGATGTAGCCTAAGTCTGAGGAAGGCAAGAGAACTACAGCTTTGGGCTGGAAGAGCTTAGGGGAACTGATGTAGCCAAACTGTTTTATTCTGATCTGTATTCATCTCCTAATTCAACATGGTTCTGTTTGGTAATCATGACAATCTTGCGAGCTAGTGGTTATGGTGTCAGACTCTTATCTGGTAGTCTCCTGGTTCAGTTCTGCACTCCTACATGAAGCCAGCTTAGTGACCTTGGACTAGTAACAGCTCTCTTTCTGACCTCTCATCTAACTCACAGGGTGACTGTTATGGGGAGAACAGGAAGCTTTGGGTGTTTCTCCACTAGCACTGAAGGCCCCATTTAGAGCCCATTAGGCACCTGAGTGGAACTGAATTGGTACTGATCTGTAATGCCCTGTTCACACTGAAGGACCCCATTCACACTAGCATTTCCAAAATCTGGATTTAATGGGCCCTTAGGGCCCTTAAAGGTGCCCTCAATCTGGTCTTCACCAGATCAGAAGGCATACATTCACACTATGATCAGGGCAATGGGGTCCATTTGCAACACCTCACCACTCACAGCTATGGAGCACTGCACATCCTGCGTGGTTGCAATGAAGTAGGCTATGGAATTTGTGTCGGTCTTCATAGCTGCTTCATAGGCAGGAACGAACCCATGCCTCTCCGCCACCCAATGTCATCGGAAGTGAGCCATGAGTGGCATCTGCGCTGGCCAATCACACTCCTCCTCCTCCTCCTCCAAAGAGGGGACTATTAAGGTCCAGTCAGATCAATAGTGTGTTTTAACCATAAGTTATATTCCACAGACAACCATAAAAGAAGACTCTATCCCAGTGAGTGGCAAATGAAATTCTCAACAAAGTCTCAATGTATTTTGAAGATGACTGAATTCTGTAACACAGTCACAGAACTACAGAATTCTATTGTTTATGGGCATGTTCTTTCTTTTTTAAAAACAACAACAACAACAACATTTGTTTTCCATGCAAGGGTTATTCTGACTTTTCAAAGTTCATAGGCCACAATTCACAATATCAGATCTTGCAGGTAGTGACTGAACTTGAAACTGAGTGTTTCTAGTTCTCCTCAGCAACCCCTTTTCCCTGGGGGAATACCTCATTTGCAGCTTTCTCACATTTAAAAAAAAGAAGATATTTTCTGTTATGTTTGATCACAAATAATGATTAATTACTGTGGGATTAATGAGGGACAGTTACAAAGCAAATATTGTACCTAAAATGCCCACGTCTCAAGGGAAGCATGTACTGTGTGTTTCATTTTATTAATCTATTTCTTATTCCAACAATAAAGTTAACAATTTTCATAACGGGGATAATCATATTCAGCAATAAGCTCTAATTTCCAGGCAACCCATCCACACAAATGGTCTCCAAAACTAGAAAAGAAAACCAGGAGAGCTAATTTTGGTATGGCATCGGAAGAATACACTGCCCCACCCCCTGACCTCGGAGCTAGGGAGAAATCCAACAAAACCCAGGATGCGCCCTTAAGTCAAACATGACTTATTTATCTTAAAACTCATATAAAAGTTATTCATTTAAAGTTTGCTCCTGCTTCACAGGTGAGGTCACCTTAACCAGCACATATTTTGCATAGGAGGTGCCACAGTACTGAACTAGAGATGTACACAAATGTTTTTTTGACATTCTATGTTGAATTGAATCAAATTCAATTAGAATCTTCTAAATTTGAATTTGAGATTCAGTTCGAATTTACCAAGTTTGAATCTATTCGTTTGAATTTTTTATTTGAATCTGCACATGTCAACATTCGTATATGCGCATACACATCTTTCCCACATCCGTACGCATCTGTACACATCCGTATGCATCCCATAGTTATCTCATATGCAACCCATTTTCATCCCGTATGGATCCAGATGTGGAAAAGATTCAGATCTTCATGTACATCCAAACCCGTACACACATGAATGGCCGGATAATTCAAACAAATAGATTCAAAATTTGAAATTCTATTTGAATGTTTACATTCTAATATCAAGACATTCGATTTGAGCTTGAATGTCAAAATTCAGCACATTCAATTGGATTTCGAATGCCTATGAGTATTTGTGAACAACCCTATACTGAACCACAACAATCCTCAGACAATTTAGCCATATCTATTCCTTCCTTTTGAAAGTAAAACCAAATCAAGCAACATGTTTCAACATTGCACAGCCATGGACACATAAAGGGAAGGTAAGTAAGAAATCAGTCTTTAATTGTACATCAAGCATCAGGGAACAGTGAGAAATATAAATCTGTAGTTGAAGGCATTCTGAGCTAAAACTGGTAGATTGCAGAATTCAAGACCCCCTTGAATTATAGAACTGCAGAGCTGGGAAGGGGCTGTTTTAGTGTTTCATGTCCCACAAAGGCTCACTGAAGGAATCCATATTAAAAGCACTGACAACTGGCTGTCAAACATTTGCTTGAGCACAACTAAAAACTGAGGGTTTGCTATTTTTCCAAGTACCTGGATTGCCCTTGCTTTCAGGGTGGCCCTGCTGATCTCCTCCTTACCTTCAGCTTGCATTCCTGTCCAATTTTCCTCTTATCTACTCTTTTGACTAAACAGAAACAACACAAACTACACAAGGGCACTAACTAGAAATAATTGACCCCTTCCAGGCCTGTGAAATAAATCCACAGTTGTAGGGAAAAAAAATCACACTTACCTGCTGCGAATCCACGTCCTATTGTCCTTACTAAAAGCAGCCTCTGAAGCTTCCGAGGAGGAAACTGTGAGAGCTTAGGCGGGGTGCGCGGTCACGTGGGACGAGGCAGCCAATCGCAGTTGAGCTGCTGTCCCTGTTCTCACCGGCAATTCTCGCCGGCCTAGTCGGACTGGTGGGAAAAGTCAAATTCACCTTATGCGAATGTTCTCCAACCAGCATTAAGGCAAATTTGCAATAGGGGTGGGATAGTGTGTCGCCACTACAATCGTCCGATCGTCGTGTGTGATGTGCCAACCACAACTGCGCATTCCACTTCACAGTAGTTACAAGTGTGGAAGCACCCATAGTCTTTTCCACTTTATCCAGTACCAGAATCAGGGCCCTTTTGGCACTTAGCCTTATTCTCAATTATGGCCCTTTCTGCAATTACCTTGGATCTGGAATAGGGACCTTTCACAGACCATATTCTGAACCTCCCATCTACACATTAATGGGGACAAAGGACACCCCAGTCCATCGCCTTTTGTCTTAGATGAAGCCAGATCCAGATTAAAAGGCCCTCAATCCAGATTAAAGTGAGTTCATTTAATCTCCATGTTCAAGGACTACTTGGGACACTTTTCTGGAAGGTATGATAGTGCTTCACCAAAAAGCACCCTCCCATGTCTTGAGTCTCAGAACTGTCATTTCCAGTCTTCTAATGTAGGGGTTTGCGCCTATGAAGCTCATGTGACTGCATTAACTAATACCATGGCTATTAAACACATGTGAGCTTCATAGCCATGGTATTGGTTAATGCAGACCAGCACCATCAATACAGATGCTGCTGATCCTGCTCATGCCACCCCAAAAATCTGGATCAGTGGGTCAGATTACTCCAGACCACACTAATAAAGCCAGGTAAGTGCAGAAAGGTCCTATATCCTGGGACAGGTACCTACCGTCTGAATGCTGGAGCTGACTATGGTTTTTAAGACAGACTAGGTTCTAGCAAGCTATAAATGGCTCCAGTATAGGTGCAAATTTGGAAGCCTTCTATTTCTAAGGTACTAGGAATACTGTCATCATTAATTATAGTATCTGGTTGTGCTCCTTTGCAAATAATTTAAGAAAATGCTTTCCTTTTGCAGCCCCTTGTATATATTCCCCAAACCTATTCCAGAGGATTGGGGTCAATTTGAAACAATGTGGGAGAAGTATCCGCCCACAACACTTTATCCCTTTCACAACCCTTTGTGCATAGTTCACAGACCTATTCCAAAGGACTGGGGCCAATGTGAAACAATTTTATGATTGATTGATTGATTGATTGATTGATTGATTGATTGATTGATTGATTGATTGATTGATTGATTGATTGATTGATTGATTGATTGATTGATTGATTGATTGATTGTTTTTTCTATCCCGCCCTATACCTGTAGGTCTCAGGATGGGTAACAAAATTCAGTGCATTAAACAAAACAATATATCTTAAAACAGTAATACCTACAACATTTGAAAACCAACATGTTAAAGAAAAACAAATATATATTTAAAATGTCGTTATTGGAGAAAGGAAAGGAAAACTTATGAAAAACCTTTCTATACAAGGAACTGCTTGCAACATCAAAAGAATCTACTTGAAAATTTGAGAAGACTGGTATGAACCGGCATGTACACAGCATATGTTTTGACATTTCAAATTTCAGGGAGACATGGGCGAAAACTCCAGACATGGGTGAAAACCCACGATTCAACCAGCACTATATTTATTTATTATTATTTATAATTTAAATTTCTATCCCACCCCATACTCGAAGGTCTCTGGGAATGCCAGATGGCATTTTCAATACAGTCACAGCTTGGTCAACTGATAATCTGTAATATCACTATTATGGGCACTCAGATAATGATGCCAGGTTTCCCATAATAGTGATGCTTACCTTAAGGTCTGTGACCTTTTGGTCTTTGGGTTCCTAAAAGTCAGCCAAAAAAATAGCCAAAGGAAGTGGGCGGCACTTGGTGGCTTCCAGTAGCCCAAAGCAAAGTGAGTTCAAAAGCTGCTGGCATGGGGGGTGGGGTGGGGTGGGGGGAAGAATCCCACATTGTCTCTTGGTGTCTGGATACACCCTCAGTGTGCCTTAACCAATTTTCCAAAGAATTAACAGTATTGATGATGCTCTGCTTCATCTCCTACATTTGTATTTTACCTAGACAAAACCCACAGCATTTCATTTTCAACAATAATTCCTACCTTGTCACTGTCCACTGTATTCTGAGAAGTCCTAGACGCAATTGAAATTGTGTCAGGCTGGCTGCTCCCATCCCCTTGGCTGTCAGCATCTTCTCCACCCTCTCTGCAGGGAAAGAGCAAGAACAGTTTGTTAATGGATTAGAAAACTGCTCAGCTAGCATGTGGAGAGCTGGTTGTTCGGCTGATCACATGGGTGTTAAAATTTAATCTATAATTTAGAATGGTGATGTCACCTCTACCGTGAAGCTAGCATATAATAACCATGATTTCTTCCTTGAAAACAGACTTTCCTGAGATTAGATAGTGTTCGCAACAGATCTCAAAATAGCTCCATAATAGGTATGGCAGGCCAAAGCCTTCTTCAGCTTAGATTTCTAACTTAACCAAACCAACTAAATTATAACCTTCTTGTTTGCAAAGCTAATGTCAAAGGTCATCTGCAAATTCTTGCATTTTTAGAGGTCTGAGTTATGAATTAGAAAGGTTTATATAAATATTGACTCTTTGGGGGAAATATGAGATCTCTGGAGAAAAGCAGGATATAAATGCTACTAATATATATATTGTTTTTACAATTTGCAAAGTTCTGGAATATCTCCATCCTCTCTTTTATGGCCTCCCTGGAAGACAGAAGGGTGAATCAAGACAAATTGTAAGAAACATTACAGCTGGAATCAAATTCATTTTACAACAGCTGGCTATTCTGAGGTTCTCATAGGAATCTTATTATTGATCCACTATAATTGACCCAATTCAAAGCGAAGACTGAAAATATGAAAACATCAAGGGCAGCTAGCTTTCTATTAGTTTCATGCCATTTGATGCTGTGTCATGAGACTATAACCTCAGCTTTAAAAAGAGAGGAAGAAAAATGATCAATGTTATGGGTCTTCTGGTTTTCTTTCCTTAACCTAAAAAGTTCAAATATCGATTAAAATAATCCACTTAGCAGGTTCACGGTATGCTCCTGGGTGCGTCCAGATGTCTTAACGCTGCACATCAAAATGCACAGCCAAGATCAAGCCGCCACACACAATGGCTGATACTTCATAGTGGCATCGCATTATAGCAATGCCACTGCGAATTTACTTAATGCTGATATGTGACGGATTCAGGGTGCAGGCTGCAAAGAGTGGGAAAATTTCCCAGGCCCTTTGCAAACATCTTCTGCAAGCTGCAAAAAAGCGGGAATATTTCCCTGGCACTTTGCATGCATTGGCTGCAAGCCGGAAAGAGCGGGAAAGTTTCCCAGGGACTTTGCAAGAGTGAGTGACAGGAGGGAGGAGTTCCCTCAGTAAGCACTAAATTCTAGCCAATCAGAGCGCCAGGATCTCGCTGTATTTAAGGCAGAGGTCTGGAGCTCTCAGTGTCTTTCTCTGGGCAGATTTTGCAGGGGATTGATCATTGGGGAGTTTGCTGAACTTCTAGGCTTTGTGCTCACTCCCTGTGGGGCAGGGGAAAGAAGGGGAGATCGTGCCTTGCTCTAGGGTAGATCTCAGGGTGTAACTGGGAAGATACAGGACAACAGCATTCCCTTCACAGCATTAAGAAAATCTGAATGTTCCTGCCAGTTTGGACAGGATGGCAAGAACAGCCAATGTGAGTTGGGAGGGGAGCTCAGTGCTGATTGACATCCTCATCCCATGTGATATATGTCCCAGCACAAACTCTTGCAGCTTCTGATGAGGAAGCTACGGGGAGACTGCTTTAGTGAGGACGGTGGGAGGTCGCTTTGCAGCAGGTAAGATGCAAATTTTCCCCACAACTGCGGATTTATTCCGCTAATCTAGAGTGGACCACAGTTAGACTTGTAGTAGCTATGCACTGTTGATTTAATCAGCAATCAGCACACACACACACATATTCAGAAACACATACAATGTAGACTTTAAGGAGATAGACATTTATTGCAAACAGTTAAGCATCTTTCCCTTCTACTGCCCCATCTACATAGGTCTTGCTTTTTACCATTTATTTATTTATTTGCATTTTTACCCCAACCTTTAACCAAAGGTCTCAGGGTGGGCCGTAACATTAGAAGTCCCAAATAAAAATAAACATACCAAAACAATAACAGTGTCTGAAAGTGGGGAAAAGCTGTTTCCTTATTGAGCCAAAGGCTAGGGCAAAGAAGTGTGTCTTCACTACTTTCCTGAGCATGTCAAGTGAATGTACCTGACATACCTCAGGAAGGAGACTTTTCCATAATCTGGGGGCCATCACTGAAAAGGCCCAATCCTGAGTACTCACTCCTTTTGTTACTGTGGGTGGTGGTACAACCAGGAGGGCCTCTGCTACAAATCTTGAGGTATGGGTAAGTTGATATGGAAGAAGGTATTCCTTTAGATATTTGGCGCCCAAGTCATTTAGGGCCTTATAGGTTAAGGTTTACATTGAATTGGACCCAGCAGCAAATCAGAAGCCAGTGAAGCCCTTTTAAAGCTGGTGTGTGTGTGGCCAGCCATTCTGTTCAGCAGTCTAGCAGCTTCGTTTCTGCATCAGCTGCCGCTTCCAACGCATGAAAGAGCGCGTTACAAGAGTCCAATCTGGAAGTTACCAGAGCATGGATAACTATGGCCAGAAGAGGTTCATGTGAAAAGCAGTCTACATGAGTGAGAAGGAAGAGTTCATCATATTTAACTTTTTTTCACCAATGTCCAATAAACATCTTGAATTTTTGAAGGAGAAAGTAAAACTAGCCTTTCAAAAAGAAAGATACACAAGAAATTATTAAGCAATGCAAGTATTGCATGTAATTTTGGGGTGGAGGTTTAACGATGTGCCTAACACACAAATCCATTTCCAGGCTTACAGAGCAAGATTTTTAAAAATCCACTTCAAGTGCATGTTAGAAGCTAGGCCACAGCTAAACTAAGTTTACCAAAGAGTGTATGACTGATAATGTACAATATACAGTGTACAATCTATCAGTTCTATCTAAATTATAGATTAGTGAAAAGAAACCTTTTACTGAAGACAAAAGGCAGGACGACAGCTGAAGTTTTTAGTCCTTCCATACTGTCAGATCCACTTGACATCCTAACAACTTGTTCCTCTTCTTGATTTAAAATGGGCATCAGCATTGTTTGGGAGGGCTAGATTTAACTCAAAGCCTGCCTAGCACTGGTTTCTTACCAATATATGACCCTAAAGGCACTTTGGCCTCTAACTCTTATTACTAGGACAGTGATGAGCAGGGATGATACAGGGTGCAATCCATCACACGTCAATGGCAGACTGGTGAAGCCTGTATATTATTTTAAGGAAAACATCAAGTGATAAAGTACAGTAGCTACTACAAGGAAAAATTACCTCTTACTGTTGTTCCTTTGTTTTGCTGGAGTCTTGGGGAGCTGAATTGGTTCTTTCAAAGCACCTTTTAAGTGTATAATCCGTTCCTGTATCACTTCCCGAATATTTTTTATCCACTCTTGTTTTGTTTCCATGCTTGATGCCTAAGGATGTGCACAGGGGAAGCGTAAGACAAAACTTCCATAGTTGTTGCCCTTTCCATTTCTCTGTTTGGATTTTAGAACTATTTGCTTGAATAAGCCAGAAAACATTCAACAGTATAGTAAAACCGTGGTTGGACATCAATAGAATATTCCATCTTAGGGGCAACAAGTACTCTATTTGGCTTTCTTTGTTCATATTTCTCATTCTTGCCATCCTCAGTATGGGGGAAATGGCACCTTTTCCCTCTTCACCCTTGACCACCTTATTTTTTATTTATATTTATGTCATGCCCTATACCCGTAGGTCTCAGGGTGGGTTACAAGTTTTAAAATAACAGATTAAAACAATGATTTCTATCAACCTCCCTCCTGACTGTCACCACCCAGGCCATGAAGGAGCCATCTTGCCTACTGGGAGAGGAAGAGCGAAGGAAACTGGGTGACCACCTTCCATCAAGCTCCCAGTGTTGACCCCTCCCTCCCAACTGTCACCACACAGGCTATGAAGGAGCCATCTTGCCTACTGGGAGAGGAAGGGAGAAAGAAATTGAGTGAGCACCTTCCATCAAGCTCCCAGCACTGACCCCTCCCTCCCAGCCATCATCAAACAGACTATGAAGGACCCATCTTGTCTGTGGAGAATGGAGGAGAAAAAGAAAAGAAAAGTATTTTACCATTGCAATGACACTGTTGCGGCCAGAGTGTCCCTATTCCCTCCCACACCATTTTCCTTTTTTTATCTCGTCTCTTTAGATTCTAAGCCTGAGGGCAGGGACCTGTCTAAGATTAATATAATATCGTAACCCACCCTGAGACCTTTGGGTATAGGTCAGGATAGAAAAACAAATAAATAATAAATAAATAATACCCATAAAAAGACTTTAAAAATCTAGCATATATAAGAACGTATACTAAATATCAAAATACTAATATCTACAGTGGTGGGGGGGAATGGTCACATTAGCCAAAGGCCAAGGCAAGGAGGTGCATCTTCACCACCTTCCTAAATGTATACAGAGAACAGGTGTGATGCACCTCAAGGAGGAGACTATTCCATTACTGAAAAGGGCCGTTCCTGGGTGCCCACCCGCCATCTCTCCCTGTGCCCATCTTCCAGTCAAATTTTGGCTTCTTGAGGGAGGTGTTACACTGGGGGAGGAAATGCTGGCATGAATGCTAGTGGCATGGAACTAGAATGTGTTCTTTTAGCACATAAGTCATTGAGGAGAACAAGGAAGGACTGTGGAGCAGTGATTTTCCTGCTGATCAAGGAACAGCCCATCACTAAAGAAAATAATTAAGAAGCGATAAGGAACCAGAGATTCAATCTGAGGCAGAAAGCAGCATGATTGCTGGTCTGGCTTCCACCATGCACTACAAGAGTAGAAGGCAGCACTCCATCGCCTCCTGGTCTGGCAGGCACAGAAGGGCTCTGCACATGCCCACTCGTCCCCCGCAATGTGCACAAACGGGGGTGTTTTTGTGTTCAATTCATATTGAATCAAATGCAAGAAAATCCATATTGATTCGAATAGATCCACTTTTTGAATGTGGTAGGTGTTGTGACTACAGAATGGGAGGATTAAGCTCAAGATTTATTGTGTACTACAAGTCTAGAACGATCTACCAGTTTCCAGCTGCTGCCAAAGAACACATGCAATTGAAAGAAGAAGTTTGAAGGCTCACTTTCAGCACTGTTTTGTTATCTGAAGAGGGTGTCCTCCCAGACCACAAGGCAAACTTGCATGGATCTCCTTCCACATGTTCCGTCACCCCTAGTTCTGAGGTCTGTTAAGAAAGAGAGATTTTTTTAGAAGAAGAAGAGTTGGCTCTTCTACCCAGCTTTTCTCACCCATTCAAGAGGACTCAAAGTGGCGGACAAAGCTTTCTATTCTTCTCCTCGCAACAGAACAGCCCATGAGGCGGGTGGGGCTCTGAGAGCTCAGAAGAGAGCTGTGACTAGCCCAGGGTCACCCAGATGGCTTCATGGGGGAGCGCAGAATCAAACCCGGTATTCCCAGATAAGAGCTCGCCTCCCTAACCACTAGATCAAAGTTTTTAGAACTGGGTCTAAGAAGAAGTTAGGATCTAGGACCATGCAATACATTTAACGCTAGCTTTGGGATGTCTTGTGTAGCTTGCTTTCCATGTAAACTAGGGCAAAACTGATACTTAAACATGTGGCAGTAAGCTAGTCAGATATTTCAACTTTTGCAAAAGAAGCTGGAAGCTTAAGTTATTCTTTTCCTGTACACAGTAAAAGACCGTGAAGGCCATTAAAATGATTCATCAGACATACCAGTAACTTGTTCTTGTAAACATATTTAGTGTGTCCTGCAGAATCTTTGATCTCTTTGCTGAAAACAAGAGAAATTTCAAAAAGGAACAAGTGCCTTTCACGGCCCTTCCGGATAAGAGATTTCGGATCCCACACTTGGAAAGAATCCTGTAGTATCAATTCTCCCTGAACATCCAAATTTTCATCAAATCCTAGAAACAAAACACATTTTTCAGTGTCATGAAATTATTTGCAAACTTGAGTGCTGTTAAAGAAATTTCCAAGCACAGTTAAGCATCAAAGCAGCTCTCCATTTTGTTTATCGAATACAGATGATACAGTACATGCAATGGAAGGAGGATAGAGTTCCTCCTCTCAATAGTGCTTTCAATAAGTATTATAATAGGAAGTGAATCAGTCACTACAGATTTTCCTGTAACTCTAAATAGGGCATTATATCAAGCTTTATATTAATATTAACAAGTTAAAAAGACTGCACTCTGGCTCATCAGGAAACCTTAGATTTCATCTTTCTCAGTCCCTCCTCTAGAGGCCTTGGCCTCCACTCCTTTCTCTGGGAAGAGGTCTAAGGTTTCCTGAAGAGTTCCCATTCAACACACCAAGAGATTTGGGATTCCACACTTGGAAAGAGTCCTGTAGTATCAATTCTCCTTGAACATCCAAATTTTCATCAAATGCTACAAATGAAACTATTTGCAAACTTGAGCGCGTATACGATAGGAAGGTGCAAACTGACCTTTATATATTCATCTAAATCTTCCTTCACTGCTCATGTATTTACTTCTAGATGATCTACTTACTGGAGAACGTTTACTAATCTAAATCCCCTTTTCCCTCTCCATTTATAAGGAGAAGAATCACACACTGGGGTGAAGTAGATAATAGTTTCCCTAATCATACAGAACTGCTGGCTAAAAGTAAGGTTCACAGAGTGTGTCATGCAAAGCTTGTAAAGACTAATAGTGAAGTTGTGACTGGGAATTGGGCAATTTAAGAAGAAATTTATTACTCGTGATTTTTAAAAAGAATTTGATCTACTTGAATGGAATCTGGTGACACAGATTTCCAATTTACACGAAACCCACAAGTATGTCCCTTTGGTAATTCATTCCCAAAGCTAAGGAACACAGCTTTGCAACCTATCTAAGGATTCCATACATTTGGATATAGCCATTTACACTATAGGACATTTCTTTTCATTGAGGAAGATGGGGCATACATTTGTAGCTGAGCCTTTATTTTCATGGAGAGGGGTCAGAAGAATTAAAGTGAACAGAAATAACCAGAGAGGAGATCTTCGCTTATTAAACTAAATGCTAAGAAATCACCAGGAACAGATGGAAATCATCAGAGAGCTCTTAAAGAATTCAAATGTGAAATTATTGATATTCTAGAAAATATATATTCTTTCCCTCAGATCAGGCTCTGTCCCTGAAAACTAGAGGGCACCAATCTTCAAAGAGAAGAAGAAGAAGAGTTGGCTTTTCTACCCCGCTTTTCTCACCCATTTAAGGGGACTCAAAGTCGCTGACAAAGCTTTTCTATTCTTCTCCCCACAACAGACACCCTGTGAGGTGGGTGGGTCTATGAGAGATCAGAAGGTCACCCAGCTGGCTTCATGGGGGAGGGTGGAATCGAACCTGGTATTCCCAGATAAGAGTCTGCTCCCTAATCACTAGCCCAAACTGATTCTAGAGGTATCCAGGAATGATGCAGGAAATTATGGACCAGTCAACTTAACATCAGTTCCTAGAACGATGTACAAATCACCATTAAAGATAAAATTAGTGTGCACATAGAAAGGCTAGCATTGAAGAAAAATCAGCATTTCTTCCATGAGAGTAAATCATATCTTACTAACTTGATGAAATCTGTGTGAGTATCAAAAAACATGTAGATAAAGGTGATCCATCTGACACTGTCTATCTGAAGTTTCAAAAGGCTTTTGACAAAGTATCTCATTAAAGGCTGGTCAATAAATTTATGATTCATGGAATAAAATTGCAGGTTCTGTCCTGGATTGGTAACAGGCTAAAGGACAGTAAGTGTGCAAAAGACCTAAGTTTGCAAGCATCATTGGGCCTCTGTATACATCTCTGTAAGGCCACATTTGGAATATTGTGTACAATTCTGGTGACCACACTTTGGAAAAGATATTGTGAGACTGGGAAAAGTGCAGAAAAAGGCAACCAGAATGACCAAGCTGCAATTTCTAGACCTATTCAGCTTTCAAAAACAGAAGTTAAGACTATCTTGAAGTTTATAAAATCATGTGGAAAAGGAAGAGAAAAATGGTCTGTTCACACTTAGCAGCCTAGCATATATAACAGTACCATACTGGGTTGGTAAAGACCCGGAGCAGCGGAGGCCATTTGCACATTGTTGCCTTGGTTCCATCTCCAGAGTGCAGGGACAGGCAGGAGGCCTCAAAAGTTCATTTGTAAGGAGTCAAGAGCAGATGAAGATTTTGCCTTTGCTTTCTGCTTGAGATGTCTAGAAGCAATTGGTGGGCCACTGTGTGAGACAGAATGCTGGACTAGATGGGCTGAGGTTTGATCCAACAGAGCTTCTCTTATATCCTTACTTTCTTGTGCCAGTTTTAAAGGACACCAAAACTGTAACTGCATCCAGATGACATTCAAGATTGAGTGAAGTTTGTCATTTAAATGATTCTTGAACCCTGAACTTGTAAGAATTCTGCTGGATCCAAATGGATGCTTACATTTTAGCCATGCTCTGTTGTGACCAAGAAGGAAGTATATACAGTATAGTTAAAATTGGACAAAGTAGTGTATTCTGTTTCTCTGCACCCATACATATGTGCTAGCATGTGTGTCTTATATACAAGCTTACATGTGTTTGTCATGTGCATCGGGCAAGCCATGTATGCATGTGTGGTGAAAACACATGGCATAGTTTACGGAGATCCTTTATGCCTGTTTCAGCTGAGGAGAAGAGTTTTCAATGTTAACACAATATCCCAAGAATCTAAACAAAACAGTCACATAATTACAATTTTCCTATTCACAAACAAAACTTTTTCCAGCATTTCCTAGTACACTTGTATGCCATAGCATATCCTTCCCATTTGTCCAAGTCAGCTTACCTTCTAGCATGCTCACATGCATGGCATCGTTGGCTTTCTTAGGAACGCTGAGCATTACTTCCAAACCATCTTTGAGCTCTCCCTTCCCTTCTTCGCAACATGTTAAAAGCTCCTGAGAAGCAGAACAAAATAAACTTGAATGCTAAGAAAGATGGCTTGCTTTTTGGCTGCAGCTTTTCAGGACATTTCATCAATGAACTAGGAGACAGTTTTATTTGTTCTGCAAGATACTCAAGGGCTCAGTATTCATCCATTTGCAGCAAAGGATGAAGAAGAAGAAGAAGAAGAAGAAGAAGAAGAAGAAGAAGAAGAAGAAGAAGAAAAAGAAGAAGAAGAAGAAGAAGAAGAAGAAGAAGAGAGTTGGCTTTTCTAACCCGCTTTTCTCACTCATTCAAAGTAGCTGACAAACCTTTCTATTCTTCTCCCCACAACAGAACACCCTGTGGAGTAGGTGGGGCTGTGAAAGCTCAGGAGAGAGCTGTGACTAGCCCAAGGTCACCCAGCTGGCTTCATGGAGGAATGCGGAATCAAACCCAGCGACTACAATATATCAGTCTGGCACTCTAACCACAAAACCAAACTGGCTTACAATTCCTTATTCCTTAAACACAAATCCATATTCAGGGATACTGGAAATACTGTAGATTACTCTCACAAATTCAGGGCTGTCGATGATTAGAAGTCAGGGTTATTCTACATCTCTTGGCATTATAAAGAGTTGTTTCTAGCACCTGAAGTTATATCTAACAAGGTGGAGCCTCAAATAATGTTAAACTGTGTGGAGAGAATAAGTTTGAACAGAATTAAGAGATTATAGAGTTTCCATAAAAATGAAGGTTCCCATACTTAAGTTACCTAAAGACCTAACCCTGCATAATTTGCTCAATGTGGAGATTGGTGAATTAAATGATTACTGTATTGCATAATGTAATAGGCCCTCTAGTGGCACAGTTGTTAAGGACACCAGGCTACAACCTAGGAGTTCCTTGTACAGATGTACACGAATATTCAAAAATTTGATTCAAATCTGCTGAATGTCGACATTCAAACTTGAATTGGATTTTCAAAAATCTGATATGGATTTTTGAATAATTCGAATGTGTCGTATATGAATCTGCGCTTAAAATACGGGATTAAAAAGGGATGCGTACGGGATAATATGGCATTCATACGGATTTTTACAGAACGTGTACAGATACGCATAAGAGATATGAATGTTGTTGACGTTCGTATCTTTAAAAATGAATCTAACATTCAAATGTATGGATTTGAATGTTACGGATTCGAATTGGATTTTATGACATTCGGATCTACTCGGATTTGAATGTCAAAAATACATTCGTGCACATCCTCTGCCATGAAAAGTTTACTTTTTTTTTTCAACTATGGGTAAAATAGACTCATTGTTTCGGGAATGCCTTTGGAAGGCAAAGCCTGAAGGACTAAACCATGAAAGAGTCCTCACATATTTTCTAAGATACTTGGATGGACCACGTGTCATTCCTCTGGGAGCTACTGCAGCTGACCCAACGCCAGGTGTCAGGTTTCTTTTATCAAACAAACAACAAATGTATTGCGTACAGACTACTTGGTATCAAATCAGTGAGTTTCAATGAACAACGGCAAACAATCTGACTTTCTCAGTCTTAGCCGCCACACCAGAGATCATATCAGCTTATAACCCTAAGCTCTTGGATTCTGACTTGTGAGGGTTGCTTTCTTCAGGTCAGGGCACGTTTCCCCGTGTACCTTCCTTCCCTGATAATCCTACTAGAATCCCTGGATCTACCTTGGAGCCTACCCCAGCTGCTGGGCAGGTCATCCACCTAACCTCCCTCCCTGGTCCCCAAGCATAGAAGAACCAACAGTTTTTCTGCTCTTGCTTATATAAGCTCTGGCTCTGCTAGCCTTCACCTGATTGGTCGGCTCCTCCTGAGAGTTCCATCCCTCCTTCCTGCTGTTAGCTGTGGAGAAATCCCTCTCCACTTACCTCTCTAGCTCTCAGTTTAAAACGCTTTGACCCCATATTGACTGGTGTAGATGGTTGTGTGCTCACTACACTTTCATCAGTTCTAAATATTCTGCTTCCTATTAGTTACACAAAGCCCGTGGGCACCACACCAACAAACCACAGAATATTTAGGATTATTACAATGAACCGCTTACTAATAATTATGGGAAGACATCAAAGGGTAAGGCCCAGCTTTTTAGGAGGCTAATATGACCAATTAGGAATAAGTTATTTGGTGAGATGATTTTTATTTTTATTTTTTTACTTGACTGACATGGCAATCAAAAGCTACAATTTGTTCCCAAGGAAGAGAAACCACAGAAAAGGAGTCATAGTATGTATAAAAAATGTCAGTGCCTGCTAAAAACAGACAAGGAAAATGGAATTGATCAACCAGTGCTTCTTGTATGACCCATGACTAAGACACATTAGTGATGCATTACAAACGTGTTGGTGATTATGTTGCTTAAGTTTATTTTGTACTTCTGGTTTGGGACTATACAAAATTCATTCATTCAGCCTTTGGGTACATCTGGGTTAAAATGACATAAGAAATGCAATAAAAGTAATACTGTGATTGTTGTCTACCATCAGTTACTTAACTAAGGATAGGATGTGGATCAAACTTTCCAGAAACTGGTTCAAGACCTCTCAGAGGAGCATGAAATCGCAATAATGGGGGGGTTTAATTTTTCCTGAAAGCTGTCGGGAGACAAACTCAGCCAGAAATGGTTCCTCCAGGATATTCATGACTTGTCTTGCTGATCTTTTTTTTTTTTTTCTTCAAGAGTAAAAGAATCAGCACATCTTGCCTTATTTTGATGAGCAAGGGAAAAGCATGGAAAAGCATGAAGGGCTGTTACAGTGGAGAGGGATCGTCCCTATTCTCACTTGCACACGGTGGGAGGACTAGAAACAATGGGATGAAACTTCAAGGGAGTCAATGCATATTACGAAAAACTTCCTGACAGTGAGGGCAATCAGTCAATGGAATAGGTTGTCACAGGTGGTAGTGAGCTCTCCTTCACTGGAGGTCTTCAAGCAGAGGTTGGACCTACATCTGTCAGAGATGGTTTAGGAAATCCTGCATTGAGCAGGGGGTTGGACTTGATGACCCTAGAGGTCCCTTCCAACTCTATGATTTTATGAAATACCTCCTAGAACTGTAGAAAGATGTCAGGTAGGCTAAAGCACAGAATAGTTCGAGATTAATGAGAATTCAGGGAAGTTTGTACTCTGAGTTTGAGTTGGGTTCTGTTTGATTTCTGTCTCTATATTAAGACAGTTTAACAATGAAGTTTTCTTGAAAGTATATGCTTAATGAAAAACAAAATAATGGTGCAGTTGCTCAGTGAAGATAGCAAACTCCTAATAAGCAAAAAAGGAAAAGAGGAATTAATCAAGCCTTATTTTGGTTTGGTCTGGTCTCCAAGAAAAATAATATTGGAGGGAAGGTGTGAAATAGATGATAGGATCAGTACTGTAACTTGAAAGTGATGTCTTCTGGGCAGGGTGAAGTGGACCCTATACTCCTGAAGAGATTTGTTGGTGAATTGTCAGTACCCCTCTTACCTTCAATCAATCCTAAAAAGAAGTAAATTGTCAAAGAACTGGACCACAGCAAATGTTATCTCTGTCTTCTAAAAGGGTAATAAGGAGAATCCAGGCAATTATAGAGCAATCTAAATTGATTCCTGGGAAGTTGTAAGAGCTGCTCATGAAGTGGCTAATCTGTAAGCACCTCAGAAAACAATGCAGCCATTGTTAGGGGGCACCATGCATTTCTGATCTGTAAGCAACCTGTCTCAGATCTAATGCTTCTTCTCTTTGATTCAGCGGGTGAGGTGGTAAGTTAGAGATCCAGGCTGAAAATAACAAAATGAAATTGAACAAATAAGAAGTGCTGTTTATATGATCATGTCAGAATTCCATAATAAACAATCGGATCTCAGGACTTTACTGCTGGTAGACACAGGATCCACAAGACAGAAGAAGAAGAAGAAGAAGAAGAAGAAGAAGAAGAAGAAGAAGAAGAAGAAGAAGAAGAAGAAGAAGAAGAAGAAGAAGAAGAAGAAGAAGAAGAAGAAGAAGAAGAAGAAGAGTTGGCTTTTCTACCCTGTTTTGCTCACCCATTTAAGGGGACTCAAAGCAGCTGACAAGCCTTCTGTTCTTCTTTCCACCACAGAGACCCTGTGATATAAGTGGAACTGAGAGCTCAGAAATAGAGCTGTGACTAGCTCAAGGCCACCTAGCTGTCTTCATGGAGGAAGAAGAGTTGGCTTTTCTACCCCACTTTTCTCACCCATGTAAGGGGACTCAAAGCAGCTGACATGCCTTCTGTTCTTCTCCCCATCACAGACACCTTGTCACCCAGCTGGTTTCATGTTGGTGCGTGGAGACTACCAGAGAACAGTGTGACACTCTAACTGCAAGACCGAACTGGTTCACAGAGCTGTGACGGAACAGAATCCAATCTCCCTGGTTCACTGCGGTCCTTGGCAATTGATAGAATGCACTGTGAGGGGACCCTACTGTAGGAGCAGAAAAGGTGTCCAAAACTCTGATAGAGACAAGACATCATCTGTAGGAACTTTGCCTACTAGTCAGCACTAGGGGTTTGCATGAATGCAATTTTCAACATTTAGTTCGATTTCATTTGAATATTCGAATGTCCAAATGTGCATGAACAGAGAAAAAAGAATGTATTAAAATTTGAACCAATTCAAATAAATTTGCACCTATTTGTACAGATATTTGATGTTTATTTGATGATATGAATGTCAACATTCGTATATATCCATATGCAACCCGTTTTTATCCCACATGCATCCCGTTTTCATCCCGTACATATCTGTACAGATGTGTATGGATAAGAATAAGATGCATACAGATTTGAATAAGATGCGGATGTCTCTGTACACATACGAATGTTGGAATTATTCGTATGAATAATTCAAAATACTTGTATTTGTTTTGAATATTAAATAACGAATGTCTGGAAATTCAATCTGAATTAGAATGTCTGAATTCAGCCGAATTCAATCAAGTAACGAATATTTTGAATTTTCTTGCACATTCCTAGTCAGTGTCTAGGTTGCTGCAGTGTCTAAATCACTGGCCTGTCGTCAACACCTTTGGAAAGAGTGCCCAGAGACTGGGATTTCCACCTCTTTGGTGTAGCTATTTATTTATTTAGGTTTATATCCTGCCGTATATCACAAAATCTCAAGGCAGATCACAACAATTAAAAGCAAAGCTGAAAGAGATTTAAAGCAAACAAACAACATTTAAAGGGATGGCGCAGACCCCCTAGGTAGCCATGTGTTACCCCCAAGCCCGTGTTTGGGTGTAGCCATAGATTATGTTATGACAGCAGTCACAAAATGCCATTCAGCCAGGAAACGGGTGTCATGCCCCCTGTGGTCAGTGCCCCTTCCCTCGAGGATGAAGGGGGCAGTTGTGATGCCCAACCAAGCCAGACAAAATGAAGAATGCCTGACACAAGCAACCAGTGAGCCTATAGCCCAAGATGACAGCAGCTCATTATTGGAAGACGCCAGGTGATGCCCTTTGCCCATGGATCTAAGGCGTAAGCATGCACACCTTCGCAGATCAGAAAGAATCTGTGCCTGTTTCCTGCGGCGAAGGGTGACTCTAATTAGCCTATTTAAGGCAACACATTCTGATAAGCTTTGTTGCAGACAAATATTTGTAGGTCTGCAGCTCCGGACTTCGTGACCTTGCTTCTGATTCACTACTGAATGCTCTGACCTTTGACCCTGGAACTCTTTTGACCACACATTTAACTCTTGATCCCACAAGGTACCTTGACTTGGACTTTTGCTACGGCTGACTAGTATTGCTGACTGTTGCTTCTACTACTCCTCTGTGCACGCGTATGTATTTGTCCTCTGCACCTCACTCATTGGAGACACGACACTGCTTTGCAGATCTGATCCAAACTGTTACTTAAATTGAGCTGATATGAGATTCACTTCCTTGTTAATTCACATTCTTATCAGTTAAAGAAAGGATTATTGTAGCAGAAATAAAAAAATCATTAACATACCTTCAATAAAAGTTGATATTTAGTAATCCTCTGAACAGGTTTTATTAAGTAAGATGAAATGGAATTGGCCAGACCATGTCTTTGCTGAATTTCCTACAAAAAGTTTAAAAAGACAAATATTAGAGTGGCATTAAATGTAAACATTATACAGAAGAAAATGGTAAGTTTCCTAAGCTCTTTTTCAGTTCCAAATACAGATATGCACATGTTTTTGCTGATCAAAGTCTTTTTTTCCAGATCTTAAGTTAGAAAAACTTTATGTGGATCCAAATAGCATACCTTTCATTACAGACTAGACTAATTTCAAGTTTGAAATAGAATAATGCTGGATGTTTCCTATAATTCCCTATATATTTGGATACTTTAGATTGCCTAATAACAATAGTGTAACAGAGAATAGTTAACTCAGGCTGCATTCCCATGCACTATATAGTCCGAATCAAATCCGAATTCGGTAAGGAGCCTCCCCATGCAAAGCGCCCTAACCGGGCTACATGTGGACCAAATTGCCCAAATCCGCACTAAATTTAGTCCTCTAGAAAACTGTTCTTGCCACGGTTTGGGAGCAAAGCCCACATTATTTTGGAGGCTGAGTCCACGCATGGTGATGCTTCCTGGCTATTTGGGGAGGAGACTGGCACTTGCATCATTAGCGGGTGGGGTTTCAGGTCCTGTGCTCACCGTTCCTGTCCTGTGCCTTGGAGATCACAACTGTTTGGGCATTTTTGGCAATAAATAGCGACTGAACAAAAATGAGACTCTTTCCCCGACCATTATCCCACCCCTCTTCCCTGATTGCCAAGCCAGGCAAATGTGCAAGACAAATAGCAGCTTCTGAAACATGCATACAATAACTGAGCACCCCAGTTTTACAGTGAAAGATGCAATCGCCGTCCCATGAGTCTCTTTCTGTAACCATTATTCCTCCCTCCCCCCGATCTCCAAGCCAGGCATGATAATTTAGTTTAAATTGCGCACAAGTGCTAAACTGCCATGCCAGGTGGAGTGGAGCTGCACATCTCTGGTAAACTGCCTTATGCTCTGTGAAAGAGGGGAGTGGCACTGGATGGCAGTTCATCGCTGCAGTGGGCAGCACCTCCACTAAACTGCCACCAAACTCTATAGTGGCTTTCCAAAGTGATCTGGCTTTTTCGCAATATTTTTATTATTATCATATTTTTATTGCCTTTCAGCCCTATGTGCCATGATCGGGGAGGGAGGTGTTTGGTGGCATTTCCCTGCCATCACTACAGTGGGTGGCACAGGGGTTGGTGACATCAACCCAGCTTCCTATCAGGAGAGAGTAGGTGGAGAGAAAAAGATGCTGCTTCCCCATGCAGGGGTTTAGCACGGTTTGCATGGGGACACCCATATTCGAATTGAGCCCGCATTATAAGCAAACACAATGGAACAGCTCAATTCTAACTTGGCCATGCAGCTGGACTGAAAATAGTCCAATCCACACTGAAGGCAGGGACCTGTCTAAGATTAATATTATAATAATACTGTAACCTGCCCTGAGACCTCTGGGTATAGGGCAGGTAGGAATATAAATAAATAAATAAATAAATAAATAAATAAATAAATAAATAAATAAATAAATAAATAAATAAATAAATAAATAAATAAATAAATAAATAAATAAATGGAGTGCATGGGGACATGGCCTCAAGATGCAATCAGACAGGGCTTTTTCAATCACCCCTTTAAGAAAATGTTCCCCTTCTGTAGTCATCCATTGGTTCACCTACTGTTTCTGCACATTCAAAACACAAAGGCAAAACCTTCACCTGCTCTCAGCTCCCTGCAAATGGCCTTTAAAGGTCATCTGCCTATTTCTTCAACCTAGAGGCAGCCTGTCATGACAGGTAAAAAGCTTGCTATGTGCAGGTTACTGGATGGATCCAAAAAGTGAAGAACACATCTATGTTTGAGAAAAAGATATCACTGGCCATTTCTCAATGGAGCAATCCAAGACTTGAAATAGAGTCCAGAAGAACTACTCCTGTTGGGGGTATGGCATCTTAAGAGTTTTGTGGTGTCCCAAATGAAAGCACACTTGAAGAAAGTAGACTGCCTAGACCCATATTGATTCAGGTTCAAGCCCAGCTGGAAATGCCTTAGATGCCCTCGTTGATGTGCTCTGCCACAAGAAGGATAGAGGACACTATTTGTTCTATTGGTCTTTCTGGCTCACAAAGGCATTCTACTGCTGCTGCTTCTGGAGATGTTTTTAAAGAAACAGCAATGGAAGGCTTTTCTTTAAAACCTTGCGGACTCATCGGGAGGTTCTCTACATTAATCTGGGACCATTTGCTGAAGGGCAATCAATCAATCAGTCAATCAGTCAATCAGTCAATCAGTCAATCAATCAGTCAATCAGTCAATCAGTCAATCAGTCAATCAATCAATCAATCAATCGGTCAATCGGTTAATCAATCAATCAATCAATCAATCAATCAATCAATCAATCATCTGGGGCACTAATACTCTTCAATATGTACATAAAGTCACTGTGAGAGCTACCATGGAATTTGGGGTAAAATGCCACACAGCTTTATTTTCCTACTTTCTCTGTGTCTTATGGGTCCATCACCTCCACTCTAAATGAAGTACTTGACTGGAGACAGTAACAGGCAGGATGGAGATTAGAGTTTAATAGTTTTAATGCTTTTAAAGTTAATGTGGTTTCTGTTGTTCACCTAGGGACCTTAGGATAGTGTATAAATTCAAATCACTATCATTTCTTTATACTGCATGACTCAAAGACTATTTGACCAGAAAAGATGGAGCATAGCATTGGTTGATTGAATTAAATTCTCCAAAATTAATTCAGTTTTGGGGAGGGGGGGATCTCATTATCCTGTTGCTTTTCAAGAAAAAAGGATGCCCTTCCAAATCATTTTTTAAAAAAAACACTATCCAGCTAAAACACACACACATGGCCTCAGACATCAACTTTTCCGTAGTAAGCGTTATCAGAAGGTTTACAACCAGTATTACACAGCTGGGTTAGAAAAGCTTAGCCAAGCAAACACTTTTTAATCTCTTTCAACACTGTGTTTAACATGTAAATCTGCTGAAATATTACATCACTTCTAGAAGCTTTTGGAATGCCACCTGCTGGTTCTTGTATTTAATTGTCATACATATTTTCATCAAGGGAATGGGGTAATTATAAAAGATCTCTGTGGGACTCTACCCAATTAGAAATAATATTCCCCTCATCTATTTTCTTTTTCTTTCTCCTTAATTCATTTGGAAAGAGTTACAGTTCTTGTAAGCCTAGAGTCCCAATTTTAAGAGGATTCACTGTATCTGACCCTGAACCAATTTGTCTAATCCAGGCCCCAAACTGTTAGAGATCAAACAAATTATGTTTCCCTGTAAGAATTCTCTGAATTGGATCTTGTTGCTAAAGATGTTTCACCATCAGGTTAGGTACTACTATTCCAAGCATCATTCCCCACCAGGGTTATATCCCCATGGGCACTTTAATCCGAATTCAATTTGAATTCAGGAAGGAGTGTCCCCATGGCTACTGGAATTAATCCAAATCGAATCTGAATTCAGCACCCAGCATCCCCATTGATACATCTGTCATCCATAAACTTGTCTAACCCTTCCTTAAAGCCATCTAGGCTGGTAGCTGTCACCATCTCTTTTGGCAGCAGATTCCATAAACCAATGACTCTCTGGAAGAAGAAATATTCCCCTTGTCTGATCCAACTCTCCTACCCATCAGCTTCATAGTGGTTACTAGACAATTGACAGATAGTGAAACCTTTGTTTCTCCTTAGTATTACAGAAAAAAAAAAGAGAGAGAGAGAAACGAGAAACCAAACTAAAGAAGTTGCTGTCACTGATGTAATACATAAGACTAATGATTGCTTACATCAAAGAAAGTGCCGGCATGTTCTAGAATCAGCTGGCTGGAGTCAGGCTTGTTCTTACAATAGGTGACGTACATCTGAAATTTATCTGCCTGTGAAAATAGACACAAGTAGGGAAAAAGCAGGATAAGCAAATGTTGTGTTCATATTATCTCCCATAAAACTTACATCAAATGAATTTGTTTCCCTTTCACAGGCTAATGAAACAATTAGAAAGGAAAAATGTGTGCTAAATGTCATACTGCTGGATTACAAGAAAAGCACAAAAAAGATTCCACTGAAAGTAACCATCTTTCCTATGAATGATGTGCAAGAATGCAATTTTCAGATTTGATTCGAATATTCAAATCTCTGAATTCGTACAAATAGAGAGAAAAAAGAATGTATTCAAATTCGAACTGATTTGAATACATTTGTATCTATTCGTACGAATATTCAACTTGTATTTGAAGATACGGATGTTGACAACATTTGTATGTGTCCGTATGCATCCATACGGATCCGTAAGCATTCCGTTTTTATCCTGTATGCATCCTGTTTTCATCCCCTACACATCCATACAAATGTGTACGGATATGAATAAGATGCATACGGATATGTATGTAACATGTACGTATCCGTACACATACGAATGTCCAAATCATTTGTACGAGTGATTTGAAACATTCAAACTTGCTCAAATGTTAAAAAACAAATGTATAGACATTTTATTTGAATTCAAATGTATAAATTAGATTGAATTTTGAATGTTTTGAATATTCTTGCACATCCCTACTATGAAAACAGTGCATATATTTTCAGTAATTTCGGAAAGCCTTTTTACGCTACCCTTTTGGTACCCTGAAATGCCAATGCTATGTGCATTCTTTCCTTTGTAAGGTTCACAAAGTGGGGAGAATAATCACAGACCCTTGGGCAGGCTACAGTGCCTCCAGACACACCCCTTGCTCCACCTTAAGTGCAAAGCTCCTTCCGGTCTTCCAAATTAGAGGACTGGAAGCTTTGGATTCCCAGCAGAGTTGCTTCCTGTCTGCTAGACGGGGAGCTCCATCAACAGCAGTAGAAGTGTGGTAAGTACCCAGTATCCTTTTACTTTGCGGGGGGGGGGGATACCACACTCCCCCTGTGGGGCACAGAAGCAGCAAATTTGCTTCACTGCTTCTGCCCCTGTCTGGAGGCACCCTATGTGAAGAAGAATCTGAGGGTCCCTTTGTGCTTACTGCCTAGTGAGCTGCAGTCCACTCACTGGTCAGGTCCATCTGCAACGTGGAGCCATAGAGACTTAACCAGAACTTGCTACGGGCTCCCCCGGAGCCATCCAGCAGCGGACTGCCACACACATACATACCAGGAATGGCTCCTGGACAATGCACCTGCAGCCTCTTCTGGGTGTGGCATCATGAGTGGATGTGGTGGCATGACTGTGGCTTCACTGTTATGCACAGTGTCCAAATCGCCATGGGAACTTCTGAGTGCAAGCAGGAATCATAGAATCATAGAATCATAGAATCATAGAATGGTAGAGTTGGAGGGGACCTCCTGGGTCATCGAGTCCAACCCCCTGCTCAAGGCAGGATCTCCTAAACCATCTCAGACAGATGGCCGTCCAGTCTCTGCTTGAAGACCTCCATCGAAGGGGAACCAACCACCTCCCGTGGCAGCCTGTTCCACTGGTTGATCACTCTTACTGTTAGAAATTTTTTCCTAACATCTAAACTAAATCTTTTCCCCTGCAGTTTCACCCCATTGTTTCTAGTCCTTCCTTGAGAGAGTGAGAACAGGGCTGATCCCTCTGCCCTGTGACAACCCTTGAGGTATTTGCATTTGTGGCAGGTAAAATGTGGCATCTGTTGTGGTAGGGTCATACACATGCCGCATACACTGCATGTGACAATACAGGTGTTCTCGCCTTCCATATTGCTTTTAGGATGTTGCCTCAGACATTGTCATGGCCATCCAGCTTGCCCTGCCCATTTGCACTTTGATTGGGATGATTGATCGCTGTCCCCCCCCCCGATGTCCTGATGGCAGCTGCTTCACTGGTGTGACATGAGGGTGGGGGGCACAGGGGGCATGCCTCTGCTGTGGCTCCCTTGTTGCAGCTGCCTGGGAGGGGTGGCAGAGCATGTAGGATCGGAGGAAGAGGAGACACGATCCTGCCTCGTCCATCACCCAGAGTGGCAAAGGAGGCAGGATGGCCATCTCCCCTCCTCCTCTGTCACCCAGAATGGCGGCGGCAGAGGAGGAGACTACCCAGCACAGTCTTTGTAGTTGCTGCATAAGTGGGTACAAAGCCTTGCCTCTCTGCCCCACCCTCTTCCACCTCTGGTGAAACGGAGCTTGAAAGCGTTCTTCGGCGTCCTCACAGCACCCTGCTCAGCACCCTTTGCAATTGGGTGCTAGCAGGCCCGTGGGGACGCATGGGGTTTTCCTGAAGATCCGGATCTCCAGGAGGAGCCCATCTCCAAGATCCAGATCTTGGAGAGCTCATGAAAAAAGGGAACAAGTCACCCCTATCCCAGCCTCATTCTCAAAGAGTAATTTCCTAGGTTAACATCTGCCTGAATGTGGGCAACCATAAGGAGGTACTTATATTTCAGGCGTAAAACAATAATGAGGAGGTGAAGTATAGATGGCTTCATGTCGCCCTGCTGGAAGTGGGCACTTAAGTGGAAGGGTAACTCAGTTACTCAAGCTTGTGTTTCCTGTCATGCTCCCCCAGATGGCAAACTCTTTTCTCTGAGGTGTTGCTGCTCCCTCCGTGCAGACATTCCCTTGTTATGGAGGCTTAGAATTGGAAGGATGGGTGGCGGGGGGATATTCCAACTGGTTCTCCTAAGCAGGGCCAAACAGGGTAAAGGAACGTCTTGGAGTTGCCAACTGCCCCTCCTTGGGCAACAAGAAAAAGGAAGAAGAGTAGCTGTTGGACCACTAAAACTTTACATTTCCATAATGCCTGAATTTATATACAGTGGTACCTCGACATACAAGTGCCCTGACATACAAGTGTTTTGAGATACAAGCCACCGAGCGAGTGATATTTTGCTTTGAGTTGAGAGCAAGATTTGAGATACGAGTATGTAAATACAGTACAGTACATAACAAAAACAACTGAGGTGGTGTTTTGGGAGCTGGAATGGATTAATAGGAAAATTGCTTTGAGATACGAGCGATTTGACATAAGAGCAAGGTTACGGAACGAATTAAACTCGTATGTCAAGGTACCACTGTATGTGAAGGAATGAGGCCTAGTCTTTTTTAATTTTGTTTCAGTAGTATTGCTATTCTCCCTGTTTTTTTTTCTGTATGCACTAGCTGAGCAAGATCAACTTTTCACAATCCCTGTTCTGTAGCAGTGATAGTTTGGTTTTGGAGAGAAATAGGTAGTTTGATTTGCTTGGTTATATTTTTAAAACTGGAGGGGATTTTAGCACAATTTGATTAATAATTTTTAAAAAGAAAATTATCCATATAAGTTAGACGAAGCAACCTAAAGGACAGCTGAAAGAGTCTTGGAGAAGCAGAAGGCAAGAGGAAAAGCTTGGAAGAACAGCAGAAATGTGGAAACCTAGGAGGCTGACTGGAATCACCAGAACTGAAATCTTTGGCTAGACAAAGCAGTAAATGAGCAAGTCAGAAAAGAAGAAGAAAGGGTAAAGCTGTGGTAGAAAGCTGTCTCTAGATTTTGCGCTATGGAATTGGAACACACCAGGATATTGCTCACTTTGTTTTCCATTATAAGAGTTAGTACTTTACTAATTCTTATAATGTTTTGTCTTACTGTTTGTGCTCAGTTTGAAACTGATTTTGTTCCCCTCTAAGAAAAATAATTGAAAATAATTGCTCTACTTCCACCACCTCATGCTTTTCCCTTCCTTGCTACCAAGCTGCTAGGGCAAAAGAGCAGAAGCACCAGAACCTGCTGGCTAGAACCAGGTAAAACCACCCACGATCATCTGAGGTGGTTCCATCACAATACAATACAAGAACTACAGTACAGCAATTTGGATAACGAACATGAAAACAAAATGGACCTTATTACAGTAAGCGCCCACTGTATTCAGGAAAACCATTTCTAGTTTTTCTGGAGACTCACCAATCTGACGTAGAATTTACCTAATGTAGTTTCTGTTAGTCTATGGTTTATCCCATACTTAATGGCTCAGCTTTTGGCATAACCCTAGCATCTTACAATGAACTTTGATTTATCATCCAACTTATTCAACATATGAGATTACTACAGTATATAAATGATAACATGTTACCCTCAGGAAGGTACCACTGGAAGAGATGCATGGCTGATTACCTTGGCTTAATTAGAGCAACTAAGCCACAACAATAAACAGTACTGTATTTAGGTTACATTACCCAGGTGACAAAGCAATGACCCACATCTTCTGGGAGTTGCTCATACTTTTCTAATTCTTTCAGAAAGATGCTGCAAAATAAGATACAGTACTATTGTAATAATATGCTTTACCATCATATCCACTACAATAACCTACATAATTTCAAAGAACAAGGTATTTATGTTTATACCCCCTTATTTTCTCTGTTATACCCAGAACGAATCCTAATTCAGCTCAGTTTTTTGCTTACAGAAAAATTAGCGATGAAACAAAGATTTTGACACTAATCTTTCACATGAAATTTCAGTAATTTACTCATTTCCCCTTAAAATTCCTATAGGTGATTCAGCAGTTTTCTTTATAAAATATTCAGGAAGAAACTCTGATTTTAATACTTCTCTGGTTTTATCTACATTTCAAATTAGGTAAATGTAGCAACTGAGCTTTATTTCTCTGATCTGCATTGTAAACTACTTTTATACACAGCAAGTTTCAAAGCCAACATTGGATTTCTGGAATGTGTTATTACTTGGATTCTGCACAAATATTTGTAACATTTGAAATTTGGCCAAATTCAGACATTCAAATTTGAATCAAATGTTGGCACATTCGAAGACTGGCATTCGAATTTGAATCAAATATTTTGATAGATTTGTATGAAGCTTCATATGGGATCGGTATATGGGATTCCTATGCTTTGTATGCATTTGTATATCTGTATGGTATTCATATGCAGTCCTGTGGCATTCGTATGGGATTGAACATTTGTATTAAATATGAATCCTACCACATTCAAAGGGGATATATTCAAATGAATATTAATTTTCTTGCATCCAATTTGATATGCACCAAATACAAATATTCATGCAGACCCCTAGTTATTATTGCTCTGGAACCTCTACAGAGACACAAAAGGATCCACATAGGAAACAAGTCAAGACTTTACTTCCGGGTGTGCATGGGAAAGTCAGTGGTGGCATCACATAAAAGCTGCCTCCATCAAGAATAAGGCAGGAGCTGCATAACCATGGATGGCCTTTTCCTGGGTTCTGGATGGCTTGCATCCTGTCTTCAAGGCCAAGGAAAAAATGTTCCCCAGGGTTGAAGTTTCTGCCCAGGACCATTATGCAAAATTCCAGAAACAGCCCTGGAAGTGGGCCATTTTTAGTCCTTCACATCACAGTGTTGGACTTCAACATAGAGGGTAGATAGGTCTTGCCACCACTGTCATTCCACCAAAGAAGTGATGCCTAGTTCATGCTGGATTTTAGAGTGGCAGTCATAACATTCTGGTGGCCTTTGTTTGGTACAAGCCATTTAGGCTGTGCACCAGTTACATAAATTAGCAGCCCCACCCTACAAAATATTTTTCAAGATAATATCTGTCACACAATTCGCTTCCTTATGTGCAGTGAAGAACATAGTAGGGATGTACATGAATATTCATAACATTCGAAATTCGGCCGAATTTGGACATTCAAACTCAAATTGAATGGTACAATATTCATATGCTTACATTTGTATGAATACGAATGTTTCCAGACATTCATACAAATAGTTTGAACATTCATTAAGCTGCAGAAACATATCAGATACATATCTATTTGTACCAGATATGTATCCATTTGTATCAGATACATATCCAATTATATCAGATATGTATCTGTTCGTATCAGATACATATATATTCATATCAGATATGCATCTATTTGTATCAGATACGCATCTGTTCATATAAGATATGTATCCATTTGTATCAGATACATATCCAATTATATCAGATATGTATCTGTTTGTATCAGATACATATATATTCATATCAGATATGTATCTATTTGTATCAGATACGCACCTGTTCGTATCAGATACATATCTATTCATAAGAGATTCATATCTGTATCAGATACGTATTGAATGTTCATATGAATATGTATGAATAGATTCGTATGAAATAGGATTTTGCCACATTTGAATGCGGATCTTTGAGCATTTGATTCATTTCAAATCGAATGCCAAAAAACCACATTCATGCACAACCGTAGAACATGGCTGTCTCGTGTGAATTTGAATGCTATATAACTGTGGTCACAAAGTCATAAAACCTAGCACTGGGGCTGATTATTTCACTTCTTGTTACTCTTCTTTTTTGTCTTGTTTTCCCACACAAGCTCTGTACGAAGATCCGGATCTGGATCAAAGCAGAATGAGTTGCATAATGGGGATAATGCTTAAAGGTCTGTTAATGCACCAAGCAAATAAACATGATCTTCACACCAAATTTAGCATGCGATGGGGTCAGCACAGCATAGGGCATTTGGCCCCGACATTTCTGGTTTTGAGTCATCTTACAGAATACAGTATTGCCCTATACAGGATGGTGGCTTGTTATTGTTTGACAAAATCATTAAGAAAGCATACTTATTGTGGAAGTCATAGATCTCTTGAATGTTGCCAAAAATGATGTGCTCTTTATTTAGAATCCCTGCAGGAATCTCCTCGACGCCACTTGTCATTTCCCAAAGGTAGGTCTAGAAGAAACAACAGTCCATAAGCACAGTGAAAAAGTCCACAACAAAAGAGTTATTCTTTTTTCTTGCCAAAGGCACTGAAAGTGAAGGAAAATGTATAGTTGTAAGCTTTTAAAAAAAAAAAAAACAATCCACACAGTTAAAATAGAAGAACAAAACAATGGGTATAGATGTTGTAGTAGAAGGAAAAATCTCAACATATTCAAAGTGCTGACATTAAGAGAAGAAGAAGAGTTGGCTTTTCTACCCTGCTTTTCTCACCCAAAGCAGCTGACAAACCTTCTGTTCTTCTCCCCACAACAGACTGTGGGGCTGTGAGAGCTCAGAAGAGAGCTGTGACTAGCCCAGTGATGGCGAACCTTTTGAGCTCAGTGTGTCAAAATTCACAAGAAAACCTAGCTTAACTCAGGTGCTGTGTCACATCTAGAAATATCAATAATTTTGTGATATTTGTGGCTTTAGTAAAAAAGTTATATTTTTGATATATGTATTTTATTAAAAGCAAAAACAAATAATTTTTTACATTAGTGACTTTTGTTGCTAAATCTTCAATTGAAGGTTGGTATTTCGTACACTTCAAGAACAAGCAAGCACTACACGTCCAGGTGCCATGGTGGCCATGTGTGTCACCCAAAAGGGCTTGGCGTGTCACTTGTGACACGCGTGTCATAGGTTAGCCATCACCGGACTAGCCCAAGGTGGCTTCATGGGGGAGGGCAGAATCAAACCCGGTATTCCCAGATAAGAGTCTGGCTCCCTAACCACTAGGCCAGACTGGCTCACTTTCAGAATATGGAAGCAGAAAAATGTACAATGAAGCCAGATTTGGCTGTTGCAAGGAATTCTCAAGAGAGAATTTGGGACAGCTGGAAGGCCAAGTTCAGGGTCTATGGCCATTTTTGTTTACATGTGATGCATATAAAGCTCTTCTTCTGAGGAACAAATCGAATGTTTCTCCATCCAGGCCTCACTACCTGTCATGCTCTGGTCAACTTTGTGATTTTTGAAACTCTTGATGTAACTGAACACTTGGTCTTACAGACAGTTCTTGCTGTTATTTACTATAACTTCAGGGCCTTCATAGACCTACCTCTAAACATTCATGCAGATCTCTGACATAGGCCTTTTCGGTCTGAAGTAATTCAGCCATGATGAATCTAGAAGGAAAAAAGCAAAACAATTCAAGTTCTATGCAAATCAACACTAAGACTATTTGCTTAGAATGGAGATTAGGATTGCAGCTTTATTTTTCAGAGATGGCTAAATTAACACCTTTCAGATGATGAAATGACAGACCAATTTTAACTGAGAAAGAAAGTTAATTAAAGTTTCACTGGTTTGATTGATGGAAGAAGAATGTGTGTGACTGTCTGTGTGTGAGAGACATTTTTAAAATCTTAATAGAATCAAAGCCACTGGTGACCCATATCTGCCCCAAACAGTCTGTTTCTAGAACTTCCCATCAGTAGAAGAAATGCAAGTGGTAGTTTTATAATAGATGTTATTTGGGGCACCCTAGATTCATCTAAACTCAATCCTTTGCAGATGGAACATACTAGGGCTGTGTTTTGACTGGGCATTTGGTGAGGCCTGAATTCAGTTCAAGCCCCCCCCCCTCATCCCAAAACTTTGGGAGGGATCCCCGTTTCTGTGGACTAAAGATCTGAAAATCCGGGGAATCCCTATTCGGATTATAATAGAACCTGCTGCGGAATCCTAGAATAATCTGAATATTTTCTCAATGGGAACACAGGGGGGAGGGGCTGGAAAGAGATGGTGAGCCCTTCCTGGTTCCAGCACCGCTGCTCCCCTCCGCCTCCACCCCTCAAGCCTGGCGAGGCTGCACCAGAAGGGGCCGCACCACCCTCTAAGGAAGAACCTCTGGGCCAGGCCACCTTGGGCTAAGAAGACACCCTGCTAAAGGAGGCCAGCCCCCTTCTGGAGTAACATAAAATAGCAGGGCCGTGCTTGGCTGTGCTGTGCTCTGCAGCAGCAGCTCTCCCCCTCCCTTCTCCCTGCTGAGGGGAAAGGATTTCTACCCTGGGAGCCCACATTTAAACAATGCAGTTGGGATGGCAGAAAGGAACCCTTGGTACTCTTTTTATAAATCCTGGTTTATACCACCATGGATGAGCGGAGGAGGGAGAAAGAGCACTTGACTGTTTCCACCTGCTGCAAGGACTATGAAAACCGGCAGCACCCAGCCCAACGTCCCAATGCCCCAACACTACCATGGGCATGGGGAGGAGGGAGAAAGAGTGCTTGACTGTTTCCACCTGCTGCAAGGACTACAAAAACTCAGTAGCCAGTTGTCCCACCTGTTTATAGGGTTTTTTTTCTCTCTAATTATTATTATTATTGTATATTGTATTAGTTGTTATAACATGTAATGTATTTTTGATTATTCTTATTTGCTGTACTCTTTGATATAATGATTGAACTTGTATTTTGTTTTTCCATTTGTTGTGAACCACTTTGAGCAAATTTTATGTTTGGAAAGGCGGTATATAAATAAAAATGGAAAATGGAAATGGAAATGGTTAAACCCCCAACTTTTTTGGCCCAGCCTGAACGTGAAGGGGAAGGGCCTCTGCTGTTCTGCACTAGTGTGCAAATGCCAGAGCTCTAGGCTGGACCATGGTCTTATGTACCACTTAGTGCAAAAGGACCCTCAGTTTTACTTTGTTGGTCTACATCCAGCCCTTTACTACTTTCAGGCAGTGGTCAATGGCTTGAACAACCCCTTCTGACTCAGCAGGAATGGAGGCATAAAGTTGAGTGTCATCAACATACTAATGGTCCCTTACTCCAAATCTCCTGATCACATCTCTCAGATGTTGAATACCATAGGAGATGGAACTGATTTCTGGTTGTCTATTGAAGATCTTGATCTGGCTATCATTCCACTGATTAAAATTAAACATGAAAAAACACTGCCATTTTAATGTTCCAACCAGATCGTTTAACAGTTACATCTTCCCAGTCCTCGTGACAGCTTCACCTCTATGGCCAGAAATCCTGGAGTCTAGTTAGATGATCGTCTAACAATCTGATCCTTCATTGAGTCAACAGGCCAACCCAGGCATTGGTTCAGACTAAGGATGTGCACAAATATTTGTAGGTATTCAAAATCTGATCAAATGTGCTGAATTTCAACATTCAAACTTGAATAGAATGTCCCAAAGTTCAAATGTAAATATTCAAATTGAATTTAGAATTTCAGATCTATTCATTTGAATTGTCCGGATATTCATATGGGTACAGGCTCATACACGATGCGTACTTGAAGATCCGCATCTTTCCCACATCTGTACCCATTTCTACGTATCCGTACGGGATGAAAACAGGTTGCATATGGGATAACTACAGGATGCATATGGATGTGTACAGATGCATGCCAATGTTTGCAGATGTGGGGAAGATGTGTACCTGCACATACAAATGTTGTTGACGTTCATATGTGCAGATTCGAATTAAAAATTCGAATGAATAGATTCGAATTTGGTAAATTCAAATAGAATCTTGTTAAATTAAAATTTAAAGGATTTGAATTGAATCGGATTTTTGGGTATTCAACTCGATTTGAATAGAATGTTAAAAAAAAAATTCCTGCGCATCTCTAGTTCAGACACTGGTCACCTCCTGCTTTGATTATTGCAATGGCTTACTGATGGGTCTTCCCCAGTGTTCCTTAGTGCCGCTAACTTTATTGCAAAATATAACTGTTCAGGTGGTTCTTAACCTACCGAAATATATGCACATCTCTGTCCACCGCAGATCCCTTCATTGGCTGCCAACTCGAGTTAGAGCCCAATTTAAAATCCTAGCAGTGGACTTCAGGACCCTTAGATTAAACACCCCAAATTGCCTGGCATCCAGGCTACCCTGGAAAATGCCAACCAGGAATTTGAGGTCAACAGATAAAGCTCTTCTCGCTGTCTCTGTGACATGGACTGCTTCTGATAGACTAAGGGCATTTCAAGACCTGGTTCTGTGGCTTTGGAACTATCTCCCATTAGAACTCAGACTAGAAGAAGACAGTCTACGTATACTTGGAAGGACTTAAAAGCCTCTTGTTTTCTACTCTCCAGAGGGAATGTTAAAACTGAGCTGTTAATAGGATAGATTTTAATTCTAATATGTTTGCATTCCCCTCATATGTATTTTAAATGATTATGATTAAGGTATTATTATGTTTTATATTAAAACTTTGGGTTTCCCCCCCCCCATTTTTTTTACTGCCTTTTGGTGGAAAGGAAGCTGGAAAGTTTTTGTTGTTGTTGCTGTATTTCATAATGCACTGGGATCTTCCCAAGATACTAAGATGTTATGTACTGGTGGACAATGTGAGCAGAGCCCAGCAGGGTGGCCTCTTGCAATTGACAGATGGAAACCTTGTCAATGTGAAGCTGTTTTAAGTGCCATCCAAGGTCTTTTGGAATGGCACTGGTGTGCCGATCACCACTGGGACCACCACGGCTGGCTTGTGCCAGAGTCTTTGAACTTCGATCTTTAAGTCCTTGTATTTCACCAATTTTCTCTGTTTGTTTCACGTCAATCCTGCTGTCTCCTGGTTTGGCAACATCCATGAGCCACGCCCTCTCTTTTTCAACAGTGGTGATGTCAGGGGTGTTATGTCCCAAAACTTTTATCAATTTGTGTTCTGAAGTAGGGATGTGCAAGAATATTCGAAACATTCAAAATTTGATCGAATTTGGACATTTGAATTCAAACAGAATGTCTATACATCTGCTTTTTTAACATTCTAATGAATTCAAATGTTTTGAATCATTTGTACGAATTATTCGGACATTCGTATGCATCTTATTCATAGTATGGGATGAAAACGAGATGCATACAAGATAAAAACGGGATGAGTACGGATGCATACGGACACATACAAATGTTGCTGACATTCGCATCATCAAATACAGATTGAATATTAGTATGAATAGATACAAATGTATTTGAATTGGTTTGAATTTGAATACATTTGTTTTTTTTTTCTATTCGTATGAATTCGGACATTCGAATATTCAGTTTGAATTGAATTAAATACTGAAAATTGCAATCTTGCAAACCCCTATTTTGAAGTCCCATCATCATCATTATAACAAAGGGATTCATCACAGACATTCTTGCAACCAGATTTCTGTTTGATCTTGTGACTGTATAAAACGTATGAAAGGTACAGACTATGATATCCCATCTCTCTCCTATAAGTGGAAATCTGTTGTCAAGATGGTTTGCAGCTGTTTATGATTCAAACACTATGGTGTTGAGGGTCCTAGGCCTTTTTAGTACTTACTCCTTCTTTCTGGCTGATTTCCTTTTTTCTTCATTAGCCTCATGACTGGCATCACGGAGCTTCACTTCACGATCTGACAGACTTGCTGGAATGATGTCCAGTTCCAGATCCTTATTATCCTGGAAGAAGTAGTGACTTGGATTTAAAATACGTTACACGTGGAGGGAAGTGCCTTCCACATCGCCCTGTGGTCTAGTTTAACACACAGTAGACCCCTGGTAGAATACTGGCATTCCAGATTAGGGGCATTTCTGCACTTGCCCCAGTATTCTGCTTCCGGTGTGCTCCTAGCTGGAGCATCTGCACTAGAAGACACCATTTCCAACTCAGAAATGGCCCCTTCCATGTTGGAGCACACTGGAAGTAAACTATATGTGAAGCACAATTTTGTGCTCTGCACGTGCGCTTATCCATGTGTGTCCTGTGTCCTCCAGCAAATCCATTCGCACCTCATGCTGCATGGATAGTCACATGATGCACTGCTCCAGCATCGGGAGGCAAGATGGCGGTGTCTGGACCACACCTCTGCAATGCAGGTAAGTCTGCAAATGTGTGGGAGGAGGGATGGTACATACTAGCATTCATGAGTACGAATGCTAGTACACACCAGGGCAAGTTCACCATTCCTGTCCCCCAAACAGGATGGAAAGTGCAAAGCTCCCTAGGTGGCCACCCAGTCCAGCCTACACTCGGTCTAATGTGGATGGAGTAAACTAGTGGTGGGTGAGGCCTCCATTGGACCACACAAATACAGGGAAGGAAACCCTCTGGATCCTGTCTTGTAGCAGTTTTACTGTTACTGATAACCATCTAAAAGCAGCGTATAGTTCACAGATTATAAGAAGCTAGAAAGTTTGGAAATAATCAGTTCTTTTTGCTACCTCACTTAACCAGAGTTCTGTTCAGGAACCGGATTGGACCCAAGGTCCATGTAGTCTAGCAGTCTGTTCTCAGAGGTTGTGTCCAGGGAACCGCTGGAATGCTTCATCCATGGTTTTGTCTGCATAGGATGAGGCACTGGAGTGGGCTATGACCTGAAAATGATTCCATGGCCCATTCCAAGTATGAGGCGCTTGTAAGCACTTCATGTAGCAGTCAAGGGTGATATGCTGGACCTGTGTGCAGATGGTGCACATTACAGCCAAGATACCTGATGCTATTTCACTGGGCACTTAGAAACACACCACCTTTGTTCCTGGCCTCCAGAAACAGGCTGGGCTGGGGTAGCCACTGTGCAGGTATGTGGGCCACTAGTGTTCTAGTCCATCATGGATCAGGTTAGCTGATTTGGGGCAGGGTGCTGTGGGACAGGCCAGCCAGCATGGGGTAGCCCACATTGTACAGAAAGCACCCTCACAGGGAAGGCTACTAAGCAAGATATATGCGCACATGGCTTCCATATTTGAGACCTTGGGATACATAATATATATGGAGGGAGTTTGTTTTATTCTTTCCACAATATTGTCCTGAAGCCTATGATAATGTATCAATCTAGCCCAAGATTGAACGATTGTGCCTTTCTTTATTAAAAGCAAGTGAAATAACTAGCAATACTCCCCACAACCATACTTAAATAATTTATCCAAATGAACCAGATCTGAGTAGGAACACTGGCTTCAGAGACCCCTTGTACAAGGGGGAGGACCTTTTGGCTAGCACCAGGTTAATTTGGGCCAATTCTCCCTTCCAATTCTATGATCATTTCAACTACAGAATTGCTTCCAGTCCTTACGAGGAAACTGATAATGCAATAGGGAATGGCAATAAATAAAATAAATTTTAGGCTGCTTCCCCATGGGGTTGCCTCTGCCTTGCAGTGGATTTGGGGCACCCTTAATGCAAATCTTAATTCGCATTAAGGAATCCCCATGGCAATGGAGGACAGGGCAGGTTCAAGGTGAACTCGCCCGTCCCCATGAAAACCATGGCAAATGCCTGCATTGAGATGCCACAGTTTTCTCCACCACCCCACTTTGCCTAAGCGCTTAATTGCCCAGGTAAGAGATTGATTTATCCCAAATGTTCACCTGATAGCTGCCCTGCAGTCAGCTGAGCAACTGTCCGGCGGGTATAGGGGCTGTCAAGAGCACCAGCAGAGCTCTGGTAAGATGATTAAAACAGACGCAAAAGCAGCATCTGTTTTAATCATTTTACCGGAGCTCTGCTCTTGCACATAACAGCCCCTATACCCACCTGACAGTTGCTCAGCTGACTGCAGGGCAGTTGTAAGGCTATTGTTTGGGGTAAATCATCCCCTTACCTGGGCGATTAAGTGCTCAGGTAAGGGGGGGGACAGTTGCGATCGCAGCATTAGCAGCGGGGACAGTGAAACCCCGCCCGTTAATGCTGCAATCGTAACCTGGGAGTGTCCCCATGCCCCCAGGATAACCCATTCTTGCCCTGCAATTTGGGGCAAGGACAGTTATAAAGGGGTGTTTTTTTGTTTTGATTTTTGGGATTTTGTCCCTCATGTAGCCTGAATTAGGGCTTTGCATGGGGACTCTCCCGAGATGAACTCACATTTGCCTCACAGTATCCTTACCATGGGGACACAGACTTAGTGTGTGTGACAAGATCCTCCTCCTATGAAGGAAGAACCTTCAGAACCTTCTCAAGATGTTGAGGCCTCCAATTAAGTGGAGGATATAACCATGTTGTTCACCAGTCAGTGCAGGCCTAATCTACCTGTTGCAGAACAAGCTGGTTAAAAATGTCTCTGCAGATGTATACAAATCAAGCCTGTAGCATTTGAGAAGATTGATGGTCTTCTATTCAAGGCCTCCATGACTGGTGACCTCCAGTGTGAATCGACTGAGAATCTGAGATATCCACAATTACAAATTTCATGTAATGATGGACACATAGCTTAGTAATAAATGGGAGTTAACATCAGACCAATCTATATGTGGCATCTTATTCAGTTATATTAGGCATCTCACCTCTTCAGGAGGGTATTGCTGTTCTTGAAAAGAACAAAAATGATGAGCTGCAAAGCATTTGTGCTCCCTAGCAAGGCAATGCATTCAGTTATTTGGAGCTCAAATCTAATATCCCCACGAAGCAATGCATATTAGGCCAGCACCGTAACTGGAAGGTCAACAGAGGACACTAAGGTTTTCCGTCATAAGCAGAGTATCCAGCTCCCAGTTAGCAATAGATAGTAGATTAATCTGGTTTAGGGAATTTCCAGATGTTGTAAGGAAGCTATGGCTACGAGTTTTCCCACTGAAACACAGAACAGACTTCCAGACTTCCCTTACTTTGCTGCATTGGGGTCTCCCCACCCTTTGTGCTGCAAGTTGCCAAATGTCCGATCTAATCTTGAGTCTGTGAAGATTTGCCAAACAGGGGCACCGTGCCAATGCTTTTAAGGAAATGCAGGAACTCCTATCTGCCATCCCAACACAGCATGCTGGAGTGAACGTTGCTACTAATCCTAAGTCCAAGTAAATTAGCTGCTGGAGTTAATTTTCATTAATTCAAACTATTTGTCATAAAGTTGACCTTCAGAGGTCTCACGCCTGTGCATGTCCCTTCTGAAGGAAGTCAGTTTGAAATATACATTGTGTTCTCACTTATGGTATGCCAGTAAAACATGGTGACTTACAGTACCTCTGTATTGATTCCAAGAGCTTTTTCCAAAGAATATCGGTATTTCCCCATTCTCAGTGAAAAATCCCGATAGCGCTTGTCGACAGTAGTAACCCATTTCCTGATTTCAGTGGCATGTGTATGTCCTTTCTCTACAAAACTGTCAGCCAGCTGAATGAGAAGCTTCACTTTCTCCTTGGTTTGCTGTCCAAAAGAGTGCACCTTAGTTATAATATTTTTTTAGCAAACATCCTGTTGTATCATCATTCAAACAGCAGCCATGTAGACCTCTATAATCCAACAGAGTTTTTTTTCTGATTCCTTTTGAGACAAAGCTCAGCAGAATGCAGTTTTTAAATTTGGTTTTCTAAAACGTTTTGAGTACGTATGTGGATGATTTTGTTTTGCTTTATATTCAGTTCATATTGAATCGAATGCTAGAAAATTTGTATTCGTTTAAATAGATCCCCTACAAATGCAGTGGGATTTGAATTTGATACGAATGCTCAATCCCATAGGAATCCCATACAAATGCATACGAATCCCATATGAAGCTTTATACGAATGTATCGAAACAGTTGATTCAAATTCTAATGTCAATCTTTCATTGTGCCAACATTCAATTAGAATACGTATGAAATTTGTACAAATTTTGAATGTTACGAATATTCATGCACATCCCTGGTATTGAGTTCTGTATTTCTCATAATATAGAGTTTCATAAGACAAAGATTTAAAAATTCTTATAGGATACATTCCATAGTCACCCTGCAGATGTGGAGTACACTCAAGAAGATCTTCATCAAATTGTCCTCTTTACTGTGATCCTCTGAGGCATATATTGAACTATCCCAGAAGTTCACTAGAAGCACAGTAGATAGGATGGACACTCTGGCCTTTTACGCATCTACCCAACTCAAGCTGGGATGGATTCCCGTGGAGCAGGGCAAAGCCATTTGTATTCAGAAGGCCTATCCTGTTCTAGTCTTCTGGACAGCCATAGAGGCAGGGCTGAGTTTCTGACCTTCAGAGTTTCTGACCTGGCCAGTTTTGGGGTGGGCTCACTACTGATGGCACTTCCAGGACGGCCACTGAACTGTGTCCCTGGTAGCATAGCAGACCATGCTGGGCCAGTTATAGGACTCTTTAAAGAGGCCTAAACCTATACACTGCTAGGGCACCATTTTCAGTGCCTTATCCCAGTCCAGGCTTCATCCAATGAAGGCAAACCATAACTGCAATGGGCAGGGTTTGACCTAGTCCACACCAGCATGTAGACTGCTGCCCCTTATTCTGGATTTTTTCTGGGATAAGGGGAAGTATGGAAAGGGCCTTTCTATGAGCAGAAATATTTCCCAGGGAAACATAGCCATCACATACCATGTCCAGACTTGGTCAAAGACAGTATAGTTGTTTTTAATCTACTGAATGGCATTTTATCTAGGAACTTCCTTAATGTTAGTGTGTGTCCAGCCTGGAATATACTGTGCATTCTGATGCACAGACAGTGTATAGGTGTCACACCTAACTCCTGATACTTTGTAGCAGTGGTGCATTATGCTGCCGCTACTTTAGATTTATCTGCTGTGGAATGATCAACACTCGCTCTGCAATATGAGGTAATTTCAAAGTTTCGAAGCAACCAACAAGAGCTGAGCCTGCAGCACAGCTCCCATTGCCTGCCTGATCCCACATGATGCACACCTCACCGGGCGCGCCATGGAAGTCTCTACAGCTGCCAAGGAGGAAGCTGCGGACCTCCGTTTCAAGTGGGGAGATGTCGCGACTTCACAGCCAGGTAAGCTGTGATTTTTCTACTAACTGCGGATTTCTGTCCACTACTTTGGAAGGGAGTTTACTCACTCATCATCATTTTACAGGCAGAAATATTATGTGGGATGTGTTCGTGGGTGGCATACCTTTCAAAACTAGCACTGTGGCCAGGGAATAATAGCTGACACTAATTTGGATCTATCTGATTAGAACAGGGAGGCTAATGAGAGACCATCTAAGTAGTTCTGAACTACATCTGCCATCACACCCAGACAGCATGACCAAAGGCAAAGAATGATGAAAGCTGAAATTCTACAACATCTGATGAGAAGCACATAAATTACTCCTAAGTTACATTTCCTCATGAAAGGGGACATGACTTCATTTTACAGGTTTGCATTTACAGGGCTTTAAACTGACAGAAAGAAACGACTTCAATAAATGGAGTACAATGTCAAAGCCCCAAAACTATTTTAAAAAGTGGCTGAAAATAGGCAGGAAGCCTATATAACAGAGGAGATACTTCTGAAGCAATTTTCTGACCCCGTACTTGTTTTGAAATAATTGTTGTACCTGACCAGAATACAGAGAATTGTGAGATTTGGTTCATAGGCTGAAAAGGGCTTTAGGGAGTTGTTTTCCTCCCTTCTGCTTGCTGAGCTCCTTTTCAAATCTCAAAGAAATTTCAAAAGGCAGGAAGGAGGTAAGATAAAGGAAGTCAGCAAGCCTGAATGGCGGTAGCTCACAGAAATGAATAATACCGACTCTGTTCAGTCTATATAAAAAGACTGCATTGCTGCATAAATAAATAAATAAATAAATAAATAAATAAATAAATAAATAAATAATAAATAAATAAATAAATAAATAAATAAATAAATAAATAAATAAATAAATAAATAAATAGGATGAATGTCTCTTTCATAAATATAGCTAGATCACATGTGATTTCCTTCACTTTTCAAAGAAGGATTTGTTCTTAGGTCAGGAAGCTTAAGAACATTTTCCAGAATCAATTGTGCATGTTCTAGACCCATTACATGAAAGTCATGATGCTTTTAAATGAAAAGTTGGCTTACCTTAGCTGGTACTTTGAACTCGCCATATTCTTTCAAAAGTTCCTGAGTTTCCTCTGCTGATTCCCCTGTGGAATTGTGAGTAGAGAGATAATATTCTCCTGTTTCCTGGATCCAGTCTAAGGCCTATAGACAAATAAAACTGAAATGAATGGCTGGGTTTCATCTATATGTTTCAAAATGAGCAATTCAAATTCCAGAGCAATTAAGGAACACACCAGACTTCATAAAAGAATCTAAAATTCAAATCTTTAAATGAATCTTAGGACGGTAAAGATAGTCCAGGACCTTGAATTTCACACAACCACAGACACTTATGCACAATGTCTGCGTGAGACTACATCATAACTTCCTACTTGCTTAATTCAGGATAAACACGCTCTTCAACCGGCAGCAATGTAAGCCTATTTATACGGTTACTATCTACAGAAATGGCCTGTGAGATGAACAGGGGATGATCAAATACTGATAAATGGGGCACTGGGTCATTTTCTCCATAGATAAAGCAGGCTGAAAGCTGAGTGCTATGGAATCCCAGTAGGGATATACACGAATGGTTTTTTTTGTCATTCAATGTGTAACAAATGGAATGTTAGAAAATTTGTATTTATTCAAATAGATTCCCTTTGAATGTGCTAGGGTTTTATTCAATATGAATGAACACATATCCGATACGTATCTGACACGAGCGCAAATGTATCCAACATGTATCCTGTAACATATCCGCTCTGAAAGCACCAACTCCGACCTGAATCCACTTTTAATCCACTCTCGATCCACGTCGAATGCACTCTGGATCTGTGGCAGATGTGACCGGCCCAGATGCTTTCCCACCTCCCCAGTTTCACACATTTCTGAACTATTTGTACGAATGTTAATATACAAACGTCATAACATTCAGTTCAGCCAAATTTGTACAAATAATGGATGTTAAGAATATTCACGCACATCTCTAAATCCTAGTAAAGAATCAGCATCTCTTACTGCATATAATCTCATTGAAACCGTCCCTGGAACCATTTGGTGAAGGGCGGGATATAAATTTTCTAAATAAATAAATAAATACACCAGATCAATAATGAAGGTCAATCTCTAGGTTGCCATCTGGAAGCCTTAATACTTATTCTGGCCAGCAGCCCATCCAGATCCTGTTGTTAGTTGCAACTAGTTCCAGGTGCTGAAGCTAATTCTCCAGGGTTTTTTTTTTCCAGTCTTGGACTAATGTAAAGAATTGTAAATGGAGCCTCATCATGCAAAGCATGCAGTACCTGAGATAAAATTCTTCCCAGAGCAAATCTATTAAACGGACTATTATTAGCTGTCAGGCCTAACAAATGAAGAGAACAGAGAACAGCTGAGACTACCTGCTTAGCACTCCGCTCAAAAACCACATACTGCTGGCACTGGTCCAATCGGCGTTTTTTCAAGGTCCAGAAATGAAGAACTCGATTTTCCCTTTGTAGTAGCTCGCTCAGGATGGCTGTGGAGGAAAGAAGGGCAGGCGTAACTTATTTATCCTCTCTGGCTCATCTAGAGGCCATGCTGTCATGCAGCAGCGAAGTATAGATACTGGGAGAGAGAACAATTCAGACGTGTTGCCTAAGCCCTGCCGAATTTTAAGAGAAGGATGTGATTTAAAGTTTCAATACCAACCCAGGGATTATCTTCATACCCTTGCTGTTTCCAAACATCAATGAACGTTCACAGGAGATCTTCAGTGTCCTAACTTAAGTTCTTCTAGAAGGCAGGTATCAACACCTAACACGCTTGTGACATCAATCCTATTTGATCGTAATGAACCATTGAGGGCACTCAGATGAAAGTCTTGTTATTTTTTTACTGGAGAACACAGTTGTGTCTATTTCCTGGCAAGTTGCAAAGTTCAGCTTCTTGCCTTCTACACCCTTTAGCACTTTAGCAGCCCAAGTTAATTTGTAGCTTGATGATGCTACATTACCATCTCATTGGCATATTTTCTCCTGCCAACCTTTAATCTTTGATGTATTTGTTTATCTTCTGGTCTACAGCTGTAAATAAAGACTGACTTGATTTTAGATCCTAAATATATCTGAATATAATGAAAACAAAATTCTACATTCTTGAGGGCTTGCAAGCCACATAGATGACATAGTTTGGAACCTAGTCATATGGCAAGTGGAAGTAGTGGCTACCTGTAACTGGTCACACCAGGCCATTACTGCTACAGCAAAGGAGAAGGCCAAGTGGAAAGCTTTGTAGCCTAAACTATGGCTTACTGCTCTGTAACTGTGCCAGCCTAACTGCGAAAAGAGGCCCATGCCATCCCCAGTCCAAGCCATCCCCGATCGTCCCAGAGCTGTCTGGCAGGGAGAATGCCACCATTAGGCCTATCAGCCCTGCCAGTTGATAGACCCTTTTGAGGGTGGGTTGACACCAAGCCAGAGCCGTCCTGGGTTTCCGAGGGCTGCCACGGCCCCAATCGGGCCGGCGGCAACCTGCAGGGGCATCCTGGATGCCCACCCCCACCCAGGGGTAAGCACCGCCCACCAGTTCCCCATGCTCGACCTACCTCTTCGGATGCCTGGTTTGAACTGGGTAGGCCCCTGGGGCGGGGCTTGTCAGGATCGAACAACAGCATTCTGCACAGGCAACTGCAGCAGTAGTTGGGCATGGGGAACTGGTGGTCGGCACGCACCCCTGGGTGGGGGCGGGCACCCAGGAGGCCTCCGCAGGCTGCAGCCGGCCCGATTGGGGTAGCAGCAGCCCGCGAGACTCCAAGATGGGCTAGCCAGTGGACTGATACAGCCCAATGGCAGCAGCCCGTGGGGGGGGGGCATCCTGCCCCCATGGCAGCCTTTTCAAGCTGGTACACGTGGGGACGTAACAACCATTCACACCTTAGCTGGTAAGGGACACACTGGGAACACATTCCTTACTGGCCAAAGCGAACGCTCATTACGTCCCCGCTTGTCCCAGCCTTAGTGCACTACAGCCACCATTGGGTCCTATCAGTCCCGTCCCCGCTTGTCCCAGCCTTAGTGCACTACAGCCACCATTGGGTCCTATCAGCCCCGTCCCCGCTTGTCCCAGCCTTAGTGCACTACAGCCACCATTGGGTCCTATCAGTCCCGTCCCCGCTTGTCCCAGCCTTAGTGCACTACAGCCACCATTGGGTCCTATCAGCCCCGTCCCCGCTTGTCCCAGCCTTAGTGCACTACAGCCACCATTGGGTCCTATCAGCCCCGTCCCCGCTTGTCCCAGCCTTAGTGCACTACAGCCACCATTGGGTCCTATCAGTCCCGTCCCCGCTTGTCCCAGCTTTAGTGCACTACAGCCACCATTGGGTCCTATCAGCCCCGTCCCCGCTTGTCCCAGCCTTAGTGCACTACAGCCACCATTGGGTCCTATCAGCCCCGTCCCCGCTTGTCCCAGCCTTAATGCACTACAGCCACCATTGGGTCCTATCAGCCCTGTCCCCGCTTGTCCCAGCCTTAGTGCACTACAGCCACCATTGGGTCCTATCAGCCCCATGTTTCTGTGACCATGTCACTTGTTCATGGCAGGGAGGAATGCTTGCTGGTTTTTAAAAGCCCATCTGAACATAGCCTTAGAAATATGTTTTGCTCAAAAGAAGCAACAGTCTGTAACTTGATATCAACAGTATTTGTATTTGTAAATATTGTAGTTCATATATTCACACACACACACACACACACACACTTGTATAATACACAAAAATACAAATCTGTCAGATTTTACAATGAAGGTATTGATGCCAGGTTGCCATATTTGGCTCCTTTGGAGTACTCTTCTTGATACAGATTTGGTTATTTATTATTCACTTACTGCTAATTCAGTTTTTATGATACAAGATCTGTAGATTAAGATCTCCATTAGTCTTCTGAGTTCCAACTAGAGCTTTTTTCTTTCTTAGTATTCCTCTATAAATGTCAAAGAGGCATCCACAATTTCAAGATACTGAAGAGATTTCCTAAATCAGTCTTATATCTAAATATTGTTTTTCTCAAAACACTTAATCTACATTATTACTTCTTAGGGCATCATTATTAAAGACACGAATGAAGCAAATGAAAAGTACATGCAGGATGAAGAACTCAACCAACAGATTTAACTGAAGAATAGGAAAGTTCCTCTCTATTCATTTATCCAGAGTTAAGTTTGCCAATAAGGGCTTCAGAGCAAGCTTCAATGAAAGAAAATTCCACTGAGCTTTGTAAGAGTACAATTACAATCTGTTTGTTTTCTGCTAAGCCACACTTAAACTGGGACTTATCGCATGCAAAATCTATTTTGGCCACTTTCTCTTAAGTCATGCTAGATTCCCAAATGCCTGTAAGAGTATCTTCAGATCTGAAAATCATAATAGGAGATGCAAACATGTGTCTAATCCTTGTCACGTGGAAAGAGGGCTGCATATAACTTAATATTTTAAACACCTGACTAAATCAATGCCTACTTTTTCCAAATAGGTAAATTTATAACAGTACAGATTATTTCAGTGCATTCTTCAGTAAAATCTTAACCATCAGAATGAATATATCAGAAAAGTGACAAGTCATTTTGGTTCCAAATTATCTTACCCAAAGATGGGTTTTCTGAAAATTCACTTAGGAAGCATTAACTACCCATTTGTGGTGTGTTGCTCAAACACATTTTAGGAGGCTGGGACTCGGGTGTTTCAAAGGGCCTGCACATTAAAACAATAATTTTACTTTTAAAGTAATTAAAAGTGGTAATGTACAGAAGTGAGCATGAGGATGCCTGCAGGACAGAATGTGCAGTTCCAGTGGAGTGACACACCATGTTTGATAGATTGTAGTGGCAACACATTATCCCATCACTACTGTGAATTTACTGTAGTGTGTGATGAAGAACACTCGCTGAGCAGTATTAATTAAATTCAAATCACTCTGGGCCAGACGGCAAAAAGAGAAGAGATTAGAGAGGGCAGCACAAATCCAATTGGCTGTTTCGTCCCATGTGACCACATACCCCAATTCAGCTCTTGCAGCTTCCAAGGAAGAAGCTACAGAGCTGCTTTTTAGTCGGGACAGACAGTCATCGCTTCACAGCAGGTAAGCAGGTAAGCTGCAATTTTTCCTTTAACTGTGGATTTATTTCACAAGTCTGGAGGGGGCCTTATGTTCGGCTGAATCAGTTTCAACCTCTTTAGAGCTAGCAAACGTATGGATCACTCAACATCAAACCACACAATTATTATCACACTATTCTGCCATTAATCTCTTCTTTTCTACAGCTTTACAGGTAATCCAATCAGGGATGAAAAATGGCTTAGTTCTGCAGATTTACTTTGGCTGGTTTTTATCAGCATCTCACAGAATCAGGGAGCAGATTAGTAACTGTTAGAATTTAGCAACAAAAGACAGCCGCAGCAGAAGATTCACCCTGGATTAAACTTTTATTTTATTTTATCTTATTTTTTGGAATGTGTCAGTAAGGGAAACATAAGAAAGTAGTTCCATTGGTTGCTGTAGCTAAATGGTGGATAAAATGAAACAGAGTCCATGAAAAAAAGATCCATTTCTAAACTTTAATTGTGACTTGTTTTATTTATTTATTTATTATTTATATTTCTATCCTGCCCTATACCCGAAGGTCTCAGGGCGGGTAACAACCTTTAAAACAGAAAGGTGGCAGACAAGCTTAAGATACACTCTGTAATAAAACCAAATGTCATCTCCTCAGTGTGGTAACTCATCCTGTCTCTGAATGCATATGAGGCATATCACTTCTCCCTCCCTACCTGTTCTTGTAGTCAAAGGAATTTGAAGGTACAACCCTACCAACCAAGGACAGTACTTAGGCTGTGTTCAGACATAACAGAAGGGACGACTCAGGGAGACGGCGTGTGGCCGCTGGGTTTCCAACCCTTCTCTGATCCACCTTTTCCAGCACAGAATGTTCAGGAAAGGGAGGAGGGGAAGACTGGCGTGTGAACGACCCCACCTCAAAGCCTTCTAAACCACCTCAGGGACCCTCAGAGATACTTTGTTTTGCTGTATCTGACCACAGCCTTAGTTTCTATATTTTACTCCCTCTTTTCTCTGCTTGCTTAGTGCAGAAGTTTACTACTCCCAAATCCCAGAGTTAATCTCTCAAGCAGACAGAGATGCTTTAATTGAAGCAGCACTCCAAAACACCTTCATTGGGGCAGCAAAATAGCACCCTCAGAAAATAGCACCTTGGACACCAATCATGCCTGGTAACACAATTGCCATGAGGTGCCTACTACTTCTACAAATGGAGACAGGGCATAGGGATGTGCATGGATATTCAAAAATTCCATTCGAATTCAACGGATTTTCAAAATTCAAATTGAATCAAATATTCAAATATTTGAATCAATTCAAATTCGAATGCAAAAAAAAAAAAAAATTAAAAGCATTCGTGGACACCCCTACCCAGCAGCAAAAGATGCTTTACTGGACACCTAGATGGGTAAATATTAAAAGGTGGCACACTACTGAATTATTCTCCAGTTTCTTGGGGGTAGAGTTATAATTTAATGGGTTTTATTGTGGCTGCATTTATACTGTACAGTGGAATGTGCAGTCATAATCAGGGCATCACACATGATGATTGATGGATCGTCAAGGCATTGCATTATCCGATCATTGCTGCACACTTACCTGAACACTGATCTAAGGACACGCACTACGCAGTATAAAGAAAATTTGAATTTTCCCGCCAGTCTGGGCAGAATGGCAAGAGCAGCACGTCAAGAGCAGGAGGGCAGCTCAAATGTGATTGGCCGCTTCCACCCATGTGACGGCGTGTGCCAACTCAGCTCTCACAGCTTCTGATGGGGAACCTACAGAGGTGTTTTTCGAGTCGGGATGGCTGGTTGTCACTGTGCAGCAAATAAGCTGCGCTTTTACCTTTAACTGCGGATTTATTCTGCAATTCTGGAGGCAGCCTTTAATACTTACTAAATACAATATCATTCAAGAACACTAAACAGTAAATTAGTTTTCAAATATACAAAAACAAAAAACAAAAATACACATCAAAACAAAATAAAGATAACAATTATGTCCTATATCAAAAATTACTGATCACTGGATAAAGAATGAGAAATAGTTCACAGGAGAAGGGCAATTAATGGTCTTCGAACCACAGAGTTCAAGATATGTTTACAGTGATTTTCTAATATAGGCAAATGGCCTATCAATGGTTTCCACAAAGATACAATGTTTTTCAACATGTAATACCCTAAGATCATCTCACTGTATTGCTCTTTGCGCCCTGTGATACACCTGTGGCAAATGTTTTTTATTAAATTTCATTTGTTATAAAGGAAGCATTTATTCTTCATACAAGCATCACTTGTTGGCTGTAGGATATGCTGTTCTATTAGCCACAACTCCCAAGAATCACACTGACCTTTGACTTGTTGCTCAGGTCCCCTTGTATGGCTTACTACTCCTGGCATGCTGACATTGTTTCGGTGAATGTACTTGAGAAACACTTCGGCATTCCTTCGTGCTAGCGTGCAGGCCTGCAGGCAGCAAACAACACCCCCCCAGGAATAAGAGTTACCCTTCTGACAAGTGAATAAGAAAAACAAAACATGAAAGAACTTACTGAACTGTGACATGAACTTCTTTTCTCATCTGACCGCTGAAGGCTGTTGTTGTGCATGAGAAAACCCTGAGAGAAAACTCAGAATGGAGTGGCAGGCATCCTTCATCTTGGAGATGATGTGATATAAAAGAAAATCCCATCCTGGAAAATTGGCTGATTACAGCAGTAAACCAGCTGTGTGGCAACCCATGAGAAGATGATGTGTCCAAGAGATACCCCCAGTTTCCTTTAGAAGAAGAGCTGGCTTTTCTCCTCCTTTTTTCTCACCCATTTAAGGGGACTCAAAGCAACAGACAAAGCTTTCTATTCTTCGCCCCACAATGGAACAGCCTGTGAGGCGGGTGGGGCTGTGAGAACTCAGGAGAGAGCTGTGACGAGCCCAAGGTCACCCAGCTGGCTTCATGGAGGAGGGCGGAATCAAACCTGGTATTCCTGATAAGAGTCCGGCTCCTTAACCACTATACCAAACTGGCTATAGTGCTTCAGAATTGTACTATTACTTAATCTGCATACACCAGTACATTGGAAAATGGATATTAGTCTATCAATTAGTACCAGAAGAGGTGGTGACAAAAACCGGCTACGAGAAAGGGCAGGACAAATTCATGGACAACAGGTATATCAATGATTACATGAATGGATGCCAAAGATATTTCTTCCAGGTTGGAGAAACAGGCCTGGAGTTGAGAGCAGGTCTTCTGCTTGTGGATGTCCAAAAGCAATTATTGGAACACTGTGTGAGACGGGATGCTGGCCTAGATGAGTTGTGGCGTGATTCAGCAGGCCTCCTCTTGTGTCATTACATCCTTATATGAAATAGACTTCTGACCTATGACTTGGTAACCTTGTCACTCACTTTATTCCTGGCAAATAACACATAAATATTTGGCACGAGCAGGTCTTATATTGTCAACTTAGCCTGTATTTCACCTTTCTTTCTGACATTAACAACTTGAGAACTTTCGGAACCATGGAGCAAAAGCAGTAGGAAATAACGGTTATGCATTTAAGTACACCTGATACCAACTACTATTTATTCTGTTGTGTTTTGCTGTAAAAGTCTAATTTTTTATGTTTAAAAGAACATATCAAGATAAGGAACTGTATAGCTGGGGATCTATTGCAAATATCTGTTCTAAATCTGACCAATGGTCCATTTATCATCCTGTTGTCTAGCTGAAGCACAGTGAGAATCACACTCCCCAGCTGTTAGATAATATCTGCCCTAACCAGGATAGAAAGTTGTCAGGGATGGTAGGATTTATAACCCACCAAGATGCAGAAGAAGCAAGCTGGCTATCCTTGACAGGTATTTAGTTCTTAAAAGTCCCTTTCAGCTGAAAGATGCAGAGACCTTGGGTGTTTTTTCACTGTCAATTGTACCCATTTTTGCACCCATTTTTGTACCTTTTGGCTGTGAGCCGGATGATCCCATTTCCACTTTGGCACCCATTTTGAACCCGATTGTTTCCACTGCCGTGGGGGAAATCCGGATCTTTTTGGCCTTTAATCCGGATTTTCTGTAGACCCCATTAATGGGGTCTACAATGGGGTCTTCTGCCAGAAAATCCGGATTAAAGGGAGCCTGGAAACAGGCAATGGGGTCCAAAGGAGGCTAGGGGGAGGGGATGCATCTTTGACCCCCCCCCAACATTGGCTTCGAAGTCACTTCCAAGTCACTTTGAAGTTGCTTTGAAGACTGCCCCCCCTGCTCCCCAAACACCTGGGGTAATGGACTGACCCCTTGTGGGTCGATCTGAATTCCCCAGATAGGTGCAAAGATGTTTCCACAGCAGGGGTGTTAGCACCCATTTCTAATGGGTGCTACACCTCCTGTGGAAACACATTCGGTGCTTCCCTTAAGCCGGATCTACTAGATCCGGATTAAGAAATGTACCCATTCCTTAGATCCAGATCTTCTTACATCCAGATCTAAGGGCTGCAGTGGAAAAACACCCTAAAGCTACGCTGTTGTTGTTATGTTAAGCATTAGCAGTCCTTGTGCTTTAGCTACTCTGAGGGTGCGTCCCCGTGCACATTTTGGTCTGAATAGAAATTGGGTTTGGCAACGGTTGTCCCCATGCACTTTTGATTTGGTCCGATTTCCATGGACCAAATCATCTGAACCTGTACCAAACCTGCACCAGATTTGGTACCAGAAAAAACAAGTCTCATCACAGTTTGCGAGCTGAGCCTGCACATGGGGACAGTTCCGGGCTATTTGGGGAGGATATTGGTGCTTGCATCAGGGGGAGGTGGGATTGGGTTTCATGTCCTATGTTTGCCATTCCTGCCCTGTGCATTGGAGATTGCAACCAATGAGATCTTTTGGGGAGTAAATGGTGCTAAAGCCGAAACGATGAGGGGTTCGAATGGCCTACGCTGCCCCACAAGACTTTTTTATACAAGTATCCCACCCTCCATTTCCCAAATGCAGGATAATGGCTTGATTTTTCTCCCTTTTACACGGCAAATATTCCACCCCCGTTTCCCGATTGCCAAGGCCGGCATGATAATGGCTTGATTTTCTGCTTGCAGGGTGTTCTCGTGGTTCCCGGGAAGAGCGGAGGTGCGCAAAACTGCTCAACCACTCAACTGCCACCAACTCGTAGCAGCTTTGCTCAAGCAGCTGGGTATTTTTTAATTATTATTTTTGCCGTTCAGTCTTGGCTTCTGTGTGTGGCTAAGGGGGGGGCAATGTGGCATTTGCAGCAGGGGGCACAGGGGTTGGGTGACATCAGTTCAGCTTCCAATGAGGAGAGAGGGGGCGGGGAGAAGATGGCACTGCTCCCCCGTGCCAGGTTCTGGCACAGTTTGCATGGGGACGGCTGTATCCGCACCCAGCCCACATTGCCAGGAATGGCATGGGGATGGGCAACATCCATTCTTGGACATGCGCCCAGTCACATGCATGCCCAATCAGAGCCAAACGGCTTGCACAGGGATGCAGCCTGAGTCACCGAATGGAAACCTGAGTAGGGATGTGGATGAATGCTTTTTTTTTTTTTTTTTTGCATTCGAGTTCAAATCGAATTGAATATCCAAACATTTGATTTGATTCAAACATTTAGAATCCGAATGCAACAAAATCCCATTCGAATCTATTTGTTTGAATGTTGGATTTGAATATGTCTTATACTTGTATGTACACATTTCATACGCATCCCATTTTATCCCATATTGCATCCCATTTTCATCCCGTAATATCAGCCCAAATGTATACACGTATGTATGAGATTCCCAATCTGACTCATTGGCCCAGAAAAAAGGTTTGGGCCAAATCTTCTTTGGTCTGCAGCCTTTTTGTGAGAAGAATGCTAGTTCTATAAACCAAAGAAACTCTTCCTGATACAATGCTCAACCAAGAGACCCAGGTAAAATCTGTTCCATCAAGCTCCTCCACCTAGGTTTCAGTGATACAGGCCAGGTCAGTGCCTTCATCCACAATCAAGTCCTGGATGAGTGATTCTTTATTATGGACTGAACCAGCATTCAACTGCAGGCTCAAGGGCTCAGAAGTCGGACCACCAGGTACTTGGCCAGGGACAGGTGGACCTGATCATAGGAATAGGAATACCTACTTCCTCCATTTGGGGCTTCTGTCTTTCTATTGTACTGCCTATTAACTGTAACTGTAGCTTCTAGAGATGTTCCAGACTGGTTCTTGTCAAATATAGCTCAAAGCAACACTAGTTGCTTTTGATGAGCTTTTCAAAGAACAATCTGAAATGTCCATCTTAATACAAATGGCCTAGTTGCAGAAATGCGCCTACAAACATAATGTAGCTTTACAATTCCTCTGTAAGGAATGATCTCTCAAAGGAACCTGCTGTTTGTCTCAAGGCCTTGGTGGGTTTGGTTTCCTAAGGACCAAATCTATCAGAGCCCTTCAGTTGTTTAAGAACTAGAGTTCTGATCATTCTATGCTCAATCCAGCCAGACCAGCGCTGACATGGAATGATGGGAGATGTTGCTCAGAGAGCACCTGGAAGGTCACAGTTGACCACTCATGTTCTAGACAGCATAAAAGGGAGTAGACCTTGAGAAAGGCTTCCTTTTGCTCCAGATGTTTGCTGATTAATGGGATGACATGGTCTATTTCAGAAGCTGGTCCAAGTTTATCTCGGCCTCCACACCAGTCTTCGTCTCTTCGATACTCCTGCTCCAGACTCTCAAGGACACTGCAAACCTGAGGCACAAGTCAATAAAAAATCATTCAGTTATCAAAACTGCTTCCACTGTTCATCCGAATGTCTGGAAACATTCATATTCGTACAAATGTTAGTATACAAATATTGTAACATTCGATTCATGAACAAATGTCTGAATTTGTCCAAATTCAGACAAATAACAAATGTTACAACTGTTCATGTACATCCCTAGTCTCTACAGACCAGCTGTTGAGAAACTATGAGCATTGCCAGTTGTGCAGATGCCCTGTATGTGGGCATCCATGTGAACCTGAACAGCCATTATGGGAGTAAACTGTTCAGCTAGATGCCTGGATGATTGGTCCCAGGATCCGCCATCTTCGAAATGACCACCACACATGCGTGACACCAATCTAGGCTGAAAATTGCTACCCTGCATGTGCAGGGGGCGTGGTGGTAAAAAATAATATCTGGGTATTTTGCACCTGGATTTATGCGTCATGCCACTGAGAGAGTAATTGGCTAGACAGATAAGTGCCCATGCTTGCCCTGTGACATTGCCCTGCCATCTGTCAGGGATGGTGAGAGGGAATTGTGGGATCCAGACAACATCATGTGTTTTCCTCTCAATGTCTAGAGGCAGCCAGAATGATATAACAATGCGGAATAAATCTTCAGTTAAGGGAAAAATCACAGCTTACCTGCTGCAAAGCGGAGACTGGGTGTCTAGACTAGAGCAGCCTCTCGTAGCTTCCTCATTGGAAGCTGCAAGAGCTTGAATCAGCATGCCCGGTGACATGGGATGAGGTAGCCAATCGGAGTTGAGCTGCCCTCCCTGTTCTTGTTGGCTCTTCCTGCCGTTCCATCCGGACTGGCGGGAAGATTCAAAGATTCTTAATACTGCGCTGCGAGTTCTGTTAAATCAGCATTAACCTAAATGCAGAGTAGCTATGGGATAATGTGTCGCCATAAGAATCGTTGTTTGTGACACCCCCACAGTAGGGATATGTACAAATGTATTTTTGACATTTGAATCTGAGTAGATTCGAATGTCATAAAATCCGATTTGAATCCATAACATTCGAATCCGTGCATTTGAATGTTACATTTGTATTTAAATATATGAATGTCGACATTCGTATCTGTTATACGTGCGCATTCTGTAAAAATCCATATGCATCCCATATTATCCCGTATGCATCCCTTTTTAATCCTGTATTTTAAGATCAAGATATGTATAATTTGTCAGGATTTCCAGAGTTTGCGGTTGTCTCGCAATAGATAAGACTAATTGGAAACTGCTTGTACTCTGTTATAAATTGTATGCTATTGAGTTGCTCTCTCTCTCTCTTGCTATTCCTCTTGTATTGGTATGTAGACATTAGTAGCTAAGTTGTCTTTTTGTGTTTGTTTCATATATCCATGCACGTTACTAGCAATCAGTTTAGTTAGTTTTCACTCTGCATTCATGAAGTTAATAAATGCCTTCCAGTTTGGAATGGAACAACATGTCTTTTCTTATGTCTGTGAACACCAAGTTAAAGTCCAAGCGCTATTCGCTGTGCTCACTGCTACATGCAGGTTCTGCTGTTTTTTGGATTTAACATAATTTTTGCACAGATTCGTATGGTACAGATACAAATCTACACATTTGAATTATCTGAAAATCCGTATCAGATTTTCAAAAATTGGATTCAAGTTCGAATGTGCAAATTTGGATCCTCGAAAATCCAATTTGAGTTCAAATGTCAACATTCAACAGATTCGAATTGAATATTCAAATTTTTGAATATATGTGTGCATCCCTACCCCGCACTGTTAACGAGCCTGAACCCACCCAATGAATCAAAAAAGTCTACATGCTGTTTCAATGAATAGAAACTACCAGATGCTATTTATACCATTTATGTCACATTTGCACCATTTTTTCTTACTAAGAAAATACCAGTGAGTGCCCAGAGCATGCTTCAGCTCACCTGTTCTGAAGTTTTATAAAAAGCAACGGATGCATTAACCAGCTTCAGCCTGTCCTCCATCTTCAGCATGAGCTGTTGCCAATGCAATGCCACCTTTTCTGCACACTCCCTAATAGAGTCTGCGTCATAGTGCCCAGCCTGCAGCAACACTTCGGCCTTCTGTTGCACCTGAAGAGCACTCTGGTGTGTCTTCTGCAAGGAAGTGGCGTGAAAGAGGGACTGTGTATGAGGGGAGGAAAGAGAGATTTGTACAGATGTGCCAGGCACATGGAGGGGAAGAGGTGAAGTGAGGTGTGAGCATGACAATGTGAGAGAATGAAAAAAAAAAATGTTTATACAGTGAATTCCACAACTGACAATTTCCATTCACTAAAATTTTTTGCAGGTTTATAGAAGCTCATTTATTTATTATCTGTATTTTTCTCTCCTATAAACAGCCCAAAACACATTATTATAATCTCTACAATATTTTAATGTACAAAAAGATTTTTGTCTCATCCACACCAATCCTGGAAGTTAGACACAGTTCTGCCCATTTTATGAAAAGGTACCAGATGATGCAAATTTTAGACATTTCCCCCTTTTCCATGCAGTCAAAGATCCGGATCTTGAAGATGCCTGAAGACCCCTTGTGGACACCTTTAATCAGGTCCACACAAATTCCAGAATTAAGGGTCTGAAGGACCCATTAAATCCAGATTTCCCCTGCCCTTGTGGGGACAGGGCCTTGCAGATGGGGCCTTCAATGGGGTCCAGGTGGGGACAGAGCCTTCCTGATTGGGACCAATTGGGTTCTAATCAGGTTCCTAATGGGGTCTTAGAAGGATTCTAAGCCCTAGTGGGAAAAGGCCCTGGGAGAGCTGGGGTGGTTTAGATCACATGGCTTCTGTGCCCTATCTCTGTGTGAGGCCTGTGAAAGACCCTCAGGCAGGGGGGCAAAAAAAACATGCCAACTCCCATTCATTGTACTGAAGACTTCATGAAGTGGGAGAGCTCCAAAAGGCCCAATTCAAACTCTGGGGAGGAGAGCAATACCATCCTAAATGGCATTAGAACTCAGTACTCATTTATGCAGCAGAACCATGATTCTGCCACTGATCAAAATACCAATCGGTTCTGTTAGAAAAGTCAGCTAAGAAAATCACGATGCAGGTTTTCACTACAATGCATTAACCTTTTGAAGCTTAACAGTATATTTCCATTTCTGTCATGGGTGACATATGGAGAGTGGGAATCCCGTTTTCTAAAAAAAATATAAGTGCACAAGTAAGTGCTGAGCATAAACAGTCACAAATATGTTACAGTCACCATTTGGGGTTGGCTACAAAAGTGATTATCAAACTCAGCAGCCAAACTTTCATTTTGGATATTATTAACAAGGTGAGAACAAAAAATATTTAATTTTAACAGACTGTTTCTGGGCTGCTGGATGCATAAAAACTCAAATCTCACTGCAGAGTATTTGCTTATTATTAAGTGGAAGTTCCTCTGGACCAAAGCAAGCTGTGCCAATAGGAAATAAGTGTCCCATGTTGCTTAAGAGATGCCAGTTTAATATTGCCAAAGTGTAGCTAACTTCAAAATCCCTGCCAAAGAACGCCGAATTCTTCCTTCTCAGCTGTGCTTGCCCGTGTAAGGGATTAGGATGGGCCCTATTTGTCTCCGCTACAACTGATAATTGTGGGGAGTTTCCAATGAAGTATCGACTTTCAGCACCTATTTGAAGATGGGGGAGGACTGACTGAAATTGGTACAATATCAGGAAATAAATACTCCAGGCCTCTCAACTCCTCACATCATGCCTGTAATCCAAATCGGTTTCCTCATATATCATTAGTAGGAATGTGCACAAATGGAAAATTCGTATTCGTTCGAATAGATTCTCTTCTAATGTGCTAGGTTTCTATCCGATACAAATATATCCATACAAATTTGTACGGATATCCAATACAAATGCACTCGTATCAGATATGTATCCCGGATATGTATCCTATATGAATGCGTACATATCAGATACGTATCCTATACCAATGCATACATATTGGATACGTATCCTATATGAACGTATATGTATTGATACGTATCCCTAGTTTAATGAATGTCTGAACTATTTGTACATATGCTCTGAAACATTTGTATTCGTACGAACGTTAATATACAAAGGTCATAACATTCAATTCGTACAAATAATGAATGTTTTGAATATTTGTGCACATACCCTAATCATTAGTGATTTGCAAACAAAAAAAGCTTGTTGTTAAGGGCAAACCTGTACAAAAGGTCTCATATTTAGTTTTTTGGTGTTTTTTTTTTAAATTTTGAATAAAAGCACTGGCCACAACTAAAGCCAGAAAAGGGAAATCAGAGTTATTTTCTTGAAAGGAGAAATAAGGAAGATAGTTTGGGAAGGAGAAGTACGAGGCCATCAGCATGGAGGACTATAGTTTTGCACATGACTTGTAAGTCAAGCCAAAAAAACACACCTGCCCATGGCATCCCCTGCTAATCCTCTTTCTTCTGTTTATTTTTTTGTGAAAAAATAGGGAGGGAAGGAAGCTGAGTTCTCCTGCTCATTGTTTGGCTCACCAGGGGATCAAATGGTGCCCAGCCTTCTTCTCACTCAGGATGGCAATTATTTCCTTCCCATTTATGGGATCACAAAATCATAGGATCTTCTGGAAGAGACCATGAGGACAGTCTAATCCTAATGTTTCAGTCCAACCCTCTTCAGTGCTCAGGAAAGGAACTTAAATGATTGTTGAGAAGAGCCTATCCAGACTCTCTCTGAAAACATCCAAAGATGGCGAACCCAAGCTGTAGTGCACGAAGGCAAGGGCACAAGGGGACACATTCCCCATTCACACCTAGGTAGGTAAGGAACGCATGGGAGCACATTCCCACCCGTCCCCAGGTGGCCTAACCCCAAAAGCCCAAAGCGGGGGCAGGACGCCTCTCTCAGGTCTGCTGCCATTGGGTCAGCTTCGACCCAGGGGCGGGCAGGCGGGGGCAGGTCCTGCAGCTGTCCCGGGGGAGTGTGCAAATGCTCTCCCTCCCAAACAGTTGTGGGACATCCCAGGATGGCCAGGAATGCCCTGGGCTGGGTGTAGAACATGATTTCATGCTCTACACCCAGAATGCATGTAGGACGCCCTGAGACAGGCTGGGGGGGGGGGGTTCCGAATGGAACTGCTGGCCCAACAGAGCGAATTCTCCATCCCAGGGTGTCCTACATGCGTTCCGGAGGCCCTTGTGTGATTAGGCTTCTGGTGTTGCTTAACTATCATTGTTATCACCCCTTGGCACTGGCAGAAGACAGTTGATTATAGCAACATCTGGAACTGACATATTTAACCATTCCGGATTTTAATTCTTTACTGCTGCATGTCTTGTATTAACTTAATAGAAATTGCTGAGAAGTTTTGATAATAAAACCTGATCATTAAGGAACAACCATTTCTTCTCACTAGTATCTAAGGCCCTTTCTGCACTAGGCCATATTCTGGATTCTATCCCAGAATAGGGACCTGCCACCGGCATGGAAGATGCAGACTACGGCAGCCTCACCAGAGGCCTATTCACACTTAGGCCTCTGGTATGCAATTTGGACAGCTCTGGTACAGAGTAGACTGTCCTAATTGCATACCAGAGGCCTAAGTGCAAATAGGCCTCTGGAGGCTGCTGTAGTCTGAGTTAGGGACAAGAGAAATGCAAGCTTGCATGTGATGGTTACCTCTATGGCCAGCTGGAATTGCTCATGTTCTCTCTGGAGCTGTTCAGCTTCTGACAGGGAGCTGGCGTTCACAAGGCTGGCATTGAGCATGGATTCCCCGTTCCGAATCCAGCCAAGCACCTGATAGAAGGAATGAAAGAAATTAAAGAACAGGAAAGTGAAACATTGGAAAGATAAAACATTGACTGCTGTGTTTAATCTGTACATCGATATACCCCCAATACTGTACATTCTATCACAGTTAAGTTATTTGGGTCGAAAGACAAGTGTGAAACCATAAGAGAAAACATGGCAAACACATCAGTTCAGTCTCCGAGATCCTGGACAAAAACTTTAACAAGAATGCTTTATATTTTAGGCCTTTTCTGTATAAAGGCTTGCACTCATCCTGGTGTTAGCTCTTCTAAGAATAAAGACATCAGTGTAAGTATCAGCAGTGCTATTGCAATACTAGGAATCCGAGATTCGACCTTTTCTCTCCTCTCTTTCTGCCAAGACTCTCATTCATGCCTCACTTATCTCCAGGTTTGACTACTGTAATCGCCTTCTAATCAGCCTCCCTCTCTCCCATCTCTACCCTTTAATCTCCACATAATAGTCCACAGCTAGACTTATTTTTCAATCCAGTCACTTCTCTCATATTACTGCTCTTTTAAAATCCTTGCACTGGCTTCCCCTCTCATACCATATTCAATTTAAACTTTTAATTCTAACCTTTAAAGCCCTTCATTCTCTGACTCCCTCCTACCTCTCTTCCCTGATATCCATCCACACTCCTTCCTATGCATTAAGTTCTTCCCAATCCTGTCGCCTTTCTCTATCTCTGGTCCCCTCTGCCTGGTCTCGTCTTCGCCCTTTTTCTCTCATTGCTCCCTACCTGTGGAATCATCTTCCCGCTCACCTCCGCTCCTTAACCTCCTTACAAACTTTTAAATCCCAATTAAAAACTTTCTTCTTTTCTATGGCCTTCGGCCCTTGCAGCTGAAGTTCCTTTTTCACTTGTTTTAATTCCTAATGTGTCTGTTGTGATATCATGTATTTTTTAACTTTGTTATTTTGTAATTTGTAATTTTGCCTATTTGTCTTTTTTTTCTCTATTGTCTTTTTAATTTTTTGTACCTTGAACATCTATAGTGCTCAATAAATTAACATATAACAACAACAACAACAACAACAACAACAACAACCCCGATGGGTGTGGCCTTGTCGTGGCGGTGGGGCTTGAGTGTTCCAATGAAGCTGAGAGCTGGGCCGGCGATAGTGCAAACTACTGGCAGGTTCAACCATGCCAGAGAGGTCGAAGCAGAGGAGCCAGACTAAGTGCACTCAACCCATTTATCACAATGGAGACACAAAGAAAAAAGAAGTCTATACTGGCTCGGTCGTCGCCCAGGATAAAAAGGACCGCGGCGGTTGCTGAGGAACCTGGGCAACCATCGACAAATGGGCTACAGGAACAAAATTCACAAACAAGGAAGCGGCAGAAATTCTCAAGGTCAGAGAATCGTGTAGTCATGAAGTGTTACTACAAATCAGAACCTGGAAAACGAGGCTATCAAAAACGGATGCACCAGCTATGGAAACAAGAATACCCAGATTCGAAGATAACAGAACTGCGGCTAGCTGATCAGAGAAGATTCATAAGTGGGACTAAAGTGTTCAGTGAAGCTGAACTTGAAGAAATACGAAAAACTAATGAAAGTGAAGCACCCTAGCCTATTGTGGCAGCAGTAGAAGCTCCAACAAGACCAGGAGTCACTGATCAACTAGAACCTGATGAAAATCTGGAAATTCTGCAAGAAGAGGAAGAACAGCAGCATGAAGTCATGGATGAAACACCTGGCACATTGTCTCAAAGACAGCAGGAACTGAAAGACAGAATACTGGCTCATACAGCATCAAGTACAGAGCGAAAGCGACTGCCAACCCTAAAAACTATAGGCAGAAAATGACTTGTCCCACTGATGAATGACATCAACTCTGCCCTTGTAACTGTTCAGGTAGCAACAATCGAAGAACTGAACCAGCTTGCCTACAGTACAGCTGTGATAGTAACAGAAGAACTAGGGTTACTGCAGCCAAAACCAATTAGAAAATCAACTGGAAAACCAAAGTGGAAAGTCCGACTGGAACTGAAAATGAAAAGCCTGAGATCAGATGCCAGCAACCTAAAAAACATGAAGGAGAAGAAACTGAACAACGAGAAGACTAAAGAACATCTGATCAAAAAATACTGGCTGAATACAAGGAAAATTGATGAAGCGTTGGAAATCGTGAAACAGCAGATAACAGCTACAGCCAGGAAAATTGAAAGATATGAAGCAAGAATCATCCAGTACAGGCAGAACCAAATGTTCCAGTCTAATCAGAGGCAGTTCTACTAGAGCCTGCATGAGCAAGTAGACAAGAAAATTGAAAAGCCGGAGAAAGAAGCAACAACCAACTTCTGGAAAGATCTCTGGGAGGCTGAAAAAGAATACAACAAAACTGCTGGGTGGGTAAAGGATTTCGAGAAGAAATTCTCCATGAACAAAATGCAGCAGCTGGAAATAACACCTGAAATGGTCACAAAAAGAGTGAAAAAAGTGAAGAACTGGACATCCCCTGGCACTGATCAGTTGCATGGCTTCTGGCTCAAATACCTGACCAGCCTGCATGCAAAAATGGCCGAACTGTTTAATGAAATGCTGCAAACAGGAAACATCAGTGAATGGCTAATAACTGGCAAAACATACTTAATACAGAAAGATGCAGCCAAAGGAGCCATACCAGGAAACTACAGGCCGATAACTTGTCTACCTACTATGCTCAAGCTGCTGACAGGCATAATAGCAGACAGGATTCAAGACTACCTCGAAGACAACAACATCATGCCAGTAGAGCAAAAAGGAAACAAACGGAGAAGCAGGGGCACAAAAGACCAGCTACTGATTGACAAAATGATTCTGGAGAACTGCAAAAGCCGAAAAACAAACCTGCATATGACTTGGATCGACTACAAAAAAGCTTTTGATTCACTGCCACATGGTTGGATCACAAAGTGCCTGGAAACCATCGGGATCAGTCAGAACATCACCAAATTTATAGAAAGTGCGATGAAACGCTGGAAGACTGAGCTTTTTGTCGGAAATGAAAGCTACGGACTGATCAACATCAAAAGGGGCATCTTCCAGGGGGATTCATTGTCCCCACTGCTTTTCATCATCGCTATGATCCCACTGTCACTCATCCTAAAGAAAACAAACCTGGGCTATCAAACTGCCAGGAATTCACAGAAAATTTCACATCTACTGTACATGGATGACTTGAAGCTTTATGGAAAATCTGAAATCGAGATCCAGTCACTGACCAACACAGTGCGACTATTCAGCAGTGACATCAGTATGGAGTTTGGCCTGGACAAATGTGCCACAGTGGCACTGAAGAAGGGGAAGATTACTGAAAGTGAAGGCATTGAAATGCCAAATGGTCAAGCCATCAGGTCCCACCAGCCAGAAGCCTACAAATACCTTGGCATCTTGCAACTGATAACATTAAGCATGGGCATGTGAAATCTGTGGTCAGTAAAGAGTACATTAAAAAAACTAGAAAAATCTTGAAAAGTAAACTGAATGCCGGTAACACCATTAATGCCATAAAGACCTGGGCCATACCAGTCATTAGATACACTGCGGGAATTGTGAACTGGACTCAGTTGGAGTTGGACAATTTAGACAGAAAAACCAGAAAACTGATGGCAATCCACCATGCACTAGATCCTCGTAGTGATGTCGACAGGCTGTACTTGCCCAGGAAAGCAGGCGGTAGAGGACTTTTGCAAGTGAAGCAAACAGTGGAAGAAGAGAAGCATGCATTAGCAGATTACGTGGCAGAAAGCAAAGAATCAGCTTTGATTGAAGTCAACAACCAGAAGCTTCTCAAAGTGCAGCAAACCAAGAACCAGTACCGGAAAACTGCAATTCAATGCCGAACGGACAGCTGGTGCAATAAAGCCCTGCACGGACAGTTCTTGGAGAAAATCAAAGGCAAAATGGACATGGAAAAAGACCTGGTCTTGGCTTATGAATGGAACATTGAAAAAGGAAACAAAAGGACTGCACAAGAACAAGCAATAAGAACAAATGCCATCAAAGCCAGAATTGAAAAATCAGTAGAAGATCCAAAGTGCCGACTCTGCAAAGAAGTGGATGAAACAATCGACCATATACTCAGCTGCTGCAAGAAGATCACACAAACTGATTACAAGCAGAGACACAATGCTGTAGCACAAATGATCCACTGGAACTTGTGCCAAAAGTATCATCTGCCAGTGGCAAAGAACTGGTGGGATCACAAGCCAGAAAAAGTTGTTGAAAATGAACAGGCAAAACTACTTTGGGACTTCAGGCTTCAGACTGACAGAAAACTGGAGCATAACACCCCTGACATTACAATCGTTGAGAAAGAGAAGGTGTGGATCGTCGATGTTGCTATTCCAGGTGACAGCAGAATTGAGGAGAAACAGTTGGAGACGCTCACCAGATACGAAGACCTGTGAATGGAACTACAGCGACTCTGGTGAAAAACAATGAAAGTGGTCCCAGTCATCCTCGGCACACTGGGCGCGGTGCCAAAAGATCTCAGCGGGCACCTAAAAACCATTGGCATTGACAAGATATCCATCTGCCAACTACAAAATGCCACTTTACTGGGGTCTGCTCGCATAATTCGCCGATACATCACGCAGTCCTAGGTGCTTGGGAAGTGCCCGACTAGTGATATAATACAAAATCCAGCATAGTGATCTCATTTGCTGTGTGTAACTGCTGTTTTTACATAATAATAATAGTAAAGAAGGCCTTTTGCACAACCAATCAATACAAAATATATGAAATGCTGTGTCTAATTGCTAGATACTTGGTGATCAATCAACAGCTTCTAGCTGCCTGGCTTGTTACTGACTTAAGACAAAAAGACAGTATAAATAACTCCATGGAAAGAATTCTACATAAGTTAGCCTGGACGACATTCAGTGTCGGAAACTAGCTCAGAAGATCAATCAGACTGAAATTACTAAATGCAGCTTACGTTTACATTTACCAATTATATCCTATGGCAGTGTGGGGAAGGTGTGAGCTTCACATTTGTTAGATTACAACTTCTGCCATTTGGGGGCGTTGGCTATGCTGAGGGTCCAACAGGATCTTGAGTCCTGAAACTATGGATTGGTGCAGAACACAAAATCAAGACTAAACGTGGGCACTGCTGACTAGACACATCACACCAATCTTATAGGAACTATGCTGGTTGCCAAAACTGATTAAATTTGAGTGTTTTTCCACTGTCACTAAAAGTACCCATTAAGTACCCATTAATGGGTACTTAATGGGTACTTCTAGTGACAGTGGAAAAACACCCTTAGCCTTCTAACAATCTAAATGACGTGGGCCTCAAACATCTTTCTTTTTTGAATTTTTTAAATTATTATTATCAATACAAAAAGAACAGTAGAAAAATAACAATAAAATTCACACAAAACTGCGACTAACATGCATCCCCCATGAAAAGACAACCTCTTTTAGATTTTTCTTCTTCTTGAGTTGGTCCAAAGAAATAGTCTTATTATTTCTTTTCTCAAGAATTCTGCTGCTTGAGGTCTCGATGAGAAATATAATAAGTCCACCATGGAGCGCAGTTCCAAACAGCTATTTTTTCAAAGCCGTATTGTTTCATTAGATATTTATACCAGTTTTCTATTTTCCATTTTGTACTATCCTTCCATTTATTTATTTATTTATCATTTATATTTCTATCCCGCCCTATACCCGAAGGTCTCTGGGCGGCTAACAACCTTAAAATCCACCATAACAAGCAAAACAATATAAAATGAAAGAATAAAAACCATCACAGCATCTAAAATCCAACATGTTAAAAACAAAACTATATCACAACAGTGGTGTTTACAGTGGGGGAAACATGGCTGACATTTAGCCAAAGGCCTGAGCAAAGAGATGCATCTTCATTGCCTTCCTGAACATAAACAGAGAAGGAGCCTGACGCGCCTCAAGGGGGAGACTGTTCCATAGCCTGGGGGCCATTACTGAGAAGGCCCTCTCCCGGGTGCCCGCCAGCCTCGCTACTGAAGGTGGTGGGACAACCAGGAGGGCCTCTCCTGCAGATCTTAGGGCACGGGCAGGTCGGTATGGGAGAAGGCATTCCCTTAGATATTTTGGGCCCAAGCCATTTAGGGCCTTATAAGTCAGAGTTAACACTTTAAATTGGGCTCGGTAGTAAACTGGCAGCCAATGCAGCCTTTCTAAAACCAGTGTGATGTGCACCCCAAGTACCCCCAAGTTACGCACCTGTCCCTTCCAGGCCATTGCAACCCCATCAAGGACAGGGTATCTCCCAGCTACCTGGACCTGAGACTCTGTGACACACAGCACCTCTGTCTTGTCTGGATTCAACTTCAATTTATTGGCCCTCATCCAGCCCATAGCTGTCTCCAGGCACCTGTCAAACACTTCTACCACCTCTCCTGATTCAGATGGCGCATAGAGATAGAGCTGGGTATCATCTGCATATTGATGACACATCACTCCAAATCTCCTGATGATCTCTCCCAGTGGCTTCATATAGATATTAAATAACATGGGAGATAAGACTGACGCCTGGGGAACTCCACAAGTGAGTTCCCAGGGTGTCGAGTCCATCCCAGTACTACTGTAGATTGTGCAGCATATATCATTTGTTCAAATAAATATTGTTTATCTGCACTTAGTCTCCCTAATGCTACATTGAACAATGCTATTTCTGGTGTTAAAACCACATTTATATTTATGATGATGTTAATTTGATTTGGATAATTCTCCAAATTATGTACCTCTACCACCACACCTATGCCAACTTTGTGCTGATAAACCAGAAATCATATGTGTTATTTGTACAGGTGTTCTATCCATCTATTAAATATCTTATCTCCTGTTCCCTATTGTTTTTTATTTTACTGATTATTTTCAATTTTTGCCCACATTATCTCTTATAATATTTATATCTTGCTGCCAGATTTGAAACATACTACCCAGTATTTCATCCTTATAGTTTGTTAACAGTCTCAATATTTTACTTCTTATTCCTGTTGACCCCTTCATTAATTGTTCCATTATTTCATCAAGTTCAGTCAATGGTCTATTGATCTGTAGTTGTATATTATTACTTACATATCAATTTCTGAGCGAATGATAATTTAGCCACTGTCCCCCCTATGTGTGTTTGATCTCCTGTTCTCTCCATAGCCCTCTACTGTTACACAAATCCTTTATATACTGGGGCACAAATATCTAAAGGAATGTGTCCTCTCATGCAGACAGCAAATCTATTGAGATCTGCTAGAGAGGCCATTTAGTAGTGAAACTCCCCTCAGAAACTAAAGGGATGGGAGACTGGAAATATGCCTTCTCAAACTGAGTGCTGTGGCAACTCTTCTGAGATGGAACGAACACCTCTTTACCTGGACCTTTTATTGAAAAAGCAAGTCTATTCTCCCCTTCTCAACAATGTACTGTCCTTTTTACATTTGCAATTTGTGACCAATTTTTCAACTTTTTCTTTGTTTACATGTATATGTACAAACATATAAGAAGACTGTGGTTACTGTCCCATGTTCTAACTCAGTGGTTCTCAACCTTCCTAATGCCACGACCGCTTAATGCAGTTCCTCATGTTGTGGAGACCTCCAACCATGGGGGGAGGGGGCAGCTGGGAGGGAGGGGCAGCAGGAGACTCGTTGTGACCCCTCTGAAAGGGTAGTTCGACCCCCAGAGGGGTTCCGACCTACAGGTTGAGAGCCACTGTTCTAACTTATCAGGAGAAATAAATTACTCAGTTATTCAGCCATGTTTTCTGAAGGTATTAATTACTTTCCCCATCTTCTCGGAAATTCAATACATGCTCTCCTTTGCAAAGCTCTCTGCAAATGAAATTTGTCTAGAGGATTGAAGGATAATAGTCATTGTGCTGATCAGCATCAGGACATTTAAGCTACTACAATTAGGTAATGTTATGATAATCTCCTAAAGGGTTTGCTGAAAAGCAAAGGAATAGTGATTGACCTGATTTCTATAGATCTCTATATCCATATGTTTCCTTCTTCCGATTTCTTTGGGAAACTCAGAAAATTCATGCATCATATTAATTATCAAAATCACAGTAAAGAGTGGGACTGTTGTGCGGTGACATTCTCATTTTGGGACCAATTAAGGGGATAAAACACAGCAGCCTGTGTTTAATCAACTAGATGGAAAATCTTCAATACAAATCAACAGAAGATCTAACCCCAACATTAGTGCTTTGGTTCTGTCTTTATTATGCAGGATTTAAAACCTCTTATGGATTAGTACTTCTAGTTCGGTCATGATCAGATGGGCCTCCTGTCTCACTGGCCCATCACAGCTCTGGAGTTTGCTGCACAGCAATTTATAGCTCTAACTACGGGCAATCACTCTGCCATTTGTGAGGCATGATTTACCTTTGCAGAAGCCATGCTGGCTTTTGTTCAGCAATGCTTGCTCCTCTATATGCACACTAATTTTGTCTTTAATAATGGTTTCCATCACCTTACATGGAACTGACGTTAAGCTAACTTCATAGTTTGCCCTCGAGCATAAGCTATGCTGTTTCTTTCATAAAATGCCAGAGTGCAATACTGTTTACACTGTGGGCCCTGATGCACTGAATTCTTTAGAGTTGCACCAAAGAAAGTTCTATCTGGATTAAACCCTGTTCTGTAATTGCCCCCATTAGATAAGTGTATGGGTGTTACGTTTTATTGTAACCCCCCCCAATTTTAATATTCTGCAATTATTTTAGGTGAAGGGCAGTTTTAAAATGTTTTAAACAAACAAACAAATCAAATTACATTTAGCTCCTTTTCCCATTATCCACTGTCAGTCCTAGGCTTTCATTCTGTGTATCTTTTAGGAAACAGTAGACCCCGGGGTTGAAGAATTTGTTTTTCTGTTTAAAAATTGTCATGGAAGAAAGTACTTTTCAGTTCCTGAATTCTGTGCAAGCTCTGTCACATAGAGGGGGCTTTCCACTAACACTAAGTACCCATTAGGCTCAGAGGAGGCAGACCCCATTAGAACCCGATTTGTTCACACCTGTACTAGGGAAATCCAGATTAAATGGGTCCTTCAGGACCTATAATCTGGATTTCCCATGGGCCCCATTAAAGGGGTCTTCAATCTGGTCTTCAGGCATCAAATCTGGATTAGACGCCTCACCCCCCCCCCAAAATAAAAAATGTACAGACAGATGCTCCACATGGGTACTCTGGCATTCTCACTGCAAGCTTGCCTAGCACCCATTGATACTGGGTGCTACACTGCCCATGGAGATGCATCAGGTACTTCCTTGGATCCGGATCTTCTAAATCTGGATTAGTTGAAGGACTCATTTCTTAGATCTGGATCATCTTAGATCCAGATTAAGTGAGGTAAGTGTCAGTGTCTGATATAAGCTTCAGCCCAATTCCTGTTAAATAAATTGATAAGCAACTGAGAAATTAAATGCCCCCTGCCATGCTAGAGTGTTGAAAGATACTTTAAAGGAACTGATACCGTAAGATTTGAGAGTTGATCTAGCTAAGGCAGAGACACCTTACAGAAAACCAAAAGGCAAATTAAAGCTTTTCATGGGAAGAAACTGCAGATCTATCTAGTATTTCAGTGTTTGGAGAACCACACTGCTAAAAATACAACCACCAATCACTTCATAGTACACTTCTAAAGCCTCTCTTAAAAATCCTAAATTTTATGGTTACTCTTCTAAAAGGCTAGAAAATACCTGGTGACACACTTTATCATATATTTTTCAGTGCTAGTTTTGGGATGCTGACACACGTATTGTATATTGTTTGCTGCATCCACCAGGCTGGGCCTAAAAGCCAAGTTTGTCCCGACACTAGGGGTTGCACGAATGCAATTTTCAACATTTGATTCATATCAAATATTTGAATGTCTGAATTTGTACAAACAGAGAAAAAAAATAAGGTATTCAAATTCGAACTGATTTGAATATGTTCATATTTATTCGTATGAATATTTTATTTGTATTTGATGATAGAAATGTTGACAAAACTTGTATGTGTCCGTACATATCTGTATGCATCCATACACATCCCATATTTATCCCATATGCATCCTGTTTTTGTCCTGTATGTATCTGTACAAATGTGTATGGATACGAATAAGATACATATGGATATGTATGTAATGCATACATATCCTTATACATACAAATGTCCAAATGATTCGTACAAATGATTCAAAACATTCAAAATCTGATAGAATGTTAAAAAATGAATGTATAGACTTGGAATCTGATCGAATTTTTGAGTATTACAAATATTCTTGCACATCCATACCCGGCACTATATTGGGATTGCCACACATGTAAATAAATAAATAAATAAATAAATAAATAAATAAATAAATAAATAAGTAAGTAAGTAAGTAAGTAAGTAAGTAAGTAAGTAAGTAAGTAAATAAGTAAGTAAGTAAGTAAATAAGTAAGTAAATAAATAAATAAATAAATAAATAAAGGGGTAGAATCACAGAATACTTTCAACGCATTTTTAAATTACGTCTCCCAACTTTAGAATTTAGTGTGGGCATCCCAGCGACACTGCTTAAACTGTCTGGGCACTTACTCCTTGGATTCTTGTTGAAAATGACCACTGAAGAAGGGTGGGGGTGGGATGCCGCTTGCCCACTTCTGGGTATTTCACACCATGAATAAAGCCAGAAATACTCACCACCAGGGATGTGCATGAATATTCATAACATTCAAAATTTGGCCGAATTCAGACATCCAAACTGGAACCGAATGTTACAATATTCGTACGCTAACATTCAAATGAATACAAATGTTTCCGCACATTAGTACAAATGTACAGCGTTCATTAGGCTGGGGAAACATATCAGATAAGTATTTATTCATATTTGTTCATATCAGGTATGTATCTATTTATATCAGAAATGTGTCTGTTCATATCAGATATGTATCTGTTCATATGAGATACCTATCTATTTGCACCAGATACGTTTCTGTTCATATCAGATACGTATCGAATGTTTGCATGAATACATACAAATAGATTCATATAGAATAGAATTTTACCACATTCAAATGCGATCTATTTGTATGAATACGGATTTTCGAGCATTCAATTCATTTCGAATCAAATGCCAAAAAAACATCCGTGCACATGACTACTCGCCACATCATTGCACGAGGTAAGATCCCAAGCTAGCCCTCTGATTTTGCCCTAATGTCTGACAAGGACAATGAAAGGCAGTTGCAGGATCTATACAAGGTTTTCTTCTCTCTGCCTGGAGGCAATAGTCGTTTGAGGGTCTTTCCAAACTCACTGTCCTAACGTGAACATTAGAAATCAGAATCCTTTGGTGAAAGAACAAGAAATAGAGAATTCAGGGATTTCCAGTCACCATTAAGTTGCAGTGTGAATGTATCATGAATTCTAGCCCTCTGTAGCCTTTTTTACTGCATCAGCAAAAGTTTAAATAGAGTTAGGATCAGGCTTTGGTTAGCCACAGCTCACTCCCTATTGCAAAGACCATTTGTTAATGAGTTTGAGACCATCCATCACCTCAAACACTTTAAAGCAAATGTGAAGACTATTTGGATCTGGTCTGGAAGTCAACAACAAGCCAAAATCAATATAGATTCCAATTTTACTAAGTGATTTTGACTATGACTCATCCCACAGGAAGCTGAATCCTGCCATTTTGTGACAGGGCAGCGATATATTTTGATCCTGCTCTTTCCATCGAAAGCTACGGCTGCAATAATTCATAGGTTAATAACTAATTGACTTTTAAAGTGCTCAGCAGAACAAATAAAGTGAGTCAGAGGTTTACTGAAAAGCATCAGAGTGATGGAATGTCCCCCAGTAACTTACAAGGAACTCCCATGAACCATAGCTGCTAACATTTCTCTTGAAATATTAGAAAGGTCATTCCTAGTGTTGCTTTGGGCTGGTTCTGTGTCTCCTAGTTACTGGAACAGGATAAGGGCAAAATTATTCTGCTGTCATGGGGTGTTTTTCCACTGTCAGAAGTACCCATTTTTGCACCCATTTAGGACCCATTTGGGTGTGAGCTGGATGACCCCATTTCCACTACGGCACCCATTTGGGACCCGATTGTTTCCACTCCCATTGGGGAAATCCGGATCTAATGGGTACATTTTGGCCTTTAATCCAGATTTTCTGTAGACCCCATTAAAGGGGTCTACAATGGGGTCTTCTCCCAGAAAATCCGGATTAAAGGGAGCCTGTTTCCACTGGAAACAGGCAATGGGGTCCAAAGGAGTCTAGGGGGAGGGGATGCACCTTTGGGACCCCCCCAACATTGGCTTCGAAGTCACTTTGAAGTTGATTTCACATTCACTTCGAAGTCACTTCGAAGTTGCTTTGAAGACTGCCCCCCCCGCCTCCCAAAACACCTGGGGTAATGGACCGACCCCTTGTGGGTCAATCCGGATTCCCCAGATGGGTGCAAAGCTGTTTCCACAGCAGGGGTGTTAGCACCCATTCCTAATGGGTGCTACACCCCCTGTGAAAACACATTGGGTGCTTCCCTTAATCCGGATCTACTAGATCCAGATTAAGAAATGTACCCATTCCTTAGATCTGGATCTTCTTGGATCCAGATCTAAGGGCTGCAGTGGAAAAACACCCATGGTCAGACCATCGTCTGGTGAAGTTTGGCATTGTGACAGTGCTCCTGCTTCTACACGGGTAGGGGACCTATTAAGATGGTCCACCCCCAAGTCTTATGGAATCTGACAGAAGTGCCAGAGACCCCAGTGGACTTATGGAACAATGAGAGTGTTATGCCGCCTGTCATCAGTGCTCCTTCCTCCGAGTCTGAAGGGGTAGTCGCAATGCCCAGCATAGGCTCAGCATCCTCACTAGCTGCTTATGACAAACATTCTTCATCTTGCCTGGCCGGGTAGCCTGCTGAGCCTAGACTTCCAAGTGACAGCAGGTCAGGCTTGGAGCATGCCGGGCAATGAGACACAAGCATGAACAGCAGTGTAAATCAACTAGAATCTGCACCTGTCGCCTGAGATGAAGGAGGCATGACTCTGACCTGCCTATTTAAGGCAGAATATTCTGATAAGCTTTGTTGCAGACAAATGCTCATAAAACTGCAACTCCGGCATTCCGTGACCTTGCTTCTTGAACAGGCAGATCTTTGACCCTGGAACTCTCTTGATGACACGTTTAACTCTAAAGCCCCCAAGTAGCGATTTGGACTTCTGCTGCTGCTGCTGCTGATACTCTTCTGTGCGAGCGTGTGTGTTTGGTCTCTGCACCTTCTTGGCTGGAGACACAACAGAGAGACACCATGGGCCACTGACACAATTCCTCCTCAGTATCTTCTCCAGCATGGGCCAGAGCTACACTTTAGCGTTCTAAGGAGGTTCAAAGGAGGAGACATGCCATTTATCATAAAGATGGCTGAACATGTATGAGAGCACACAATTGTGCCTCTGTATGATACTGAAGCCTTCAAAACACACACCCTTTTTCATCATCCTAGAAGAGTTGTCCAGCAAAACTCTTCAGAGTAGTGAAGGGGCTGTTACTGTTATATGTCTCCACAATCGTGTTGGAGTATTCTGAAGCCAACCGCAATACATTCGCAAGGCACTTTGGGGATAAAATAATTCATTTTCATGCCCATCTGAAAAGTGTCCAGGGAGCTGTCTAGTCAAATGTTTATGAGATTGCTTTCAGTTTTTGAGGTAGAAGAAGGAGGAGGAGGAGGAGGCAGTGGAGGAGGCGGTAGGGTTAGACAAATTTATGGATGACAGATGTATCAATGGCTACTAGAATGAATGCCTAGGTATATCTTTCAGGCTGGGGGTGGGGGCAGAAGCAAGACACTTCTAATGCCATTTGCTGGGATTCAAGAGCAGGAAAAGGTTTGTCCTTGTCTCTGTTTGAGATGCCCATGAGCATTTGGCGGGCCAGTGTGTGTGACAGGATGCTGGACTAGATGGGCTGTGGCCTGATCCAGCTTGGCCTCTCTTATGTTCTTATGTAAGAATTGGCTTTTCTCACCCATTTAAGGGGACTCAGAGCAGCTGACAAAGATTTCTACACTTCTACCCACAACAGAACACCCTATGAGGTAGGTGGGGCTGAGAGAGGTCAGAAGAGAGCTGTGAGTTGCCCAAGGCCACCCAGCTGGCTTCATGGGGGGCAGCGGAATCAAATCTAGTATTCCCAGATAAGAGTCCAGCTCTCTAGCCACTAGACCAACCACTGTTTCAGGCCTCCTGATCCAGAATATACCAGGCTTCTCTAATTAGCACAAGCATACAGACAGAAGAGGCTCAGAAGATTACCAAGATGCAGAACCCAGGTAAGTGTAGAAAGACCTACAATCTCTTCTGATCTGTGCCTTTAAACAAAGAGTAATTCTGAGGGGGATTTACTACCGGTATTGGAGCTATTCAGAGTTGCCTAGCCTCATACTTTGGTTTAATTCAAACATGGTATCACCATAAGAATACAAGAAGAGTCCAGATGAATTAGACCTAGGCCTCATCTAGACCAGCTTCCTGGCCTCACACTGCCCAAACAAATAACAAGGGGAAAACAATAAGCAGGATGAGGACATAACAGCACATTCTCTAGTCCAGCTCCTTAACAGTTGGTATTCAGTGGCAGGTACTTCACTAATTGCCACTTTATTTCAAGGGTGCCAATACTTCTCACCATCTCCTACATTGCCTTAGTTGACAGTGATTTAGTTGTTTAAGCCACCATACATTACATGAACCTGGATAATTGAAAAGCAACTAATTGGCAACAAGGACAGGCTAAAGTTTTAATCTTGGAAAGACTACGTATTTGATGTGTTTTTTTAAAAGGACCATGCCGTGGAATTAGAAATACCACAGGCATTAAAACCTTCCCAACTGATCTGAATGATTTCAAGCTCTAGCCACTTCTCAATAATTATCTGTATGTATGTATTTATTTATATTTCTATCCCAAAGGTTTTTGGCTTTAAACTTGCTGGCTTATTCATTTACTTATGGTAATTAAATTGTACACTGTCTTTTACCTAGGTTTTAAGCTGATGCATAAATGAGTAGAACCAGCATAAACTTGTCACAGTTGTCTTGAGACTGGGAAGTGTACTCTACTTTGACAAAGGAAACCACAAAAGTACTAATCTGGATGGCTACCAAAGGATGCAATGATGGCAGAGAAGACACACTTCTTTGCTGCCACCACAGCTATAAGACAGGGATGGCAATATACTCTTAACTGTGTTGGATCAGACACACTCTGGGATTTGTGCCTCATGTGCTCCATCTGTCAACCTGGCCATTTATAAAAATGGCTGATAATTCAGTTTTTACACATAGTTTTCAAGGCATTACACTATGGTGTAATGGTGTTGTGCTCAAACTCCTATAGTTCAAAGAGCAGGAGCTGGGAAACCAAAGTGACAAAGGAAATTGTGCAAGATCACTTTCAACTCATGTATTCCATGATTTTGTGAGATCTTCTGGCAAGGGTGAGGCCCAAGGGATTGTTAGCCAAGAACCACAGATTCTACCCTTTCCTGGGGCCTATTCGCACAAGGCTGGTACTCAGCAGTGTGAGGAATGCTCTCAAGGACATTGTGTCTGCAAAAACAAGCTGATAAGGTAGCTTCAAAGAAGCTAAACTGGTCTAAACCAGTCAGCTATAGACTTTGTTTCTACTGCACATGTCAGAGAACTCTGATATGTATTTCTTTTCCTTACTTGGAAGGCGTTACCGGGAATATTGTAATTACCAGCCAGGTTTAGGTATGTCCTGGAATGTGGGAGGTCCGAAGTTCATCTTGGCGGGGTTCTGGAAAGCGGACTTCCTATGCTGCAGCATACAAAAGTAAAAGGAATATTTTCTCTCTGACCCATCTGCTTATTAAGAAACTAATATGAGTAGCATTTGCTGACAGAGCGGCAACTTGTTTTCATAGTGGTTCTGGAATTTTCCTAACAGCAGGGACAGGATGACCATTCATATTGGCTGGTGAGGGAAACATACTCAAAGCTTCCCTAAGTGGCCAAAGTGTGATTGGTCATCCTGTCCCTGGTGTGCACCAGCCCACACCGTGGAACATGTGATGCAGCCACATGTCCGATTGCATGTCCAGACAGATTTCTTGACCCGCAATCAGAAGGGGGTGGGTGAAGAGTAGAGGGGGGCACCCAGACAACATAAAAGTCCGGCGGTTCTGATCATGTGTCAGGTTTGATGTTGCCTGGGTGGCCCCCCTCTACTCGGTCAAGCCACGGCTCATGGCAGCGAGCCTGGCACCCCTTTCATCCTTCTCCTTGCCATCCACTGATGCGCTTAAGTGCACTTGCAGGTCTGGCGTGGGAACAGGGCGCTCAGTGCTGTTCCCAGCCAGAAACTCAAACCCGCACCAGAACCCAGATTACTCCAGATCAGAGTAATCTGAGTTCGCTCCAGGTTCGCGGTAGATGGGAATGCGGCCTATGTTTCAGAGTTTGTGGAAATGATTTAGAAATGTAATGTTCCCTCTGGAAGAACATATTTTCTACCAATAAAACTGATCTTCGACAAAAAGGATACCAAACCTCTAAGAATGAGTGCTCTTCCTTCCTCCCCTGAAGCCTTTGGAATTGGATGGATATTGATTCTGACACTAAAATGTCTAACATTTTAATACAAGTATTGATATTTAAGGTAAGGCAGACTTTCCAGTCTTTTGCCTTTACTTTTTTCCCCCATCAACAACATAAAATGGAGTAAAATCTGTTTATATTTAGGGAGAGTGTCTAAATCTGGAAGGAGCTGTAGGAGGGAAACCTTTGCAGAAAATCTGAATGGGAATTAGATACGTTTTATGCTTTTGATACGGCACTTAATTGCACCTTCTGTTGCATTTTGAAAGCTGCATTATTATTTTGTTTTTCTAACCTACATTTGAGACATTTTTGGGTGACGTGCTTTTAACGGTAAAATGAAATAGCCATCTTAAAGCTACATTTAAAAAAACATTTACTTCTTATCCACCCATTTCATTATGACACTCAAAGCAGCTCTGAACAAAATGCAATAAATTATGCTATATGCATAGTGATACCGGTGGTTGCAGAACAAAGCCCTAGAAATTTTATGGCAATGCTTCCTAGGCTTTACAGCATGCAGTTAAAAAGCTTATCCAAAACACATTTGCAAGCACATATGCCAATATTCTGCAACAATACTTATTATAGATTCTCTGGCAACTATAACAAGTTGTCTAGTTCTCCACAGAGAATTTTTATAACGCAGTGTTCCAATCTAAGTCTCAGATGATCACAATCTGTGTTACTAATATTTGCATTAGCATATGCCACTTACAGCAATGTTTTTAATATATTATCCCAAAGTACTTTCTGAATTCTCGTTCAGCAAGGCTGGCTTCGCTGAGAACAGAATGAAGAAAACAGTTTGAAAAAACACTCAGTGGGAGAAGGTGCTTTATCCTAACACTTATGAGAAATAACTGGGAATTTGATTTATAAATCTGAAAAAATTGCTGCTGTGTTGTAAGGTAAGTCCTCTGGTTTTTGGAAAGAGTTTTGTGAAATAAACATGCTACACTATAACAAACTATTAATTCGGAAAAGTTTATCTTTAAGAAAAATTATTTAATACTTTTCAAGTTAGAATTTTTAAGAATAGAACAAGTCCATTAATAAAATGAAGGTAGAATGCCAGCAGGGTAAGGGGGGGGGGGCTTCCCAGTGATTTGCACTGAGTATCAAATGTATGACTATCAACCCATTGGGCAGAAGTCCTGGGTCTGTGCTTGGTGCAAGGAGCCCCGGGCTCTAAGGGAACGTGTCTCTTCCCTTGAAGCCAAAGCAGCGGACCTGGAGAAAGAGATAGAGAGTAACAGGGATGAGGGTGAGGCCTTCAGGGATGCAGTAGAAGCATCCCACTCCACGACAAGCAGCCCTCCAGCTGCCTCAGAGAGTGGAAGCCTCAGGCAGGGAGGGCATCAAACTGAGGAAGAGGGACAGGATCTCTTAGTCGGGACCCCTTCCTCAGTGGATGTGCCTGTATGCTCTTGCACCGACGACAGTCCTCCACGGGAGCGGGAGGGGAGCTTCTTGTAGCGGACAATTCAATTATCAGGAATATAGAGGGCCGGGTTGGTGATGGGTGTGTTGAATGCATGGTGACTTGCCTGCCTGATGCAAAGGTTGCAGACATCATGATGGCATCTATATAGGTTCATAGACAGTGCCGGGTAGGAGCCAATATGTTGGGAAGGCATGACAGAGCGTCCTGGAAGCCAAATTTAGGTTGTTAGGTAGAAGACTAAAGTCCAGGACCTCCAGGGTTGCATTCTCAGAAATGGTGCAGGACCAGCCAGACAGGCAGAGCTCAGGAGCCTCAATGTGTGGATGAGGCAGTGGTGTCGGGGGGAGGGGTTTAGATTTGTAAGGAACTGGGGAACATTTGGGGAAAAGCCAAACCTGTACAAGAGGGACGGGTTACACTTGAACCAAGATGGAACCAGATTGCTGGCGATTAATATTAAAAAGGTTGCAGAGCAGCTTTTAAACTGATCCTTGGGGGAAAGCTGACAGGAGCTGGGCAGCATCCGGTTTGGGAGAGTGCACCCTCAAGTGAGGAGGGCTGGAAATATGCAGATAATGCTGAGCTAAGTGGGGGATTAGTTAATAGTATGCAAGCAGAACAATTCAAGGGGCAGTATAAGGATTCACATGTTACTTGACAGCGGAATTTGGACAAGAGGGGTGAATACAAATGTATATATGCAAACACCAGAAGCCTTTGAGCCAAAATAGGGGAGCTAGAAAGCTTAGTGATGGAAAATAGGATTGATATTATTGGCATAACTGAAACCTGGTGGACCAGTGAAAACCAATGGGATACAGTCATCCCAGGTTACAGACTGTACAGGAAAGACAGGGAAGGGTGGCATGGAGGTGGTGTAGCCTTGTATATTAAGGAAGAGATAGAATCTTATGAACTGGAATGTCTAGGTGAGTCTGACTCTTCCAAAGAAGCAGTTTGGGTAAAAATACCAAGCCAAAAAGGAAGTCTAACAATAGGGACATGCAACAACAAAAGGCCCAAAGGAGATCAACAATTGGAAAAGGAGGTAAAGGAGGTATCCCCAAAAAATAGGGCCATTATAACGGGGAGACTTTAATTATCCAGGTGAACTCCAGTTCAACTCAGGAAAGAGAGAGAAGATTCCTAGACCTGCTCAATGACTGTTCCATGGAACAAATGGTCATGGAACCAACCAGGGGAAATGCAGTCCTGAACTTGATCCTAAGGAATGCTCAGGACCTGGTAGAGGACGTCACTGTAGCTGATCCAATTGGGAACAGTGACCACAATGCAATAACCTTCAACGTAAATACAGGGAGTAAGTTCTTAATAAAGTCTAACACAGAGACCTTAAACTTTCATAAGGGAAACTTCCCCAAAATGAGGAAATTAGTAAAAAGGAAATTGAAAGAGAAAGTCAAAAGAGTTCAATCACTTCAAAATGCATGGAGACTACTTAAAAACACAATAATGGAAATGCAACTAGAATGCATACCTAAAAGAAGAAAGAGGACTTCTAGGTCCAATGTGGCTCACAAGTGCAGTAGACGAAGTCATTAAAAACAAGAAGAGTTCATTTAGAAAATGGAAGGCTTGTCCAAATGAGGAGAACTGGAGAGAGCATAAACACTGGCAACACAAATGCAAGACGACCATTAGGAAAGCTAAGAAAGACTCTGAGGAGCACATTGCTAAAAACATGAAAAGAAATAACAAGAACTTCTATAAGTATATCAGAAATAGGAATCTAACCAGGAAAGTAGTTGGACTATTAGATGGTAAAGGACAGAAAGGGATAATTAAAGAAGACACGGAGATTGCAGAGAGACTAAATGAATTATTTGCCTCCGTATTTACAGAGGAAAACATAGGATACATGCCAGTAGCTGAGCCTGTATTTTCTGAAGAGTTAAACTGGACAGAGATAACCAAGGAAGAGGTCCTTGCAAGTCTTAATAAACTAAATGTTAACAAGTCACCGGGAACAGAGGGTATTCATCCAAGAGTCCTTAAGGAACTCAAATGCGAAATTGCCGAACTTCTAGCAAAAATATATAATCTTTCCCTAACATCAGGCTCCGTACCTGAGGACTGGAGGGTAGCAAATGTAACACCAATCTTCAAAAAAGGATCCAGGGGTGATCCAGGCAATTACAGACCAGTTAGAATTAGTGTGCACATGGAGGAGCAAGCATTGCTGAACAAAAGCCAGCATATCTTCTGCAAAGGTAAATCATGCCTCACAAACTTGTTGGAATTCTTTGAGAGTGTCAATAAACACATGGATAAAGGAAAACCAGTAGACATTGTCTATCTGGACTTCCAGAAGGCTTTTGACAAAGTTCCACATCAAAGGCTACTGAGTAAACTCATGAGGGCCACATCCCCAAGCAACTTATTTGCCCCTCTATTGTCCTTCCATTGTCCCTCTATTCCAACAGACTTTAAAAGTGCCATTCAATTCCGGAATAAGCGTCCCCATGTGGTTCAGTAAAACATGCATTTTAAATGCACCTACTGTCCCCAAGGAAGCGTGTTTTGTTTGCCCGCATCTTTTTCTCCCCACCCCGTCTCTGCTTGATAGGGTGCCGGCAGGAACGGGGAGGGACTGCAATCTGCATGGCCACAACCAGGGAAACAACCCCCGACAAATCAAAAATAAAAATAGCCATTTTTACAAGTTCTCTGTCTCCCCTGCCTGCAAAACCCACCAGAAACATTTATCACTTTGGGATCCAGAGCTTGCTTCCAAAGATAGTGATTTCACTGTGAAAATCCAATCCATACAGCAGCAATTACACTGTAGCAATCCACACACTTCACACCTGATAACAATGTTGTAATTCTGCACAACAGAAAGGGAAAAGGAAGGAAAGCTGCTGCAGTTCTGGGAGATGTGTGAATGTTTAAGGCTGTGTGTGCAGGCGGCAGAGGCAGCAGAGCCAGTCAGCCAGCCAGTTTCAGCATCTTCAAATATTGAATAATCCTGTTCTTTTCCTTTCTTGAGTGACCACACACAACATTTAATTGGTTTAGTGGCCATCTTTTTTGCATAGAAGATTAATTTAAGGTTCAGTTACACAAGCAAACACCATAGCGGTCTGTGGACTAGCATCATGGGAAGAAATGGGAAGGCAACAACTCATCTGCTTACAGACCAGGCTGCCCTTTGGGTAGGTGAAAGTGTGATATTCAGTGTCCCTGCTTCATGTTTCCGAGGGGTCACCAATCAGAAGCTTAGGAAGTGATATCACTTTGGCCCTGGCCACACAATTCTAAGACAGGACACCCTATTCATTAATTCAAATTGAGGTAGTACCAGTGCTGGCCACACTTAGTTCATCCCTGGGCTGTCCCACCTTGGGCTCCATTGCTCACACCTTTCTGTGTGATCAACCTGAGCCTCCTCCACAAAGCTCTTGGCTCTCCACCCCTTTTGCTGCGTCGAATCTATCTTTCTGATTGGATGATGTTCTGTCACTCAAGGGAAGTGAGAGTGTATGTTTCTGGTTCTTTTTAAAGCCTGCTCCCCCACCTCCATGCCCCCTTCTTTTTTATGTGCTTTTCTTCTCTGTGCGATTAATTTTTTTTAAAAAAAATAATAAATTTGTGTAAAAACACTAGATTCGCATTGCATAAACTGAAGAGAGAAGGGGAGGTGCCTCAGAAACTCTGTGAGTGCCAATTGGCCAAAGGAAAGACTAGACCTCGCCCACCACAGCACAGTTCAGTCTCCTTTAGTCCATCCTCCTGCTCACACTTGAGGAAGTGAAGACGTCCTGAGATGCCAGGGTGGGCTGAGTCCTTGTCAGTCCTCTAAAAACAGGACTCCATGGTCTAACAGGGGTAGGCCTGCTTGGAAAACAAATTGAATAAAAATAATGCGAGTAACATGACCTAAACCACTTGTGTGACCACAGCCTTTATACTGAACAGAAGAGATGGGGAGTTATACAATAACTGCTACCTATAAGCACCACCGATTAAAACATACATTATATTGCTTTTGAAAAAACTCTTTTGGTATCTGGCTTTTTAGCCCTTTCTGCACTGAGCTTTATTCTGGATTATATCTGCATGTGTATATTCCAAGCTAAAATATGAACTCTGGATATATATATATACACACACACACACATGCCATCCAGATGGATATCTGCATTTAATATATTTTTGAACAAGCCTAGAGTGCTATCACATGGGACTTTGGAGGGAATTCTCTTCGGATTGTGAGAATAACTCAAATACTTAAGGGACCCTCAACACAGTTCATCTGTATACGAAGAAGAAGAAGAAGAAGAAGAAGAAGAAGAAGAAGAAGAAGAAGAAGAAGAAGAAGAAGAAGAAGAAGAAGAAGTGACTAGCCCAAGTTCACCCAGCTGGCTTCATGGGGGAGGACGGAATCGAACCTGGTATTCCCAGATAAGAGTCCGGGTCCCTAACCACTAGACCAAACTGGCTCACCATGAGGATGACAACTGAGGGTGACAACATCATGAACAGTTGCAAAGAAGAAACTCCAGAAGAAGTAGTTTGCTGTATTTTTAGTGTTTGCCCAGTTCTCTCTTCTGTGGCAGCTGTTCCAGGATTTTTTTTCCTACCTGTCCATCTGGCCTTCCTAATTACAGAAGTCAATCCAACCTACCAAGCTTAGCAAGTGAAGACAGGGAGTTTAAGAGCACTCCCTGTTGAGCTCTTAAGATTAGTCCCTCTAGAAACACTTTAGCAAGCACAAGAATATTCTCCAAGGCATCGTGGAAAACCAAAACGGAAATCCTGACCTGCTTGACTTCTGCCTGCAAATGCCGGAGTTGAAGGCACTGCTCCAGTCGCTTGTGGGTTTGGTCAGCATTGAGCTCCAGCTCATGCTGCTTCTCATGAAGAAATTCCAGCAGCTCTTGCACTTGGGTGGCTAGATCAATGTCCTTTTCACAGATCAGCTCAATGCCTGCAATGAAATAAATGTCCTCAGATAGAGAATCATAGCTACTTCTGTGGATGACGGTGCAAAGCAAAAACAAAAATCACCCCAAATCAGCTTTGAAGAGCCATGATCTGTAACAACCATGAGAGTCTGACTAATGCACTGTAGCTCCAGGGTAGATTGCGTGGAAAGCAGAAGGTTGCTGGTTCAATCCTGGAAGTACGAAATGGAAAACCGCATCTGTATCTCTGCCAAGAAAAATGCAAGGAGCTGCCCATGCTGTCTACTATAGGGATGCGCATGATTATTTTATTTGCATTCGAATTCAAATTGAATCAACTATCCAGGCACTCAATTTGATTCAAACGTTTAAAATCTGAATGCGACATAATCCAATTCGAATCAAATACATTTGAATCAATTTGTTCACGTTAGATTTGAATCTGAAGAAACGAATGTTGACAACATTCAGATGTGTTATGCGTATTAGTATGCATTTCATACACATCCCGTTTTATCTCATATGCATCCCGTTTCGCCCCGTACTATCAGCCCCAAAGCTACGTATGAGATTCATACAGATACGTATGTAATAAATATGTATCTGTACTTTCAAATGTTTCAAATCATTTGAATGAATGTTTCAGAACATTCAAAATTCATTCAAATGTTTAAATTTGAATGTGTAGGCATTCTATTTGAATTTGAATGTCCACATTAGATTGAATTCAATCAAATTCTGAATGTTTAAAACATTTGTGCACAGCCCTAGTCTACCAGGAGTTGGCCACAACTCATTGATGCCCCACAACAATAAGAGTGCATCAGGACACTGATATCTTATTTCATTATATTTAGATATTCTGGACTATCCAAATAGAGTGGGGTAAATAACCAAGAATGATTGTAGCCTCACAATGTTTATGAGATAGGCCCATCCACATTTTTCAATGCTTCATGAGGCACTGAGGAGTCAGAGAGCTAGTTGGAAAAAATCTAGTATTTTGTTCATTTTTTGTTTGAAACAGTGTCTGTAAATGATTAAAAGCTACAAATATGGTATTCTTTTTCAGTGGTTAACCTTCTTGCCCATGGCCACTTGATGAGATAATTTTGTCATAATTGCTGACAGTGTTGCAATTAGAAAGTAGAAACATTTTCATGAAAGATAGATTACATTTTAAATGAAAGTGAGTGTTCCTTTGATGTTCATTCAAAACAGTACATTTTACTGAATTTCATCCCCTGTTCATTCAGATGACTCAGAAATATGGATGCGCATGAATATTTGTAACATTCACTATTCGTACGAATCTGGCCAAATTCAGACATTTGTACATAAATCGATGTTACAACATCCATATATTAACATTTCTATGAATATGAATGTTTCTGACATTTGTACAGATACTTTGGACTTCATTAAACTGGGGAGGTGGGAAAGCGGCTGCGCCAGTCACATCTGCAACAGATCCAGAGTGCATTCGATGTGGATCGAGAGCGGATTAAAAATGGATTCAGGTAGGATTTGAGACTTTCAGAGCAGAGATATTACAGAATACGTATCAGATACGTATGCATTCATGTCGGATACTGATACGAATATATCCATATCAAATAGAATCCTACCACATTGAAGGGGATCCATTCAAACTAATATGAATTTTCTAACATTCACTTTGTTACAAACGGAATGCAAAAATATCCTCATTTGTGCACATCCCAACTCAGGAATATACATGATATAATACAAATGAAAAAGAACATGAAGCAAATCAAGGATGTGGAAAACGTGTTTTTGTGTCTATTTTAATACTTTATGCTGGAGATAGTTGATTCAGCAAGCATTTTTAATAACAATAACACATTAATGAAGTAAAATGTCATTACACAGGGTCACAGTTGCTTTAAAAATCTGTTTCAAGAATTACCTTCCTGTAGCAGCAGCAACATAAACAAAATGCTCCCCTGCTCCTGGACATGATTATAGCATGATTGCGGCTCAATGTCCCATTTCAGGGCACCTAAAAGGCGTTTTTATGTTTTGTACTGATTTCTGAAAAGGACTTTGAAAAAAGGATTTGTAAAGACAAAGTCAGGGCATCTGCCACCGGTGGATTCCTGCATGGTCATAAATTTCGAAGTTCACTCCGAAGATCAGCACAGACTCAAAGGCACTCTGGAGCCATTTTGCACAGACTTTGAAATGGCTTTGAAATGACTTCGAAGTCAATTCGAAGTGGCTTCGAAGACTGCCCACCTGCCCCCCAAAACACCTGGCGTAACGGACCGACCCCTTGGCGGTCGATCCGGATTCCCCACATGGGTGCAAAGCTGTTTCCACAGCAGGGGTGTTAGCACTCATTGCTAATGGGTGCTACACCTCTCGTGGAAACACATTGGGTGCTTCCCTTAATCCGGATCTACTAGATCCGGATTAAAGAATGTACCCATTGCTTAGATCCGGATCTTCTTAGATCCGGATCTAAGGGCTGCAGTGGAAAAACACCCAGTGTGTAGTAGGGGTGTGCACGAATGCAATTTTCAGGATTCGATTCAAAATGAATATCCAAAAATTCAATTTGAGTCTTTAAATTTCAAATTTACCCAAATTCAATTTGAATTAAGGAAATTCAAATCTATTTGCTTGATTTTTCTATTTGCATTTGCTCTTAGGAATGTCAACAACATACATATGTGCCCTTATGCACCATTATGCATCCACACTTGTCCATATGCATCCTATAGTTATCCTGTATGAAACCCGTTTTCATCCCGTATGGATCCGTACAAATGCGTATGGATGTGGGAAAGATGTGCATGTGCAAGTATGCATCGTGTACGAATCTGTACACATACAAAGGTGTGTAGCCCTCATGCTCCCAACTTTCCCTAATCCACCTTTTCTAATCTTGAATGTTCGGGGGGGGGCAGACTGGCAAATGAACAAGCCCACTTCAAAGCCTTCTCTAAGCCAATTCAGAGGTGCTTTTTGGCCTCTCTGAGGCCCAATCCCCAAAAGACTTATTAGCCCCTCTCGGCTTCCTCTGCTGTCACTCTGTTATAGCTGACTTTAAAAGTCCCCTCCACTTCCGGAATAAGCGTCCCCATGGTAGCCGCGATTTAAACGGACTTTCCGTCCCCAAGGAAGCCTGTTTCCTTTCCCCGCATCTTCCCCCCCCCCGCCCCCTCTCTTGTTAAAAGGAAAAATAGGCAGATCTCCGTCTCCTGAAATGGCTTCCCGCCCCTAGCAAAGGCAGATGATCGCTCATTCATTCATTTTCAGCACTTACTTTCCCTCAGTTCTCTGTTAGAAAAGGCTTTCTGCCCCGGCAAAGTCAGCGGCTGCAGGCATCGGCAGCGCGATCCTTCGCTCATTCTCTTTTAAGGCTTTCACAGATCGCTTGATAACAATGTTGCAATTCTGAGCAATTCTGGCACTTTTTACAAAGGAAAGGAAGCGAACCTGCTGCATTTCTCAGATGTGTGAATGCTTTTTGGCTGTGTGTGCAGGCAAGCAATCCCCGCCCCTTTTGCCACGGAGCGTCCTCAAGGCAGATATAGCGAGCAAAACCCGCGAATCGCCGAAAGAGCGCTGGAACTCTTCTTTAAAGTGCACGTATTTTATCGCGGGTGTCTCACTTTCCTAAGCTCCCTAAGTGCCTTGTAAAGCCTGGAATGGGGCCGCTCAGAGGCAAAAGAAGAGTTCCAGCAGACTTTCAATTGCATGGGGACAGGGCTTGATTAAGTTAAAAAGGAAGTAAACAGAAGTAACACGCTCCACTGTATTACTAATGAGAAATATCAGATGATCCCTTATCTCTTAAAACAGGGATACACACCTGGCACATAGGTGTGTTTCTTCATGTATTGAAGAAGAGTGGAAGGACAGAATTCCAAAAGAGAAGTAACAAAATATTGTGTCTAAACGGCTCAATTCAATATCAATTATCATTACCATTTGACTACAGAAATTCACCTGCACACAATATTCTCTAGTTATTTTGTAAGAGGAGCAGCCTCTAAGGAAAAGAAAGACGGTTCTGTGAATTAATACCATCCTCGTAAGAAATCATAGTTTCATCACTGTATGCCAGCCACGTGACTCACAAGTGCATGACACGAGACAAAACAGAAAGGGCAAATCATTCATCACAGGGGAGCCGGCTGCCCTTTGATATCCTAGGCGCAATGCTGATTGCCGCTGATGAGTTTTCGCAATCAGAAACGCACCAGCCATATCTGTGATTGGAAACTGTGAATGCAGCCAGATCAAAGGAGTGCAATGAAGTCAAGCACATGAAAAGCTGGAAAAGTCTTGAGGCCAGAACACCATAGGCAGGCTAATTATAATTGATGTGTGCAAAGTTGACATTTATATATAACGAAAAACTCATTCCAAAAAGGCAGGATAGATTACCAGGCTCTGAATGTGAGATTCAAGAGACATTCTGTCTTATTTGACAGTAATAATGTTTTTTTCTATTTGGGTAAGAAAAGATAAATCGTTTTCACTTTTTTGTGGTTGCTAGAATAGTGGTTTAGAGGACCACATATTCCAAAACAGCAGAGATTTGCCTTCCTTTGGTTTTGAACATTTATTGATAAGCTGTACTGGGGGGGAAAGACAAACCTACATCGGACGCTGCCCCCCCTCCTTTTTAATGTAGATTTACTAACTGGGCTGATCGATAATTAATTAATTAATTTGCTTGCTTGCTTGCTTACATTTTTATTCCATCCTATACCTGATGATCTCTAGGCGGATAACAACTTCTAAAATCAAACATTATTAAAACAACAACAGTACGTATTAAATCAGTAGATTTAATACATAGTGGACTGCATAAGCCTTAGGCAGTATTCCCAGGCACAATTCATTTGAAAAGCAGAGCAGACACATCCCTAGAAAGAATCTTTTAATTCTTTCCTCAACTTAATATTTATGTGTTACTCTGACAGGATGAGGCTTTGAAGAATAAGATCATTTTTCTGGTAGTTTTAATTCTGGATGATCCATGTAGACAAGATGGTGGCCTGAGTCCCAAAGACAAATGAGATTAGAAATGATAGTCAGTTTATGGACCAGTGATAGAACCATTCTCGACACAGGAAAACATAATAAGAACATAAAAACATAAAAACCTAAGAGGAGCTCTGCTGGATCAGGCCACAGCCCACCTAGTCCAGCATCCCGTCACTCGCAGTGGCCCACCAAATGCTCATGGACATCTTAAGCAGAGACAAGGACAAGCCTTGTCGCTCTCAGGTTTTCATTTATTGCTATTTTTAAAAGTTTCAGGAGACTTGAAGAGTGAGATCTTGTCTTAAGAAGAATTACTTCCAGAGTCTGAAGGACCCCCAGTGGCACCTGGTGAAACAGGGAAATCGGGGCGGAGAGGGGTGGAAAGTTGACAACTCACCTACAATCACACTGAACAGTGTTTTGATCTGTAATGGATCGAGGTGCAGCTCTCTGTGATCAGAGGTGAAGCACCACTCACTTACCTGCCCCCTCCTCACTTTCCAACTGGTTCTACCTTGCCAATTTACTTTCCTTTCATATGGCTTCCCATCACAGGAGTCGCTTGGATGAACCTGCTTTTTGGCAGTGCCAGAACCTGCCCAACTCACCTGAAGCTTGGACCTCCATAATATACTGGTGCAAATCTTGTCCTTGCTGGATGACCTCAAAAGTCATATTGTTCATAGCCAGCTTCCTCTCCGTATGCCTTTGCAGGCGTTGTTCTGCCAGCGTCAGATCCTCAGTATTGAAATCATTCATTTGCCTTAGCAGGTCCTCATTCCAGGCATCTAACTCCGCGGTAACCTTTAGAGTAAAAAGAACCAACACAACAGAATCTTAAGTGGCTTTGTCCTTTTCCTACAGTATCCATGCAGCAACTGTGCAAATTTAACTGGTCACTGGGGGCGTAAAGCAAGACTTGAACTATAAAATAGTGTAGCATGATTTTTTTTTTTTTTGCATTAGAATTTGAACAAAATCAAATATCCAAACATTCAATTCAAATGTTTAGAATCCGAATGCAACAAAATCCGATTTGGATTGAATACATTTGAATCTATTCGTTCAAATGTTAGATTCAAATCTGAAGATACGAATGTTGACAAAATTTGTATGTGTTATATATATCTGTAGGCATTTCATATGCATCTCGTTTTATCCTGTATGCATCCCATTTTCATCCCATACTATCAGCGCAAATGTGTACAGATACCTATGAGAGTCGTACAGAAACATATGTAATACATACGTATCTACTTTTGAATGTTTTGAATAATTCAAACAAATGTTTCGGAGCACTTGAAATTCATTCCAATGTTTAAATTTGAATGTGTAGACATTCTATTCAAATCTGAATGTCCACATTCGATCAAATTCGATTGAATTTCAAATGTTTATAACATTCATGCACATCCTTACTATAGTGTTTAAAAGAAAAGAAAACAATTTATAGCGTAAAACAGCTTAGACTGAAAGTCGTTGATAATTTATAAAATTCTTTTAACACCTCACAAAGGTGAGAGTGGGAATAGTTTCTTTTAGATTATTTTATGTCTATTTTGCTTGAAAATATTTGAATACTGATCCTCTATGCCTAAAAACCATGACAGCCTGAAACTGATGAGCATCCTACGTTATTTACCACATGCTTAGACCTAAAAGTCTCACTTAAATGGTTAAATATGACACCCCCGCAGCAAGAAAAGTGCCACAAATTACAAGGGACCCAGGATTTGCCACAAGGCAGGGAAGTACATATAAAAGAGATTCCACTATGGAGAAATTGCCCTCTCTGGAGATACCAGCCTGGAGCCAGGTCACTTTTTAAAATTTTACTGGTCAGGTGATCCTTCAGATATTGTGGACCTAAGAAATTAAGGGAGTGGGTAGTTGTAAGTCCCCCGTATGCTGCTGAAACTTGACTTATAGCCAATATGTAGCAATACGGCCCAATTTGAAAAAATGTTGTCGTCCATGTATGGACGCCACTTTTTACCATATTAGTATGTTCTGGTTGTTTCTTTCCCTGATCTTACTCTAGAGACTTGCAAGAGCATTTCATGATTCTTGACAGACAGACAGACAGACAGACAGACAGACAGACAGACAGACAGACAGACAGACAGACAGACGATGATGACAGACAGACAAAGATAGATAGATAGATAGATAGATAGATAGATAGATAGATAGATAGATAGATAGATAGATAGATAGATGATAGATAGATAGATATAAAAGAGACAAAAATTGAAAAATACTGTAGATAAAATGGTGCATAAGTGCACATTCAAAAATAATCAGTACTGACTTTGCACGCTTCTCTTAAAATATACAGGTTACTTATTTTCTGCCAGATTTCATTAGTTATTACTGTTTTTCCATAATTTAATTACAGGTCAGAGTCCAGCTAAGTCAGCAAATAGGAGGCCGATTTGGAACAAAGCCCATGGACAAAATGGGTTATTTAACTGTAGAAGCCATGCAGAAGCAAATGACAGGAAAGAATGAAACATCTTGTAGAGAACAAGGTCTGGAAGAAAAATGGAGAAGATATGCAGCCCTAGTAATGGAAGATTGAACGTGGCAGCTTCCAGAGCACCCAAAATCATGTCTTATTCAAACAAGTATGCTTTAGGAACATTTATTCCCAGAAGTTAGCAAAATGGACTTACATGCCACATTGGCAGAAACAGGAATTGTGCCAGAGCACCAAGGACCAGTTCCAAGCCAAGCTTGACTATTCTAGTGAAACTTCACTTTCAGAGTGGGAGAATACATCAGCAAAATGACAAGCTGTTTTCTTTCAGTGTTAAAAAACTCAGAAATTTCACCTTTGGGATAGATAATGTGGAAAGAAAATCACTGGTCACTTCACTGAAGCTGGATTAAACTTTAGGTGTGACCAGCCATAAACACAAGATGTAAAAGATCTTCAGAAAGTAAAATCAGAACTGATCTGAGTTTAAGGAATGATGTACATATGCTTTAAGATGACAAGTAAGAGATTTTTAAATGCCTTCTACAATTTAAAGCCATATGAGGACAGAGAAGATAAAGGTCTATGGAGAAATCAGCAGAATTTTTGACTCCTAGCTGTTTAAATAATGGAAAAAGGGAAGTGCAAGAATATTAAAAACATTCAAAATTTGATCAAATTTGTTCAAATTCAGACATTCAAATTTGAATCAAATGTCTGTACATTCATTTTTTAACATTTGAAAGAATCTGTTTTGAATCATTCGTACCAACTATTCAGACATTCGTATGTGTCTTACATACGTATCCGTACGCATCTTATTCGTATCTGTACACATTTGTACGGATATGTACAGGGTAAAAACGGGATGCATACAGGATAAAAACAGGATGTGTACGGATGTGCATGGACACATACAAATGTTGTCGACATTTGTATCATCAAATATGAATCAAATATTTGTATGAATAGATACGGATCTATTCAAATCAGTTCAAATTTGAATCTGTTTGAATTAGAATACATTCGTTTTTTCTCTATTCATACAAATCCGGACATTTAAATATTCGATTCGAATCAAATCAAATCGAATGTAGAAAACTGCATTCGTGAACACCCCTAGAAACAATGTAACACCTTTTCTTTTCTTTTCTTTTCTTTCATTAGGGTAAAATGAAAACGCACAGAGGGGCAGGAGTGGTTTTTCAACCAAAATCCTGTCATCTTGGTTTACTACCGGCTCTCAAAAGACGTTCCTTCACACAGAAGGGTTGTCCGCATGGCAAGGCGATTGCGAAGTGAAAGCTATTCACCTCGCAAGTTTCTGCATGCAAAGTCCTAAATCAGGTTTACAGCGGAATAAAATCCTCTAAATCGGAATATCCCCCCCCCCTTTATAACTGTACTCGCCCCAAATTAGGGGCCAAGAGCGTGTTATAAAGGGGGTGTGGGGACACTTAAGGGTTACAATCGAAGCATTAGCAGGCGGGGCTTCACTGTCCCTGCTGCTAAGGTTGCGATGGCAACTGTCCCCCCTTTTGCTCAAATCCTGTCCTTTGCCTTGCATGCTTCCTGGCTACAAGTCCGTTTGCTCTGCATACTTGCTGGCTACAAGTCTGCCTAGTAGCCAGGAAGCATGCAAGGCAAAGGACAGGATTTTAGCGTGGTGAAAGCTCTGTGTCTGCCTCCTTTTCCATGCACCCCCCAACTGACAGGGGAAAGGGAGGGAGACACGGAGCTTCCACCATGGGCTGGAGGAGGGAGGGGGAGGGGAGGAGGAGGGATTCCCCTGTCTGTCTGTCCCTGCATGTGTGTGTGTGTAGGAAGGCTCAGGGTCGGGAGGGGGAAGAGGAGGAGGAGGAGGAGGGATTCCCCTGTCTATCAGTGCATGCGTGTGTGTGTGTCTGTGTAGGATGGCTCAGGGTCAGGAGAGGGAAGGGGAGGAGGAGGGATTCCCCTGTTTACCGTGGATTTATCGTGGTTTTCATGGGGAGGGGCAGGTTCGCCTGGAACCCACATTGTCCTCCCTTACCAAGAGGACAGCTTAACACGAGTTAAGATTCACATTAAGGTGTCTCGCTTCCACCCCGCTTTTTTTTTTTTAAATTCCAAGCAGATGCGCTCAGAATTCATTATTTTTAAATGTACATCTTATTTGCTCCCTTCAAGCTGGTGGTTTTGGAGTTCTAATTAAAAGAAAAAATGGGTGTGTGTGTGAGGCAAGCCCCATGAACCTATAGTTTTCCCATTCCTGCTGTAAGATAGCTCCCCATGCTATTTGTTAGGGTTATTTTAAAATGTTTCTATCATACAGCATGTACAGGAATTTTTATTGCTATCCGCCAAGTAAAGAGCGGAGTGGTTTAATAGCAGTCTTACGTTGTTGTTGTTGTTACAAAACACAAATGAAAGACTCACTTTTGGTATTCTGTAGGCCACTGCCTGTGGACAAAGTCAGGCCATTAAATTGTAAAACAGCAACAGATGTTGCATGTATGTAATTGGGTAGCTGTAGTAATTTCTTATTTAAATCCTGTCTGCTCAGTCAACTTTGAGGCTTGCTGCAAATATGGTGAGGTTGATCCCTGCCTCTCTGTCCTAAATTCAACAGTAAAACAGCAGAAAACAACTGGGGGGGGGGGATTTTAAAGACCTTTTATAGCAAAGGAATCTGACAGAGTCTGACCCCTTAGAAAAGTTGGTCATTTAAGGGGCAGTCACCAATTTTGAAAAGATAAGAGAACTTGGATAATAGTTCAGCATGTTTAGTCAGGAGCGGAAAAATGATCAAAAGCAATAGTAGGGTATTTCACTATTTTACGCTCAGTCCTAAAACAACACTATATACTTTGGTTTCCACAAAAAAAACACATAGTGCAAAACAATGCTATACATGTAACAGCTACCAATGGAAAATTGGGGATTTAAAGTACGATGCTGACTAGTAGGGATGTAGATACATATGCTAGCAGGAATGGGCCAAAGGCTGAATTCAGACATTGCTTACTTATTATGCTATATTTGGATGTTCTGGAATATCCATGCTTTATTCTGGAATATCCAAAAATAGTAAAATAAGTAAGCAATGTCTCGATGCAACTGAATCCATGTTCACTGTATGTGAGGACAAACGTCCCTACCTTCTACCACAAGAACATAAGAGAAGCCCTGCTGGATCAGGCCACAGCCCATCTAGTCTAGCATCCCATAGCACACGGTGGCCCACCAAATGCCCATGGGCATCTCAAGCAGAGACAAGGGCAAACCTTTTCCTGCTCTCGAATCCCAGCAAATGGCCTTAGAAGCATCCTGCTTGTCCCCCCTGCAGGGTCCCAAGGTCCCAAACTGCAGGTCATTGAAGTATGAACTGCCTTTAGACACCTGGGACAGTTAGGCACATTACGCAATAACCGCAGATTCACCTTGGCACTTTAACCAACTCATGGATAGGTGAGCCATATCCAAAAGGTGTAGGGAACTCATGAATTTTGGAAGTATGGCCACCACCATTTTAGCTCTCTTGGGGGTGCTGTTTTACATTCATACAGAATCACACACTGTCATGGGCCAGACATGCATTGAGGTTCTTTGGCTACGTCCCCATAGGAGCTAAAATCCGGAGTGGATTTGGACTCGGGAACAATCGTTCTCCTCAAATTGACCAGAAGTCCAGATCCCATACCCGTTCCCATGCCAGTTCTTCCCCAGCCCCCCAGATTTTCTGCATAAACCCTGCAGAAATCGGGGGGGGGGGGAAACCTGCTGGTCAATTGAGGACTTTAAAATCCAGTCCGAATTTTAGAGAAGGCGAGAGCTGCACAACTCCAGCCCAAGAGCCACTCTGCACAGGGTGGTTCCTGCCTGCCTGCCCTCCCTCTTCTCGGCTTCTTCTTGCAAAGAAATGCCTCAGGGAAGGATTCCTTATCCTGCCAACCCCCCAGGAAAGAGGAGAGTGGAAGAATGAGCAAGCAAGCCAGGGGAAGGGAGGGGAGGCTGCCACTCAGATGTGGTGGCATTGGGCAGCAGGCAGGGGCCCCTTGGAGGAATCCCTTATCCTGACCCCCCCCCCCAGGAAAGAGAAGAGCTGGCGAGCGAGTGGGGGTGTGCAAGGAGGGAGCCCCTCGGATGCGGTGTCGGGCTGCAGGCAGAGGGGGAGGGAAAAGAAGGAAGACAGACAGACAAGGATGTTGGTTACAGGATCAGAGAGGAGGAGGAGGAGGAGGCTGGCAGCGGCAGCGGCTCCTGTCCTCAAAACACGCAGCGCTGTTCGCAGGTGTGCTTGCAACCCATATTTGAAGCAGGTCGGAACGCGGCCTTTGTGCCTGTTCAACCATGTCCCACGCATGCACAATGACACACAACGGAAGACAATGCAGTCCCACCCACAGAGAGGGCTACGATGGCAGTGGTTATGCTTAAAAAAATTATGAGCTCACCACTTTGGATGCAACTCACCTATCCATTAATCACTTAAAGATGATGAGGAGACCCTTGGATTGAAAGATCAAACACCCAACACCCAACAGACCCTGACCTCTAACAACACCTTGTGCTTTGAGAAACTGAGACATCTCTAGATTGCAGAGATGAAGCCTAGTCAACTGATACAGGCCAATGTCACTGCAAAAGGAGCATCCTTTAGTTGTGCAGAAGAGGGGAGGTTCACACTACCAGTTTACTAAGGACTAGCAATGGTAGATATAGATAGCATAATCATGGAAGGTAAAAAAGGCAAATTAAAACAAAACGATGCTTATAAGAACCAGAGAAAAGATAATTGCAATGCATGCTAAGAAATCAAAATGCAGACACTATGGATGTGGAACAGCCCATTTTTTATTTTAAAATAATTCAATCTTTTGGAGTGTAGCAACAGCCTCAGCCAACATTGTCTCAGAAGCCAAATCACATTGTTGAAATTTTTCTGGACTGCCTTAAATAAGAAGAGTCACATTCTACAAACATAAAAGCAACAACGAGTTAGTCAAAACCATGTTATACAAGGAATGGCTGTATATGTTAGTCTGATTCCAAAACGCTGTGTTTCCGGTTATCCTAACAGACAATATTAGGGACAGGATTTAATGCTACTAAGATCCTTCAAAAAAAGAATCATCATTGTCCCTGGTGGCCTAGATGGTTATTGAGGTCATGGCTTGTACAACAGTAAGCCATGCGTTAGTAATCTTGGCAAATGATCAGAACTCAATGTGCAACTTATAGGGCAAACACAGCCCATTAGGAATATGTATCTAAGTACCTTGCACACACAAAACAGTGGACTAGGAGGCTGTTTCAGTGTGGGTTATCCCACACTGCAGTAGCCTGTTCTAGACAAGCTATCCTAAGGTCAGATGGATTTCCACTGTCCCTCTCTTAGGACACGGTCCAGCTTCAGAGGCCGAGAAGAAGGTCCCCAGCCTTGATTAACAGTAAACACATGTAGACCGCATTGCAGTAGTTTAGTCTGGAGGTTACCAGAGCATGGATCACCATAACAAAGTTGTCCCTATCCAGGAAAGGCAAAAACTGATGAACCAGAAACAGAGGTAAACATGTCTAACTATAGCTCCCACCAGAGCTTCAAAGCCCAGAAGCACCCCCAAAGAATGCACTCTTTCTTTTGAGTCCAAAATGACTCATTCCAGAATTGAGTGCCCTCTAACTTCCAGGACTTGAGACCCAGTGACACAGAGTACCTCTGTTTTGTCTCAATTCAGTTTCAGTTTACTGGTCCACATTCGGCTACTGCCTCCAGGCAGCGATTTTCCAGATAACCTAGTGTGTTTCATGAATGTTTATGCACTCTGGTACACACACACATGACCAGCATCTCTCCTCATTGGTGTGCCTCTTCCATGTAGCCATAAGTGTTGACATATTGGCTGAGGCCGCTGCATATATTATTGCTCTCTTTATGGAATACCCATCTGAAGCACAATGAAATTAATGACTACATAAAAAATGCCAAGGCACGAATGAAAGGCTCTTCCTTTCCAGACAACCCAGCACCATTCTTACCTCAATGGTATACTGTTCAAATATTCTGAGCTGAAGGAAAATGTCTAGCTTGATTTTTCTCTCATGGAACAGTTCTTCCATCTGTACTTGTGCTTCATCAAGCTGCTGTAGGACAGATTCAATGTGGCTGATGGAACTATTGTGTGGGGTTTTATTGTTGGAAACCGCTGAATCCCTGTAGTAAAGTCAAAGGTGGATGATTAAAAGTACGGTAAATGAAAAAGAACCAAAGGCTCACAATTCCAGAAATAACCTGAAAGCTGAAAGACTGAGGCAACTGTATCCACGAGCCAACTTTTGTGGTTGCTGAATGGTCGCATTTCCTGAAGACTTTGCAGTGAATAGTACATATCTGGTGAAATTTTGAATTGGAGAAGGAGGAGGAGGAGGAGGAGGAGGAGGAAGAGGAAGAAGAAGAAGAAGAAGAAGAAGAAGAAGAAGAAGAAGAAGAAGAAGAAGAAGAAGAAGAAGAAGAAGAAGAAGAAGAAGAAGAAGAAGAAGAAGAAGAAATAATTATGGGTCAACTCTGACTAGCAAACCTTCTTCCCTTTATTTCAAGGGAATCAGATACTATTACAGGGACTCTGAGTACATACTGAAACCAAGAAACCCTAGTCTCACTGTTATATCTTTATTTTTTTATGTGTTCAAACTTTGGAGTTTAAGGCAGGATCCATACAATAACTTGAAAGTCCATTTTATTAACCCACACATTGTGAAATAGTCCCACCTGTAGGGATGTACACGAATATTCTAAACATTCGAAATTCGATCGAATGTGGATATTCAAACTTGAATCGAATGTCTACACATACGAATAACATTCAAATGAATTTCGAATGTTCCGAAACATTCGTTTGAATGATTTGAAACATTCAAATTTACAGATACTTATGTACAGAGATACAAATGTACAGATACGTATCTGTATGTGTCTCATACATATCTGTATGCATGTGCGTATGAAATGCGTACAGATACATACAACACATACAAATGTTGTCGACATCCGTATCTTCAAATACAAATATTGTCGACATTTGTCTCTTCAGATTCGAATCTAACATTTGAATGAACATATTCAAATGTATTCAATTTAAATCGGATTTTGTCGAATTCGGATTCTAAACATTTAAATAGAATAAATAAATATACAATATACAGCTTTTGGTAGTTTGTGAAGATATACCTCTTTACTCAGTAGTTTGTACCTGAAGAAGTTTGGTTTGATTTCTCTTTTTGCTGAAAAATTACAAAATTTATGCTGCACTGTGCTGTGCATATTTAATTATTTTTATTCTTTTAAATGTGTTATGACTTTTTAAATTGCTGATTATTACTTATTGGTTTCACTTCATGTTACCCCCTCCTGACAACACTATTAGAGAGCAGAAGATAACTAGATTGCAAATAAATAAATAGATTGGGGGGGGAAAATCTCTAGCAGATTTGGATCGCTGTATCTATTTCACATACAGTCGGACCCTTATATCCACTGATTCGGTAACCACGGTTTCAGTCAACCACAGTTACCAGATCAGCCCCTCCCCGCCCACGCAGGTGCCATAAGGGAAAAGCACCCAGAACCAGATGGCCTGTTTTGGCCTCCAGAAGGCCTATTTTAGCCTTCCTAGAGCATTAGAATTGGCTATGTGATGCCACCGAAGCTCGTCCCAAAATGTAACAGGGCACATGGGATCCCAACATGATGGATCCCCAAACTGGAGGGCTATTCACGATTATCCACTGTTTCAGGTAACCACGGTAGGAGCCGGAACATATCCTCAGTGGATATGGGGATCCGACTGTATATCCATGGATTCCTGGTTGAAAATGCTTCATGGAAACTTAAGTGCCCAGCCGGTCTGCAATACTGAATGGATACTGAATGAGCTCCCAACAGTATATTAACTGCCACTTTTCCAGTCTCTCACTCAGAGTCAGTGCTCCTCTGTGTGTTAAACAAGAGAGGAACCTGTTCTGTAATGACAGTATCATTGTTGCCAACAGGGACTCTTCAGGTGCACTCTTTGCTGACCCCTTATTAGCTGTGACGCCTTCTAAAGTAAGGACCTTGTCGCCACCTCACCCTTGTTTTACAGTGGTAACTGCAGGATTGCTGCTGACAGGAACAAGCAATTAGGCCGCAAAAACCAGTGTAAGAGTAACCTGCCCTGTTATACTGCTCTCCTGAGACAGACAGCTAAAGCTGTTCAGTTTTATACTTCTGCGTAGCTGTGGAACAAACAAAAGTTTTTGACCCTTTTTACAATTACTGTCTGGAGCAATCAGTCCTGCCTTTTGAATTGGTCAGTGTGGTTTCAGTGACAGCTACAAGAAATTGCTTGCATGAACCACACGGTTGTTCAAGTGATTGTTCAAGTTAATTGGAATGTGGTAAATATGCACTGCCCCTGTGCTGCCAAAGGGTCATGTGATAAATACAGTACAGACAGTTGGCTTTGAAAATAATATGGAATGCATTTTTATTTTTCTGTATGGAATTTTTAAAAAGAACTTAAAGGACTTATGTAGGCTTTCACGGCTGGATTCAATCTCACGTGCAGAAGTTTTGGGGCCGTTACGCCATGTTCCAGGTTTCTGCTTCTGCGAACCCAAGCTTTCCGATATGGCTGCGATATCCATCCATCAAGTCAGGGGTGACTGGTATCTTAGCAGATCTTGTTTCTCTTCTTATAGATGTCTGCTGGTTGTTTGTCAGCTCTTCATTTGTTTGAGTTGCTAATGGGTCATTGGTCTTTCCCTGGCTGAGCCCTGTTGGCACTGTTTCCTTGAGAGGAAGTGTTAATAGCAGGCCATTGAGGCTAACTTGTTTACTGTGTGTAGGTATAATCCCTGGGTGTGAGTGACTAGTGGCTTGTGTGTTTGCAGAACTCAGGTGTGAATCTCTGTTTTGCTTGTTTCTATACAAAGGCTTTTCAGATGCTGCTTTGAAATAGGACTTGGTCCCTGTTGAAGTTGGGGGGGGGGGCGGCTATTGCATTTCAATGGCCTCTCTGGTAGACAATTCCTGTAGCCCCTTTACTTTGGATATTGAAACAAGTTAGTCTTCCCACTCTTAACAACAAAAAAACAGCAGCCAAGAGTAAAATTTAACATTTGGCTATGGTGATAGGATGAAAGCATCTAAAGCAGTATCTGCACTGGACCTTATTCTGGATTATATCCTGGAATAGGGACCAGGCATCCACATGCTAATGTTATGCTATGTCACATCCCACCTGGAACCTGCTATAGTCAGCGCCGACTAGGGAGGTGCACAAATCAGTTTTTGGATTCGATTCATAAGGAAACAAATGTTAGAAAATTCACGTTTGTTTGAATAGAACCCTTTCAAATGTGGTAGGATTCTATTCAATACAAATGCATTCGTACGAACATCTGAGTGCATATGTAACCTAGTTACATATCCTGGATATGTATCCTATATAGATGCATACATAACATAATGGATAGGGATCCCCCTTCTGTCTCAAACACAAAACCCTGGTTTCTCTCCCATTTTTCCGATTCTCCTGGTTCTTCTGCCTTTCCCTGAATTTCCTTCCCCTGCCCTCCTGTCTTAAACACAAAGCCCTCGTGTTGCTCCTCTTTCTCTCTGTTTCTCTGATGAGGCTTCCCCCCTCAGGTTTCCCCCCAGTTTAATGAATGTCCAAACTATTCATAGGAACGTCCCAAAACATTCGCATTCATACGAACGTTAATGTACGAATGTTGTGACATTTGATTAGTGTATGAATGTCCAAATTAGTATGAATTCATACGAGTGATGAATGCTATGAATATTTGTGCACATCCCTAGTGCTAACATGAGGATGACAGATCCTGGGATTACAGGGGGGTTTCCACTATCACTGAGTACCCATTAAGTACCCATTAGGGACCCATTAAGGATCCATTAGGCACAGAGCAGGAAGACCCCATTTCCACTGCAGACCCCATTAGAACCTGATTTGTTCACACCTGTACCAGTGAAATCCAGATTAAGTGGGTCTTTCTGGACCTACAATCCAGATTTCCTGTGGACCCCATTAAAGGGGTTTACAATTCAATCTTCAGGCATCAAATTTGGATTAGACGCATTGACCCCTCCCCTAAAAAAAATGTGGCATGACAGATATCTCCCACTTAGGTACAGACGGATGCTCCACATGGGTGCTTCAGCGTTCCCACTGCAAGCCTGCCTAGCCCCCATTGATACTGGGTGCTACACTGCCCCTGGAGACGCATCAGGTACTTCCTTAGATCCGGATCATCTAAATCCAGATTAGTTGAAGGACCCATTTCTTAGATCCGGATCATCTTAGATCTGGATTAAAGGCGGTAAGTGGGGGGAAAACACACAATCTGGAATAAGGCCCAATGTAGAAAAGGGCCCAATTATATGCCTCCTGTCAGTTTCCCAGAGAAAGTTTTCTTCTGAAGTTTTTAAGCTGTTAGAATATAGCCAAAGGATGATATAAGAATGTTAATGACTGTCTATCAAGTTGATTTGTTTATATATATATATACTGTATATTTAAGGAAGAAAAAAGTTACTGTCATGACAATTCTAGTAAAAGTACATTCAGAGAGCAAAGACTGGAAGGGGCAAACCTCAGGCAGCTATATCTCTGCTATATTGCTGCTCAAGGAAGCAAAAATGTTCCACTGAGCAATCAAGTTCAATGCATTCATCCATTATCGTCTAATTCATAATGAAAATGCAGTTGCCAGTAGCAGATTCTAATGTGAACATATGAATATTCCATATGCTGTCTCAGATCCTGCAAAACAAAAAAACCCTGCGGGAGGTGGCGCAAATATTGCATTCAGTGTTATATGAGACTACACATCTTATTTAGCGGTTGCCGGGCATTGTGCCTAGCAGGAAAAAGCATATAAATCACCAGGCCCCCCACATAAAAACAGTTTAACAATATTCTGTAAATATCTGCTTCAAAAATATTTATGCTGTAGCCATTTAATCACACGCGCTTCAGTTTACCTAGAATTCTCTTGATCAATTACGCACAGCAATTCAAAGTGATTTAAGAGTTTTTTTAACCAGGCCCTACAGATCATTTCTTGCTGTTCCAATAAAATAAAATACTGGGAACAAATGCTAAACACAACAGGCAAGAGTAGCGATGAACTCTCGTTTAATCATAAGTCAATATGGGGAGTGTACAGTCCGATTCTGAACATACCTCAGCTGTTGGATTAGATCTTCACCTTCCTTGATGACATTCAGCGTGGCATCAAGAGTGGCTGTTTGCTGCTGCTGGAACTGCTTAATGAGCTCCTGGACAGCATCCACGGAGTCAGCACAGACATCTTCCAAAAGCTCCTTCTGCAGGTCTTCCATCCATGTCCACAGCTAGGAAAGAAGGAATAAAATACCATGAAGAGGCATGGAAGGGGAAGGGGAGAAAGATGGAGAGGGGTGGACCGGGGAAGGGATTGCATTTTAACCCTTTAATCCTGTAAAAGCAGCTCAAAGGGTATTAATCAGAAGAATACTAGGAAGCACAGACTGTCAAATGTTAAAGGACACTGGAAATTGCACATCTTAAGCAAGCTGGATCTTCAATTGCACAGGACTTGAGAGCACATTAAAAAAAAAATACAGTACCAGGACATATGGAGTATGCAATCTTTTGACTTTATTTACTAAAAAAAATGGAGAGATTATAGAAGATAAAGTTATATATATATATAGCTATATATAGGCCACATCAGCTACATGAACACCGTTTGGGGTAGATTTCAGTTCTATAATCCCATTCCTAGACCCATTTCAATCTGGCTTCAGGGCCGTTTATAACACGGAAACCACCTTGGTCGCCGTGGTTGATGATCTCCTCTGGGAGAAAGACAGGGGGAATGCTACCCTGTTGGACCTCCTGGACCTCTCAGTGTCTTTTGATACCATTGACCACGGTATCCTTCGGAGACGCTACAGAGTTTAGGAGCTGGAGGCAGTGCTTGGCATTGGTTCTGCTCCTATCTCCAGAGCTGATCTCAGATTGTGGTTGTGGGAGATATTAATTTGACAGCCCGGGAACTCACTTGTGGGGTTCCTCAGGTGTCAATCTTATCTCCCATGTTATTTAATTTCTATATGAAGCCACTGGGAGAGATCATCAAGAGACTGAGAGTGAGGTGTCATCAGTATGCAGATGATACCCAACTCTATCTCTCTGTGCCACCTGAATGAGGGAAGGTGGTTGAAGGGCTTGACAGGTGCTTGGAGGTGGTAATGGGCTGGATGGTGGGCAATAAATTGAAGCTGAATCCAGACAAGACAGAGGTGCTGTGTATCACAGGCTCTTGGCTCCATGTAGTTGAGAGATACCCTGTCCTTGATGGGGTGGCTATACCCTGGAAGGGACAGGTGCATAACCTGGGGGTACTCCTGGACCATGCGCTAACACTCGAAGCTCAGGTGGGGGCTGTGGCCAGGAGGGCCTACTCCCAACTATGGTTGGTGCATCAACTGAAAACTTTTCTGGACGGTTGACTTGGCTACAGTTATCCATGCTTTGGTAACCTCCAAGTTGGACTATTGTAATGCACTCTACATGGGGCTTCCCTTCAAGGCGGTTCGGAACTTGCAGCTAGTGCAAAATGCAGCCGCCAGAGTGCTGACCGGGACAGCTAGCCAGATGGACATCACGCTGTATGAGACAGTTTTTAATTGGCATTCACTACCGAGCCCAATTCAAGGTGTTAACTCTGACTTACAAGGCCCTAAATGACTTGGGCCCCAAATATCTAAAGGAATGCCTTCTCCCATATTGACCTGCCCGTGTCTTAAGATCTGGAGGGGAGGCCCTCCTGGTTGTCCCACCACCTTCAGTGGCCAGGCGAGTGGGCACCTGGGACAGGGCCTTCTCAGTAGTGGCCCCCAGGCTATGGAATGGTGTCCCCCTGGAGGTGTGTCAGGCCCCTTCTCTGTTTGTGTTCACTCAGGCCTTTGGTTAAATGTTGGTTATGTTTCCCCCACTGCAAACACTACTGATTTTGAATTGTTTTTATCATGTTGGTTTTTAAATGTTGTATTGGATATTATTGTTTTGATATAGTTTTGAAATGTTCGATTTTAAAGGTTGTTACCCACCCGGAGACCCTCAGGTATAGGGTGGGATAGATAGATAGATAGATAGATAGATAGATAGATAGATAGATAGATAGATAGATAGATAGATAGATAGATAGATAGATAGATAGATAGATAGATAGATAGATAGATAGATAGATAGATAGATAGATAATAAGCTGTGGAATTATAGCAAACTTTCTTCTTTATACACTTATGCAGAAACTTAAGGTACCTCCAGACAAGATGAAAGCTTTGGTGTCCCTCTTCAGCCGCAGCTAGACTGCCAAACATGGCAATTGGACACTGTGGGGGTCCTGTGTGTGGGGTCCAAGACAGATACAACAACTGGAAACTGTGATGGGATTCTGCAGTCACTTCCTGTCAGCCAGACAGGAAGCTTTGATCATCTGCAGTATCCCAGAAATGGCAAAGTAAAAACCAGCAGCTGTTTACTTCCGGGGGAGGGGAGGGGGGATGCTCCTTGGATACTGTGGGCAATTGGAAGATGTGATGTTCCATCTGGAGCAGCAGTTCTCAATCTTCCTAATGCCACAAACCCTTAATGGAGTTCCTCATGTTGTGGAGACCCCCAACCATGCAGGTGTGGCAGCTGGGAGGTGGAAGGGAAGGGCGGCAGGAGGCTTGTCGCAACCCCTCTGAAAGGGTAATTCAACCCCCAAAGGGGTCCCGACCCCCAGGTTGAGAATCACTGATCTGGAGGAACCCACTGTGTCATTCCAAACTTGTTTCTTAACACGGATACTGGGTATTAACAGATCTATCCCAGCCCCTGCTGTTAGAGCAGAACTTGGAGTCCAAGCCATTCAATGCTCCATTAACATCAGAATATTTAACTACTGGTTACATTTACTTTCGATGTCTGGAAACAGATTTCCAGTAATGTATCTTGGAGAACAATATAGGAATGAGAGCACCTATTCATGGATCCATCAATTACATAATCTCTCGTTGTGGTCTCTCCTTGCAAATATTAGGGCATATCAACCAGTTGGCCAAAGAGATTTTTAAGCAATGTGTGATGTTCACATTAGTTCACAAAATGATATTGCTAGCCTTTCTAACTTAAAATCACTAAAATGGCTAGCACGAATGAAATCGATCTTCCAACTTGAAAAATATTTAGTTTACAAAATTCCCCAGCAGTTAAGGCAACAATTTACTTATGCATGTTTTGAACTTACTGCCTCCATGGTGAAGTATGGGAGATACCATCAGGTACCTTATGAAGAAAGACTGTGTGTTTGTGGCGCAAGGGTTGAAAATCTTTTCCATATCTTGCTTACCTGTCCCTTGTCTTCTTCGATAAGAACAACTTGTTTGGGCTCCCTTTTACAAAATGAATCTCACTGGAATGCAGAACACAAGGTGACTTACCTTCTGCAGGGAGAAAACATCCAGGTGACCTATAGGGTAGCTTTGTTTTTTCCTAAGGCTGCCCAATTTAGGAAATTCAAAGGAGAGCTACCAAGATGGTGAACGGTCTGCAAACCATGTCCTATGAGGAACGGCTTAAGGAACTAGGAATGTTTAGTCTACCAAAAAGAAGACTGAGAGGAGACATGATAGCTGTCTACAAATACCTCAAGGGTTGTCACAAGGCAGAGGGATCAGCCCTGTTCTCACTCTCTCAAGGAAGGACTAGAAACAATGGGGTGAAACTGCAGGGGAAAAGATTTAGTTTAGATGTCAGGAAAAAATTTCTAACAGTAAGAGTGATCAACCAGTGGAACAGGCTGCCACGGGAGGTGGTTGGTTCCCCTTCGATGGAGGTCTTCAAGCAGAGACTGGATGGCCATCTGTCTGAGTTGGTTTAGGAGATCCTGCCTTGAGCAGGGGGTTGGACTCGATGACCCAGGAGGTCCCCTCCAACTCTACCATTCTATGATTCTATGATTCTATGAAATTATTCATGGAGGATGATGGGGACAAATAATGCTGTTATTTTTATTTTTTATTCTCAATTTTATCCTTATATGTTTTAAAAGATTTTATCTTTTGTAAACTTTAAATGGTCATATGACCAATCAATAAAGTCCATGATGATACCCAAACCAGCAAGCGCACTGGATGCCTTCATTCTGTATCCTACTGCAGTCTTAGGTGGGGTGCAAGCATGCAGAAGGGAAGGTCCTAGTATGCTTTCTGGTCTGGTAAACCAGCCAGTATGGACTCGCCCATAGCTTCTGGTGGACATTTTAACTGCAGGAGCGAGAAAATAATAAATTAATCTTGCTACTTTACAAGCAGAAGGAATGTTTTACTAGCAAATCTCAAGTGAATGTGATACTTAGTATAGATCACAGAGTAGAGGATACCATTAATAAACACTGATCTGGTAAGGTATGACAGTCCTCTAACCCTATGCATAGAGTTTCCAAGACTGGGCTTCCTATTTTATAGAAATTTACCTGTATTCAGTATCCACAAGGGGTTTAGCTATTCTCCATACTATACATTTAATTTTCATTTCCATTTTATTTGTATACTGCCTTTCCAATAGAAAATTTGCCCAAAGTAGGTTTACAGCAAATAGAAAATATACAATGCAATGTAATAATCAAAACATTATAATAAAAATACGTTATAAAAAGTGTATGTTATACAAAATATTGGAAAATAAGCCAAACACACACACACACAAATTGGAGCAGCTGAGGCCAAGTGGAGTCCAGAGCAGTTGACCAAAGGCCCCAGTCCCACAAAGAATCACCTCCTCCAAGATGTCTGTGCCCATCCAGACTGGACAACCACCCAGAGGGCAGAGGGGTCTAGGCTGCCACCACTAGACCATCCGCAGGAGGGATGGCATAAGCAGCTGTATGGTCTCTGGTGTAGCTGAGACCAGGTGGAGTCCGGAGCAGATGACAAGGGGAACCCAGTCCTGCAAGGAAGCAGCTCCAAATGATCAGACATGGCACTAGACCACCACTGCTGGAAGGATGGCAAAGTTCTCCTCCTCTTGCGCAGGGCTTTATAATCTTATGATTCCAGTGCTAAGTAGTAGTGGCTGAGGCTGCCCTTGAATAAACATACGTAGAAGTACAATTATTTTGCCACAGTGATCATTTAATGTGGTCTATGAAGGGGTTACCATTCAGAAGACAGAGCTCCTCTGGGTTGTTTGTTCAGAGGTAGTACAACAACCAGAATTTAAGTATATGTGGCCTGTATTAGACACTACACTTTGATCTTTTTTTCTGCAGTTACCAAATATGCTATTTGTGATACTGAGGTAATATTTAGCGTAAAACTCCTGGAAGAGCTGAAGGATTCAGTCCACATGACAGCAAGCGAAGAGGATCCTCAAACTGGGCTTTTATTTGCCATAGTCCTGATTTATGTGCTACCACTACAGGTGGTGGGAAGCTGCTTCTTCCAAGTGCTACAGTATGAGTTATGAAGAAGCTCTTTCTTATTTCTAGCAGTTTTGCGGCTGTTATGCCATGTTCCAAGTTTCTTCTGAGAACCTAAGCCTTTGGATGTAGCTGCAATATCCATCTTTAGTGGATTTTGCCCTTGGAAGGAGAAGGAGAAGGAGAAGGAGAAGGAGAAGGAGAAGGAGAAGGAGAAGGAGAAGGAGAAGGAGAAGGAGAAGGAGAAGGAGAAGGAGAAAAGAGTTGGCTTTTCTACCAGGCTTTTCTCACCCATTTAAGGGGATGCAAAGTGACTGACAAAGCTTCTGTTCTTCTCCCCACAACAGAACACCCTCTGAGGTAGGTAGGGCTGTGGGAGCTGTGACTTGCCCAAGTTCACCCAGCTGGATTCATGGAGGAGGGCAGAATCAACCCTGGTATTCCCAAATTGGCTCAAAAACAACTGGATCTTCCACCTCTTTGTGAAACAGGTTCAGTCAGTCAGCAGCCATTACCACTGTGAAGCTCCTACAAAGGGATTCTGATAAAGCAAACTTTTTAGTACGGCCTTTTTTGCTGTTTGTGGGGTTGTAGAGAAGTGTACTTCTGCATTCATTTTAGACATGCTAGTTCACACTTTTGCACAGGAATGACCTTGATCATTGAAAAAGATGGGTTTTAACTAATCAGTTATGTCCACTCCTTAACTCAAAACTCACGTGATTTCATTTGGAATTCATTTTGAAGTGACAGTTAATGCTTTTGGGTAGCTAGAAATTTAGTGCATTTCTTCCAAAACCTGCTGTTGGTCTAGTGGTTAAGGAGCCAGCACTCTTATCTGGGAATACCAAGTTTTATTCCGTCCTCCTCCATGAAGCCAGCTGGGTGACCTTGGGCTAGTCACAGCTCTTTTCTGAGCTCTCACAGCCCCACCTACCTCACAGGGAGAAGAACAGAAAGCTTTGTCAGCCACTTTGAGTCCCCTTAAATGGGGTAGAAAAGTGGGGCAGAAAAGCCAACTCCTCTTCTTCTTCTTCTTCTTCTTCTTCTTCTTCTTCTTCTTCTTCTGTCATCAACCTAACAATACATATGCTGCTTTCAAACTGCTATGCTAAGAAGTAAATACACTGAATGCTAATATATGTTGTGATGAGAAGCATTACCTACTCTTTCAAGTACCATATTTCAACGTGCAGTATAAATCTGACAATGAGACTTTTTAAAAAACAAAAAGTGACAACCTGACTGCAACTGGACCCTTCTAGTTGGCCCTGCTGCCCTAAGGCAGATGAATAATGAAGTGCATTTTTATCTATCTTTGTAACCGTGACTCAAATGCATTCCAGATTGATCCACTAATTCCAAGTAGTCAAGACTATCAGTGAAATAATAATTTGTCTAAATTGTTTAGATTAGAATACCCAGCAAGCTGCTCATCTCCATGGTGACTCATTTGAAAAATGATAATCAACATTTAACTCCTCTGTCTTTACAAAACCACTTCTAAACAATGCTGGGCAATTCTCTGTCATGTTTTACACTGAGAAGTGGGTATAAAAGTGACATCAAGAGCTGCTGGTAATCAGATAGAGAGGCCTAGTAATTATAAAAGAGTATAACTTTTCGTCTTGAAGAAACACAGAATAAATTACTTTGTGGGGAGAGATTGGGTAGTGAAATGTCAGTTTATTGTGACTCAGTGGTTTTGAAAAAGATAAGGACTCAGTCTGGTGGCAAACCTGTGAGAGGAAAATTACCAGTGCCCAGTGAATGAATGAATGAATTTTTTTTTAAAAAAATTGATCAGCCATACAGCCATTTCAACAAACTCAGAACCAGTGGTTCAGAGTTGAATCCACTTTCCCTTCCCTTTTCACTTATTTCACAATTGGCTAGTGCAGTGCTTCTCAACCTTCCTAATACCGTAACCCTTTAATGCAGTTCTTCATGTTGTGGAGACCCCAACCATGAGGGAGGGGCAGCTGGGAGGGGGGAAGGAGAGATGGTGGGAGATTTGTCGTGACCCCTCTGAAAGGGTAGTTCAAGCCCCAAAGAGGTTGTGACCCACAGGTTGAGAAATACTGGGCTAGCGAGACTCTAACCTAAAGCGTTCAAGAGGATAAATTTTCACTACTGCCTTACACTGGGTGTTTTTCCACTAGCACTAAGTACCCATTGAAGCACCCATTAAGGACCCATTTGGCTGAGAGCCGGATGACCTCATTTCCACTACAGACCCCATTAGAGACACATCTGTTTCCACCACAGGTAGGGAAATCTGAATCATATGGGTCCTTCTGGACCTATAATCCAGATTTTGTGTATACCCCGTTAAAGGGGTCTACAATGGGGTCTTCAGTCTTCAAATCCAGATTGTAGGGAGCCTGTTTCTACTACAATTGGGCAATGGGGTCTATAGGAGGCTCATGGGGGGAGGCACCCATGGGGAGGTGCCCCAAACTCAGGACTTTGGAGTCTCTCTGAAGCCAGCTCCAAAATCCCTCCAAAGCTGCCTTCAGAGATTAGCAAAGGCTCTGCAGAAAAACCCCTTGCAAGCACTGGCTCCGAAATCCCTCCGAAGGCAACTTCAGAGATTAGCAAAGGCTCTTCTGAGAAACCCCTTGCGAGAGCAATGCTGCTGTCAAGTGCTCTCGAGGATCTTTGAAGTTAGTGGCAGATCGCTCTGGAGATTCTACAGAGCTTTGGCTTCATGTGTGCAGTCTCTCTTGGACTGGAAATTTCAGGTACCGCCCTTGGGTCATCTTGATGTCCAGGAGATCAACCCTCACCCTCGTAAATTCAATGGTAAGGGGTACCTCAGATAATTTTCCAGTAACACATGTTGTTTGCAGACAGTTAGAAAAGGAGTTACTTTGGCTTGTGTTATGGCACCTATGTCATTTGGTGCTTCTATGTCTATTATGTGTTATTTTAATACTTCCTTTGCCTTGAGTCCCGATACTCCAAGATCTTGCAGGGACAAGCCAAGGTAATTTATCTTGGTTGTAAGTGCTGTTAGTCATGTGGGCTCAGATCTGAGGTTTGCTTGTTCTTCAAGACAGAGGTACAGAAGCCTGTCTGGTGTCATAAACATAAGTTTTAGCCCGCAATTGAACTGTCTGGTTAGAACTTGGCATCTCAGTGGAGCCATCCCCAGTTCACCCCGTACCGCTGCAGACAGAGTTGATCTAGGCAGTCCCAAGAGCAATCACAGCTGCCTTAGTTGGAATACTTCCATTTTGTCTAATTTTGTGAAACCCTAGATTTTGAGTCCATATAATAAAATGAGCACAACTTTTGCTTTATAGACCTCCAAGGCAGGTCTGATGTTCCCGGGGTATCTATAGTTGATAAGTTTGTAAAGCTGATTAGGGATGTTTTTCCACTAGTACTAAGTACCCACTGAAGGACCCATTAAGGACCCATTAGGCTTAGAGCAGGATGACCCCATTAGAGCCACATTTGTTTCCACCAGAGCTAGGGAAATCTGGATTGTATGGGTCCTTCATGACCTATAATCCAGATTTCCTGTAGACCCCATTAAAGGGGTCTGCAATGGGGTCTTCAGCCATCAAAACTGGATTATAGGGAGCCTGTTTCCACTACAATTGGGCAATGGGGTCTAGAGGAGGGTGCCCCAAAATCAAAACTTCGGAGATTAGCACAGGCGCCAAAGAGAACCCCTTGCGAGAGCAATGCCGCTGTGAAAGGCTCCGGAGGATCTTCGAAGTTAGCGTCAGATTGCTCCAGAGGTTCTAAGGAGACGCTCTGGAGGATCTTTGAAGATTCTCCAAAGCATCTACGGAGATTGCACCCCCTATCCCCCCAAAACCTGGGGTGGCAGGCAGACCCTCGTGGGTAGATCCAGATTTGCAAATGGGTGCTCCAGCGTTTCCACAGCAGGGAGGCTAGCACCCATTGCTATTGAGTGCTAGACCACCCGTGGAAACACATTGGGTACTTCCTTTAATCCAGATCTACTAGATCCAGATTAAGGGAAGTACCCACTCCTTAGATCTGGATCTTCTTAGATCTGAATTAAAGGAGCTCAGTGGAAAAACGCCCAAGCAGACGGTGCAGCTTTTGTTAGACATTTTTTGATGTGGGTTGCCCAAGATCCATTGGCCGAGAAGCTGATACCCAGATATTCATTTGCACTGACCTGTTCTATGGATAAACCATTTAAAGACCAGTTGTATTGTTTCCTTGATTTACCAAAAATCACAATCTTAGATTTTTCATTGTTGATGTGCAAGGCATTTTCTTTATAGTATATATTAAATTGTTGCAAGGATCTCCTCAGACCAATTGGCGTAGTTGCCATGCAGTTGTCATCTGCATATAATTTGATGTCAACTGATCTGTCCATTATTTTAGGGTTATGGAAGTTCTCGCGATTTAGATCTTGTACAATATCATTCACATAGAAGCAGAACAAAAAAGGTGCTAGAATGCAACCTTGACGCATGCCAACAGATGTCTTTCTTTCCTTTGTCAGAGCACCACTATTGCCTGTTTGAACTTTTAGTTATATTTAATGTGTTGTTTAGTTTTTATTAATTTTTTAATGTATCATTTTATTATTTAACTTTCAGTGTAAATTTATTTATTTTCTATTTACATTCTGCCCTATACCCATGGGGTCTCGATATCCTTGGAATTCTGGGGTGGAAAGTGTGGATCTTTCACAAGCCAGTGCAGAGGTCAGGGGGAGAGTTACTTTGCCTCACCACAATTGTCACTCATTAGGGGAATGATGCTAAGAGGGGATTTCCACTCTGACTGCTTTTTGAAACATAGGTAGCAAGGCCAAAAGGCAGCCATTTTTGGCATTTTGGAAAGAACCCATAAGTTACCTCCTTTCCGTCTCTTCATCCACATGGAGAGAAGGGGTTAAGCTACCTGCCATCACCTGCAGCAACAGTCATCTGAAGAGGATTAAAGGTAAGTTGTGCTTTGTGGGGGTTTGCTCAGGGACAGGTACAAGGCAGGTGTCTGTCAACACACAGCCCCAGGGACATTCATATTTGGGAGGGCACCCAAGGTGTCCATGTGAAGGCAACTCTCATGTTTTTTTTTAATTTCACTGAGACAAAAATCCTATAAGCTAGGTGCCACCACTGTCAAGCCCCCTTTACAGGTTCTTCCACAATTTATCTCAATAGCCACAGTGTAACTAGATGAAACTCTTCCAAAGATCTCAGTGCTAAGGCAGCATTTTTGCAGTGACACATGCTTGAATTACTTAGTACTTCCTCATCAACAAAGGCAGCTTAAATTGGTCTCGACAGGAAATCTTTAGCAAATTATCTGTCAATGCAGGCTCTTCAGAATTGGTTTAATAGAATCTGTATGAACTGCAGCTTTCAATCTACAATAAATGCAACCAAGACAATCTTTGGTACTTCAGTTTCTTCTATTTATCTCACCTGCATCTGCTACCCTGTAGTTCTGATCAGACCCAACAGGAGCAGCTACAGTAATAGTGAAAAGTTAACTCTTCCTTCTCAAAATAAAAGCAGGATTGTGAATAATTGTACCTGGATTTCTGACTCCCTAATGAACTTCAAAGTTCATTTTAAACTAGTTCTCAGTCCTCATCTTCAAAGCATTCCAAACAGCCACCCACTCTCAAAGCAGAGGTTAATATTTCTGCACCCTAGAGAGTCTTTACCGGGCTTCTGTCCTGACCTTATTTGATTTTTTCTTCCCTCAGGCCTACTAGAGCTGGTGCAGGCTTTGGAAAATCTGAGAGGTCCCCAAACCAATGATAAAGAAATGATTGGAATAAATTGAAACATTGATGGACTTTCCATTATTTGACTATTCTGTAAAATGTTGTGGTATATATATTACTAGCAAAGAGGATGGATGGATGGATGGATGGATGGATGGATGGATGGATGGATGGATGGATGGATGGATGGCACTCTGTAATTGCAGATTGGAAAATACTCATTTATCTAAAAATAAAAATGTCATGATACTAAGCAGGCTTGTCTAGCTCTCGAAAGCTCCAGAGGAAAAACTCAAGCGACACTAGGTAAGGACTGCTCTCTCCTAAAGGTACACGCATTCTGGCCATGGTCACACATTCACTTTAAACCTTTTTCAGTCCATCTTCAGGTCTGACTGCTCACACCATTCAGTTCTATTATTTTATTCTGTGGACTTCCCATTCAGGAAAGACTAAATGGAGTGTGGAAATTCCACAAAGAAAATGGATACAAAGAAAATGATATGAACAATCAAGTCTAAAAATGGACTGAAGGAAGGTTTAAAGTGAAGGTGTGACCATGGGCTCTGTTTCACTCTTGTGTGCTTCAAATGTTTTGAAACAGCATTTTGCTCATCCCCAATTCTAAGTTGTTTTACCTTTAAAGAAAACGGTAGAGACTCTTAAGATATTGTCCCAGGAACCATCTTCCCAATTTATTTTGTAGAATGAAGAAAGACTTCTTCAGGTTGGAAAGAATGCTTCCAACTTGTGATTTTGTATAATTTGAAGGGTTGGGCTGCTTTTGCCCTATGCTGAAAATATAGGAAGCATTCTTCTTATTGTTCTAATTTGTGGCTTGGTCACACCTGCTGGTGCTATTTGTGAGGGACAATTTCCCCACTTACATCAATATAACTGATGTGAAGCCTAGTCTATCTGGTGAACATTCACAGACAGTCAACAACGGTTGCTGGAGTCAGTTCACTTTAGGAATGTGCACAAATATTCAAAAGCATTAGAAATTCGATCAAATCGACTGAATGTTGACATTCAAAATCAAATTGCATGTCCTTAAATTCTGGATTTTTGTTGGAATTATTCGGACATTCGGATCTGTACTTGAAGAACCGCATCTTTCCCAAAAATTGCATTCGTTTCACACCCCTAGTTCATTTGAGTTTTGTAATACACTGGCTTTATTTGACCTGAAAGCTCTGGATGTACAGTGCCCCTAGTTAAACATTAGTATCAATTGTTTCTCATACCCGGTTTCACTATATACAGCATTCTATTGGAATCAAAATATAGCTACAGCTTCAGGTTTATTGGTTAGTGACATGATCAGGATGGGAGATATGTATATGCATAATGTATACAAAATGCTGTAAAAAATAAACAAATACAATACTGAGATCAACAATTCTTGACCCCTGTGCAAATTAAAAAAAAAAAAGAGGAATGATTGGAAAAAATGGATCTGAGTCACAAATCTGTATTTTTCTAATCTGGTGATACAATGAATTGTGGAATATATGATAGTGTTCACTTTGGCATTTTTCACACTTAGACCATAGTTCAGGCCAGTTTAAGACCTAGCCTTCTTCTGGGCCTCTCCGTTCCACACTCTGGTGCAGACTAGAGAGGCCCCATGCCCACGTGGGCCTCAGTATCCACACTGGATACAGCATAGCCCAGTCTAGGTGACCAAAATAGCACCTAGACTGAGATATCAGTAGACCTGTTTTACAAAGTCTACCAGGGAGGTACGTGGAAGGGAGCATGCACTAAATTATATTGCTGAAATGGATCTCACTGGGACTCCTTGGGCAGGAGCAAGCTCCTGGCTCCAAAGCCCAGGAAAGCTTCAGGGCAGCATGGGGTTTGTCCCAGAAGAGGTTGTCAATAAATGCAGACTGCCTTGTTCCGAGTCAGGTGGATTGGTCCAGCCCGGTACACAGTCCTTAAATGGGGAATCAGCCTTTTCATCTTGTGGTTCATTTCATATGTGCTTTGGGAAGATGCCACATATTGTTTTGGGTCAATCTCAGGTAAAAAATCTTGATACCTTCTAGACAGGTACCAAAAACCACAGCAGTTTTGCTTTGGTTCAGACCAGGCACTCAAATGAACGTATTGAGAACAATTAAGGCCATCTTGGTGGCAGCCCCAATCTGAACTCCAGCTGAAATAGACCCAGAAATACGGATGCACACAAATGGGTTTTTGGCATTCGATTCAAAATAAACTGAATGTTCAAAAATCAGTATTTATACAAATAGATAGCATTCAAATGTGGTAAAATCTGATACAAATAGATATGTATCTAATATGAACAGATACATAACTAATACAAATAGATATGTGATATGAACAGATACGTATCTGATACGATAGATATGTATCTAATATGAACAGATATGTATCTGATACGTTTCCCCAGCTTAAGAATGTCCAAACAATTTGCACCAATATCCGGAAACATTTGTATTCTTTCTAATGTTAGCATGTGAATATTGTAACATTCAATTTGAGTTTGAATGTCCAAATTTGGCCGAATTTCAAATGTTATGAATATCCATGCACATCCCTAGTCCGAAATGCTATAAGTTTTCTCTCTTTTTTTGAGGGAAAGGAACAAAACAGATTAAAACAAACTCAAAAGCTATAGTACGCGCAACATGTTATCTTCCACCAAGCCTGGTTCTGAACAATTCATGGTTTTTCCATTTTTTTTAAAAAATTATCTTCATAAGTAACTATTTGCATAATATGCAAATTAAGTAAATATTAGTGAGTTTGTGAGTTTATTAAGTAATGAAATCAGCCTAAGAAAATGATGGGATAGTTGCTTCCTTGGCCAGACAATTAAATTTATTCCCTAATAAATTCGCAGGTCCCTTTCTTGAAGTATGAACGACAAGAAAGATATAAGCAGTTACAGCACTATATTGCCAGCCTACTGAGTTTGGACAAAACTGATGGCACAGAGTGACTTAAAAGGTTTATTCTGCAAACCTGTTTCACATGCAAATTAGGCTGCCTAGATCTGGTGGCCTCCAATGAGACAACGTTAAGCATTTTTCCTCCCTGGATGCTTCGCCGTTCATGTTTCTGCTTTAAAAGCGGAAGCCTGTGCTTCTTTTCACAACCTATCAACTGATGTCATCCTTTGAGGTCCCACCAACACCTCTAAAGAAGCCCCTACCCTTAACACATCTTGGCTCCTTCCAGACTAGCAGAATAAATCTGCAGTTAGAATAAAAATCTGCAGCTTACCTGCTGCAAATTGACCACTTGCCATCCTCCTCAAAAGCAGCCACTGCTCCTTCCTGCTTGGAGGCTGAAAGAACTGAGACCAGCATGAGCGGTCCATGGGGTGAGGTGCACGTCATATGGGATGGAGCAGCCAATGTGAGCTGAGCTGCAGTCTCAACTCTCATTGGCTATTCTTGCCATCCTGTCCAGACTGGTAGGAAGCTTCAAACTGACTTAATGCTGCACAATAAGAGCTGCTATATCAGCATTAAGTAAATTTGCACTAGCATCGCTATAAAGCAACAGCACCATGAAGTATTGGTTGTCATGTGTGAACGCTCAATATTAGCTGCACATTCCGATGCACAACATCACTAAGTCTGGAAGCAGCCCTTGTCAGAGGTTCCGGTAATCCTAAACCATCTGAAGAAGAGGAAGGAGGAGGAGGAGGAGAGTTGGCTTTTCTACCCAGCTTTTCTCACCCATTTAAGGGGACTCAAAGCTTTGTATTCTTGTCTCCATAACAGACAGTCAGGTAGGTGGGGCTGTGAGAGCTCAGAAGAGAGCTGTGACTAGCCCAAGGTCAGCCAGCTGGCTTCATGGGGGAGGGAGGAATCAAATCCAGTACTCCCAGGTAAGAGTCCGGCTCCCTAACCACTAAACCAAATCTGGCAATTTAAGAATACAGCGAATGTACTACATTTTTTTCTGTGTACTTTCTTTGTATTTGCAAAGGAGTTAATCATTTTCAGAGGACACACATTCTATAAACATGAACCAACAAGTATGCATACCCTATCCCAACTTTATATCTCATTCTTAGAGCATTCTGTCAAAGATAGTTGACCAAGAAACAAAATGTAGGAAAATGTTACAGGGAAAGGGGAAGAACTGGTTGGTAAATCACTGCCATCTTCAGGGCTGGAAAACGAATTTCTCCTCCAGTGGCATTCCTGAGTTCAGGTACACAGATTCTTTCCATATAAATTAATGTTTGTCTTGTACTCCTCTGAGGGGAAGGGAAATAAAGCACAGGATTTGAGCTTAACTTGCAGCCAGCCAAGTACAATGGTTCAGTTTAGCGACAGGCCCAAATGTCGTAATTTGAGAGAGCTGAGAAGCTTGCAAAGCCAGTATGGAATTGCAAAGCTTGGCATGAACTTGGGATATACTGGCAACAAACTCTAGCTTGGCATATAAGTGAATCTCTCAATGGGGTAGTTTGGCTGAAGCTTAACCAAACCATTGCACGTTGCTACTTGCAACAATTGTCAAATTGTTATGATAATGGGTAGTCCAGTTCCCACTTTCAGGAATGCTCTAGAGAAGCTTTTGGAAAAGACAAAGTTTAATGATTGGTCCACTGACCTTATCATAAAATGAAATACAAAAATACAATACAATGTGAGGCTAAAAATAAATTGGTTACACTTATTGTTAAAGCACTGAATCTAGAACATAGCAGCCCGAATTCTGGCAGACTTGATAATAGTGGTGGTAGTGCATTTATCATTTCCACTAAGAACCTTGTACGTCTTTTCTCTGCTGTCTAGTAATTGATAGTTTGCTTGAAAAGGTGAAATACACTGCTCTCTAATGCTTTTATAAAAAGTGCAGTTTAAAAAAATGTGTTGTGTCCTCTACACCTTTGGTGCAGAGTCTGTCTTGGACTGGAATTTTCAGGTACAGGCCTTGGGTCATCTTGATGTCCAGAAGATCAAACCTCGCCCTCGTAAATTCAATGGTAAGGGGTACCTCAGATAATTTTCCAGTAACACATGTTGTTTGCAGACAGTTAGAAAAGGAGTTACTTTGGCTTGTGTTATGGCACCTATGTCATTTTGTGCTTCTGTGTCTATTATGCATTGTTTTAATACTTCCTTTGCCTTGTGTCCCGATACTCCAAGATCTTGCAGAGACAACCCGAAGTAATTTATCTTGGCTGCAAGTGCTGTTAGCCATGAGGTTTGCTTGTTCTTCAAGACGGAGGTACGGCGGTCTGTCTGGTGTCATGAATTCAAGTTTTAGCCAGTAATTGAACTGTCTGGTTAGAATATGGCATCTCAGACAAAATACAAAACTACACCTACAAACAGCCCACTAAAAATATCAACAGGCATAATAGTGAGCATAAATGTCCGCTCATGTTCTATTTTTGGGGAGCTTCAGTGCAATCTAGGATTGTGCATGAATGCAATTTTTGGGATTCAATTTGAATCAAATACCCAAAAATTGGATTCATTCTAAATCTTTAAAATTCAGTTTAACCAAATTCGATTTGAATTAAGCAAATTCAAATCTATTCGTTTGAATTTTCAATTTGAATTTGCACTTATGGATGTCAACAACAATCATATGTACCCGTACTCATCGTTATGCATCTGTTTGCATCCGTACAAATCGTATGCATCTTGTAGTTATCCCATAAGGAACCCATTTTCATCCTGTACATAACTGTACAAATGCGTATGGATGCGGGAAAGATGCATATCTGCAAGTACATGTCATGTACAAATTCGTACACATACGAATGTCCAGATAATTTGAATGAATAGTTCCAAAATTCATTCAAATCTTTAAATTCGAATTTATGGACATTTGATTCGAATTTGAATGTCAAAATTCAGACAAATTCTATCAAATTCAATCAAAAGTATAAGATGCAACTTCTGGAACAACTCAATTCATCGAGAAAAGGACACCTTTCATGTCTCAGGCACAAATTGATTCCAGACTTCGACCTTCTTCCTTCTTCTCGAAACAAAAGATACTGATGCTTTTTTCCAGATTTTTCATTCTAAATTGTACTGGATAAATATTGATTGAATTGCATGGACTATGCGATCCTCAGAAGTGTATATTTGGTTTATGTTATTGGTTTTTGATGTTGTTGTTATAAATAAAAATCATAATTAAAAAAAATACTTTCATATATTTGTACACATCCCGAGTGCATTCTGGTCCCTTCCGGAGGCGGCACTCAGAAGAGTTCCATGAGAGCAGTGGGGAAGTGACAAAGTTCTGATTGGAAGTCATACCAAGGGAAGGCTTTCTAATCTCATCTTTCCCTTCCCCCTCCCAACCGGCAATCCAACTCTGCAAGCAACTGCTGCTTTCTTCTAGCTAGACATATTATTAAAAAGATTCTAAAAGCAAAGAGTGGATAAGTCTTAATAGATCCAGCTGCCCTCTCTGCATGATTCTTGGGCTCTGTTACAGAGAGCCACCAAAGCATGACAGAGATTGTCACTAATTCAGATGAGCCCCTTATCACACCGCTTCCTAAGAAGGTATGGAGTTCGTAAGTAGGGAACATTTTATGAATGGAAACATTCCATTCCCTTTTTTAAGGGTTTTTTTTAAAAGTTAAAAAAGCTTCTTGATTTACTTCTATGGAAACACCAACGCACCCACCCATCCACCCATGCACCCACCCATCCACCCACCCACCCATCCACCCATCCATCTATAAATCTCATAAGACCAAAGTTACCTGTATTGCTTCAGATTGATTCCATTAATTTGGTGAGAATTTCAGACTGTGTGGGGTGCTGTACAACAGAATGGAGGGTTGCACACCATAGTGAAGAGCTGCCCTGACATAACAGTGAAACACTGAGAAACGTGCTTCGCTTTCCTTAAAGGAGAAGAGTGGAAGAGCTCTCCTCCAAGTCACTTATGCCACATTTCCAAGTGACATAAATATCTGGCAACTACCACTGCCATACAGAAGTTTGAGAATTTGCAAAACTGTGCATATAGATTGGTTTTAAGACAGCATCTGAATTATTAAATCTGTCTTAACAGTAGTTATTCTTAGCGCATGCCATTTTAAACCACAGATTTACATCCTAAAAACTATTAGAATCTTCCTTGACTCAGAAGGTTATAATCTCCCAGACTTCACATATGTATGGAAAATCCTAGTATTGTGCAAAGGATGTATCAGAATTAATATGGCTAAGAAGATATTTCTGAAAAGTATTTGCAATCTGATTTTGGATTATCTTTTATTTCACCCCTAGATTCATAAAACAAAAAGAGCAAATCCACATGATAATGAAACACTGTAAGATTGGAACTTGGAAACTCATAAAAAAAGATGGAATAAACACTGATGAAAAGCAAGTAACACAGAAATGGCAGAGTGCAGGGTCATTTGTACAAATACTGGACCTGGTAGAAGCAGCACTCAGGTGGTATTTCAGCCTTTCTGCAGTAAGAATCTAAGAGGAGCTCTGCTGGATCAGGCCACAGCTCATCTAGTCCAGCATCCTGTCGCACACAGTGGCCCACCAGTTGCCCAGGGGCACCTCAAGCAGAGTCGAGTTCTAGTGGTTAGGGAGCAGGAGTCTTATCTGGGAATACCGGGTTCGATTCCGCCCTCCCCCATGAAGCCAGCTGGGTGACCTTGAGCTAGTCACAGCTCTCTTCTGGGCTCTCACAGTCCCACCTATCCCATAGGGTGCTCTGTTGTGGGGAGAATAGAAAAACTTTGTCAGCCACTTTGAGTCCCCTTAAATGGATGAGAAAAGCCGGATAGAAAAGCCAACTCTGTGCTGCTGCTGCTGCTGCTCTTGAATCCCAGCAAATGGCCTTAGAAGGATCCTGCTTGTCCCTTAGAAGTAGGAGCCATTCTCAAAATTAGAATAAGCCTCCAGTTATACCCATGAAGTGTTCTAATAAAATGGTGCAGAGCCAAGACATCTCTTTCACTTGCCCAAATTGATGTCTACTTGCTTCTTTGCTACTCTCCCTGACTCTGCAAGTCTCAGTCAGCAAGAAGTGTCCAGATAATCCCATTCAGGCAATATCAAGGTACATCCAAGAAGAGTTAAAATCCATGTTAAATTCACAGAAGCACTTGATTTGTGAAACTCAACTCAATTAATGTCTCATATCAACAACTGAAACGAAGTCAAGGAAAAATGGTGAACTGAATGCGTGGCATCACATTGGATTGAATTAACTCTTTCCTTAAAGTAGAAGAGTAGTTGGTCTGGTGTGTTTCTGTGCCTAATGTAAGCAATATAATTAGAATATCTGAACATAGACAGATAAAAATTTCTTTCAGCCAACATAATATATGGACTTCCATCTACCACCAGCAGCAGAAAAAGTCAACTGAAAGATAGGAATACGCCATTCTACTATGGCAACCTGACTTTTACTTTATTATTTAATGGCACAATTCTTAACTTTGTTCTGAAGAGAGGTGAGTGGGATTTATTTATGTATGTATTTATTAACATTTCTATCCCACCCCATACTCAAAGGTCCCTGGGCAGGTAACAACTGTTAAAACAACAGATTAAAAACAGTATATTAAAAGCACTTTTTAAAAAAATCAGCAAATCTAAAACAATAGATAGCATGTCCCACCACCTTCAGTGGTGAAAGGAGTGGGCCCTCGAGAGAGGGCCTTCTCAGTAATGGCCCCCAGGCTTTGGAATAGTCTCCCCCTCGAGGTGCATTGAGCTCTATATATGTTGAAGACACACCCCTGACATTATTGTTTTATACTGTTTTTTATATATGGCTCTATTTTAACATGTCTGTTTTTAAATGCTGTTATCCATCCTGAGACCTTAGGGTATAGGGTGGGATAGAAATGTAAACAAACAAACAAATAAATGAGACTACCAGTCATCCAGAAAAGGTGTGCACTGATGAATGATGAATAAGGATGTGCATGAATGTTCTAAACATTCAAAATTCAATTGAATGCCATCAAATGTGGACATTCAAATTCGAATAGAATGTCTTCACATTTGAATTTAAACAAATTTCGAATGTTCCAAAACATCCATTCAAATGATTCAAAACATTCAAAAGTACGTATGTATGAATCTCATATGTATCTGTATGCATTTGCACTTAGAATATGTGATGAAAACAGGATGCACATGGGATATAATGTAGACATACGCATGCGATGGCTTTGGGATATCTGCCACCATGGGTTCTTTTAGATTTTTTCCGGAGGTGAGATTCTTCCAGTAGAGAGAAAAATAAACCTCAGGATGCTCAGGGGGTTGCTTGTCTTGTTGAATATAGGGTGTTTTTCCACTGAAGCCCTTAGAATTGGATCTAAGAAGATCTGGATCTAAGGAATGGGTACATTTCTTAATCCAGATCTAGTAGATCCGGATTAAGGGAAGCACCCAATGTGTTTCCACAGGAGGTGTAGCACCCATTAGGAATGGGTGCTAACACCCCTGCTGTGGAAACAGCTTTGCACCCATCTGGGGAATCCAGATTGACTCACAAGGGGTCGGTCCATTACCCCAGGTGTTTTGGGGGGCAGGGGGGTGCAGTCTTCGAATTCACTTCGAAGTGACTTCGAAGTGAATGTGAAGTCAACTTCGAAGTGACTTCGAAGCAAATGTTGGGGGGGTCCCAAAAGTGCATCCCCTCCCCTTAGCCTCCTTTGGACCCCATTGCCTGTTTCCAGTGGAAACAGGCTCCCTTTAATCTGGATTTTCTGGGAGAAGACCCCATTCTAGACGCCTTTAATGGGGTCTACAGAACATCCGGATTAAACGCCAAAATGTACCCATTAGATCCGGATTTCCCCAATGGCAATGGAAACAATCGGGTCCCAAATGGGTGCCATAGTGGAAATGGGGTCATCCAGCTCACACCCAAATGGGTCCTAAATGGGTGCAAAAATGGGTACTTTTGATAGTGGAAAAACACCCTTAATGGAACCTTACTATTTACAGTACTGAGGACCCCAATGTCCCTTCACTTTTCCAGCCTTTCTCCAACCGTCCTCTCTCTTCTCTTCCGAACTCTGAACTCCCCACTCCAGCGGCCACTTCCAATGGTCACTTCTCTCCCAACTACTCATTTACCACTCCCCCACATTCAGCAACTCAGCAGTTCCATAATGAGGCCTGCCTCCTGATTCACGGTTAAAGATGGAACCATCACAATGCGTACAGATATGTATAACACAGACGAATGTTGCCAACATTCGTATCTTCAGATTCAAATCTAACATTCGAACAAATAGTTTCAAACGTAACCGATTCGAATCGGATTTTGTTGCATCCGGGTTCTAATCATTCAAACTGAATTGAATGTTTTGTCATTAAATTCGACCCGAATTCGAATGAAAAAAAGAACATTTGTGCACAACCCTAATGGTGAACACAGACACCCATTCCCCCTTGAGCCACTTTTAAGCCTTTTAGCAATGAGCAAGTTTTAGCCTGTGATGTGCACATGTGCAGAGCCAGCCCTGCCATTAGGCATAGTGAAACATCATGCTACTGATGTACAATGTCTGGGAAAGGCAGAAAATTGTTAGCTTATTTTATTTTTATTTTTAAAATGTATTCAGTTTCTGTGCACTTTGGTATACTTTCAGCACCAAGGCTAAAATGAAAGCAACAAATCAACGGGTCTACAAGATAACTGGGTAAAGGATGTTCTCTGGGTGCTATAAAGAGATACTTCTTAAATCATTCATGGATGCACCTTGTCTATTATGTTCTGTCCACAGCTAAGAGTCCGTCACGATATGTGGGATAATTAACAAAAACAGCCATGTTCTGCAGACCGTTTCTTTTGCACTGGCTTATCTGTAAACAAAGCTTTTGTTTGCTCGGGTTCTCCTCAGTCCCACAGAAGCTTATAACAAATTACTGATTACAGCACAGAATGCACCTAATAGCCAAGGCTTCAGCTTCTGCTGGTGTCTTCATGGGTCAAGAGTGTTGTGCTACACAGATGCTACAGTGCATGAAAAACAATCATTTAGTTTAATCCTCTCTCCTCACTGAATAAAACTTATCTTCCAAAGGCACACACGCTCGAATCGCCTTTGGTCTAAAGGGAAAAAATGTCAAGTATGCTTTAATTACATCCCTAGGGGCCTCCAGTTTCAATGCTCTGTCTTCTATGTCTGCCGTGAGACAGCCTTATCGTAGCATATTTGTTTACGTGAACAAAAACAGCACTTAGTCTGGACCCTGAGCGAGCCAATGAGAAAGGCATTTGGGGCATGGGTTGCAGACCCACACTGAACAGAAGGAAAAATCAGCTGAATATTTCGGTAAGAAAGACTGGCATACAATATACCAATGATTAACTCAAGTGAATTCTCCAAAGAAACATCTGACAGTAAAAATTGATGGAACTTCTTTTCAAAAGCTCCCAAACGCAACATGATGAGGGTAGCTTCTGTTCCATCATGAGAGAACTTGGCACTTACTGCCTACAAAATACTTGCACAGTCAGTCTACCATGGCTTCGCCAATATGAAACATCCAAGGACACAGCAAGTATTGCAACATGGGCCAAATATGAGGAGATGTCCCAGTATGAGGAGATGTCCCAATATGAGGAGATGTCCAAATATGAGATGTCCCAATATGAGGAGATGTCCCATCCCCCTGCAAGCATCTTACCTCCTTAGTGTGAGTGTGGAAGGAGACTGACATGTCAAGAAGAAGCTTCCGTTGCTCGACTCTTCTGACAAAGTCCTGAATCCGTACTTCTAGATGTCGCGCTGCTTTATAAATCTCTTCAGGGTCACATTCCCCGGTTTGAGCCAGCTGCTCTGCAGCTTCCAGGAGCTTGTCCGCATTAGTATAGGTATTCTACCAATGAACAGATCAAGAAACAGAACAGAGTCACACATCAGCACTGTGATGGAAGCTCTAGAACGATCGTTTACACTTCCAAATGCAAAAATGGAAAAGCAGCGTCTTAACACGGCAGCAATTTTCTCCAGCTGGTGCTCTAGATGAGAGAAGCTAGTAAAAGCCTACACGGAACCATTTCCAAACAGCACAGGAAAATGCCTCTGTTTAAATATGTACCCTGCTCAGATGTAGTTCGTCTGACAGATTACCAAGGCTCAACATTCGCTTATTTCCGTGATTTCTGGGTCCTTTCAAAGATGATGTAAAAAAGCAACTTGGAAAGTTAACTGCTTCAGAGACAGAGAAATTTCACAATATGTTTGCTGCTGTTGGTTAGCATGCTAGAACATGTAAAACACAGACACTACCTCTTAAAAATGTGGATTATTTTTCCTCATTATCTTTGTCTACTGTCTAGGAAAGTCTTCTACCTGTGGCATTCTGACCCTGCCCGATGCAATTACACACAACTTTGGGTCCCATGGAAAACAACAGGATTTGGTAGACGACGTACCCAGTGCTAGGCTATTTCCATTTCAACTGTTTTCTTTCACGCATTTAGAATTTCATGCAATGAAGAAACAGTACTGGAGAAAATGTACATTGCTGTCACGTCATGGCAATTATTTATCTGACTGGATATTATCTAGCATTAAAGAGAATGGGATGCTCCCTACATACATAGAACAGTGCATCAAAGCAGACAAGCCTCTCCAAAACATTCAACATGGCTTCTTAGCTTTACATTATTTTATTGTTCTGTATTGTAATAAGAAATTTAGACCATCCGTACTATGGATTTCTATTAAAAAAGAATGCCTGAGGTAAACTATTACTTCTTTGCAGCAATAAATCTATTTTACACAAATCTTAATTCTGAATATTACAAATGTATTTTATTTATTTATTTATTCATTATTTCTATTTCTATCCTGCCCTATACCCTAAGGGCAGGTAACAACTTTCGAAATCCAACATATCAAAAAAACCTATATTAAAACAACAATAATAATGTAATGCCACTTTTTGAACTTAATTTCTTTGGGGTTTTTTATAACAAACAATATTACCTAGATAAATATGTAGGCTACATTTCCATTATGTAATAAAGGCATTTTAACCACTCCATTGGAAGTAGTGGAAATTTGCCCTACCTAAGGCGACATGGCTACATATTTGCAGGATCCAGCCATCAACTATTTTCCCAATAACAATTTTATTAGCTTTCACAAGGAACAAAAATAAAATAAAATATTATTTTAAAATTCAAACACATCCAAGTACAAAATAATCTTCAAAATCTGGAGTTTAAATAAATGAATTTTCTGCTTCGGTTACAAATTACCGAAATTATAGAAATCCTGGCTCAAACAGAAGATAGTATTTAGTTAATCTCAGTGCTAGATAAACTCACGCCTAGGCATGAATCTACAAGTGATAAGATATAGACATTAGTTCTCCAGGTATATATCACTTAAAAGCAGAATAATGAAGAAGTAAAATTAAAAGAACAATTTAGCATATACAATGACCAATGGTTGTTTTTATGAATTTATATATTTTTTCACAATGGATGTACTACTAACAACAGAGATTAGGATTGTACATGAATGGGCTTTTTGGCATTCAATTTTTAACTAATCTGTTAGAAAATTTGTATTAGTCTGAATAGATCCCCTTCGAATGTGGCAGGATTCGATTTGAACACATATGTATCCTATACGTATCTAGTACATATCCGATACGTATCCCCAGTTTAACGAATGTCCGAACTATTTGTACGAATGTTCTAAAACATTCATATTCATACAAATGTTCATGTAGAAATGTCATAACATTTGATTTTTGTCGAAATGTCCAAATTTATACAAATTCGTAAGTATAATGAATGTTACGAATATTCATGCACATCCTTAATAGAGATAGAAAAGGAATTTTAGCCATTTTTTTCTTTCCCATAGAAGACAAAAGTCATGTTTGCCTATAAAAATTTTTGCCAACATTTTAGAGTGATTTGGAATTAGGAGAGAAAGAGTTGGAAGTTACTTGTAGAAGACAGACATTGTTACTACAGGTGGCAGCCACTGCCAGCATAATATATTTATTGACTGCTTTTCCTAAATTCACATAAGAAAGATTGAAATGCTTGCCCACATAAATAGCAAAGGGTGCCCAAAACCAAAGGCTTATTCATACTAGGCCTCTGGAATGCAATTAGGACTGCCCTGGGACAGGGCATTCGCTCTGTTGGCCCAGTGGTTCTGTCGGGAACCATCCCAGTCCATCCCAAGGCGGCCAAATTGCATTCCGGGTGTAGGGCACGAACTCATGCTCTATACCAATCCCAGGTTGTTCCCGCCCATCCCAGGCTATTCCACAGCTGTACAGAAGGGAGAGCATTTGCACTCTCCCTCCCGGACAGCTGTGGACCCTGCCCCCCAGCTTCCGACATTGGGCCAATTTTGGCCCAACAGCTGGCAGGTCTGTGCAATCAACTTACTTTGTTGGCCCTGTGGTCGCCCTCGCACAGCCTGGCAGAGCAATCTGCCTCTCTGTGCACAGGCACGCGTGACAGTAGACTGACCACATGCTGACCTAATGCTCATCCCATCAGGTCAGCCTGGGGCCGAGCTACCAGAGCACATGCCTACAGACAGAGCAGCAGATTTCTTTCCCAGGCCATGCAAACATTGGACTCAAGGCCTGGCGAGGGATTGCGCACATTTGGGGGGAGTGGCACGATCCCCTGGGCGTAAGTGGGAACCTTGAGGTTCACTGCCGGCTGCTGCAGTCTGATGGGACTGCAGCAGTCAGCAGGACACCGAGACAGCCTTGGTTCGGTCTCCCAGTATCTTCGACCTCCACAGGGTGCCTGGACAACCCCACCCACCCAGGGGCCCGTGCCACCTGCCAGGTCCACGTGCAATGACCTACCTTGTTGGACCTTCTGGTCTGATGTGGTGGCCGCGCAGCCGGCTGGGGTGATGTGCTGCTCCATGCAGAGGCGCGTGTGCTGGTAGACTGACCCCACACTGTCAGCAAATTGGACCGGAGGCACGTGCGACGGTAGACTGACTCTGGGGTCGGTCTACCGGTGCACACACCTCTGGTCTGATGTGCTGACAGCGTGGGGTCAGTCTACCGGCACGCACACCTCTGGTAGACTGACTCCCGTAGACTCCAGGGCACATTGCCCCAGCCAGCCGCATGACCACATCAGACCAGAGGGTCTGTCAAGGTGAGTCATCGCATGGCTGGGGGGACGGTGCGACCACCCTGGGTGCTGGTAGATAGGAAGAGGGAGAAAGTCTGCTCAGAATTTATTTTTAAAAGGCAAATAATAATTCACACTTGCTAAAGGCATTGTGTAGTTGCTATGGAGAATGAAGACAGTCTGATGCAAACTGGCTGAAAAGCACAGAATGCAATGTGATGCCAAAACTATTCATTTGCAAATTGTTACATTTTGTTGGCAGGGAATTATTGCCTCTGTGTGTTTGTTCACAGATGTGTGTGTGTATAAAAGTACTTTATGTATGAAAAAAGCAAGTAATGCTCCTAAATTTATTTGCTCTTTCCTTCATTACAAACAATGAACTTCGCAAATGTTCATGTTACACCCATGACTAGTCATCACATTATATTAATATATCCCTCACAGATCTAATAAAATATTAATACATTGCTTGTAGGAATTGCCTTTTTACTCCCAGAACTGTACACTATCATTTTTAGTACTACACATCAGTCTTTGATGGGCATTGACTGAAATAAATTTGTTCATTCATTCATTCATTCATTCATACTTATAGTGTGCAGTTTTAATTAATTGCAGCAAAAGCCATCACACATTATCCTACATATTGTTGGGTTCATCTATTGTACTGGGCAAAGAGAGAAAATGGAATTATTTTAACTGGTTCCTTGAAACACGGAGTAGATGGGTTTTTAATCTTAGCTAGCAAGACAGTTAACAGCGAGATAATAGTTACAAGCATTTAGAAGAAACATTTTTTGTCAATGGCTACCTATAAATCCAATAAATGATTCACTAAGCTATCTTTAGAAAACTCTTAGCCCTTTACAATCTAAGTTTAAAGCCTCCTGCAAGAGCAGAAACTTGGGTGACATCTTCATGGCAATCCTGGAACCTTTTGGCCTTCCATTCTGGGCAGAAATGCCAGAGGCCACGGAACTTTTGTGGTGCAGTCTTTGAAGTTTCCACCAAGTAGTATTTAAATCCTATGCTCGCTTGCTAGGGCAGAAGAACTTAAAAGGATCCCTTTTGCACCAGGTCACAGGCCATCTAGTCCAGCATTTTGTCTCACGCAGTGACCCACAGCATTCTCAAGCGGAAGACAAAAACAAAACCTTCACTTTCTCTCAAATCCCTGCATGTTCGTCAGAGGATCTGTTCAACACCTCTTGACTAGAGGACCTCTCTTTCTACTACTACTACACATCCTTGAATCTTATAAATGTATTTGCTTGACTTGGGCTGCGTTCCCACTGGGGTTTTATTGTGAGTTGAAAACGGTTTGAAAATTCTTCATCTGCATTAGAAATTGGTTCTCTGCACTTTCAGAGGAGTAAATTGGAAAAAATAAATGCATTTAAAAAATACTTGTTTAAACAACTCTCACTCCTATTTTTCTTGCTAAAATGCTTTATTTTTCCTTTGGGAATGGTATCCTGCTCACTAGCCTGCCCAGCTGCTCTTTCGGGCTGTGCTGCCACCGCTGCCTCTCACAACTGCCTGACCTCCCACCCACCCACCTAGCTGCCTTTTGGGGCTGCACCACCTCCGTCTCCTCACCTGCCTGCCTGGCTGCTTGCTCACCCACCCACCCACCCACCTGCCTGCCTGCCCGCCTGTCCGCCCTTATGGCTGTAGCCGCCGCGGCGGAGACCGCCTCACTACACCACCGCTACTGCTGCCATTGCCTCACTCACCTGCCTGGCTGCTCGCCCTTTCAGCCGCTGCTGCCACAGCAACACTCCTGAATCATGTGGAGCAGCAATGCCGGGCACCAAGCGAGAGCTGACTGCCCGCCCGCCCCGCCCGCCCTTCCTTTTGGCTACTGCCGCGCTCAACTTTAAAATGGAATTAACAAAAAACAGTGGGATCACGGCCTTGGAAGATTCTAGCTTACAGGCTATATAGCCTACTATATGAAGCTAAAAGCACACCTGGTGCTTCATTCCCCTTTGGCTTCTGGAGAGCCAGCCCTCAGGCTGAAAATGGTTCCTAAACCAAGGGGCATTTCTGCACTTGACCTCCCATCCGCTGGACAGGAAAAGTGCAGAGCCCACTAATGGTGTACTAGCGTTTGCACTTGGGAATGCTAGCCCCACGCTACACTAAGCCCCACGCACCCGGAGACTTACCTGTGCCCAGGTGTGTGTCCAATTGCCAGCAGGGTGCCACCATCTTGATTTGGGAGCCTGGCGTGACTGCACATGTGTCAGTGCTGGCAACATGGCAACAATGATGCTCCGTGCATAGGCAGTCGCATTTGCAGTCATCTGACATGCCAGCATGCTTGCTCAGCACCTCAGATGACCCCTTACACTGGAAATAGTGTGAATGGTCACAGCACTGGATGTTTCAGGTACGCTTGGGGTAAGGATTGGGATGCGTGTGGTGCATCGTTTCTCTAGTCGATGACAGGGTAGCATCTTGTAAAACAGGAGGCATTTCTTGGTTGTAGATGCTTCCTGCAAGTGCAGGTACACCTGCCCAGATGTTAACCTATCATACCCTACAGGACCAAGTGAGAATTGGCCTCTGATGTAGACAAAATCTTGAAATGACATTCTGAGACTGAATTTTTTTCACTAACAGTAACATGTGATGAACCACCACCTGTATCTTCTGTAGAATAATAATGGTAATGGCTGAAATGCAAAGAAGCCATCTTAAATACTAGTGAAACAAACGATTCCTAAAGAAAACAACAAATGAAAAACCAGCTTGAAAGCTGTGAGGAAAAACAACTACATGGACAATACATGAAAGGTATTGAAGGAAAGGTAAGACAAGGAAACAGCCAGAAACAGCTATAGAATGGAACATTTAAAAACAAAAAAAAAGCCTATTATGTGCAGTTCTGCAGCAGACTGAATACACAAACAGTATGAGAGCAAAAACTGAATAAATCACAAATCATGACAAGAAAAGATTGTGTAAAGAAAAGCTGAAACAGTAGACTACATTATCTTGTGCAATAAGATTGATGAAGTTGCTGCAATGTAAAACTGTAATCTATGCAAAAAAAAAATACAATATCGAATTGGTGGGAACATAAATCCGAAAAAATGGTCACAAAGGGTGAAGCTGAAATGTTGTGGGATTTTCAAACATATCAACAGCCTGATCACAATGGGTGTTTTTCCACTTAGCACTAGAGGGTCCTTAATGGGTACTCTAGTGCTAGTTTTAGTGCTAAGTGGAAAAACACCCAGTGTGCCCTACATTACTTGGGGTTCCCAATAACAGATGTAGGAATGCCAAAAGACAGTACAATTGCTTAAGGTCAGAAAATATCAAGACCTACATTGAGATCCAATGTCTCTAAGACAAAAAGACATTAAGTACAATACTAAAAAAACTCAAGAAATGTTTAGATTAGAAGGTATCACAATAGATAAAGTAACAATTCCACAAATATAGAAAAGATATCTCATTCGTTCAGAAACTCTTGCTTAAGATTTAAATTAATAATGCCCCCAAATTCTAGATATTATATCTGGTTAACTTGAACTAGCAATCTAATTTTCTGAAAATGACATGGGATTCTAGTTCCCTTTATTTCCTTAAATGTTAAAGCAGGCCTACAATTATTCATTTAATAAAAAGAACACTAAGATCTTGCATAACTTTGCAACCTCCTGGACTTCACTGGCTGCACACACACACAAAAGAATTTTTGCATCCAAGTTTACCTGTTTTGAATCATGCAAAAAAAAAAAACAATGTTAGGGAAGGGCTAACTGGAGGTATTTCACCTTATCCCAACTTGAGGCCCAGTTGGCTAGGATTTTTATAGTTTTAAGAGTTTGTATATTTCTTATGGTCTGGGTTCAACAAAGCATTAAATTACCTATCATTTCAGTACTTGAGACAGAGAAGCACAGCAAAGTTCATTGATCCAGCTCTATTACCAGAATATATATGGGCCTTTTCACACTAGGGCTTCGAATCCTTCTAAGACCCCCTTAGGAACCTGATTAGTACCAGATTGGTACCAATCATGAAGGCCCTGTTCCCACCTGGACCCCACTGAAGGCCCCATCTGCAAGGCCCTGTCCCCACGGGGGGAGGGGAAATCTGGATTTAATGGGTCCTTCAAGCTCTTAAATCTTGGTTTTGTGTGGACCTGAGTAAAGGTGTCCACAATGGTGTTTTCAGGCATCTTCAAGATTTGGATCTCCAGTAGGACCCCATCTCAAAGATCTGGATCTTGAAGATCTGGGTCTTTTACTTTGCATAGAAAAAGAGGGTATATATTTTAAAATATTGATTAGGGTTTTCTTTTAAAGTTAGCTCATCATAATAAAATTTTTTGGTACTGCTGAGGATAATCATAAGCAGAAGTATCTCTTTTCTTCCTAATTGTTCCCCTGTTTGCATTCCTTTCGGCATTCCAATCTATGCATGTAACATGATGGAGTGTGGGTCATATATAAGACGATCTTCAAGAAAGGAATGGATGGAAAATAAATTCCTTCCAAAACTACAAAATAAAATATATCCAGCACAATATCTTTCCCTCATCCTTACGCATTTGTATAGATCCGTACGGGATGAAAATGAGCTACATACGGAATAACTACGGAATGCATAGATGCGTATTTATTTATTTATATATTTATTTACATTTCTATCCCGCCCATACCTGAAGGTCTCTGGGCGGGTTACAAAAGGTAAAAATAAATTAAAACAAAATACAAATGAGAGCAGATACAGATTAAAATGAAATACAAATAAAACAAGATGTATGGGATGCGTAAAAATGCATACGGGAACATACTAATGTTGTTGACATTCGTAAGTGCAAATTCGAATAAAAAATTTGATTAATTCTAATCGAATTTGGTTAAATACAAATTTTAAATATTCAAATCCCGAAAATTGCATTCGTGACACCCCTACTCATGGCTTGGCTTCACGAACAAAGATTTAGGAAGGGCTCAACCCGTGCTTAAGTATGTGTGGGTAGCCCTCGGGCCTGCACAGTGGTTTTTTAAGGTGAGGTACAGTGTGTGCAAAACTGACCCCATCCTTTACACCTAAGGTTCATCTGCCAGGGTCAAGCAAGCTTGGATGGTGGCAGTGAAATCCTCAGGTAATAAGTTTGGTTAGAGTTTCCTTCTCTTAGGTGGATGGCCTTACAGGCCTAAACGAGCTCCATATGCCCGGGTTTGAACTTCATGTTGTCCTTCTCATAGAATAGTTACCCAAGGCTAATGAACCCATCCTGCCCATGGCCATGCTTTGTCTGACCCTTCAGTTGAGACCTGTCTGGCATGGGAGACCCTACCAGCGGCGTACACCACCGCCAGTATAGCTCACAAATTCTCAAGGGCATGCAAGCTCCTCCCCCACAACAAGGGGCTGTGCATGCAGGAGTACTCCACACTTAGCATCACCGTGCATAGCCTAAAGGAACAAGGAACTGAATAGTGGCTTTTAGTTTTGAATATTTGCTGTTCTTAAAAACATAACTCTAAAGCAAAAACAAAAACTCAAACTCTACTACCTCCCATGTGAGACAACTAAATGCACATATAATTTAGCAAGGAATATTTAAAGTGGAGAGAGTTTGGGTGGGTTTTTTTTTCAACCTCACAATTAAATGAACTTTTATTTTTGTATTTATTTTTCAAATGGCACGAACTATGATTTGTGTAATGCTGGAGAGAAGTAGGTTTGTAGGGAAAGTGAAACCACTCAAAGAAATGAATGGTTTGGAGACTTGTAAGAATGTGCCATAAATGTGACTACCCTATTCCTTCTGAAGGGTTCTTGCTCACAGTAGCAGATGTAATGGTCATCTGAATTAAATTCATCCATTTTAGTTCACTGATTCCCAAGATATCAATGATTAGCTTTGACATCTCATGTCAGACCAAATCCAGCTTATCTTGGATCTTGCATTCCAGGTTCCTGTGCAATATTGTTCTTCACAGAATTGTAGAACCTAACATATCCACAGCTTAAGTGTCCTTGTGGCTTTAGCTCAGCTCTTCACTCTTCCTGAAGCTATTTGTAGTTGTCCTCTGTTCTACTCTAGTAATGTTTTGGACAGCTTCTGACCCAGGGGAAGGGCCCATCTTCCTGTGTCATATCGTTTTTCTTGTAGTGCTTTCCCATGATATTTTCTTGGCAACGAGAGTGGAGTCATTTGTCATTTCTTTCTTCAGTGGATCACTTTCATCTTGGGTGGCTTTGCACGGCATAGTTCATAGCTTCATTGAGATTCAGAAGCCCCTCTACTAGAAAAAGTCAGTGATCCATGAAAGGAAACAAAAGCACACAGAAATATTTGGGCTTCTGTGATAGCTCGTACAGCACTTCTGGGAGGCTGGAGAGGAAAAGACAGGAAGCCAGTTTGGTCTAGCGGTTAGGGAGCTGGACTCGTATCTGGGAATACTGGGTTCAATACCGCCCTCCCCCATGAAGCTAGCTGGGTGACCTTGGGCTAGTCATGGCTCTCTTCTGAGCTCTCACAGTCCCACCCACCTCACAGGGTGTTCTGTTGTGGGGAGAAGAATAGAAAAGCTTTGTCAGCTGCTTTGAGTCCCCTTAAACGGGTGAGAAAAGTGGGGTAGAAAAGCCAACCCTCCTCCTCCTCCTTTTTTCCTTTGATGTCCACAAACTGCACTTTGATTGTAATGATTGATCCAAGGAAGCATCCCACTTAGGTTCTTAGCCCTCCTCCATCCATCATTCTTGTGTTTCACACCTGGAGAGCTTTGCTAATTCACACAAGGCTTCATATATACCAAGACCTGCCTTAACAGCTACCAGTCTAGATGGCTTTAAGGTAGGGTTAGACAAATTTATGGATGACAGATGTATCAATGGCTACTAGAATGGATGCCTAAGTACATCTTTCAGGCTGGGGGGACAAGCAAGATACTTCTAAGGCCATTTTCTGGGATTCGAGAGCAGGAGGTTTGCCCTTTTCTCTGCTTGAGATGCCCATGGACAATTGGTGGGCCACTGTGTCCAACAGGATTCAAGCAGAAGTGAAAAAAAAAAAGAAATAGAAACAGAAACAGAAATAGAAATAGAAATAGAAACAGAAGAGCAGTCACGGCAGCCTCTGCTTTGTGCAGATGCTACCATGGTCTTCCTAATCCTTACATATGACTATAAAGAAGTTTAATTACGTGTATACAAAATATTTTGTCCATTACACTTACACCCAATCCAGAATTATGCTTATTATTGGTGCATAAAGATCAGGATATTCCTGTTCATAAATGTTATGTGTGTACTCAACAACTGAGAGCGGGATTGGCTATTATAGCATTGGGATTGAAGGATGAAACTAAATGGACGCTGGAACAATGGTATTGTTATATTGTCGACTGTTATGCTTTTGATTAGGGATGTGCACAAATGAAATTTTTGGGATTCAATTCGATTTGAATTGAACATCCAAAAATCCAATTTGATTTGAATCTTTAAAATTTGAATTTAACTGAATTCAGTTTGAATTAAGCAAATTCGAAACTATTTGTCTGAATTTTCAATTCACATTTGGACTTACGAATGTCGACAACATTTGTATGTGCCCATAGGCATCCCATATGCCGTACACATCCATATGCACTCCATAGTTATCCCGTATGCATCCTATGCGTACGGATGCCAGAAAGATGCGTATGTGCAAGTACGCATCACACACTGAACCCATACACATGCGAATGTCTGGAAAATTCAAACAAATAGATCCAAAATTCAAAATTCGTTTGAATTTTTAAATTCGAATTTATGGATATTCAATCCAAATTCGAATGTTGAAATTTGGCGAATTTGATTGAATTTTGAATACCTTTGCATATCCGTGGACACCCCTAATTTTGATATTTCTAGACATTATAGGATGAAACTGATGAGATTATAGCAGAAGGTGGATCTGTGGGACGACTGGGAGGGCCATGACGACACGTGCAGTTCAGGAGACCTCCCCAAGTTTGTTGAGATTTGTATGACCGATGGATTACTGATGGCTGTATATATTTTCATTCTGCTAAGTGTCAGCCAGTGATGGTCAGGAATTGTTTCTTTATTTTGTTTATCTTGATATGACTGTGTATTTTCTTCCTTTTGATTGTAATAAAACTATAAAGAAAGAACTAAACAGAGAGGCAGCTTTGACATTCTAGCCAAATAAGCTAAACAGTGGAAGAAAATAGGGTAACCCAGTTTCGCAAATCCTCTAAGAGTTACCACAAAGTCAACAAGCTATTTCCATCTTTAATCAGTCCAAGAACTGATTATGGATTGAGGTAAGATATGTCATCCGTGTATTGTTCTACTACCAAACCCCTTTTCTCTGGTCTCTGCCACCACCACAAATATTAGAAGAGGAGCACCAGTCTAGCGGTAGCTTCTTCTGGCATGAGCTTCATGTCGCTTTCAGGCTGTATCTCGTGGATTTCTATTGAAAGCTCTACCACCAACAGGTACAGATTAGAATTCTAATTCACACATTAGGAAAGGAATTCCATGCAATTTACAGCATACCAGATATTTAGAAACACAGTATTTAATCAAGATTTAAATATTTTCAATTAGATATGTTTCGATCTTTCCATCTTACCTGTGCTACTTCTTCAAAATCATCATGCCTTTTCTGAAGAGCTCGTGCCCTATGAAGAGACTTTCCCACACCAGTATGTTTGCTAAGAAAAGCTTCCCCGTGGTTTTCAATCCAATCCAGCACCTGGATAGAAAAAAATAATATTCAATTATCTTTCATGGTTGCTGAACAGCAATGGTCAGATTATCTGTGGGAATAACTCAAAACAGCACCATTCCTCGGAAAGTGAATTCAAGAGCTTTGAAGATTTTAACTGTTTTAACACTCAATACAGTTCACAGCCAAGTTCAATAAAATCCAAAGTAAAACACTTCTTTTTTAAACTTTTAATCAGTAAACTGATGTGATTGAACATCCATTATCTGTTCATTTTTGTGCACTTCTTGCTGATTTCTCAATGTTTTGCAAAAGAAATTAAATCACTCCTGCATGCTAAACGGACGCCATCCTTGCCCTTTCCTAGGAAAGATGGTTGTACCTTATCTGGTTCCTACCTAAGCTCTTTTGTAAACAGAATCCATCTTATATATTCATTTCTCCCCCCTTCCTAGGAAAACCTTCCCTAAGATAAAATATCTAGAATAAATAATTACCTTAAAGCAGTGTTTCCCAAAGTGTGGTACGCGTACCCCCAGGGGTACGGGAAGAGTTTGGTTGGGGTACGCATGTATGTACCCAAAAAATAAAAAACAAATATATTTTGATTTTTATTAAAGCATATGTTTTTTATGAGGGGTACTCAGAGTTACAAAAATTATAGAAGGGGTACACATATGACAAAAGTTTGGGAAACACTGCCTTAAAGGAAAGACCTTATATTAAAGGAACTCCCAAGTTCCTTTAATATGCAGCCCTCACACTAGGGCTAAACTTGGGCTAAAAATGCTTGCCATTTTAGAATGTTAACAAAAATCTCTAAGTCCCCTTTGAACAAGAGGGGCACAGCTAACTGAAGCCATGGTCACACCTTCTTCAGTCCATCGTCAGGTCTGACTGCTTACACCTTTTTATTTCCATTTTAGGCAGCTTCCAGATTAGCGGATTAAATCTGCAGATATTAAAAAATAAGCAGCTTACCTACTGTGAGGAAACGACTCCTTGTCCCCACTCCCAATGGAGGTCTGGTGAGGCACGCATCTCAGGGGAAGGGGCAGCCAATTAGAGCTGTCCTCTGTTCTCACCGTCCTGTCCTGATTGGCGGGAATATTCAAATTTACCTTATACTGCAGCATGAATGTTGTTCATTCTGCAGTAGTAAACTCGAAGTAGCAGCAGCATAATGTGCCACTGCTACGTAGGATTGGGCGTCAGCTGCGCATTCAGCGTGCAGCTTTCTTAAATCTAGATGCATCCTTACTTGTGGACTTTCCATTCAGGAAAGTCTGAATGGAGGGTGGCAAGTCCACAAACAAAATGGATACAAATGAAAAGGTGTGAGCAGTCAGACCTGAAGATGGACTGAAGAAGGTTTAAAGGGAAGGTGTGACCATGCCCCAAATTCTTCTGGCTTCACTCCAGAACAGTAAGAGGACATATTGTGGGGTGGGGTGGAAAGATAAGTGATCAGAGTTTTACCTTGCCATATCAAATGGTATATAGGTGAATGCAATTTCTAAGTAATTATTCCAATGTAAATCATGTGCAGTTGAGAGTTTTTAGCCATCTCATTCCCTTCCACACTCAGACAAAAGTTATAATGAACTCTCCTGCCTGTACCAGTGCCTACAATGTAAGTAACTTGGCATGCCAGCCTTTATCACTGACTCTGCTATGTACTCCAGTATTCAGGCAGGTTAAACCTAAATTTCATCGTAAGAATTATTTCTGGCTACATTTTCTAAACTCATTCAGCTGCTGATAATATACAAGCTCTCTGAAGCTTCTCTGCCAGTAAGTCTTACTCCAGAAGTCTAGTTGGGTGGTTTCTATTTAGTTAATGCTAAGGAGAGGAGCAGAGTTGCCAAAACTATAATGTTTAGCTTTGTTATGAATGGAGGAACACTTTTTCTCCAAGACTATTTCTAATTCTGAATTTATGTGTCTGCCGGCATGGCACCAGGAATGCTGAAATAGCCAAACAATGCCACAATGCTGTTGGCTGCGATTCCTCGAAATGACATTTTAAGGCGCCTCCTGAATGAAAAAACATAGGATTAGACTCTCGATCTCAGTCTCTGTATCATCAGAGGATTTGGGTGGCACTCAATTGCTGCATCTGGATGACCGCAGCTCCATTGAGTATGCAGCCTGGCATAATTGCTTTTAACAGTTCTTTAAGCCTGTTTGGACTAGTGGTTGAGGAGCCAGACTCTTAGCTGGGAATGACGGGGCTGTTTCTGCCCTCCTCCATGAAGCTAGCTGGGTGACCTTGGGCTAGTCACAGCTCTCTTCTGAGCTCTCACAGCCTTACCTACCTCACAAGATGTTCTGCTGTGGGAAAAAGAATAGAAGCTTTGTCAGCTGCTTTGAGCCCCCTTCAACGGGTGAGGAAAGCAGGGGAGAAAAGTGACCTCTTCTTCTTTAAGAGTGTGGACTTACCAGCCTACGGGACTATTTCCCATGTGCTAGAGAACAGTCCCAGCTGGAACACCACTGCAGCCCAGGAATGAAAGTTACCCAGCTGAGATGTTTGCATAGCCTGGAGTGGCAGTGTGTGTGAAAACCACATGCGTTCTGCTGTTATGCATGGAGATCTCTTGCCAAGATCACCAGCCCTGAAGTGACAGAACCTGGTCTCATGGGACTCCTGCCATAAATGAGATACTTGAAATGCAATTTCAACAAAAATTGCAGTATTCTTTTGGAACAAATGGAATAATAATGCTTAGAATTTTGAATCACACACATTTGAAAAGCAAACTTGTTTTTGGGGTGAAAACTGCCGCCACAATTTTCCTCTTAGGAGGAACTACATCTGAGACAGAAAACTCAAAAAATATTTTCCCCAAAGAATATAAGTGTTCGTCTCTTTTCCCTGTGATAGTTCTTTGTACTAGTTTTATGTACGTGAGCTTTAATAACAAGGATAGTGAAAGAGTTTACTAGCCAGCTCTGCTGTTACTGAAACTATTCATAGCTTCCTTTGATCTTTTCCCTTCACAATCTTCAATTCAAGTTGAATCGAATGCCAAAATATTCTATTCAGTTTGAATATTTAAAATCCGAATGCAACAAAACCTGATTTGAATCCGTTACATTCGAATCTATTCGTTCAAATGTTGGATACAATTGTCAACAACATTCGCATGAGTTATACATATCTGTACGCATTTCATATGCATCCTGTTTTATCCCGTATGAATTCTGTTTTTGTTCCGTATTAGAAGCGCAAATGCGCACAGATACGTACGATTCCAATGATTTGAATAATTCAAACGAATGTTTTGGAACATTCGGATTCATTTGAATGTTTAAATTCAAATGTGAAGACATTCAATTCAAATTTAAATGTCCACATTCAAACAAATTCGATCGGATTTCGATTGTTTAGAATATTCATGCAAGTCCCTAGACTGTGGGGGAAGCAATTTATGTTCTTAACCCTTGAAGGGTTCCATGATGCTTCAAGGCTGTGGCAAAACAATGTGGGCTGATCCGATGGTCCTAAGCCTGGCCATGCCTTTCTGTGGATGGAATCAGTGGGCTGGGCTATTCTGGATCGACTGATCCTGACCCACTGCCGGTTTAAGGGCAGAAAAGTCCTTAGAATGAACATGGACAATGTTTAATGTTAAAAAACAAATATGCCCTTAATCGACTGGGGTTTCCTTTCTTCCAGATGTTTTTAAACAGCACATAAAATGTAAGACCTTTGAAAGTCTGATATTTATTGATATGCCTTGCCATTCTGCAGTTTGAAAATCATAAACTCACTTCTCGTTCACCAATTCAAAAAAATCTTTCAATTCAGTCAATACTTGGGGCCACGCAAAAGAATTAAGCCTAAGAACACATTTTTCATTGAAGATCCTAGAAGTATCTTCATTCACTATAAACATTTGTAGCAACGGCAACACACAACTGATGTCTTCTAACTGCAACCAGCAGAGGGTGCTTCCAAGACACAGGTTGTTGATGATACACAGCTGAACCAAACCTACACAGTTTCAGTTTCAATTTTACATAATAAATATATGTTTGTTTGTTTGTTGGGTAAATTCTTATATTGGTACCTTGGTCCTAGATCTTGGTTACTTTTCAGTCTCCAAAACAGTTTTAAAACTATGTGCAGACCACTTTGACAGAAAGTGCTAAATGAAAAACTTGGGGGAAGGTTTTGCCAAAGTCTGTAAAAGTTAGGAAAGTAATACACTGAAACAAGTAGGGATGTATACAAATGTTCTAAACATTCAAAATTCGATTGAATTTAATTGAATGTGGACATTCAAACTCGAATAGAATGTCCTTACATTCAAATTTTAACATTCAAACAATTTTTCAATGTTCTGAAACATTCTTTCGAATGATTCAAAACATCAGAATGAACAGATACGTACAGATGAATGTAAAGACACGAATGTACACATGTGATCTATATGCATCTCATATGTATCTGTAGGCTTTTGCGTACGAAATGCATACAGATACGTATAACACATAGGAATGTTGTCAATATTCATATCTTCAAATAAGAATGTTGTAGATATTCGTATCTTCAGATTTGAATCTAACATTTGAATGAATAGATTTGAATGTATTTAATTTGAATCGGATTTTGTTGCATTTGGATTCTAAATATTCAAATCAAATTAAATGTTTTGACATTCAATTTGAATTGGATTTGAATGCAACAACAACAACAACAAAAAACCATTTGTATACATCCCTAGAAACCAGTTCTTTGTTTTTAAAGTGCATTGATCAGCTGACAACAAAAACTGGTGAGAAAATATACTTATGATGAGAGAAAAGCAAACTTTTCTGCATACATTGCATAAAAAGGAATTTATAATGCGGAAAAAGAGGTGGAGAAGTTGTAAATTCAGCAGTCAAAGGCTGAAGGTAGCAATAACAGCATTAACCTTTGACAATGTGGCTCTGTGCGCATTTACCACTTCTGGTGTTTTTCCACTGGCAGAAAGTACCCATTTTAGCACCCATTAAGGACCCATTTGGCTGAGAGCTGGGTGACCCAATTTCCACCACAGACCCCATTAGGGACACATCTGTTTCCATCACAGCTAGGGAAATCTGGATCATATAGTCCGGATTTCCTGTAGACCCCATTAAAGGGGTCTACAATGGGGTCTTCAGCCATAAAATCCGGAATACAGGGAGCCTGTTTCCATTGCAATTGGGCAATGGGGTCTGGAGGAGGCTTGGGGGAGGGGGCACCCATGGGGGGGCAAAACCCCAAAACCCCAAAATCAAAACTCCAAAGTCCCTCCGAAGTCATTCTGAAGTTGCCTTTGGGGATTAGCAAAGGCTCTGAAGGGGTTTTTCTGCAGAGCCTGTGCTAATTTCAAAGGCAACTTCGGAATGACTTCAGAATGACTTCAGAGGGACTTTGGAGCCTTTGCTAATCTCCAGAGGCAACTTCGGAGATTGCACCTCCTGTCCCCAAAACACCTGGGATGACAGGCAGACCCCTTGTGGGTAGCTCCAGATTTGCAAATGGGTGCGCCGGTGTTTCCACAGCAGGCAGGCTAGCACCCACTGCTGTTGGGTGCTAGACCACTCATGGAAACACATTGGGTACTTCCCTTAATCTGGATCTACTAGATCCAGATTAAGGGAAGTACCCATTTGTTAGATCCGGATCTTCTTAGATCCGGATCTAAAGGAGCACAGTGGAAAAACACCCCTAGTGTGGTCTGGTGATCAGCCTGACTTGGGAACAGGGGTAGTTCAGCATTCATCATCCTTACTGGATCCTTGTTAACCTGTTATGTAATTATTTTCTATCCAAATAGAATATAACATTAAAATAAAACAGAAGCTCTAGGATCCCCTGTCCATGATGATGAAGAAGAAGAAGAAGAAGGAGGAGGAGGAGGAGGAGGAGTTGGCTTTTCTTCTCTGCTTTTCTCACCCATTTAAGGGGACTCAAAGCGGCTGACAAAGCTTCTATTCTTCTCCCCACAACAGAACATCCTGTGAGGTGGGTGGGGCTGTGGGAGCTCAGAAGAGAGCTGTGACCCATAACCTCCTCAGATAATCTGCTGAATAACGTTTCTTTATTAACTCTCTCGATATCATTCATCCAATCCCCTTTTTTGGTGCTATCTTTGCTCTTACTCCTGGTAATCCTGTACACTGCTTTTTTAGCAGTCAATAGCTGAATTACTCTGGAGAGTGGTATCCCACTTTAGAGTGGCAGTGGCACCATGCAGACATGCCTGTTCAGTGACCAGACTAGAGTTCATTAAGTGTGAACAGGCTCTATATGCCTCAGCCTCTTCACTGTACAGCAGGGGGGATTCTCCAGGATAAATGCTATGACAAGTCAGGAGTTGAGAACCCTATCTTCTACCACTGACACTTGGGTGTTCTGGAATACCCATGCCTTGTTCTGGAATATCTAAATATAGCAGAATAAGTAATTGACCTTTGAATACAGCTTAAATTTATTCAGTTCCATAGATTTAATTACAAGAACAAGAAGCCCATAGCATGTCATAGGAATGCTAATAATCCACAGTCCATTATAGTTTGAGAAAACAACTGAGTGGTTTCACTGAATATTCACAGTCTTTTGAAATCCGATTAAATGTGCTGAATTTTGACATTCGAACTCGAATAGAATGTCCCAAAATTTGAATGTCAACATTCGAATTGAATTTTGGATCTATCTGTTCTAATTATCCAGACATTTGTACGTGTACGGGTTCAAACACGACGTGTATTGGAAGATCCGCATCTTTCCCGCACCCGTACACATGTGTATGGATCCGCACAGAACAAAAACAGGTTGCCTACGGGATGCATTTGGATGTGTACAGGTGTGGGAAGATGCGTACGGGAACATATGAAGTGCAGATTCGAATAAAACATTTGAACGAATAGGTTCTAATTTGGTAAATACGAATCAAATCTTGTTAAATTCAAATTGAAAAAATTTGAATCGAATTGGATTTTTGGGTATTCAATTCAAATAGAACATCAAAAAAACATTTGTGTACATCTCTAGTACAATGTGAAGTATCTGGACCATTTTTTTATTATTATTATTTTTAAAAAACCTTACCTTTTCCTTGTTTACTTCTTAATCCAATTAACTTTCATCCATTATGCTATTAAGATAGTTCAACATACGGTATGCAGGAAAAGCAAAATATGTTTCCCTAGACACTTTCAATCCTTACGTCACTTAACAATTTAGACATTTATATCTTAAGAAACTGGAGTGGGAGGCAGAGGCCTGAAATCAAGTTTTGTGTGTGCGTTTTAACATGCTGAACTTTCTTTCTTGTGCAGCAAATTTTCCAAGCTGCATGGGGATGGAATAACTGAATCTGCCATGTCACTGAAGTGAAAGGCAAAAATATGTCCCATGTCCTCTGCAAGAGCACAACGTTCTTCAGAAAGCTGTTTCTGTTTGCTTTACACATCTTAGGATAACATTCTGCAGTGGGATAGTTGCAGGAACCACACAAAGACCAGAGAACAAATTTGTCACATTCTATTTACACCTCTCTGTGCTGACATGCTTTGTTCCCTGTTGTTCTGAGCCTGCTAGCAAGTTCAGAGCTATTTTCCACCCACTGGCCAAGATGTTAAGGCCAAATGCTCAGATATAATGCCATTCACATTCCTTCTGACAAATAGTGGATACGAGCGAATCACGATCCAGGTGAAAGGACAGTGGCATAGGGCGCACCCAGACTTGTTAACAGTGCGCAGTCACTGTGGGGGTATCACACATGATGATCAATGGATTGTTATGGCGACGCATCATCCCACAGCGACTGCGCATTTACGCTAATGCCGATTTAACAGCCCCCGCAATGCAGTATTAAGAAAGTTCGAATCTTCATGCCAGTCCGGACAGAACGGCGAGAAGAGAAGCGCCAATGAGAACAGGAACAGCAGCTCAGCTCCGATTGGCTGCCTCATCCCATGTGACTGCGCGAGTTGGCTCAAGCTCTTGCAGCTTCTGATGAGGAAGCTATGGAAGGCCACTCTAGTCCGGACACCCGGACACTGTTTTGCATCAGGTAAGCCTCAATTTCCCCCTTAAGTACAGATTTATTCCACTGGTCTGGAAGGGGCCATAGAAACACTGAAGAGACCAAGGATGTTGAGACATAACAAAAGGAGCAGTCAGAAGGACCTCAGAGATGTTTGTGTGTGTGTGTCTGATTACAGTCTAAGCTGTTATGACCCTTAGCTGTTGATCAGAAATACAGCTGACAAGTCGCAGTGCAATTTAGTTATCTCTTTTCTCTCTTTTTATCATCTCTCTCTCTATCCATATCTATTTTTTTCTATCTATCTATTCATCTATCTGTGATCATCATCATCATCATTGCATTTTTATCCTGTCTCAGGGTGGGTAACAGCATTAAAACCAAACATTAGAATGAACATATTAAAATAATAACAGTACCTGAAAATGAGGAGAAAAAGCTACAAAGGCATAGCTTCTTAGAGTTCACAATCCCCAGTGCAACTTTTTTTTTTTTTTTTTTTACAAATTTAACTGCTTAGACCAGTGGTTCTCAACCTGGGGATCGGGACCCCTTCGAGGGTCGAATTACCCTTTCAGGGGGGTCGTGACAAGCCTCCTGCTGCCCTTCCCTCCCACCTCCCAGCTGCTCCGCCCTCGTTGTTGGGGGTCCCCACAACATGAGGAACTCCATTAAGGGGTCGCGGCGTTGGGAAGGTTGAGAACTCCTGGGTTAGACCTCTTCACTCTGGCCTTTAGTTTTCTTCTTCTGGATGTTGTGGTGAGGTTTGCTTTTGTTGGCTGTTCTTGTTTTATTTCAGATTTGGTTTTTATTGCTTTAAAACTGAGGAAGTGCTATTTTTAAATGCAGCAGATAAGCAAGTTTCGCTTATCAAGGATAATGGCATCCAACAACATCACATCTCTAGTCTAAACCAAACCACTTTTGTCAGTTGTCAGAGTGTTTGGCATCGTCCACCCTTGACGAATTTCAAGCTTTCCTCAGCTTAAATGAAAGGGGCTTAAAAGTGTTTAACATTTGGTGGGTCGTATCATTTTCAGATTTGGAGACCAGGTTTAAGCCATTCTGAATTCTTCAGTTTTATTTTCCAGAGAAAAATCCTGAACACCACTGCTAGAGCCTTAAAAAAAATGAATCTGAGCATTTAAAAAGCAACCTTAAAAACAAAGGCAAAGATTATCAACTAGGGATGCGCATGAATATTCAAAACATTCAAAAGTTGACTGAATTCAAATGAATTCAGACATTCAAATTTAAATCGAATGTCTATTTGTTCAAATTTAAACATTAGAACAAATTTTGAATTTTTCTAATCATACAAATTATTTGGACATTTGTACGCGTATGGATAGGTATGCATTACATACGCATCCGTACACGTCTCATTCGTATCCGTACACATTTGTACGGATACATATGGGATGAAAACGGGATGTGTACAGGTGCATACGAGTGCTTATAGACACATTCGAATGCTGTCAACATTCATATCTTCAAATACAAATTGAAAATTCGTACAAAGAGATTCAAATGTATTCAAATTGAATCAAATGTGAATACACTCAAATTTTAAACATTCAAATCAATTTGAATTTTCAGATATTTGATTTGAATCAAATCAAATGCTGAAAATTGCATTTGTGCAGAACCGTATTATCTACCACTCTCAGTACATGGATACTGAAAAATAGCAATCAGAACTGCCTAATCTGGGACAGAGAAGAGAATCACAGTCTCTAATTTCAACTGAAAGTTCAAATTAAATGATGCAGTTAAAGAATAAACCTTAGAGAGTGGTCCTAGGAAACATCATTCATGCAAATGAAATTACTTCAAAATAGGGTTTTGTGCCAGAATGCTGTGATACATTTATACACCATTGTTGAAATTTAAAATAAATTTATTGGGCTCCGTGATGAGCATTTAAAGTGTGGAAATCAGCATGCATAGCAGAGTTAGATGACTGGATGGTAAAAATGACAGGACCTAAGAAGAAATGGACATGCACTAATTTACTAAGAGACAAGACACTGACAGTTTTTAAAAAGAACTGGAAACCCTTTATCGACTATCTGCAGAAAGTGAGGAAAGGACTACTCATTACAGATTTTGAAGACCAGAAGGGAATCAGACATGGAGAACGGCAGGAATACAATGATATAGAAGGCAGAGCATCAAGAAACCAGAGGTACTCTGCAAAAGAGACTGGAAGTTAGGAAATGTACTAGATAAGGCTGTTCTATATATGAGGTTTTTAAGACTTTTCAAGATTGTATGTTGCATCTTTACTAAAAATAATAATTATATTAAAAAGAGTATTTAAAATATATTAACCACTCAGCCCGACTGCCACCACGCACTTCTAAAACTGAGGTTGATGTCAGACTTTAAATTTAATGAACACAAAAGGAAAACAATGGCACCTTAGGCCTATTCGCACTTGGCTGTATTTTGGAATATATCTCAGGACAGGGTGTTCTTGTCCACATGCTAATGTAGACTCTGGCAGGCCTCATCTGGGGCATTCTATAGTCTGGACTAGCATGTGGACAGCAGGCACCTATTCCAAGATATATTCCAGAATAAAGCCAAGTGCGAATAGACCCCTTGTCTGGATCTCACAGTCACTTCTTGCCATCTCTGGCAGACAGCAGAGCAACATTATGGGGGAAACACCAACACTTGCCTGTCTGAAAGTTTGCTCCTGCGACGGTGTGGCACATTCTGACAGTGTGAAATACCCAGAAGTATGCAATCACCACTCTTTCATGCATGCGCTGTGGACATTTTGGCCAGGGTCTGCCCCACATCGCTTGGTGGCCATTGCCAAGATGGCAGACTCTGGAAGCAAACGTCCAAACTCCGGCTGGGAGTTGTTTTTCTAACAATAATGATATTTTTGGATCGCACCCAATGTCCCAAGGCTATTCTGGGATTGCCATGGACACGTGTAGCAATCCTACATAGTCCTGGGATAATCCTGTGTTTTACACCCTGTCTGGATGCAGCCAAAGTGGATTCTACAGCTTAGTAAGAAAGTTCTTCATAAACACAGTTTGGCAATAAGTACATGTTACTGAGCAGCTTTAGTTATATGTTAACAGGATTTTACCTGAACTGACCCTGTGTAATTGGGGCAATTTTCATCACACATATAAAATGAATCACAAGAGCATGTGGATCTATCATGATCGGTCTTACAACATCTGTTTGTACATAAACGTATCAAAGTATAAAAGAGAAGTCACTTCAGCAATTGTGACAATTATATTTTCACAAAGACGTGAATTTCTTAAGCAGCTTGAGAACTGAATCAATACAGTAATCAAAACACAAACATCTGTTTCTGCATTCTGGCAAAATGCATTCTGGCAGCTCTACCACTTGGATTAAGAGGAGGTTTGTATGAGGATAACTTTCGCCCTTTTTGTTTAAGACGGGGAAGGAAGCAACACAATTTCCACTTATCTTCCTCCGTATAATTTATTGGGCCAGGTACGTTATGTCAGAACCATCCAAACAAATGCAATGTGATTGGGTTTGGGTAATTTTGAATTTGTGGCCTGTTCATTTCAACAACTTGTTACTCTGTTTCTCATAAGAACATAATAAGAGCCTTGCTGGATCGGACCACAGCCCATCTAGTCCAGCATCCTGTCTCACACAGTGGCCCACCAACTGCCCATGGGCATCTCAAGCAAAGACAAGGGCAAACCTTCTCCTGCTCTCGAATCCCAGCAAATGGCCTTAGAGGCATCCTGCCTGTGCCCCCAACCTGAAAGATGTAGTTAGGCATCCATTCTAGTAGCCACTGATACACATGTTACCCATGAATTTGTCTAACAAGCCTTAAAGGCCAACAAACTTGAGAAAAACCACCGTATGTTTATTAGAGATTAAATCTGAGAAATCAACAGAGATCAGAAACATAGGCTGTGTTCACACCTAGGTTTTAATTCAGCTTCAGCCCAATAAGAGCCCATCTAGTCCAGCATCCTGTCTCAGACAGCGGCCCACCAGTTGCCGATGGGCATCTCAAGTAGAAGACAAGGGCAAAACCTTCACCTGCTCTTAGTTCCCTGCAAGTGGCCTTTAGAGGCACGTTGCCTGTCTGGAGAAAGATAAACCACAATTTCTAATTCATTTTCTACACTCTACTTATGATCACATAATACTGAAACAGTCCAGATAGTATCATAGAGATATTACAATTTTATTTTACCCTTGTTGCCTTCTGTCTACTAAATGTCCATCACAGCACAGACATTGGTTCTGACAGCTAATTATCTGCTCGCGACGATGAACTCGGAAATAATTTTAATAGCGTTCTAATAATAGTTGAGCAATCAATGGTGACACCCCTCATGACAGAGGCAATGGAAGTTATTTTACATTTTAGAATATGAGCCTATTCAGTATCAAGGGACAGAAAAGAATGTTTTATGAAGCTTTCCACATTTGCCTGTCTCCAGTCTAACGTGGCCTAACCATCTAAGGCTTGCCTGAGAAGTGGCTTTACCTGCTGAACATCCTGCTGGAAAACACACAGTTGCAGCCTCTGGTGTAGCCGAACTTTCCTGTGCTGCCAGATGCTCTCTAGACGGCGCTGGTGATGTAGAACTTCATGGACCACGTCCAACACCTGGTGAACGGCCTTGGAATAATTAGCTGTGGCAGTGAGGGATTCTGAGTTCCCGGGACTCAAGGGTCGCTGCAGGACGTCCAGCAATGCCTTCCCGTCCTGGCTTACCTATGAGGCGCGAGGAAAAATGTCAAGCACAGATCCGAACCTCTCAATGGGAATCACTTCCCCCCTACTATTGTCAGTTCTGGCTGGAACTGTAAACACTGACAGAAAATGTATATTCTGTTTACACCATTTAGACACATGTTTTATCTAAGATAACTGGATGCATGTGCTTTCCACCTTTGACATTTTATTGGAGCATGCCTGTATGAAAGACATCGTTAAGCTGTAATGTTTATAAAGATTGTTTATTTGGCCCGGTGGGATTGCCTTTAATTTAAATCAGTGCAGCAGAGCTGTAGAAGACCTGAAACTGTAGTTGAAAACATTTGGTCTTCAAGCCTTCTACAAAAATATAGGGATCTCTGTGTTGTACAAGTTTTTTTGTCTTTAGTTTCTGGTTTTAAAGTGAAGTTTGTCTCAGAAAGGATTCTGAAATAAAGCTTTCCAGTCTCTGGATTTATTTGTCTGAATGACTGTCCAGCTATTATCTGGGATTGACAAGTGATCTGACTCCAGTCCAGATCCGCTACACTACCTGACAGAAATTGCATCCCAATGAAGAAGAATTATAGAAAACTCATTAGCTTAGCTGCTTGGATAGTCGCACAAGCGTGACCATGAAAAGCCAAATAAATTGGTACTATAGATTATTTCTATTAATATTTAATTGGTATTTCACATTTTCTTCCAGCTACTGCATCTTTATTCATTTCTAGTGGTCTAGTGGTTAGAGAGCTGGACTTTTATCTGGGAGTACTGGGTTCAATTCTGCCCTCCCCCACGAGTGCCCTTGGGCTAGTCACAGCTCTCTTCTGAGCTCTCACAGCCCACCTACCTCACAGGGTGTTCTGTTGTAGGGAGAAGAGTAGAAAAGCTTTGTCAGCCACTTTGAGTCCCCTTAAATGGGTGAGAAAAGTGGGGTGGAAAAGCCAACTCTTCTTCTCCTACTACTGTGCAATCTGCAAACAAGAACTGAAGTCTCTCCCGGAACCACTCACCTCTGTATAGGCCTGGGTGACCTGTTCATAAAGGGACTGATGATGATGGATTGCCAGTTCCAGGTCTTGCATTTCTGATGGGAGGCCTCCTTCACTGCACATTTTGCACCAGGCATCGACTCCAGAGAGGAACTAAAAAAGGAGACCCCAAAAAGCCATTACTGGAATGTAGCAAACTCACAAGGAACATCAGTTAGCTGCGTAGTCTCCCAAAGTGTTTTTGGCACCCCAGGGGAAGGACAATTTCCACTTCTAGTGGGCAGAATTGATACACTGATGTGGCTTTCTAAGCATTAATTCACATCTCTTGGATTATTCTCTGCAGACTTAGGTTCACCTCATTACTCTTGCTAATTTTCCCATTTCTCTCTGTCTTTTAAATTTCCTCTTGTTCATTCTGCTCTGCTTAAGGAGCTTTGAAACTGATTAAGAAAAAGAACAGCTAATTTACAACATATACACTAGGGAGGTGTACGAATATTCTAATGCATTCAAAATTTGATCAAAGTGACTGAATTTCGACATTCGAATAGAATGTCCTTAAATTCAAATTTAAAGATTTGATTAGAATTTTGAATCTATTCATTCAAATTATTTGGACATTCATATGTGTACAGGTTCGCACACAATACATATTTGAAGATTCACATCTTTTCTACATCCATCCTTTGTATTGATCCATACAGGATGAAAACGGGTTGCATACGGGATAACTATGGGATGCATATGGACATGTACGGATGTATACGGATGTGTACAGACCCGGGGAAGATGTGTGTGGGCATCTACAAATGTTGTCAACATTCGTAAGTGCAAATTTGAATAAGAAATTCAAATGAATAGATTCGAATTTGCTTAATTCCAATCAAATTTGGTTAAATTCAAACTTTAAACATTCAAACTGAATCCCAAAAATTGCATTCGTGCACACCCGTAATATACACCACTTCGTTGGGGCCATCTCACATTTTGGGTGTTTTTCCACTGTCACTAGAAGTACCCATTAAGTACCCATTAATGGGTACTTAATGGGTGCTTCTAGTGACAGTGGAAAAACACCCTATGTCCATCTTAGAAGTGCATGGTCAATTCCCTGCTGAATCATGTTGTCTGATGTCTGGAACTCTGTGCTTTGTTCTGTGTCTGGTTCACTATATAGAATTGCCACCATGCTCCTTAGTTGTAGAGCAATACTTAATCTCCACCTATCACTACTAAAAGGGTAATTCCACTCTGGCCAGTATACTGGACAGGAGTCCCCAAACTTTTTTGCACCAGGGACTGGCTTCCTTTTCCATGGTGTGGCAGGGGCGAGAAGCATGGTAGGGGGTGGGGCAGGGGGTGCCAGGTGGGGCACGGGGTGCAGCGGGGAAGATACACCATCACTCAGAGTACAAATTCAGCCCTCCATCCCTAAGTTTAATCATGGCAGAATAATATAGTTATACCATTCCACCCAGCTTAGTATCAACAGGGTAGGGAAGTGCACAAATGCATTTTTCGCATTCCAATTTAAGTTGATTGAAATATTCAAATATTCGATTCAATTAAAAAATCTGAATTTTTGAAAATCCAGTTCAAATCTGGATTATCCGGATCTGCATTTTCAAAATGCCAATTTGAATTGAATGACATGAATGTCAGCAAAATTTGTATCCAATTTTTGAATTTGCACACATTCCCTTTGCATCCCGCCTGCATCCCATTGTCATCCTGTGTTATATGCGCAAATAGACCCGCTATTCGGATGCAATATAACTGGCTCCTTCAGTTAAATTATTCAAAATTCCATATTGGATTTCCAAAAATTCAAAATTCATTGGAATTCGAATGTGGATATTTGTCGAATTTGAATCGGATTTTTGAATTTTTGAATATCCATGCACATCCCTAATTCACAGGCATTTGGAATCTGTTTGAAATGGTCTGATTACAACATTCAAACTCAAATAGAATGTCCCAAAATTTGAATGTAAACATTCAAATTTGAATTTAATTCCTGGCCATTGGAGGCCTCATGTCCAGCTCTGAGCCTCAGGCAAACTTTCAAGCAGTGTAGGACGGTGCAGGGCCTGTCCTGAAATAGGCAGTCCAACTGTGTCTGGACCACTCCAATTGGGAACTCATTCCTATAGGGGCTGTTCCCACTGGAACACTTCCCCTCCATGTGGAAGTACAGAATCTACACAGCATCTTTTTATTTACAGATAATCCTCTACCCACTTTCATTCTGTTTTGTTTTGTTTTGCCTGTGGGGGTAATCAATTAATTCATAATAATTTTGTTTAGGGCATACAGACTTTGTTTTAAGAGTTACTTGAGAGCAATCTGGTTTCTTCTATGACCATAAAGAAGAAGAAGAAAAGCACCATTCAAGTGTTTGAGGAATATTTATGAAGGGCTTCCCCAGAGCTCACTCGGCTTACATCTGGCTCAGATAAAGTGCAGCTGTTACAGTCTGCAAATGGTACGTGTGTGTCTGGAAAAATCAGGCCCTGCAAGATACGTTCAAGGTTTAATATAATGTCAGTCTTAGAAAGAGCTAGGGATGAATATTTCCCACAAAGGGGAATTTGGTTACTAGGCGAGAGGAAAGAGACTGCAGAGGAATTTAAGAAATACTTTGTGCCACGGTACATAAACAGAAGGATGTTAATGAAATCAATATAACTATTATGTTAAGGCTGCGGTGCTAACGAACATGAAACTAGGGAATAGGTACAGCTGACTTCAGTAGCAAACATGTTTCAAAATGCGGTATGAATGCTGGTATAGTCCCATGGTGAACTATCTTCTGAGAATCACTGTTTAGCTTCTGTCTTAATTATCACAGCATACTTACGACTTTGACTTTCTAATTGATAAAAACTTTGAGTCAATAGGACCCATGCCACCGAAAGAAAATAGGCAGGCTACTTATTCCAGTCTGAGCTAATCAAATCTCAACCCCCATTTCTCAGCTATCATATTATCTACTCCACAGCACTTAAATTTCACTGTCTCTGCACCCATACCTCCCTCTCACTAATGTTCCTTTGCTGAGATAATCAGCAAAACCCATTACACATGCCCGAAGCTTGAGAAAGTGTGGTTAATGTTAATCATAGACTATTAGAGCAATCTAATTGTTTCAAATGGTTATGAAGCTGGCTTGTTTCCATAAACTACACAGAGCGGATTTTATTGACTGTGCCTCCAACAATCCCTTTGGACAAGGGATTTGCACAAATGTTCGGAACACTCAAAATTTGATCAAATTCGATTGAATATGGACATTTGAACTCGAATAGAATGTCTAAACATTTGAAATTAGTTTGAGTGTTTAAATTCCAATGTTCTGAAACATTCATTTGAATGATTCAAAACATTTGAACATAAAGATACGTATATACAGATGCGAATGTACACATATGTATCTGTATGGATCTCATACGTATCTGTACACATTTGCATACAAAATGCGTACAGATGCGTATGACACATACAGATGTTGTTGACATCCATATCTTCAGATTCAAATCTAACATTTAGATGAATAGGTTCAAATGTATTTGATTAGAATTGGATTTTGTTGCATTAGGATTCTACATGTTTCAAAACAAATCAAATGTTTTGACATTCAATTTAAATCGAATTTGAATGCAAAACAAAAACATTTGGGCACACCCCTACTTTGGACTAGATTGCTAAACGCCTTGATAAGGATAATGGTTGAATACTTCAGCTTAAAACTAGGGAGATTTTCATTCACCTTTTCCTACTTGGCTCCTGAATAGAATGTTGTATCCTCTGTGTTAAAAGTTCATCCAAAAATAGAACAGAAGGGCAAATCAAAACAACATCAAATGCCAAAAAACATCAAAGTTTTTTTTGAAAGTCAAAAACATGCCAAACTTCTCAAAGGCCGATAAAAAACATTAAATAAATTAAATGCTACAAAAATGAACTGCAAAAGCAAGGAGAGGAGAGATAATTCCCGGCCAATCTGATATGTGTTAGCCAGAAATCAATATCTAGACCCAGAAAGTGGACTTTAAAAGTGCTAGTTCAAAAGTACAAACGCCTTGGTTTAAATAAAAAGACCCCCTAAAATATCAAAGTGAACAATTCAGAAAACATTGAAAAATAGAAATTTCTCGGTTTGCTTTGGTTTGTACAGGTGTCCCTGACTTAGCATCTTAGGAGTCAATAATTAAATGCCTCATAATCATTAGGGGCTAATTATTCCCAGTTCTACCCAATTCAATTTAATAAGGAGAGGACGGTTCTTGAATTACTCTTTGTTACAAAGTGGGCATCCCCATGGTGAGGATACTTTGAGGCGAACGTGAGTCCACCCTGCAAGAGTACCCATGCAAAGCCCTAATTCTGGCTACATGAAGGACAAAATCCTCCAAATCGAAGCAAAAACCCCCACTTGATGGGTGCTTTTCCACTGCACTCCTTTAATCCGGATCTAAGAAGATCCGGATCAAAGTAATGGGTGCTTCCCTTAATTCAGATCTAGTAGGTCCGGATTAAGGGAAGTACCCAATGTGTTTCCATGGGTGGTCTAGCACCCAATAGCAATGGGTGCTAGCCTCCCTACTGTGGAAACACCGGAGCACCCACTTGCAAATCTGGATTGACCAACAAGGGGTCTGCCTGTCACCCCAGGTGTTTTGGAGGACAGGGGGTGCAATCTCCGAAGTCCCTCCAAAGTCCCTCAAAAGTTGCCTTCGGAGGTTAGCAAAGGCTCCGAAGTCCCTCTGAAGTCCCTCCAAAATCCCTCCAAAGTTGCCTTTGGAGGTTAGCAAAGGATCCGAAGACAAACCCCTTGGGAGAGCATGCATATTAATTAGCTCCTTGTGAGCAGGGATGAGTCAGCCTCATAAATATGTACCTCTTTCCATGCCTGAAGGTAACAGGATGAGTCAGTCTCATTAATATGTACCTCTTTCCATGACTGAAGGTAACTGTCCACTTCGTTCTACCTTTGTTCTCTGAGGTTTGTCTCCGGAGCCTTTGCTAATCTCCAAAGTTGCCTTCAGAGGGACTTCGGAACCTCTGCTAAACTCCAAAGGCAACTTCAAAATGGCTTCGAAATGGGTTTTGGGGCTCCCCCGATGGGTGCCCCCTCCACCTAGCCTCCTCTAGACCCCGTTGCTCCCTTTAATCTGGATTTTCTGGCTGAAGAACCCATTGTAGACCCCATGGGGTCTACAGAAAATCCAGATTAAAGGCTGAGATGTACCCATATGATCTGGATTTCCCCAGTGGTGGTGGAAACAAATGTGTCCCAAATGGGTGTCACGTCGCAGGCCAGTCAGACAACAGGCAAATGCTCGTGCAGCTACCCAGTCCCAAAGGTTCCAGGTGTACTCGTGGTCAGTTCCAGTCCAGGGTTGAGGAGTCCAGAGTCAGCAAGGGTCAGGCAGTCCAAGGAATCAGCAGGTCACAAGTCCAGGATTTCAGCTCAGGTAACAAGAGACTGTTCAGACGTTGTCTGCAGCAACTGGAAGCAAGGTGAGCTTGTTCTTATATAGGAGAGTCAGAGCCACGCCCACGGTGCAGCTGGGCTAATCGCTCTGACCTTCTTCTCACCTGCTTCTGCTGCCTAAGCAGGCTATGAGAGAGCCTTTGATTAGGCTCCCTACAGGTGGACTCGTCACCAGAACTGTCTGACTGCTCCTCTGGACCCAGCCTAGGCTTTTCCATGCCTGCAATGCTCTGCTGTGGCTGCTCCTCAGCCTGTGGCTGCATTGCAGGCATTGCAGGCATATCCTCTTCCGAGGAGGCTGAGCAGGGCATGACAATGGGTGCCGTGGTGGAAATGGGGTCATCTGGCTCACACCCAAATGGGTCCTTAATGAGTGCAAAAATGGGTACTTTCTACCAGTGGAAAAACACCCGATAACTGTTCTCGCCCCGAATTATGAGGCAAGCATGGGTTATCCTGGGGGCATGGGGACACTCCCGGGTTACGATCACAGCATTAGCAGGCGGGGTTTCGCTGTTCTCACTGCTAAGGCTGGGATCGCAACTGCCCCCCCCCTTACCTTAGTGCTTAATTGCCCAGGTAAGCCTGACAGCTGCCCTGCAATCAGCTGACCAACTGTCAGGGGGTTATAGCAGCTCTCATGCGACAAGCAGAGCTCAGCTAATAATTAAAAGAGAGAGGAGAGCATGGAGCTAATTAATATGCACCTCTTTCCAAGGGTGGGAGACAACAGGCAGCTAATTTGTTTCCCAACACCTGTGAGCTCCTATGAGCCAGCCTTTAGGCAAGGAGCTAATTAATACGTACATCTTTCCAAGGCTGGAGGTAACAGACAGCTCTGAGCCTTGGAAAGAGGTGCATATTAATTATCTTCGTACTCCCTTCTCTCTTTTAATCATTAGGGAAGCTCTGCTTGTGTGCATGAGAGCTGCTATAACCGCCTGACAGTTGCTCAACTGATTGCAGAGCAGCTGTCAGGCAAGTGTCTGTGGTAAATCAACCCCTTACCTGGGTGATTAACCACTCAGGTAAGGGGTGGTGGTGGAGAAAACAGTGGCATCCCGATGCAGGGATTTGCCACGGTTTTCATGGGGACGAGCGGGTTCGCCTTGAACCCGCCAAATCCTCCATTCCCATGGGGACTCCTTAATTCAAATCTTAATTCGCATTATGGCTGCCTCGAAGCCACAGCGCATCAGGGACAGCCCCATGGGGGATATGCCCAAAGAGAATAAAAATACACACCTGGGTTATGCCGAATTGGCATTCATCAAGCATGAATGGCAGTTGGGTGAGAAGAAGCATCTCCACAAGAATGGTGATGCCGTATGCATGCGTAATGATGTCACGCACATGCGCACCAATGCACTCAAGCCCTAAAATGGCAATAAAGATGCATGGAACGAGCAGGCAAGTCCCCCAATTTGCATGGTTTACAGTAGTCAGGAAAAGAGCAAGGGAAATCCCTACCAGTCCTTTAACTGCCGCTCACGTTCCATGAACAGCAATTTAGAACATCCTTAATACAGACTAATCCAGCCTGGAATTTTGCTACCAGTGAAGATGCTTTCTAATGCCGGGTTTATTAGCATTAGTATATACTTTTGATTATGTGCAAAGATAACATGTACTGAACTGATACCCTTACCCTAGACTATGGATTTATTATACTGGGAAACAACAGTTCTAACTAACAGCTGGAGGAGCCCAATCATATCACTACGTTTCCCTTGGGAATCATAGTGTACTGGGAAGTGTACTGGCAGCCAGTTTGATCTAGTGGTTAAGGAGGCGGACTCTTATCTTGGAATACCGGGTTTGATTCTGCACTCCTCCATGAAGCCAGCTGGTGACCTTGGGCTAGTCACAACTCTCTTCTGAACTCTCACAGCCCCACCCACCTCACAGGGTGTCTGTTGTGGGGAGAAGAACAGAAAGCTTTGTCAGCTGCTTTCAGTCCCCTTAAATGGGTGAGAAAAGCGGGGTAGAAAACCAAACTCTTCTTCTCCTTCTAACCAATAGTTGGAGGAACCCAGATCATATAAATATGCATCCCTTGGGAATCAATAAGTGTACTGGGTACATTTGGGTATCAGGAAAAAAAAAAGAGCATTAGAATACTGTTATTCTTTGTTTAAGTTAAATGCAATTGCTGTAAAATATTAGTTGCCTTCTTTGGTGGCCTTCATGTTGTATGGCAAATATTGATAAGCATTTGTACTAGGGGTGTGCACGAACACAATTTTCAGGATTTGATTTGATTCAAATCGAATACTCAAAAATTCAGTTTGATTCAAATCTGTTAAATTCAAATTTAACCAAATCTGATTCAAATTAGGAAAATTTGAATCTGTTTGAATGTTTCATTTGAATTTGCACTTACAAATGTCAACAACATTCATAGATGCCCGTACGCGTCTTCCTTGGATCCGTCCACATCGGTCCACATCCGTACATGTCTGTATGCATCCCGTAGTTATGCAGTATGCAACCCATTTTCATCCCGTATGGATCTGTACAAATGCGGACCGATGCAGGAAAGATGCGGACCTTCAAGTACGCATCATGTACAAACCCGTAGACACGCGAACGTCTGAATAATTCAAACGAATAGATCTGAAATTCGAAATTCAGATCAAAACTTTAAATTTGAATTTAAGGACATTTGATTCGAATGTCAAAACTCAGTGAATTCAATAAAATTTGGGATGCATTTGAATATTTGTGCACATCCCTAATTGGTACTAAAGGTAAAAGTATTACTTTCTGAATAACTTGAGCCCCTTTTAGGAGACTTCAAGCATACGTGTTAGATGGTTTCAAAAGCACAAAATACTTTTACAATACACATGGAGTTCTAATTTTTGTCTGCTGACTCAGCTTATCCTGTAACTACAACTGAGAAAACCTGATAATGGTATTAGAAGGATTTTCTGAGGATTCTTTCTGAGAAGCCAGAAAAAAAAAGTTTTCTAATGGAAAAAACCTTAACATGCTTGGCCAGCATTGTGACATCAGATGACAGGAATTTTAGCTCTATAGATTTGTAATGTCTTATTGGAAGAAATGTGAAAGAGATGCTTTAAGAGCCCTTGAACTTTAGAGGTTTTATTGAATAATGAGGTTGTATAAACCGGATGATCATATAATGTCATTTTCACACTGCATTACAATTTTCTATTCTTTACTAGATTTATATTCTAAACCAGTGGAGAGAGGTAGAAAATGAAGCTGGCATAAGGTATCTCCTTCCTGAAAACAACTCATGTCAGCCTAGGGTAGGGATGGGAAATAGGAGGCCATACACCCAGAGGTGGCTGTTTGAAATCGGTAGATTTTAGGGTTGTCCACGAATGGTTGTTTTTCATTCAAATTTCATTTGAATTGAATGTCAAAACATTCAATTTGATTTGAATGTTTAGAATCTGAATGCAACAAAATCATTTGAATGTTAGATTAGAATCTGAAGATACAGATGTCAGCAACATTTGTATGTGTCTGATTTGAACTCGAATCAGATTTTTGAAAATCCAAATTTGCGCATTCAAACTTCCGATACGGATTTTCAGATAATTCAAATGTGTAGATCCACATCTGTCGTATACGAATCTGCGTGAAAATTATACTTATCTTGCACTTAAAATATAGGATTAAAACAGGATGCAGATTTTTACAGAATGCACACAGATATGTGTAACAGATACAAATGTTGACATTTGTATGTTTATATACAAATCTAACATTCAAATGTACGGATTTGAATGTTAGGGATTCAAATTGGATTTTATGACATTCGGATCTTAAATATAAGATTTAAAACATAATGTGTATTGTTTGAAAGTTGCTGAATTTTTAAAGTCTTTTAATGTACATTCTGTTTTAATCTGTGAAGGTTGTAACCCGCCCAGAGACCTTCAGGTATGGGGCGGGATATAAATGTAAATAATAAATAAATATCCGAATCGAATAAATTTTTTTGACATTTGAATCTACTCGGATTCGAATGTTAAAAATACATTTGTGCACATGCCTAATTTTGTGTGCAGTGGACCACATGGTTCAGAGAAGTCAAAGTAAGGTTTTCAGGCACGTTTGTCCTGCTCCTGCCACCCTAATCTGTGAACCACTGAGGCATGCCATACTACATTAGGGAACTAATCCATTTCATCCCTATTTGCAAGACTTTTTCAAGAAACGAGCTGGCATCTCGCGCCTTATTATCAAGTTGCTGATAATCACCTGAACCAGACTGAAAGAGCAGCTGCAATGCCAACGATCTTTCCAACTTGTTTAAAATTGCTCACCTGTTCCGCCTTCTGGTGAAACACGGCAGACATGGCGAGGATGGTGCTGCGTTCATCCAGGGCCGCAGCAAAGCTCTTCCACTCTTGGTCGAGCTGGGTGGAGATCTGCTTGATTTGCTGGGAGGCATAATGCCCAGCCTCAGAAAGTCTGGAAGCAACGGACATAATGCGATTGATGTTCACATAGGCATTCTGCAGAGAGGGAGAGAAATGAGATGAAGTAAGAATAGGAATTATTTGCAAATTTACAAAGCAAAACAAATCATTATTAAGGACAGGGAAGGGATGCGTAAAACCATATAACTGCATCTCAGAAAAATCTCAGAGCTCAGCAAAATAGGGATGTGAACAAATGGGGTTTTTTGCACATTTAAACTCAAATCAGATTTTCAAAAATCCAATATGGACTTTTGAATAATTCAAATGTTCAGATCCGTATCTGTCGTATACAATCTGCACGAAAATTATACGTATCTTGCTCTTAAAATAGGGGATTAAAATGGGACGCAGACGGATTTTTATGGAATTCATACAGATACGTATAATAGATATGAATGTTATACGAATGTTGTCGATATTCATATCTTTAAATACGAATCTAACATTCAAAGATACGGATTCGAATAATCTGGATTCAAATCAGATTTTATCACATTTGGATCTTAAATATCCAAATCATAAGAGCATAAGAACATAAGAGAAGCCTTGCTAGATCAGGCCAAAGCCCATCTAGTCCAGCATCCTGTCACAAACAGTGGCCCACCAAATGCTCATGGGCATCTCAAGCAGAGACAAGGACAAACCTTCCCCTGCTCTTGAGTCCCAGCAGATGGCCTTAGAAGTGCCCCGGTTTCTCCCCTCACCCCCAGCCTGAAAGATGCACCTAGGCATTCGTTCTCGTAGCCATTGATACATCTGTCATCCATAAATTTGTCTAACCCTACCTTAAAGCCATCTAGACTGGTAGCTGTCACCACCTCTTCTGGCAGCACATTTCATAAGCCGATGACCCTCTGGGTGAAGAAATACTTCCCCTTGTCAGACCTGACTCTCCCACCCATCAGCTTCATAGAGTGCCCCCTGGTTCTAGTATTGTGTGATAGAGAAAAGAATAATTTTATATACTTCAATCAGGTCCCCTCTTAAACGCCGTCTCTCCAGACTGAAGAGGCCTAGATGGTGCAGTCTGGTTTCGTAAGGGAGGTGTTCCAGACCCTTAATCATTCTGGTTGCCCTTCTCTGCACCTTTTCTAGTTCCACAATATCCTTTTTGAGGTGTGGTGACCGGAATTGTACACAATATTCCAAATGTGGCCTCACTATAGATTTATAAAGGGGCAAAATGACACTTGCTGACTTATTTTCTATTCCCTTCCTAATTATTCCCAGCACTGAATTTGCTTTTTTCGCTGCTGGGTCGACACCTTCATTGAACTGTCCACCAAAACCCCGAGATCCCTTTCCTGATATGTTGCAGAAAGCTCAGCCCCCATCAGTTTATAGACATAATTTGGATTCTTGGCTCCGATGTGCATTACTTCGCACTTGTTAAGATTAAAGCACATTTGCCACTTGGTTGCCCACTCACCCAATGCTGAGAGATTCCTCTGGAGCTCCTGGCAATCAAATCGGATTTTTTGACATTTTAATCTACTCAGATTCGAATGTCAAAAATACGTTCGTGCACATCCCTAGTTCTCATAAATATTTTCAAAAACCTAGTTCACTGGCAATGTTTTTAACAAACCAAATGCATGTGATTCAGTGTTGATTTTAATTGACATACACATTGCCTTAGCCTCAAATAACGGGCACATTTAGAAATGCCAAATTGTATGATCTTGTTTCACAGAGATTTCATTAGAGGATAATGAAAACACGTTTCCTATGCAATGAAACACTGTGGAGAGAATGCAACCTGTCCTTATTTTTGACAATTAGTTTCTTGACAATGGGTGGGGGTTTGATGTAGCCATGCTGGAAGGTTGTTTTTTCATATTTTTCAGAATTCATGACTCACCCCTCCAAGGGGTCACATACAGAGTATAAACAAATTCCAATGAAGCTTTTATCAACAGTTTCAATTAAGCTAAGCATCATGCATACTGCCCTATTCAAATATAAATTGGCACTCTGTGTGAATTTGTACCCATTTAAGTATGACAATCACCATGGTTTAGAAAAGTAATGGGATTAATGGAATCACTGAAAATGCTTTATAGTCAGTTTTCTCTTATAATGAGGCATATTGGCATATAGACATAAATACTGAATTGTTGTAACAAAGGCTTCTTTCCATTAAAAAAAAGCCATTGTCATATTTAACATCATGTAATTTGTATCAAATGCAGTACTATGTAATGTTTGGCTATTATTTGAAATACATTTGTTCACTATTTTGCTAATGGGGGGCTGAACAAAGACCTCCAGAAAGCTCTCAGTGAGTTCAACTGGGATTTGAATTCAGTTCCCTGAAGTCTGAGATGCCAATTCATATCTTTTGTATACTATATGAGTATCTCTTCACCCAGCATGTCATCAGTTTATGGAATTTGCTGCTGGAAGAGGTGGTGACAGTTACCAGCCTAGATGGCTTTAAAGAAGGGTTAGACAAGTTAATGGATGACAGATGTATCAGTGGCTACTAGAATGAATGCCTAGGTACATCTTTCAGGCTGGGGGGACAAGCAGGGTGCTTCTAAGACCATTTGCTGGGATTTGAGAGCAGGAGAAGGTTTGCCTTGTCTCTGCTTGAGATGCCCATGGGCAACTGGTGGGCCACTGTGTGAGATGGAATGCTGGACTAGATGGGCTGTGGCCAGATCCAGCAGGGCTCCTCTTATGTTCTTATCAAGTTCTCTATTGTGAGGAACATTACTTGAAATAGCCAAGATACTTCTTTTATTCTAATTAAATTTAATAAAAGTCAGGCTAATTAAAGAATTAAAGAACACTGTGAACATTCAAAGCCAATTAACTTGAGGCTTGTAGATACAAGGCTGCAAAAGGCAGGAAAATGTGACCCTGAATGTGCATTCTGCCATCAGCTTTGTCAAACAATTCAAAGGGATGGCTCCAAAGCAAGTAGGTCTAATGTGAATCACCATTTCCTATCAAGCTTCAGTCACTGCAGGGTTGAAGTTCAGTTTGGAAAATTGCCAGTGTGGGTATCAACAGCTTTGATATCAGCCTTCTGATTCGACTGCTCTCTCTCCATCCTCTTGCCATGGCAGTTTTGATGTCTTTTTTGAAGCTTAAATATAACCGTGAGTTATTCTTTTACAGTGAGCTATTCTGAAAATACTGTACAGTCGGGCCCCTATATCCGCTGGGTATATGTTTCAGCTCCTACCGTGGTTACCTAAACCATGGATAATCGTGAACAGGCCTTCCGGTTCTGGGGTTGTGTTTTTCTGGCCTCCAGAAATGCTTTTCTGGCCTCCAGAACGCCTATTTCGGCCTCTGGAGAGAGTTGCAATAGGTGTGCCTCCCACCCGCCTCCCACATGCCCCCTTACATTTTGGGACAGGCTCACACACCTATTCCAGTGCTCCACAGAAGCCAAAATAGGCCTTCTGGAGGACAAAATAGGCCTTCTGGTTCTGGGTGCTTTTCCCTTAAGGTGCCTGCGGGGGTGGGTGGGATGGGGCTGATCTGGTAACGATCGTTGACTGAAAGCGTGGTTACCAAATCAGTGGATACAGGGGTCCGACTGTATACCACAAGCTGATCAAGTACCATTTAATCCATTTGCCATCATGAATGCACAGTCCTTGCAACCTGGACATATCTATAGAAGTCATGCACAACAGAGCTTCCTGTTTTCAAACAAAGATCTTCAACTCGGGCAATGGTAACCTTACTACATTTGCATTCAGCTTCAGATGCACTGCACAGTTAACAGCAGGCTGTGTTTAGTGATTTCATTCTTATCTTTACTGAAGCATCACATCTTGGCTTTTCAACAGAGAATTTAGCACATAATTGATTTAGAGATCTGAGCAACATGACTGGATATTCAGTCATGTTTGTCTGCATTTCAATTCCACCCTATACCCCAAGATCTCAGGGCAGGTTACACTGAAATAGTTATAAAGAATACAAGTAAAAATGAACTATATTAAAATCGAAAGAGGGTGGTTGGAAAGGGAGAGCAACCTACATCTTCAGCAGAAGGCAAGATGTACATCTTCACCATGCATCCAATGCAAAGTAAAGGAGCAGAGATTGGGGGTGGGCACGAATGCAATTTTCAGGATTCAATTCAAATCAAATACCCAGAAATTCAATTCGATTTCAATCTGTTGAATTTGAATTTAACAAGATTTGATTCGAATTAAGCAAATTCAAATCTATTCATTTGAATTTTTAACTCGAATGTGCACTTACAAATGTTGACAACATTTGTAGATGCTCGTATGCATCTTCCCCGGGTCTGTACACAACTGTACGCAGCCGTACACGTCCATATGCATCCTGTAGTTATCCCGTATGCAACCCGTTTTCATCCTGTACAGATCCGTACAAATGCGTACGGATGCAGGAAAGATGTGGATCTTCAAGTACGCATCATGTACGAACCTGTACACATACGACTGTCCGGATAATTTGAACACATAGATCCAAAATTCAAAATTTGAATCAAAACTTTAAATTTGAATTTAAGGACATTCAATTCAAATATCTGTGCCGATCACTAGTAGAGACATGCTGAACAGGTTTGAATAGAACAATGCATTAAACAGGAGGTGTTTGAAAAGCTTGAGTTCAAACCAAACACACTGTCCGAAGAGATAGTTCAAAACTGAACAGAAGAAAGGGCTGTTCAATTCAAATCAAACAGCCAAAGATGATGTATAAATGGTACTTAACACTTCATAAATTAGGTGAAATATACCAAAATATGTCAACTAAATGTTGGAAATGTAAAAAAGTGAACTTTTTATCATATGTGGTGGATTTGTGAAAAAGCAAAAAAAAAAAAAGGGTACAAATATATAATCTGATGATACAAATTTTAAAGAGACATTTACTTTGGATAATATAAATTCTTTGATTTTATGCACAAAAATGGAAGGAGGAAGAGATACAGTGGTACCTTGACATACGAGTTTAATTCGTTCCGTAACCTTGCTCTTATGTCAAATCGCTCCTACCTCAAAGCAATTTTCCCATTAATCCATTCCAGCTCCCAAAACACCACCTCAGTTGCTTTTGTTATGTACTGTACTGTATTTACATACTCGTATCTCAAATCTTGCTCTCATCTCAAAGCAAAATATCGCTCACTCGGTGGCTTGTATCTCAAAACACTTGTATGTCAGGGCACTTGTATGTCGAGGTACCACTGTACCTTCAGGGCGAGAATGGCTAAGTAAGCTGATGGCTGACATGGACAAACTAACAAATTTATTAAAAGAAAGAACAACAGATAAGTTTACAAAAGACTGGAGCCCCTTTATTAACTATCTATGAGAAACAGAAGTAATGGCACGGGGTTTTGACTAAAAATTAAGGAGTTAGCTTGAAAATGACTTGAAAGGGAAGCAAAGTGACATCAAGAAGAGAAGCTGGAAAAACGGAGGAAGTCATTTAGAGTATTGAAGCAGTGTAATAATGTGATATGAGAAAAATGTAAGAAGTTTTTTATGTTGTTTTAATAAATAATTTAAAAATATCTATTTACTGTGAATTTTATTTTAAACAGACTTAACTGCCTAGCTCAAGATGTGCAGCAGGAGCAGAAATGGGCAGGACAAATGTTGACAGCTCATTGTATAGTAAAAATATTTAAGGAACTGCACACAACGGCATTTTCCTTAGCAGTTTTCGAGTTCCCTATTTTGTTACAGCAATTTGTCAGGCTTTTAGAACTCTGAGTCAATAGGGAAAGGATTCAGCAGTGGTCATTATTAGCACACATGCTGGGCAAAACCCTGTCAATGCACAGCAAGTGACAATATTCTGTGGAATTCAGACATTAAACAAAGGCATAGTTTAAACAGTCATGAACCTCAGAATAAATCAGTGAGACCTACACAAAAGCAAAATGTTCTATAAAATCCCTGCCTCATTTCTTAATGTTTTTGTTTTTCTGTAGAAATGCTGATTCTTTGCATTTGCGGGGGGGGGGGGGGGAGGCATGAGAGAAATGTTATTCAGATAAGCCAAAGCTTTCATGCCTTTAAGGCACCTTGTAACACTATGGTTAGTAGTAACTTCTAAAAAACAAGAGGACGATTCCTCACTGAATGGTATACTGGACCAGCAAAGGTGCCAAGAGCTTCTCCTCTGCACAATGATGTAGTCTAAGGGGGTGAGGGTCTAAGGGGGCAGGGTCTCCCTTAGACCACACCAGTGTGCTGAAGGGAAGCTCCTAGTACACTTGCTGTCCATTAGACCAGCCAGGGTACAATCACTCAGAATCTGGCATCTCCAAGCAGGGATGTGCATGAATATTTGGATGCATTCAAAATTCGACCAAATTGACCGAAGTTCGACATTCGAATTCAAATTGAATGTCCTTAAACTTGAATTTAAAGTTTTGATTCAAATTTCGGATCTATTCGTTCAAATTATCCGGACATTTGCATGTGTACAGGTTTGTACACAAGGTGAACTTGAAGATTCACATCTTTCCTGCATCCGTACACATTTATATGGATCTGTATGGGATGAAATTGGGTTGCATACAGGATAACTACGGGATGCATACGGATGTGTACAGACCTGGGGAAGATGTGTACAGGCATCTACGAATGTTGTCGACATTCATTAAGTGCGAATTCTAATGAAAAATTCAAACCAAGAGATTCAAATTTGCTTAATTCAAATCGAATCTGGTTAAATTCGAATGGACAGATTTGAATAGAATCGGATTTTCGAGTATTCGATTTGAAACAAATTGAATCCTGAAAATTGCATTCATGCACACCCTTATCTACGAGTACACTATTCCGAAATAACATGAATTCCTATAGAGGTTTACATTAACTTCGTGAAATACAATTCCATGTGATGGCTACATAATAACCTGCACAGTTACAAAAACGTTACCTTTTTTTTAACAAATCCAAGTTTCTCCACTAAGCCCAGGCAGCATGCCAACAGATGGGATATTTTCCAGCTGTGCTGTTTGTTCTTTTAAAGTACTGGCAACAAATTCAACTAGAAACGTTGCCATTCAGCTTTCAAACAGAGCATATAACCAGGATAAATTAGGATACTAATGTTCTCCTGCAATATTATCACTCCCAGTCTTAGGAAAAGTGGCGTGTAATTATAGTGACCTCAAATACCAAAGCAACTCATTTTACATGTTTCCCCAAAGTGATGACTGCAAAGGACTCTAAAAGTGCAGTGAATTCTTGTCCTTTAGGCAAAAGTGTCCTGCCCCATGTTGAAGGAAACCCTTGCTGCTCTTTCAGATCAAAGTTGGCTTGGCTAGTTTTACTTATTTTATTTTTAGGTGATAACTCACGTTGTAGACATAGGGCCTTTCCGCATGTGCTGCCAGAAAACGGATCTCAAAGATCCATTTTCAGGTGGAACATTTAAAAAAAGACTCTGACGCAAAGAGGGTCAGATTCTCGGAGGCCCCGCGTGTACACACATGCGCGGGGCAGTGGCGGCAGGACCGGACGGGGAAACAGATTGGGGTGGGTGCTGTGTAGATACACCAGCACCCATCCCAAACCGGCCCTGACAGCACATACCCAGCTGTCAGAGAGGCACATGCTCTGCGCCTCTGACAGGTGGGCAAGTCTGGCGGCCGGCTTCCCTGCCTTCCCTCTGGCAAGAGAACTGATGATTGGCCATTCTCTGGCCAGGGGAAGGCGAGTCCTACTCCCACCCCCAACCCGTCAAGAGTCCCATGCCCATGCCCTCCACCTTACCACTGGTGGGGGTAAAAGCTGGTTCAGTGAAGCAGCAATCCAGCTTTTCCCCCACTGGTGCGGAAGTGTTCACTTCCAAACTGGTTTAAGGGGAAAAGCCAGGTGTAAGACCTGATTTTTTTCAGGTCTTACATCTGGGTAGGATTCAGTGGCAAAACCGATTTAAGCAACCGGTTTTGCACGCCAACGTGAGGACGTGGCGTCTTCAAAGGGACCCTAATTGGGTTCCCTGTGCGGATGCCATGTCCAAATCCTTCCCGCATCTGGCTCTAAATCCATTTTTAGAGCCTGTGCGGAAAGGCCCATAGAAAACCTATTAAAGCTTTGTTAACTGATGCTAAGATGGCTATTTTTTCCACTGCGCTCCTTTAATCCGGATCTAAGAAGATCTGGATCTAAGGAATGGGTACATCTAGTAGATCCAGATTAAGGGAAGTACCCAACGTGTTTCCATGGGTGGTGTAGCACCCAATAGCAATGGGTGCTAGCCTCCCTGACGTGGAAACACCAGAGCACCCATTTGGAAATCCGGATCTACCCATGAGGGGTCTGCCTGTCACCCCAGGTGTTTGGGGGGACAGGGGGTGCAATCTCCAAAGTGGCTTCGAAGTCATTTCGAAGTCACTTCGAAGTCTGTGCAAAATAGCTCCTTTGAAGTCGGTGCTGATCTTCCGAGTGAACTTCGAAGTGACTTCAAAGTGACTTCAAAGCTTAGGTTTTGGGGCTCCCCCTAGCCTCCTCTAGACCCCATTGCCACACAAGCATGGAAACAGGCTCTCTTTAATCTGGATTTTCTGGCAGAAGACCCCATTGTAGACCCCATTAATGGGGTCAACAGAAAATCTGGATTAAAGGCCAAAAAGTACTCATATGATCCAGATTTCCCGAGGCGCAGTGGAAACAAATGTCTCTCTAATAGGTGCTGTGGTGGAAATGGGGTCATCTGGCTCTCACCCAAATGGGTCCTTAATGGGTGCTGAAATGGGTGCTAAGTGACCATGGAAAAACACCCACCACTGAACTGTGGCTTCAGAAAATCTGGATTAATATTCTAAATGATATTATTGCAGCCCAACAAAACATAATGTTAGCGGCCTCTGATCAAACCAGAGGTCTATGCGCACTGAGGCCTCTGGTATGCCTCTGATATCTGTACCAGAGCTGTCCTAATTGCATTCCAGAGGCCTCAGTGTGCATAGGCCTCAGGTTCCAGATTACTGTATATTCTGGCGTATAAGACTACTTTTTAACCCAGGAAAATCTTCTCAAAAGTCGGGAGTCATCTTAAACGCCGGGTGTCTTCTTATACAGCGAGTATATCTCAAACGCTATATTTTAACTGTTAAAGTTGGGGTTCATTTTATACACCCAGTCATCTTATATGCCGGAATATACGGTAAATGGTCACCATTCTTAAATTTGATTAGAACACACTTATCTTGGCTTTCCTTCCACATTTATGCAAGTTTTTCTTAAGCAAAGGACTACTGTTCCTCTTCCACACCTTGCTCATCTATTTAATATATAACAGCTTTAAGATCTACCTATTAAGAAAATGTGAAGTTCACAATTTTCCTTGTTCCCTTCTTTTGTAGTTAAAACAGAGCAGTACTTGTATATTTCTCTTTATTTGTAACAATTAATGACTGTTTCTTGTTGTTGTAAGTTTGTAAAATTATAAATAAGTATTTTTAAAAAACTCATTTTCTGCTGCTGCAACTGCTGAAAAAGAGACAATGATTTTTTGCACCCATGCTTTTTCTGACACACATTCTGCCGCCACTTGGTACTCCACTAACCCAGAGTACAGGCGGCATCTGTGGCTAGAATGTGAGGATGGTGCTGGAAAGATGGATTGAGTCAGGGCCCTCATGTCCTTTTGCCGAGCCTAAATGCCTTCTTTATGCTTGGCCATCAATCAGTCCACATCAGATGCTTTCCTCCAGTTTCTCTAGAATGTGTAAAACTGACTGCACTGCAAGATCAACATAATCCTATCAGCTTCGGAGAAGTAAGCATTTGCCTCAGAGAGTGAAGGGATGGAATACTAAATCACATCAGGTTGGATGAACACCTGCCAGATTATTCTTGGAATAATCTGAAGTGGACACAGTCTACTTTTAGAAACATTTCCCATACAAACCTTAGGACAGGTTTGGGGATACAAAAACAGGGAGACTTGTGTTTTTTCCCTTTGATGTGGGCGACCAAACACTACTGCTGTCGCTGCGTGTCCACAAAGTTACCCACACTGGTAAGGGTCAAGACAGTGATTTCACCCTGCATGGAGAGATCCATGTCCTTCCCAGTTTGGTCTAGTGGTTAAGGAGCTGGCCCCTTATCTGGGAGTACCGGGTTTGATTCAACCCTCCTCCGCAAAGCCAGCTGGGTGACCTTGTGCTAGTCTCAGCTCTCTTCTGAGTTCCCATAGCCCCACCTACCTCACAGGGTGTCTGTTGTGGGGAGAAGAACAGAAGGTTTGTCAGCCACTTTGAGTCCCCTTAAAAGGGTGAGAAAAGCAGGGTAGAAAAGCCAACTCTTCTCTTGCAAGGGGTTTCTCTGCAGAGCCTTTGCTAATCTCCAAGGCAACTTCGGAGGGATTTCGGTGCTGGCTCTGGAGGGACTCCGGAGTCTGAGCCTCCTCTAGACTCCCTTGCTGAATTGTAGTGGAAACAGACTCCCTACAATCCGGATTTGAAGGCTGAAGACCCTATTGTAGCCCCCCTTTAATGGGGTTCTACATGAAATCCTGAAGGACCCATATGATCTGGATTTCCCTAGCTGTGGTGGAAACAGATATGTCCCTAGTGGGGTCTATAGTGGAATTGGGATCATCCGGTTCTCAGCCAAATGGGTCCTTAATGGGGTGCTTCAATGGGTACTTAGTGCTAGTGGGAAAACACCCTATATCAGAGTCAGCTGCTTCTCTGCTACAATGTTAAAGTGGATCTTATATTCCATGCATATAACACCATCTTTTGTCAATATGTTTGGAACCATATTTAAACATCAAGTTGAAGTGACTTGCCTGTTTGATCAAAGGTCAAACTGGTAAAGCCTTGTTTCATGAATGCACAAGTACAAATGCTAATTAACTTGATTAGGGAATTTAATTAAAGGCATCTCATAACGGAGACAATAAGTACATTTCAAGTCCTTGGCAAAATACAGTATTATGTTTGTTTTTAATACAGTGATGCATCAATGGAAAGATAGATGAAACAAAGCATCTCAGGGAAAAATTAACACATAAATAAACATGTAACCTCATTTTTAACTGCTGTTTGTTTTCTTATTTTCACATACATTTGTGGAGGAAAAAAATGTAAGTGCTCACCATGGAATTCATAGCAAAATGGTTATGCTGCGTCTGTAAGTCAAGGGCATGTTGGTAGCTCACGCCAATTTCAGTGTGACTTTGCAGGAACAACTCTTTGTTATGGCTGATCCAGTCAAACATCTGGAAAGAAGGGAAAGAAGGGAGGGTAGAAGGTCATGATTAGTAATGGCAAAAATCCCACACATTCTACATTGATACACAGAGGAGCCAGGCACTCCATATAAATTCAGTGAAAAAACAATGTCTATTCATGTATATAAATATGGCATATAAATACAGCAAAGGCAAGGATTTAAGCACAGGGATTGTGAGTGTCTGTTCAAATGTCTGTCCTGCTCAACTCTACAGAAACAGTTTTAGGTCAAGTGAAGATGAGCTCTATCACTAGGGATAGACTACTAGTAAATATTTTGGTAGAACACCAAATAGAACAAATGTACAACAGCCTACTTTCTTTGTGTGGTTCCTTCTTCTTCTTCTTCTTCTTCTTCTTCTTCTTCTTCTTCTTCTTCTTCTTCTTCTCCTCCTCCTCCTCCCCTCCTCCTCCTCCTCCTCCTCCTCCTCCTCCTCCTCCTCCTCCTCCTCCTCCTCCTCCTCCTCCTCCTCCTCCTCCTCCTCCTCCTCCCTCCTCCTCCTCCTCCTCCTCCTCCTCCTCCTCCTCCTCCTCCTCCTCCTCCTCCTCCTCCTCCTCCTCCTCCTCCTCCTCCTCCTCCTCCTCCTCCTCCCTCCTCCTCCTCCTCCTCCTCCTCCTCCTCCTCCTCCTCCTCCTCAATAAATGTATATTAACTGATACATAAATATTTAAATGCAAGTCCAGAAATTACTCAGAGGAAAATAGCACATGGATTGGTTTTATCTAAGGGCCAATGGTACATCTTCCATGCCCTCCCTGCTGGTAAATATACTCTACTGTTGTCCCTCAGATGTAGAAGATGATTCTCTAAGAGCAACTCCATTTCCTGATCTTCACAGAGACCAACACATACAAAACCAGACAAAGCTGTTTGAAAAACAAGTTTCTCCAAGATGTTCGGCCCAACTTTGCCAGGTCTTTTTCATACAGTGTTAGGCTTCAGGTCCCTGCTGAGACATCATCTGTTTCCTTTAAGCCACGGAATGAAACAAGCTTGCAGGATCAATTTGGAGCTGTCCATGGTACTGATTTCCTTAGGACTGGCATAGGACATTTTACAAGGGCTGCAACCCACACATACACTGGGGGGCGGGTGGGTTCAAAAGTGGGTTAGGGATGGCAGCATGCAGGTACTAGTGTTTTCATCCCACCTCTAACCCACATTAAAAACCACTTTTAAAGACATTTTCCTGAGGATGCTGCTACTTCTCAGTGAACCACTTTTTAACTGTATGGGGACGCAAGCCAAACTGAATGTGCACAGAATTCATTACAGAAACTGTCTCCTTATAATTTTAATATACATAGGAGTCAGTTTACTAAGTGTCAGGAAATGCCTGGAAACCAATATATTGTGCCAAGGTAGTGAAACAATCCCAAACCATCTTTAATCATGGAGAAGCAAACAGAAATAAATATAGGGTTAAATATTTCAGAACAGTAAACAGCAAGGGGGGAAAGGTGCATTTAACATCACGCATTGACCTAAGTGGGAGTTTTTTGTACAATGGCTATTCTTTAGAATGGCCCAACAGAGGTTAGGACACTGATTCTATCATTCTTTATACTCCCCACCACCCAACAAATAAAATTTTGAAATAGCACAATATTCAGAAAAATTAGTAAAATCTTCAGACTACAGCTGACATTATAAATACTTTGTGAATCAGTCCTGTATAACTGTTGCCAAATATTTCAGAGAATGGTAAGAAGTAGTAGCAATATTGTCAGTCCTAAAACCTAAGCTGAACTGAACTTTGCAACTAAAGACTGAACTTCTGATAAATTCATTAAACAAAGGCAAAAAATACTTGGCTCCGTTCACAATATTGTTGGAGATGGGCACGAATGTTCTGAACATTTGAAATCCGATTGAATCCGATTGAATGTGGACATTAGAACTTGAAGAGAATGTCTACACATTCAAATTAAACATCTGAACACATTTTGAATGTTCCAAAGCATTTGTTTGAATGATTCAAAACATTCGAATGTACAGATACAAATGTACACATACATACCTGTACGCATCTCATATGTATCTGTACACATTTGCTTACACAATGTATACTGATGCGTATGACACATACGAATGTTGCCGACATTTGTACCTTCAAATATGAATGTTGTCAACATTTGTACCTTCAGATTCGAATCTAACATTCAAACGACTAGATTTTAATGTATTCAATTTGAATCAGATTCTGTTGCATTCGGCTTATAAACATTTGACTCGAACAGCATGCTTTGATATTCGATTCAAATTGAATTTGAATGCAAAACAAAAACAAAAAACATTCATGCACATCCCTACAATGTTAAACCATGCATGAGATGTAAAAAGTCTAAGTGAGCCATGGATTTTCAGTTATCTTCCTCTGTTATCCTTCTATCCATCCTAAAGAGAATATGATTTTTACATTTTCTGCATTTCAGACTGCTGGGCAGTCCAGTTCAGAGACCAGGGATTATAAGAAACTCTGCCCAGTTTCAAAACAAGAAAACTCCAGATAATGAAGCTGGTTTGTTATGCTGGCCAAAGTTTATCATCGACTAATGATCTCTTAACTCAGACTGCTTGACATAAAGGCAGGAAGGGTGAATGAGCCTGAGCAGGGCTAGAAAAAAATTTCAAAAATCTTGTAGGCAGACAAATATTTTAATTGTCAGGGGGGAAGAGACATTCCTTTCTACTCATTCAGCTCCAAACCCGACAAAGGCAATTTCTCTCTTTCACAAGCCCTGCTGATTAAAAACAAAAACAAAACCCTTTGGCTAAATGTTCACTAACAAGAGGAGCAGAAAACACTGCCTTATCTCTGGCCATGGCCAGGCAGGGAGGATCAGTTTATTCATATTGACCTGTGAGGTTAAAATAAAGTGTTTTCCAGGGTTCTGAGCAGAACAGAATATGGAATAAATACTCTACCCTCCATGGCTGCCTAAGGTCATTTATTCTTCCTGGAGCTATGTGGTTGGAGGAAGAAGATAATCCATCTCTGTACTGCCCCATCAAGAAAGAGAATCAATCCCTTTACAATCCTAGGAAAGCACCGGAAGAGACAATGGAGTCATGGTACTTGTCTTGGTTCTCCTTATAGAGAGAATCATGGTCTCTACTTGTGGCCGGAAGGTGACAGGACATATCCCTGCCAGATGTGAACTTTGGAACTGCTACAGGAGACCAGGTGAGAACTTAAGAAATGCTTCAATGCATCAGATCCATGGTCCATCTAGCCCAGCTCCCGCAGTGGGCAACTAAAAAGTCATTGATAGGCAAAGATGACAAAGTGGAAGTGCGATGGAGACGTGCTCAAATGGTTTTTTTTAATACATTCTATTCTGTTTGAATTGAATGCCGAAAATCCGATTCGATTTGAATCTTTTAAATTTGAATTTAACAAGATTTGATTCTTATTTACCAAATTCGAATCTATTTTTTCAATTTTTTTATTTGAATCTGCACATACGAATGTCGACAACATTCTCATGTGCACATACGCATCTTCCCCACATCCGTGTGCATCCTGTAGTTATCCCGTATGTAACCTGTTTTCATCCCGTATGGATCCATACAAATGTAGACAGATGTAGGAAAGACGTGGATCTTCAAGTATGCTTCGTATATGAACCCGTACACATGTGAATGTCTGGATAATTCGAACGAATAGATCCAAAATTCGAAATTCAATTCAAATGTATACATTCAAATTTTGGGACATTTGATTCGAGTTCCAATGTCGAAATACAGCACATTCAATTGGATTTTGAATGCCTACAAATATCTGTGCACATCCCTAAAGTGCAATGGTAGGGTGGTCAGGTTGCTGCTCAGTGTAGCTCCTGAGAAGTAGGCTAACTAGCCCAAGGTCACCCAGCTGGCTCCATGTAGGAGTGAGGGACTGAACCAGGAGACCTCCAGAAAAGTATCCGGCATTCTAACCACAAGACCAAACTGGCACCATAAGTCCAAACTTCACCAGAAATGATCAGCATTCTCCCACTCTGTAGCAAAGATCAGGTTAAGATCAGTCCAGTGGCTTAGGATAAGTCCACAACATGCTGAACTAGCCCCATGGTTGTCATGGAGGCTATGAAGTGCAGAGATTGCCTACTTGGTGTGTCTTCAGCATGGAGATTGAAGTCTCTTGACATCACTATATGTCCATGCTCAGGAAAGCTGTTCATCTGTGGGATGAATAGTATGCCACCAGCAATCCTGTTCGGTCTCTCTGGCCCAACACCAGAAACAACCTTAACCCCAAGCACTGAGTAGAAAGGATATCTGATGAGAGGAATACATTCTTTATGGTTTCTGGTGGTTCCCCTACCCCATCCCACAAGTGTAGACTGGTGCTGCACCAAGTAACCTGGGGGACAAGCTGAGTCAGCACATGGATTCCCAGCTCATCCGCCCAGGTCAATGTAATATACAGCAGGTCAGTCCATTTATCCACAATAAATTCATGGATGAATGGTTATTTATTTTGGACTGACCTGGTATGCCAGATGCCTGGTATGGGCATCTGAAATTTGGTCACTGCAAAGTTTACATCTATTTCGCCTTCACCTTATTTGAAACACTGTACCTGATCTGTCAAAATTAATATTCTTTTGATATTCTGTATGCTAGATGTCTAACCACCTTTACGTACTTTCCATCCCTTCCACAAAAAGGACAGCATTTTTCACGAAGCACAAATAATATGCCGATATATGTGCATTATTCAATCTTCTGCTGGTTAAACAGAGAAAAACCACTTATAGTTTACTGCCATAGAACATCATTTTGGCAGTTCCCTGTAAAACCTTAGACATTCATGTTTGACATGACTGTAACAAAAAAGTAAGAGGTGGTAAATGAGTAAAAAGGAAGAGCTAGAAAGATACATTTTCAGTGCATCAATGGATGGCAGCGGATTAAAATTTGTAGGATGTTGGCAGCAGTGGAATTCTGCAGTGGAATTCTGCCAAAAAATATTACTAAGATGTCCTAGGAAATAGCAGGGAAATCAGCAGATGGAAGAAGAGATTGCGTGAGAGGAACTTCACGAAGCTCAACATTTGAGGGTTGCAAAAAGTATCCTTTTCTACCGCATTTGTCATTCTGAGATTTGAGCACTTTATTTTCACTGGAATAACATTTCCATTAACTGTTTCATCTCTGTAACACTTGCAACTGCTTCTTGTTTTTAACAGAGCTTCAGGACGGAAGCTGATCTAAAATTTCCAATCAGCAATTGAAGTTTGCTGTGGTTTAGCATGGCACTCTTTCATAGAGGAACAAATGGGTTCATTGGCGGGAGCTGCTGCTGCTTTTTCAATTCTGTTCGTTCTCCCAACCCACTCAGTTTGTCTTCTAAGACCACCTGCTCGGCTGCTTCTAGCAGATTAAGAGCTTCTGCTCGATAGAAATAACACGGAGAGTATATTGACTGGGACTTTTGTCTTGAAACTCCTCCATATGGTGAGGATGAACTGAACAATTCTATAGATTCAATGCAGGCTAGTTTGGTCTACTGGTTAGGGAGCCAGATTCTCATTTGGGAATACTGGGTTTGATTCTGCACTCCTCAATGAAGCCAGCTGGGTGATCTTGGGCTAGTCACAACTCTCTTCTGAACTTTCATAGCCCCACCTACTTCACAGGGTGTCTGTTGTGGGGAGAAGAGCAGAACGTTTGTCAGCTACTTTCAGTCTCCTTAAATGGGCGCAAAAAGTGGGGTAGAAAAGCCAAATGTTCTTCTTCTTCTACAGCAGGTTAATCACCTGCTACTATATAACCATGCAAAGAATAGCATTTTCCTTTTGAAAGAGCAACATTTAAGGGCTGTGACTGGCTACTTATCATGACATATATTTATTATTTATTTATAATTTGTATTTCTATCCCGCCCCATACCAGAAGGTATCAGGGCAGGTAACAACATTGAAAAATCAGACATACATTAAAACAACAACAGTACATAGTAAAACAATAACAGTGTCTGCAAAGTGGGAAGAGACAGTATGCTCCCATTTAACTAAAGGCCAGAGCAAAGAGGTGCATCTCACTGCCCTCCTAAACATATACAGTGAAGGGGCCTGACACACATCAAGGGGGAGACTATTTCATAGCCTGGGGGTCATTACTGAGAAGGCCCTCTCCTGGGTGCCCACTCCTTTCACCACTGGAAGGTGGTGAGACAACAAGAGGGCCTCCCCTACAGATCTTAAGGCACTGGAAGGTCAATATGGGGAAAGGCGTTCGTTTAGATATTCGGATATTTGGGGCCCAAGTCATTTAGGGCCTTAGAAGAAGAAGAAGAAGAAGAAGAAGAAGAAGAAGAAGAAGAAGAAGAAGAAGAAGAAGAAGAAGAAGAAGAAGAAGAAGAAGAAGAAGAAGAAGAAGAAGAAGAAGAAGAAGAAGAAGAAGAAGAAGAAGAAGAAGAAGAAGAAGAAGAAGAAGAAGAAGAAGAAGAAGAAGAAGAAGAAGAAGAAGAAGAAGAAGAAGAAGAAGAAGAAGAAAAGTTGGCTTTTCTACCCCGCTTTTCTCACCCATGTAAGGGGACTCAAAGCGGCTGACAAAGCTTTCTGTTCTTCTCCCCACAACAGACGACCCTGTGAGGTAGGTGGGGCTGTGAAAGCTCAGAAGAGAGCTGTGACTGGCCCAAGGTCACCCAGCTGGCTTCATGGGGGAGGGCGGAACCAAATCCAGTATTCCCAGATAGAAGTCGTGCTCCTAAGTCAAAGTTAACACCTTGAATTTGGCTCGGTAGCGAATTGGCAGCCAGTGCAGCTCTTTTAAGACTGGCATGATGTACATCCGGTCAGCTCTTTCCAGTCAGGAGTCTAGCAGCTACATTCTGCACCAGCTGCAGCTTCCGAACAGTCTTGAAGGGCAGCCCCATGTAGAGCGCATTGCAATAGCACGTCTAGTCTGGAGGTTACCAGAGCATGAATAACTGTGGCCAAGTCATCTCTATCCAGAAAAGGCTTTAACTGGCACACCAGCCATAGCTGGGAACAGGCACTCTTGGACACAGCCTCCACCTGAGCTTCAAGCATCAATGCAGAGTCAGTTTTGGAAAAAATGAGATAGTCCTCAGACGAGCACATAAGTAATTTGGAATAAAATATTTCACACTTTCTCTCAGAAAGCTATCTGCATTCCAAATTCAAATTATGCAGCAGCTGCACAACAGTTACATGCTTAGATTCAGGAGAGGACATAAGATAACAGAGAAACAGCATAAAGCATGCCATCTATGCTCTCACCGGTTAATCTTCCCTTTGAAACCTTTTTTTACTAGTCTATTCATTCCTCCAAGAGGTCTTAAACAGAGCTGGCACCTTTCTGGTTGGTCTTAAACAGAGTTGGCACCTTTCTAACTCCTACCCTCATCCTAACCCTAAGCATCTCCACCATCCTTCACCACCACCACCACCATTTACTGGCAAGAAAAGGCCAACTGGCTTCAAACAACTCCAAAGCTCAAAGATGGTGAAGGTCACAGCAGTAGAAGTCTGCTGTGTAACTGCTGGCAATGTGACAGAACCTAATTCCTGATTAGAAGTGAATCTGCTGTAAGTATGTCATGATTCCTACGAGCAAATCTCCATGATAGAATCTAGTCATTAGAGAAGTCCCCAATCAATACAGTCTAATCAATGGCACAGGATGCATGCCTGATGAGAAGCTGGGAATGATTGCAGGAGTGATTACAGGAGTCGCAAACAGAATGGTAGAACTTAGGAGATGTAATCTGGATGAAAGAAATTATTATATCACTGCATTAGTAGCTATGGAAGATCATAGCTACTAGTGCGCTGTGAACTAAGGCCAGTATACTAAAGATACAGGAGGACCACTTGCATTTGCCAGGAGGGACGCTTCCGCAAAGCATCCTTTACTGGCCAGAAATGCAAGTGGTCCTCCACTGACCAGCCCACACCACCGACTCAAACGCTGGACGTCCCACCTCCTTACTGCCTTCATTAGCTGACGCTAGCTGTGTCACACGTTCTGTGTCATGTCAGCAGGCTGATGCAGAGGGGCAGGATCGATCCTGGTGACATGTTGGGGTAGCATGCCCCAATGCTGCATGGATCCGTCCCTGGCCAGCTTGCTTCTGCTGTGCCATCCCGCGGGGACCTGCCCAATCGCAGGCGCACCTGCACAAGACACCGGCAACACAGGCACACTTGTGCAGATGACATGCTCCCCACCCACCACATGCAGCGAGCTGGGAGACATGCAAATGGTCGCACTGCCAGACGCTGCAGGTAAGCCTGCGGTAAAGGTTGGTAAACAATTAGTGCACCTCTAGTGAGGGCAGGCACATTTCTAGGCTGTATCAGCCTGGTGGACATGCATGTGCTCTTCACCAGAGCTGCATTAATTGATCACTAGTAGCCTAAGTGCAAACAGACCTCAGTACATTCAGTACACTCTGGGCCACTCTATGTTTGGGGGGGGGGGTTCCTGTGGGGTGCAGACAGGGCATCCCAGAGTGCTCCAATCTGTGACCAACATGCAAGGGCAAACAGACCCTATCACTGAGCAAACTTGTCAGGAAGGGAAGGGGGTCTTTTTGGAGCATTTGGCTGGTTTCTGACCTCGGTGTTTATTACTCCATTCTATACACAGTTTTGGTCACAGTTTGTATGGTATTAGAGACCCATCATCTTTTATACTCCAGCTATTTATTCTGTCTAGCAATGCCCCTGCTGTGGTGACTGCTTTGCGAGTTGCAGGCCCATTGCATGGCTGTCAGGGATGGGGAGAGGTATCGAAAATAGTGTTTCCTTGTCAATGTATGCTTGCCCCTGGACCCCATTGCCCCAGTCACAGTGCAGACGTTTGTCCTCTGATCTGGTCTTCACGGCTGAAGAAAGGACTGAAATGCCAAGAACGGCCCCACTTTATCCAGCAACTGTAAAAAACATACTATTCAGTCCTCGAGACATTTCTCATGTTCTAGTAGGACTCTAGACTTGAAAATATACAAATACATGATTTAAAAAGTCTCCTTCCTGTGGGTGAAACTGGGTTTTGGCAGGTGAGAGGATTTGATCAACCCCACATGGTACAATATGCATCAGTTTATTATTGAATCAATAAATCATACACCAGTTAGGGGGAATTTATAACATTCAGCACAAAGCTTCGCCTAATGAGCATTTTCCCACAGTGGTTGAAGTGATCCTATTGTTGCTGCAAACCTTATGTCTTAAGTGACACTAGAATCAATGTCTAGGTACATCATTCAGTCTTGGGGGGGGGGAGGATGCTTCTAAGGCCATTTGCTGGGAAAAGGTTTGCCTTTGTCTTTACTTAAGATGCCCATGAGCATTTGGCCACCATGTGCGATGGGACGCTAAGACTAGATGCGCTGTGGCCTGATCCAGTAGGACTTCTCTTGTGTTCTTATGACACCTATGGTCAATATCCCTTGAATCTGACTATAGCTGAATGGTACAGAACAATGTAGAAACTTATGATGAATGAATATCTTTCAGTGAACTATGTGAGAATGAACTGATAACACTCAACAATTCAGAATGATCTGGAACCTGTGCATTGAAGAATTGAACAGGACATATTTCCTCGATTCAGCTGAAAAGATACTTCTAAACAGATGGCTGACATAAGGATGGTGTTTAAGGCCCTAAATTAAGATTTCTTTTTTAAAAAATAGGGTACAGGTGACCAGGTAGAAGAGGACACTTAGATAAGGGTGTTTTTTTCTTTTCTTTTGTTTGCATGCTCTCTATGGTTTGTGTAGGTGATTGTTGTTTAATATTTGTTCACTTGCTTATAGAAAATAAAATTATTTTTTTAAAATACGTCCTATATGCCTGGTGGTTCATGTTTGTATTGTCATGGATATATCCATGAGATTATGGGAACTGCATCATAATACCAGAACGAAAGAAGAACAAATGTGTAAGGACATGCAAGTTGACATTCTAAATACATCTTAGATCTGCAAACTTCTCCACATTTCCCCATGCGAACAAGGAGAACCATTAGTCTTTCCCCCATGTTATTTTTTTTTAAACTCCTAAATTATTTCTCAGATAAATGTCCTCCAAAGATGATGATTGCTTTAGCTCATTATCTCTCATGTTCCATAAACGGAAAAAAAACCAAAAGTACACACTGAACTGTACAGCTAAGTGCTTGAAAATTACATTTAATTTAGCAAATTATTCCCTTCTGAAGGAATCAAACATATCATGTACAGGGTTCTTCCACACTATATTTTGCTAAATCACTGCATGGAGCCCGAGGCCTCTTTTCAACCAATATATAAAATATTCATTGCCAGAAATATGACCCAGTATCCTTAAACATTTGCTTTCATTTCTGAACTGGGATTTGAAATTGTATCCTGGCCCCTTAGCAGTAACTTATTTTTATCTGCTTGAAGAAATATGTAGAAAACATCCTGAGCTGTCTTCACTGGAGATTACCAACATGAGTTCCAAGTTAAAGAGCAGACCAAATTCCGCGTCCCTAGGAGAAATGCTGTAAGATTTACGAAAGAGGTGAGAAAGCATCCCATTTGTTTCCAAACTTGCTGACAGTCTCATTAAGGCATGCAATGCCTAAGAGGACCCTGTAGGAACCAATGGATCTGACTGATGGAGGAAGGATGCCCTCAATTAATACCTTGTAGAACGCGCTGTGACATTTATCCTATTTACTATTGGCAGGTCTTCAGATATTCCTCACGTTAGGCAGAAATATAACAGCTCTCTGACTCCCAGGTGATCCGTTCCAGCCGTACAACTTGTAGGGGCTACACATCTTGGCAAGTCCATGAATTCTTTTTGATACACTGAAGGACAAGTGAGCGAACGCTATGGTGGAAAAGACAAATGATTCCCTAATCTCTCTAATGATGTAGTTAATGTGTCACTAGAGGATGGGGCAGTAGAGATGCGAACGAATGTGTTTTTTTTGACATTCCATTAGAATTGAATATGCAAAAATCCAATCCGATTCAAATCGTCTCAATTCGAATTTAACCAGATTCTATTCGTTTTTACCGAATTCTAATCTATTCGTTTGAATTTTTTATTCAAAACTCTACATACGAATGTTGACAACATTCATATGTGCCCTTATGCATCTCCCCCACATCCGTACACATCCGTACGAATCCGTAAAGGAAAAGAAACTGTATGCATCCCGTAGCTATCCTGTATGCAACACATTTTCATCCCATACGGATCCGTACAAATGCGTACGGATGCAGGAAAGATGGGGATCTTCAAGTACGCACTGTGTACAAACCTGTACACATACGAATGTCTGGATAATTCAAGCAAAGAGATCTGAAATTCAAAATTCAATCTGAATGTTTCCATTTGAATTTCAGGACATTCTATTTGAGTTCGAATGTTGAAATTCAGCACATTCGATTGGGTTTCAAATGCCTACGAATATTTGTGCACATCCCTATGGGGCAGTACCACCAGACTTGAAAGAGGCAAGGGTTTGTCCACTCTGGAAACATGTTAGCAACAGGCACTGTGCTTATGAGACTCATATACTGCAAATTTTACTAAGACACTCTGCGGTACGCCAGATAAATGTAAAACAAAACTCTACAAAGCTGATCTAATCAGAACTAATTATGGTCACTCCATCAACTGCTCTCACTGTTAGGAAACCAATAGAGCCATTTTAATCTGAGTTCAAGATGAGAGACCTATTTTCACAAGGGCCTCCGGAATGCGAGTAGGACACCCTGGGATGGAGCATTCGCTCTGTTGGGCCAGGGGTTCCGTTTGGAACCGCCCCAGCCCGTCCCAGGGCACTCATTCACGTTCCGGGTGTAGAGCACAAAATCGCCCTCTACACCCATTCCCGGCAGTCTTGGGCCATCCCACAGCTGTATGGGAGGGAGACCATTTGCACTCTCTCCTGAACAGCTGTAGGCCCTGCCCCCCCCCCCCGCTGCCACTATTGGGCCAAAAATGGCTCAACAGCTGGCAGGCCCATGCAATTAACTTACCTTGCTGGGCCCGGGGTGCTCCCCGTGTGGTCTCAAGAGTGATCTGCTGCTCTCTGCACAGGTGTGCGCTCTGGTAGACCACCCCCATGCTGACAAGTCAGGTGAGCATGGGTCCGAGCTACCGGCAGGGTGCGGCCCTGTGCAGACTGCAGCACAATGCTCCCCGGGCCACACAAGAAGCATGCCAGGCCTGAAGAGGTAAGTTGTCACGTGGGAGGTACGGGTGGCTCGAACCCCTGGGTGCCACTGGGCACCTAGGGGTTCATTGCCAGCCGCTTCACTCTGATTGGGACTGTAGGAGTCAACAGGACACTGGGGCACCCTCAGTCTGATCACCCCAACCTCTTTCAAAGGCGGGACGAGACTGGACTGGTGATCCATTGGCATGTTACTATTAACTCTGTAATTTTGTATTTTGTATTTTTTATATTGTAATTCTGTACCACCCTTTGGCGGAAGGGGCAATATGAATAAACATTATTATTATTATTATTATTATTATTATTATTATTATTATTATTATTATTATTATTATTATTATTATTATTATTATTATTATTATTATTATTATTATTATTAATTACAGAGCTCCTAAAACAATAGCTGAGGAATTGCCAAAATGAATTGTAAATGTTGCATCATGCCTCATTTCTGGCAGGTGGGCAAAATCCCACTTAGTGCTTCATTCTGTTTACTCTCCAAATCAATACAGAACTCTGTAGAATTATGGAAATGAAATCTTAATGTGATTTCAGCTGCATGAGTTGCATGTTAGAAATGATTCTTTTACTTGCACAGATATTCTAGCAGCTCCAAGACTGACTGCGTATTAGAAACCAGCAGGTATTACTGAACAGAATAACAGAATCTTTTCTTGGCATAATTAGGCTCTTGGTTCTTGCACCAGTATCAGTGAAGCTAATTCCTATTTATTTATTTATTTATTTATTTGCTTACTTACTTACTTCTTATTTACTTACTTACTCACTTACTTACCCTACCTTATACCCAAAGGTCTCTGGGCAGGTAACAACATCTAAAATCAAACATCATTAAAACAGGAACACTATGTATTAAAACAGTCGCGTCTGCAAGTGGGAAGGAGAAAGTGTATCCCCATTTAACGAAAGCCCAGGGCAAAGAGGTACGTCTTCACTGCCTTCCTAAATGTGTACAGTGAAGGGACAGGCGCACCTCAAGGGGGAGACTATTCCATAGCATAGGGGCCACAACTGAGAAGGCCCTCTCCTGGGTGCCGACCCCTTTTGCTGCTGAAGGTGGTGGGACAACCAGGAGAGCCTCTCCTCCAGATCTTAAGGTACGGGCAGGTCGATATGGGAGAAGGCGTTCCCTCAGATATTTGGGGCCCAAGTCCTTTAGGGCCTTATAAGTTAAAGTCAACACCTTGAATTGGGCTTGGTAATGAACTCTTTTAAGACCAGCGTGATGTGCATCCGGCCAGCTGTCCCGGTCAGCAAACTAGCTGCTGCATTCTGCACTAGCTGCAGCTTCTGAACCGTTTTCAAGCGCAGCCTCATGTAGAGCGCATTCCAATAGTCGAGTCTGGAGGTTACCAGAGCGTGGACAACTGTGACACTAATTAAAACTTCTGATAAAAGGAACAACGGATATGCTTTGGAAAGGAACCACATTTTTGCACTATGATGCATTCCTACTGCTATCAAAAGCATTCAGTTATTTTTCCAACCATGAACTTTGTTCCTTCTTTTACGCATATGCTCTAAAGTAGTATTATTTTAAGACATTCAACCTTCTCATGTTTTCCTTTTTGTGTGTGTGGAGGGTGCTTGCTTCATTAAAACACAGGCCAGAGGTGCCTCCAGATGCGATTTAAAATCTGTGATTTCCCCAGAGCGATACTGGGATTGCCTCACATAACTTTAGGAATCCCAGTATATTCCTAAGAAGTCCTACACATGTATTAAATTAAGCACCCTCAGCAAGTCCATCTACTTTGGGTTTTGGATGACAGATGTGCACAAATGGGCTTTTAGGCGTTCTATTCATAACGAATCGGATGTTAGAAAATTTGTATTCATTTGAATAGATCCCCTTCGAATGTGGCAGGATTCTACTCAATACGGATGTATTCGTATGAATTCATATAAATATCTCATACGAATGCATATGTATTCTGGATTCGGATCCTATACCAATGCATACGTACTGGATACATATCAGATACGTATCCTATACGAACGCCTACGTATCATATGTAACCAATGCATATCCCCAGTTTAACAAATGTATAAACTATTCATACAAATGTTACGGAACATTTGTATTTGTACGAATGTTAATGTATGAATGTTGTAACATTCTATTTGTGTACAAATGTCCAAATGTGTACAAATCCATATGAATAATGAATGTTACGAATATTCGTGCACATTCCTATTTTGGATTGCACCCTGTATGTGCCAATTAAATCTTACAGTCCTCTGTTCAGTGAGTAAGACATCTCCTAAACAGCATACTGCTAAAAAGACCTTCACCATGACCTCCGGAGTGTTTAAATATAATTATTTCTTCAAGAATGTTTCAACAGTTGCACAGAAGGGCAAAGTAAGACGTACAAAGGAGTATTCATTTTTGAAGCTTCCAAGACAGAATAAATTGTGCACAAACATCTAACATAGAACAAATACCCACCACAGTAAGAGGGGCTGTAGGAATCCAATTTCCTTTTGCATATTATACTACCTTTCTGCACAAAGGACCACCATGCATTCATGCTCCCAATTATGTCACTTCTAACTTCCAGCATGCCAATGTATGGCACCTTGTTTCAGATTCTGCACTTTTATCTTCCCAAATTATCTGCAGAATTTCTTACAACTTTCTGTAACATCTAGCTTTTCTTGTGCAAACATCCTCCAGTTGGTTTAACCATAAATCATTTTCAGCTACCAGGACATAATTCCATCTTAAGAGACACCACAGATATTCAAAAGGAGCATCTTGAAAGTTGAGGAAAAGCCAAAACGATGGGAAATATTCACAAAATGATTCTTTCCAACTGATTCATGATGACATTAAATCAAAAATACCAAGGAGTTCACTGTTCATAGGATCAGTCAAAAATAATTTTATTAATAATTCAACAGATGACTTCTTGTCCATTTTTTAAACAACACATTTTTATTTGCAGTATATTCAGGCAACGCAACATACCTGACAATGGGCTATACAGAAGCCACTCAATAGTTAAGAAGAGACGAGAAAACCATATTTGGCTGAAGAGACAAAGAGGAATCTAGCATCTGAAAATCGTCTGGCACACAAATAGTGGCCAATCTCCAACTGGCTGAGCCAACAAAAGGAAGAAGTCCTTAAGCCCATTTTAAAATATTTTTTCATAGGGTTGATACCAGATATGATACATGAATAAATATAATTGGCCATATATGATTGGGAAAAATTCTGGTGTTAAGGCATCATGAAAGGAGTTTGGTTATAAGTCCTTAAACTGGATTGCATCAGAGCTTTAAGATTGGGCTTATACTTGGAATAAGGAAGAGGCTTGGACCATGAACATGGGATATTGGAAGGCCTTGGAAAAAATGTTCATAATCTAAAATATTTCTAAAAAGTGAAGAGGAGCTCTGCAGTTTTAAAAAGGACAGATTTTTCCTTTTGTCAGAGGTTGCTGATCTAGGAAAAGATCTAAGCTTCCGGTGACTCATTAAAGAGATTAAGATGCCTTGGAGACATATGGATTAAGAATCACTGAGAAAAGATGGTGTGACGCCCACAGCCGGCGGCCACCAGTTGTGAGGCCCCAGCCAGGCATCCAACTCTCTCCAGTCCAGCCACTATAGCCACGGACTTCAAGTTCTCTTTTTAAGTAGGCCTCTGAGCCTTTTTTACTACTTCAGCACCTAGACTACATACCTGTGTTTTGGCTGAAACCCTATTTTGGTATCTAAATTTTGGCTGATCAGGAGCACCTCAGTTTTATCTGGATTAAGTCTCATCTTGTTACTTTTCATGGCGTGGAATGCGTACAGGCATGCAAATGTTGTCGACATTTGTATCTTCAGATTCAAATCTAACATTCGGACAAATAGATTTGAATGTATTCAATCTGAATCAGATTTTGGTGCATTCGGATTCTAAACATTCAGATTTAATCAAATGTTTGGATATTCGATTCAAGCATTCTATTTGAGAAAAGGAGCCCCAGAGATAGAATGAGAGCATGAGAAACACATGCTACTGTCTCTGAAACACTTCTGAGATGCCTTTTGTTGTTGTTACATATGGTCATAGCTGAAATATTAACTGAAATGAGGTGATAGTGCATTATACATTTTCCTGGTTCACAAACAATAATGACAAGGAACTGCTGTGTTATAACTGAGAAATTCCTCCCCAAAGAAAGAAAAAGCAGGATGGACGCCAGCATTAAGTATTTCCAGAGGTTCTGCAGACAGTATGTAGGCTGATAAATATTTTCGGTCCTTAGTGTGTTTATTCTGGTATCGTATGAGACATCCACCCTGCCCTTCTTTCACTGTCGAAAACCAAAACAAAAACAGATTCATGAGCATTGTTCAAACATTTCCAATGCTTTCCCTTGTCTTAAGAAACTATAGCCCCTGTGTGCTGCATTACGCTTCCAATCCGAATTCAAGGTGCTGGTAAAGACGTTTAAAGCCCCAAATGGCTCGGGACTCCAATACTTGAGGGAACACCTTCTCTCATAAAGACCTGCCCAAGGTTTAAAATCTGCTGGAAGGGGTCTCCACTGCGTCCCACAAATGAGAGAAATCTGCTGTGTTGAGACACGTGGGAGGGCCTGCTCAGTCGTGGCACCTCAGCTGTGGACTGCCCATCCTCTGGAGACCTGACGAGTGCCAACTCTTCTAACTTTTAGGCACCAAGTAAAGACCTGACTTTTTATTAAGGCCTTTGGGCACTCATTCACTCTAGCACTATCTTATCTTTTAACTTTTTAAACTATTTATGCTGTTTAATACTGTTTTACTGTGGGTATGTGTTTAATGTTTTGTTTTGATATGGGATTGTAATGTAAGCTGCTCAGAGATCTCAGGATACGGGAAGGGATATAAATATTTTAAGTAAATAAATAAATAAATTACCACAATGCCAGGTATCAAGTGCTGTTCTTCTATTCATAAAGAACCTCATTTTCCTCTGTGGTCCAACAGAGACACACTCAAGGTCTGCATTAAGTTTGGCTTCTCATTAGGTGAGAAATTAACTAATTTGAACAGCAAGCATTTAAGGCTTCAATGCAATTTAATCAGTTGATTATTGAGTTAGAAGCTGCATACCGTGCGGACTATCACCTGCTGCTCAGAGAATGCGCCCAACACAGTCGACCTAACTGTTGGTTTGGAGGCTTAAACCACAAGAGTATTGTGGTATGGTTGACCACCACCACCCCGCCCCGTATCCACTGATTTGGTAACCATGGTTTCAGTTAACCACAGTTATCAGATCTGCCCAACCCTACGGGCACCATAAGAAAAAAGTGCCCAGAACCGAAAGGCCTATTTCGGCCTCCAGAAGGCCTATTTGATCAGCCAGTTTGGTCTAGTGGTTAGGGACCCAGACTCTTATCTGGTAATACCGGGTTTGATTCTGCCCTCCTCCATGAAGCCAGCTGGGTGACCTTGGGCTAGTCACAGCTCTCTTCTGAGCTCTCACAGCCCCACCTCAAAGCTTTGTCGGCTGCTTTGAGTCCCCTTAAACATAAGGGGCACATGGGAAGCAGGCAGGAGGCATGTGGTGGCAGCACACACCTACTCCAATGCTCTCTGGGGCCTGAAACAGGCCTCCCAAAGGCCAGAAAATCACTTCTAGCTCTGGGGTTGCACAACCCCAGAACCAGAGGGCCTATTTGCAATTATCCACAGTTTCAGGTAACCACAGTAGGAGCTGGAACGTATCCACAGTAGGGAGATATTATATCTCTTTGTACAGTAAAGAGGGGGTCCGACTGTATTTCTTTGTAGATTTAATCCTCCTAAGGGCCTGCTCCCTATTTCTGTTCCAGGGTTGAAGATACAAGGCAAAACCTAAGCAAGTTTTAGAAAACCGAGTTTTATCTGCAGCCTCCATGTCAAAATTTCCAAGCATTTTTGTTGCCTCTCCCAGAGTCTACCAAATGCTTGTTCTTTTCAGCAGATGATGACTTGTGAGACTCTGGTTCCCACCCAGAGCCTCAGATTACTTGTCAGGAAAACCACAAAACATTTTTTCTTGCTTTTATTCTAGATTCAAGTCTGAAAGAAACCCAATTCAACCAAACAGCATCACCACCATCTACAGAAGCTTAATAACGTCTGTTGAATAGAAATCTTCACCGAGTTCTTTGCTAGGAAGACTGGCTGCTCTGAAGAACTGTGCCTGATGTAAAGTACCCACACAATGTCTTTTTAATCATAAACAGAACACTTCAAACTGTTCTTGCATGTTAAAAACAATGGGTAAAACAGTAACCATTGAGACCATTTAAGATAGCTGTTGTACATGGGTGTTTCTGCCCTTACCTCCCTTATCCCAGATTTAGAAGATCTGGATCTTTCAAATGGCATCTTCACTGAATCTGGTCCTTGAAGATCTAGATCTTGGCAAGGACCCCACCTGTCTGGACCGCCCACCTAGCACCCTAGTGTAATGGGTGCCAAACAGAGTTGTGGTACGAACGATGAAGCACCCATCTGGAGGATCGGTTTGGCCCTAAGCTGAAGGGCTGCTGATGGTGCAGTGTGATTGGCTAGGGCAGATGTCAGTATATATCCGTAAACATCCATATGCATTCTGTAATTACCCTGTATACAACCACTTGAAATTCAATCAAATACAACAGTTACTGTGCTAATTTCATGTAGATAATCGATAAAGGGTCTCCAGTCTTTTACATATACATCTATTGTTCTATTTTTTATAAAGCTTGTTAATATATCCATCTCTGCTAGTTCAGTCAATTTAATTAACCATTCTTCCATCAAATGAATTTCAACACTCTTCCATTTTCGAGCACATAATATTCTTACTGCTGTTACCATATAAGAATCAAAGAATTTATATTATCTAAACGTTCATCTACAGTTCCTCACAAAAACAATTCTGGTCTAAATGGTACACTTATTTTTAAAATACTTCTCATTGCATTATATACCTGTATTCAGGGTTGTTGTTTTTTTGCTTTTTTACAAGTCCACCGCATATGATAAAAGGCTCCTTCACTAATTTTACATTTCCAACATTTATTAGACATATCTTGATATATTTTTGCTATTTTATGAGGTGTCAACTTAATCAAGAAGAGTCTCAAAGGTCTGTAACCCCGAAAGACCTAGATGACTTATGAAAACTGTACAAAGCTAACTGTAACTAAGCAACCCTTCAGCTCCCAGCTCATTCAGACATCATCAGGGCCTCCAGCCCAGAATAAAGGAAAACTTAATCTCTTGTGGAGCTATAACCACTGCTCTGGTCTGCAGTGCTGTTATGCAGCAATCCTAGCAAAGGCACTTGAACACTTAGCCCATCTAGTCCAACACTGGATGGGAAAGGAGCGCAACCACCTAACCTTAACTAGCACTTGCAAGTCCTAGTCACTTACAGCCCCCGTCCTGTGTGATCTGTCCTGCACAATCCCGGAGCCGGTCCTCTTCAGAGCACCGCCATCTTGTGTGTGTGGCGCTCTCTGCAGTCACAGTTGTATCAGGAAGGCAGCAGAGCTGTTGACCTCCCCGTCCAGCAGAGGTGTGGATGCTCCCCAGCTGGACACTTCAGGTAAGTGATTGGAGAAGGTTAGGTAGCTTGTGGAGCATGATTTCATGATTTCATGCTCCACAGCTAGTCGATAATTAGGCTTCTGGCTCTTGGAATCTGTAACAACCACCTCTAAATTCAGATACTTTCCCCCAGATGCTGCCTAATTATTAGCTCTGGGCCAAAGTGGCCCCTGGTCTCACATAGTGGCTACCAATTGCTTCTGGGCATGTCAAGCAGAAATCAAAGACAAAACTTGCAAATGGCCTTCAGAGGCATCCTGCCTATCTCTTCGATCTGGAGGTGGTAGCCATTGATACCCCTGATCTCCATGAATTTATCTAACCCTGTCTTAAAGCTATCCAGACTTAGGCATTTGAAATCCGATTGACTGTGCCAAATTTCGACATTCAAACTCAAATCGAATGCCCTGAAATTCAAATGTAAGCATTCAAATCGAATTTCAGATCTATTCGTTTGAATTATCCAGACTTTCGTCTGTGTATGGGTTTCTCCATGATTCGTACTTGAGGATCTGCATCTTTCCCGCATCTGTACGCATTTGTACGGATCCGTACAGGACAAAAATGGGTTGCATACAGGATACCTACAGGATGCATACGGATGTGTACAGATGTGTATGGATGTGGGGAAGATGCGGACATGCATATACGAATGTTGTCGTCTTTGAATAAAAAATAGATTCAAATTTGGTAAATTCAAATTTAAAAGATTCAAATCAAATCGGATTTTGGGGTATTAGATTAGATTAGAATAGAATGTCAAAAAAAATCCCTAATCCATACTGGTTGCTTTTCTCATAGTAAATTCCATTGACCAATGACCAACAATATACTCCCCCTTGTTGGTCCTAACTTTTCTGTCCATCAGCTTCATAGAGTTCCTCCTGGTTCCACCGTTATGCAATAGAAGACAAGAATTTATCTCTATGTACGTTTTCCACGCTGTGCACAATTTTATGTTTTGTTGTAGAAAAAGGGGAAGTTTTACTGCATGCACTCACATACAACGTACATAGCTAAAAAGCAGTGGAATTAGTTTCTTACGGTGTACCAATCAATAAAGCACAGTTAGACACCAGCTCACCAATTAGAGCAGAACTGGAACAGCTTCCAGGGAAAAGCACAGCATATAATTATGTAAATGCTGAAGGAAAAAGGGTTTCTGGGTTGGCCAAGGAAGGAAATGAGCAAAACTGAATTACAGGAGGGCAAAATACCCTCTCAAGAAGACTTTGATTAAGGTTCTGTCATACAACCCCAGAAGTGGGAGTTTTACTTGGCTCACTGTGACCAACAGTGGCAGGCACGGAGTGGGAGTCATTTCCCATTATACTTAGTTCTGCAGTCTGGAAAGGGTTGTCTAGAGAAGAGGGCAGAATCTTCAGAGACCTCCCAGTTCAATGAGGAGAAATTGCTCCATAAATAGAGGGTTCTAAGGCTAGGCCTTTCTCATTAAAGGCAGAGAGAAGGAATAGCAAGAGAAGGGAAAAGAAATCATCTGAGGAATTTGCTGTTTGGAAACCTGGGAGCAGTGGACTCCAAAATTACTCATGCTTTACATTAGCTGCTTAAAATGCATGGGGAAGCATTAATTGAGCCCAATGGTTATGCAGCTAACGGCCCAAAGACGCTCATGCATAGTGTATCAGATGTATCTGTGTTACAATCAGGTTACTCTAGCAGTGCCCTTATTATGAGTCTTCTATGAGAGCTCCTTTCTGCTGAAGATGCTGTAAGATGCCAGCAGTGATACAATATCACCTCTCCTAGCTCTCTACCTGATAAATTCACCCATGTGCCCAAACATCTTTGGTTCAGTTGGGCTCCCCTTTTCTTGCCCAAGGCCTCTCTACTGTAGTGTCCCCCAAACCATATCCCTGGTATAGAAAAGGTGACACCACGTCTCTTGCTATACACAAGGAGAGTTTCAGAAGCCAGAGCACAGATTACTTCTGCTGAGCACACGAAAAAGAAACCAGAATGCTGAAGGACCACCACATGTATGGATAGATATGGGGCAGAAATTTCCAGTGGTGGCAGTCAATGACACAGCAGATGGAGGAGGAGGAGGAGGAAGGGAAGAAAGAAGAAGAAGAAGAAGAAGAAGAAGAAGAAGAAGAAGAAGAAGAAGAAGAGTTGTCTATTCTACCCTGCTTTACTCACAAAGCTTTCTATTCTTCCCCACACAAAAGAACACCCTGTGAAGTGAGTGGGGCTGTGAGAGCTCAGAACAGAGCTGTGACTAGCCCAAGGTCACCCACCTGACTTCGTGTGGGAGGGTGGATCAAACCCGGTACTCCCAGCTCCCTAACCACTAGAACAAAACTGAACTTTGCCCCATTCTTAGGTTTTTTATTGAATTTGATATTTTGCATTGTGCACAGTGCATAGCACAAAAGTATTGCACTGAGTAGTTCTGGTCTTCAAAATGTGGAGGGTTTGAATCAGAAGAACATGGAGGAAGAGAAAGGAAGTGCGTCCCACTTTGAGTGCAGCAGATTCCCACATTTTTCTTAATACAGAAACATTTTACACAGTTATGTCAGGTGCTTCTGAGTCATTGGACGTCAGCTTGTCTGAAAGCAGCCTGTCTGCAATTAGTTTCTCTAAGTTTTCATCCACACACATTAAAAAAAAAGAAAAAGAAACAGCAGCACAAAAATGGCTCAGATTTGGTAGCACATGGATGCTAGTACGCCCATGTAGGGATGTCTGCTAGCGTAGATTCGAATGTCATAAAATCTGATTCGATTTGGATATTTAACATCCGAATGTCTTAAAATCCGATTCAAATCTGTAACGTGCAAATCTGTACGTTCGAATGTTAGATTCGTATTTAAAGATACGAATGTCGACAACATTCTTATCTGTTATATGTATCTGTGCTCATGCCGGCAAAATCTGTGTGCGTTCTGTATTATCCCGTACACATCCCATTTTAATCCCGTATTTTAAGCGCAAGATACGGATAATTTGGGGGCACATTCATATATGATAGATACGAATCCACACATTCAAATCATTCAAAAATCTGTATCGGATGTTCAAAAATCCGTTATTTGAGTTCAAATGTCACATTTGGATTTCTGAAAATCTGATACGAGTTCAAATGTCAAAATTTGTAGGATTCAAATCAAATATTCACGTTTCTGAATATTCGTGCACATCCCTACTCCCATGTCCCCCTGCCAAAATAGGAACAGAGTGCAATGTTGGCATGTACCAATGCACCGGGGACTCGATGACATTCAGAAACCTGCACATCCCAGCAACGAGTCTGCTCCTAGGAGTAGAATCTGCTTCCGGGAGAGCTTTTTCTGCAGGGAAATTAAAAATGACCTGCTAAAAGCCGTCCAGGCTTGGTTTGCTACAGCAGCAACCGTGTGCTTTGTATCATGGGCCCAGACAGGAACTTCAGTATAGGGATGTGCACAAGTATTCAAAGGTATTCAAAATTCAATCAAATACATCCAAATGTTGACATTTGAATTTGAATCGAATATCCATAAATCTGAATTTAAACATTCAAACTAATTTTGAATTTCAAACCTATTCATTCAAATTATCCAGACATTTGCATGTTTATGGCGTCGTAGATGATGCATGTACACATCTTTCCTGCATCCGTACGCATTTCTGAGGATCCATACAGGACAAAAACGGTTGCCTATGTGATAACTACGGGATGCATACGGATGTGTACAGATGCGTATGGGATGCGTAAAGATGCATGTGGGCACATACGAATGTTGTCAACATCCGTAAGTGTAAATTCGAATCTAAAATTTGAATGAATAGATTCAAATGTGCTTAATTCGAATCGAATTCGGTTAAATTTGAATTTTAAAGATTCAAATCCCAAAAATTACATTTGCGTACATCCCTACTTGAATGTTCCTCAGCCTTGAAGTTTTATTATCTGAATGTCATAAAATCTGATTCGAATCCATAACATTTGAATCCGTATGTTTGAATATTAGGTTTGTAATCTGTTATATACATCTGTGCGCATTCCATAAAAATCCATGTTCATCCCGTATTATCCCGTATGCAACCCATTTTAATTCCATATTCTAAGCGCAAGATACGTTTAATTTTCATGCAGATTCGTATATGACAGGGTCTCAAAAATCTATATTTGAGTCCAAATTTTCAAATTTGAATTTTTGAAAACCCGATTCGAGTTTGAATGTCGACATTCATTGGATTTGAATCGAATCTGCATGTTTACTAGTTTCCCCAATAAGCATGCAATTTTAAACCACTTCTGCACTGTAAAATAATTCTACAGTCCCTGTCTTGGTAGCCCATTTTAGCCCATCATCCAGTTCCACTACAAAGTCAAAGGGAAAACAAGAAAGCTACATTTGGGATGTTTTGCCTCTACTTGGATATAGTCAAAGCGGATCAGCTTTCTTCAGAAAAGCCAGAGGTGAATTATTCTTGGCTGTTCTACTATTTGCTATTTCAACCAATTAGTTCAACCATTTTGCTTTACAAGGCACATAAAATACATTTGCTAGCAACCTGAGGTTTATATCAATTCCTCATGTTGCTAATTGCAGAAACAGTTATATCTGGCTATAATATCACCATGTGATTTTATCATAACATTCATCAAAGAAGCATGGGGAAATGATTCCTTACCTTCTCTGCGTCTTGCTCAAAAAGGCGAAGTTGAAAGCACTGGTCTAATTTCAGTTTTCGGACATGCCACATCTGATGCAAGTGTTGCCGCGTCGAATGGAGCTTGTCCAAAAGGCTGGTGATCTTTGGCACAAGACTTTGGAAATCTGCACTTCCAGGAATGCAATTCCTACCAGAAAAACCATCGCTGCATCTTATGCACTGTAATAACCTCTGACCCTCACGATCTAGTTCTTCTACAGGAGCTTTAATAACTTTCTTCTTAAGCTGTGTGTGTTCATCTATTAGCCTTCTTGAGCCCTCCACATCCACTGGAAATTCTTTTCTAGCCAACATTTCCTGGAGGTCCTCTAGTCTGGATAACAAATGGATGGCACTGTTGAAAAATTCTTCCAAGGAGACTCTCAACTCTATCCATTCATCGTGATTATAATCCAAGGATCCTTCAAATTCCTCTGTAAGTTGTGATGGATCTACCAACTTTGCTAGGCCTTCGACAGAAACCATGCTCGTCTGAGGACAAAAACGATAAGTGACAAACAGTAAGAATAGCTATAATACTGATTTTTTAAAAGCAATTGCTGTTCCGGATGTTTCACAGCAACACAAACTTGTTCATTCATTCATTCATTCATTCATTCATTCATTCATTCATTCATTCATCCATCCATCCATCCATCCATCCATCCATCCATTCATTCATTTTCTGCCCTACTCTATACCTGAAAGCATCAGAGCAGGTCACAACAAATCAGTATACAACCAGATCTAAAAAAAGGTAAAGGACAATAGTTGCCTCTGTTAGGCAGGGAAGCCCGTATAAGGAAAATGCACGGATGTGCTGGCAAAGGTAACTAAGAGTCACAGGCGTGAGTATCAACAAAGTGCTCAAGGTTGGATTGAGCAAGGTTGGATTGAGCAAGAATTGCGTAAGTTTGTGCAACACTTGCAACACACGCTTGTGCAACACTCAGGAAGTGAGTCACCATCTATGATAAGAAAAAGGTATAAAAGTGCCTATACACTGCTGGTTAAGTGTTATTGTTGTTGATTGCTGGACGAGAGCTTGGATGGAGAAATGTATACTTGTACATGCAGCAACCGTTAAGAATAAACCTCTGCGAAGAGAGAGAACTCCTGTTTCAGTCTATTTCTTAAACTGCGGGCAGAAGAAGGAGGGAGTTCCTGAAAAGGCTGGACAGCTCCGGAGATGCAAGCAAGTTTTCCGGGACAGCAGAGCTTGTCTTTTTCAACACGGCCGCGCATCTGCTGATTTAATACCAACGAGGGCTGACACCCCTCCCCAACAGCCTCATGTAAAGCAGAACTTTCCAAATTCTCATGAACAAGATCCAGAATCATCAAGAGTAGACAAAGCTCAAGAGTAAGTGGAGAATAGAAAAAGCCCCAAACACTTCCCACCTAAAGCAAGGCCAAGATGGCATACCTCTTTCAAAGTATAGAAAATGACTGGACTGCAGCTGAATCTTAACATTAGGTCTTTCTGCACTTGCTGGTATCCATCATCAGGAACTGTACTAAAGGTCTGCCTTTTGCATGTTAGTAAGGAATAAAGGAGACCCCACTCGCTACTGGTACACTCTGTACACTCTGTAATTGACATCAAGAGTCCTTGACACCAAGGACTAGTGGTGGACCAGCTCAGCCTGGTCTGGAACACAGAACAGTGTAGAAGGCAGGACTCCATTTTCCAGACTACTGGGGGACCCATTTCAGAGCCCTAAGAAGCTGGCCCCAAACCTTGTGTGATCTTTGGAGCCAATATAAGGACTGGCCTTCTGCAGCCCTCTGGGTGCAGGACCTCAATATTGAGGTCTACCAGTAATCTCAATCAGCATGGACAGAGTGTACCAGTGGCACCCCAAACCCAGATGTGATCTTTGCAGCACCATGGGACTTCATGCACTTGGCCTTGTTCTGGAATATATCCCAGAATAGGGACCTGCTGTTCGCATGTTTGTGTGGGATATGGCAGGCAAGGCTGAATTCCCACTTAGGCCTCCAGTATGCATATAGGACAGCTCTGGTACAGAATATCTGTACCGGAGCTGTCCTAGGCTGTTTTTCCGCTGTCACTAGAAGTACCCATTAAGTACCCATTAATGGGTACAAAATTACGTACCCATTAATGGGTACTTAATGGGTACTTCTAGTGACAGTGGAAAAACACCCCTAATGGCATACCAAAGGCCTAAGTGTGAATTCAGCCCAGGTGGCAAGGCCTGCCATTGTCTGAATTAGCTTGTGGCCTGCAGACAGCTATTCCGAGATAGTTTCCAGAATAGGACAAGTGTAGAAAGGGCCCTTGTTATGGATCGCAGGCAAATGCAGAAAGGGCAACAGATACCTTACAATACTTTCCAGAACAGCCTCTTAATTTCTGTTTTTCAGGTAGAGATGTTGTTCAGGACAACTTCTAACATATAAGCAATACTCATATGCTCCACCAGCACACATCCCACTGGCAGATGCTGCCTTGTGATCCACAAAGGGGAAAATGCTACAAATCTTCTACAACACAGTATGTTTTTCTTCGAAGGAGCGAGCCCTGGGCTTTGAACGGCACCAACTCTTGTAGTCGTTTTGTTTTTAGAATGCAAAAGTAAGGTTTTGCTAAGGAAGTCCATGGAGCAGGAATCCTGCATTCACTCTTCCACATCCAACATAAATGTCCTAGTCAATGGCACAGAATATTGCTTTTTTTTTCAAGGAAAGGAAGTTGTATTAATAAGCTTTACAAACTGTATTTTCATTTGGCTACACATTGGGTGCATCCCCATGCAGGTCTTATAGTCCCGGTTTAGTCCTGTTTGGACTATTTTTGGCAAGTATTTTTAATCCAAATAGAGTTCCTGTCAATTAATCCAAATATAGCCGTCCTCATGCAGCTTTTTTAGTCCTGATTTAGCCCTGCTTGGACTATTTTTGGGGACTATTTTTAAACATAAAAAACAGGACTTTTACCCTTCCCCCCCATGTAAACTCTGCCTGCAATAAAAGCACCAAAAGCTTCTCCTTCACTCTCGTTGAAGGCAGGTTTTAAAAAAATTCTAGCTGCAATTATTACTTTCTTTTTCACACCTCTCCCTTTTTACATTACCAGGAACTGTGCGCTCAAGCGGATCAGCAAAGAAGTGAGCAGCACAAAGCGATAAAATGTATCAAGCATTTTTGCTTCTCAAATGTATACTTTCTAGCAAGCATCAGAAAAGATACAAACATTTCCAGCAAATGTTTTAAAAGGCAAACCTGCATCAAGCAGATTTCACCCATTTTTGCCTCTTTCATATGGAGCTCTAGCATTGTGAGTATGGCATAGAGGGGGGAGCTTTGCATCCGCAAAATTCCACCCACAGCTGGCTGCCAAATAGCCCAGTACTATCCCCATGTGAGGGACAATAAGCGGACTTGGCTTTAAAAAGGGGACTGAGTCGTGTTTTCATCAGGACTTTTTGGGTGTTTTTCCACTGTCACTAGAAGTACCCATTAATGGGTACTTAATGGGTACTTCTAGTGACAGCGGAAAAACACCCTTTGTCTCTCCAGATTTAGGCAGGGTAGTCCTCATAAAATTCGGGAATAAGAAATTGCATGGGGACACCTGGGTACCAAAATCAGATTAATTACAGAAGTCATGGGGTCGGTCCTTCCTGAATTCAAATTCAATTTGGATTAAAATTCCCATTGGGACAAACACATTCAGGAGCAAACCTTCCTTGAATCACTGGTCCTTCTGAAGTTAAAGCCGCCATTACAAACATGGGATGAGGAACATAATGCCTCTACAGCACATCACTTTAAACAGAAACCTGTAGTTTGTATTGCCCAAAATTTAACTCTTTCCCCTCATCCTTAGCTTTTCTGGCTTCACTACTCTTTGAAGTGGATATGTGATACTACACTAGATTCTGCTATTTGAATTATACAGCCGTTATAAAGATTTCAGGCGTGTGACTGGAAGCAGGTGCACCACGCTGCCAAAATATACATCTCACTCGTTTCCAGTTGGCTTTTCCCACAGGAAGATCAAAAGCTTCCATATGGCTGCTATTTTTCAATTCTTTGTAACTATGATTAAGCCAAACTGATTGAAAAATTAAATGCCACAGAGGTATTTACATAAGGACTTGCCATGTATATTAATAGCCACCTAAGAATCATAATGAAAGTTAAACATGTTAATTTATGAAGAAGTTTTAATGTACAAAATGCTCTACTAACTTACATTTGCTCTTGCATCAGCTGTGGGATGGGCTTCCGCCTTGTTGTGGCGGAAAGGCTTGCATAGCTCCAAGAAACTATGAGCTCTGCCAACAGAGCCACCTAACACAGGCAGGTCGCAGAAGGTCCACTGGAGAAGCAATGGCAAACCACTTCGGTATCCTTGCCAAGAAAACCCAAGGGACTTCTGGCTGCATTCACCCACACAGCTGCCACTGATCAGAGGAACTCATCCCATTATGATAGATCATGATACATCAAGAGACACACTAGCTCAGGTGTATGGGTGTGCACAAACACATTTTTGACATTCGATTCAAAGCAATCGAATGTTTGAAAATACATATTTGTACAAATAGATCACATTCTAACGTGGTAAAATTCTATTCGATACAAATCTATTCATACATTCAATATGTATCCGATATGAACGAATGCATATCTGATATGAACAAATATGTATCTGATACAAACGGATACGAACGGATACATATCTGATACAAATGAATATGTATCTGATATGTATCCGTAACATATCCATGCTCTGAAAGTGTCAAATGCAACTTGAATTAGATTTGAATGTTTAAAGTTAGAATTTAAACAAATTAGATTTGAATTAAGCAAATTCAAATCTATTAGTTTGAATTTTTCATTCAAATTTGCACTTACAAATGTCAGCAACAATCATAGATGCCCATACGCACCTTCACTGGGTCTGAACACACCTGTAATGCATCTGTACATGTCCGTATGCATCCCGTAGTTATCCCGTATGCAACCCGTTTTCATCCCGTACGGATCCAAACAAATGCATACGGATGGGGGAAAGGTGCAGATCTTCAAGTACACATCATGTATGAACCCTTACACATACGAATGTCCAAATAACTTGAAAGAATAGATCCAGAATTCAAAATTCAAACCGAATCTTTAAATTCAAATTTAAGGACATTCTATTCGAATTCAAATGTCAAAATTTGGTCAATTCGCTCAAATTTCGGATGCATTTGAATATTCGTGCACATCCCTGGGGAAGCACCATATCTTTACAAAGGCTGGCATCTCTTTGGAACATGGGTCACCTGACACACATGGGCTGTGTTCACACTTAACTTTTAATTCAGCTTCAGTCCACTTTCAGAGTGGAAGAACACATCAGCAAAGTGAACAGTCATTTTCTTTCTGCATTATCTAACTCAAAGGTGGATCTTCTAAGTTAGATAATGCTGAAAGAAATCAGATTGTCGCTTTGCTGATGAACTCTCTCACTCTGAAAGAGGACTGAAGCTGGATTAAAACTTAGGTGTGAACACAGCCAAGAGCTCCTTTGCTTCTGTGCCAGAATAAACTTAAACTTCCAGGAGTTCACTTGTGCTTTTGATGTGCTCCCAGGAGTTGATTTCAGCACAGTGTTGAACACCGTTTGTGTGGCCATGTGCTCATGTGCCTGCATGATAAAGAAAGTGAGGGATATTCTGACCTACCAATCAATTGATTTTTGAGAATGGCAGACCAAAAACATCTGAGATGGTCTTACTGCACGCTAGCATGTTGCCTGTATATATATTTTTAGTACATCTGGAGACAGGTTTTAATATTGCAACTAATAACAGGTTTTACTCTGGTCATACTGGCATACGTCATGTACATTTCCCAAATGTTAGGAACACATTTTGAAGAAAATAATCTAAAATCATCAGAGGAAAGCTTTAGCATGGACACAAACTAATTTTTCCTCATTCTGCTTTTTCAATTAGTGAAGCAGGGAGGTAGGAAACATTTCCAAGAGGTTCCTCTTGTAGATCGATCAGATTGAACCATGGCACTTTAAACTTTCAGGTGTCCTGAAATTTAGCAGCCAGCCTGTCAATGCAAATTGAAAAGTCCCCTCTTAGTCCTAAAATCCACATCAGAAAGATGCCTTCTGTGGCAAAAGAGCTCCCTTTTACTCAAGGATACGATAGGAATCCTTCCTGTTCAATGCATCCGGGAGAGAGAATTATTATTCAGACAGATTTTCCCTAGAGAATTCAAGACGGACAGGAATACATTATCAAACATCATCAGAAAGGGGGAAGGGATTTTATTTATTTATTTATTTATTTATTTATTTATTTATTTATTTATTTATTTATTTATTTATTTATTTATTTATTTATTTATTTATTTATTTATTTATATTTCTATCCCACCCTATACCTGAAGGTCTCAGGGTGGGTACCAACCTTTAAAATCCAGCACATCAAGAAAGAATATATATTAAAACAATAAAAACTACAGCAACATTTAAAATCCAACATGTTAAAAGCAGAACCATGTTACTATCTGAAGACAGGGCACCGGGTTATCAGCTGTCATATTCATACCCATTTCAGTTGCAACCAATCAAAATTGCAGCCTGCTCGTTCAATCTTTTCTGCAGAAACGAAAAAGAATTTGCAAAAGCCCTTCTGAATTAATGAGAATAAATCTCGTTAGATCATCTTTCTTGTTGACAGCAGGTTCCCTTGCTCTTTTTCTTCTTTGCTTATCAGTAACTGGTGACTGATAAGCAAATATGAATAAAACAGTGTTGTAATCTGGGGCATATAGGTGTGTTTTGGGAATCGGCCTGCATAACACCGGAATACAATAACACCAGCTGTCTTATCACACTTTGCTACCCAGCCGTAATAATTGCTATTTCTGTGTGAGACAACAAGTAAAGCTATGAGAAACTACTGTGTTTACCCGTAGCTACCGGATTGGCCAAATATAGGCATAAAGACTAACCTGCCTTTTCCTATGCTGTCATGATCTTAACACGAGTATATTTGCTTCTATGCATCCATCATGTTATTGAGTGATATGTAGTATTGGCAAGTAGCAGTATGCTTATAGCCATGATGTTAAGTGATCCAGAAGCTATTCGCTTCCTGCACCTGCTCTTATATTAGAAGCTGTATCCTTGTATTCATATTAGAATAAGTTGTATACCTGTGTTTTATTTATTACATCCATGCAACCAGTACTTTGCATTTACGTAGTTCTTACTTGTGCTCACAAAGAATAAAGTGCCTTCTATCTGAAATGCAGCCAAGCTTCTACAACCTCTGCTTGTGGTTCCAGTGTTCTGATCATGTTACGCTGTGCTACCTGCCAAGGGCAACTCTGCTATCTTATCAATAAATCTCCTCAACAAACAGGCTATCACTGGAGCTGTTTAAGTGTCAAAAGAACCAACCAAGTTGTGGTAGCACTAGCCGTCCTGGCTGACTTCCCTGGACATCTCTCCCTCTTAGCAATACCTTGTTTTCAAGATGGCATGGGAAATTGTGGATGAATTTTTTTTAGTAAAGCCAAATGCTCAGATGTTCAAGAATTCCACATACTGTAACTACCGATCTATCCCCACGTGCCTATGCTGTCCACGTGGATCAGCAGAGCCCATGAAAAAGAAGGTGAATCGAAGTGGAATTTATGGACAATTTTTAGCTTAACAACTGGACCTTTGGGTTCTTGTTTAACATCCACATGCTTCTGGCCCAAAGTGAAACTTAAGTACCATCTTACCTCAAAGATAAATTTTGAACTTCCAAAATTCGTCTTCTGCTTCTGCCAGAAGTTATCAGGCTTGATTATCAGGGCAACGTGAATTTCTGCAGGGAAGGCTTCCTGTAGAGTCTTCAGGAGAGGCTTGATCAGGTCCCACTTAGATCCCCTCATATCTATTATGACCGTGAACCCTCGTTTGCAGACATCTTCACTGTAAGGATAAAACATGGGATACATAATTGGCCTCTGGCAGCCCAAGGGAAAATTCATTAAAAAATGAATCTGCAGTTGAACAATGTGAATGTAAGAAATTCCCTGCTGTATCAGTTCATTGTAGGCTAGCAACCTTTCTGCACAGACCTTTTCTGCACAATCTATGTAGAACACTTTTAGGCCACATAGATATACATGTTGAGGTCGATCTATGAGGCCACGCCACACTTAGTCCAGCTTCATCTGCAGAAGAGAGAGCTAGATCCAGATTAAGGAAGCCCTTAATCCAGATCACATGTGGGCTCATTTAAACCAGTTCCAGAAAAGGACTAAGGGCCTCATGCTGGATCAGGAGAGGCATGCAGGTGGCATGCTTCTATAATCCAGAACCATGTGCTACTGAAAAACACTACCCCTCAAACTGTGAAGCTAAGAACATTTGTCCCTAGCCATGAGTGTATGTGGGCATGGCTGTGAAATTCACAGAAGCTGTAGGGTGGCGTGGTCAGACCAGCATCACCAGTGCAGAAAGTGCTGATCTGCCCCATTCCTGTACATGATCTGGATCAGTAGGTCCAGTTAACCTAAATCTCCTGGTCCAGATGAAGACAGAGGTAAGTGGTGAAAAGGCCTCTATCCCAGAATAGGGGCCTGCCATCCACATGCTAATGCAGACTATGGCATGCGGCAGTTGAGACCTCCCATAGCCTGCACCAGCATGCAAATTTGTCACTGGGATATATAAGGTCCAGTGCAGAAAGGGCCATAATAGCTTTCTCCTTGTTTATGGTCACCAGCAACTGGCCTTTGAATGCATATCACAAAGCTGTTCCAAGTATACAAACCTGAACTACAACTCCCATCATTCTGCACTGACTACTCAGGCTGGAGCTCACAGCAGTTGTAGCTCAGGTCCTTCTGGGGGTCTGCAGCTGAACACCCCTTAAATGTTCTCATGTATCTTCCTTAAGTAAAGAATAACCTTCAAATTACTACTTTGGCACAGATCATTATGGTTTCTGCTTTGAAAAAACAGCCACAGTGCTTGAGGGGCTTCAAAAAAGGCTTGGACCAACTCATGAACATCAGGGCTATGACTGGCTTTTAGCCCTGAAGGCAGTGTGATATTACTCTGGTAATAGGAAAACATGCCACTGAATTACAGCTACTAGAAGACTGTAACCAGGGCAAGCTATGTGCGTGATGTCTGCTGGGTAAGCTTCCTCATACAGATGTATGGGCACTACGAGAAAAGGCCATTGGCCTTGATGGAACACAGGTCAGATCCAGCAAGCCATTTCTGACATTCTTACATCATATGTTCTGTGAAAGGGAGAAGAAAAGCTTGCCTTCCTGAGAACCCTGGCATTTCAAATGGGGGAGGGGGGATTAAGTAGTTTCAAATTTTGCTGGGCAGTTGCTTATTTATTTATTTATTATTTGTTTGTTTGTTTATATTTCTATCCAGCCCTATATCTGAAGGTCTCCGGGTGGGTAACAAGCTCTAAAATCCAACATTGGTACTACGGATGAAGAAATGTGCCATATAAATGCAATAACACAACTACATGCATGAACAATGTTATCCATATTTTTCCACCAGCCATTTTTGCCCGTACTTCTCAGCAATTGTCATTGGGTCGCTTGGAAGATTTCTCAAGTTTACAGGCATGGTGACATCTTGTTGACGCCTCCCTTTTGTGCAGCTGGTCTGTCCAAAAACAACTGCGGAGTCCCTTGTATAATGCTATGGTTTGAGTCCCACAATCCATTATGTGTGGCATGGATGGGGTGTGCCATGGATCGGCTGCTGCCTCTGTTCTGGAGTGTCTGAGAGTACATTAGCGATGCCTTTTGTTAGGTACCATCACACTGGGGACAACATAGCCCAACTGTGTAAGGTTTTTGGATCAGGCGCACAAGTGCTTCCCTTTTTTCTCTTCCAGGGAGAGAGGCTGAGATCAAACTTGCAACCTACAACTTTCACAGCACCTGCTCTTCCACTGAACTACGGCCAGTCGCATGGCACCTATAAGGTGGCCTAATATCACATAGCAGCAGTGTGATTATTGTCTGAATAAAATACTTTTATAGATAGGGCCAAAACCCATGAGACGTTCATGGGCAACACTTCAAGTATCAACCATTTGCTTTTCAGTGAGTTATATCTTAAAGTATTTCTTCTGGGTTTGTTACACCAGAAAAAATGCAGTTAGTCATTCCACAGTTCTGAAAGAAATGTAACAAAATCAGAGGGAATTGTGGAGTTGGATCGCTGTGAAAAGAAAAAGAAAAAGAAAAGCCTTTAAGAATTGTTTCACTATGGGAAGTATTTCATACTAAACAGTATCTCCTTACCATACTGTGCTGCTTTGTGTAAAACAATCTTTTAAATGCTCATGTTAATGAAGTCAACTAATATTATTTCCTTGTTTGGACATCTTTAGTCCATAATTGGTATGGGGATACAGACTGGATATAGAGTTTCCAAGTTTTGGAGCCATTTTTCCACATGAATCCTGTTTCTCTAATGTTAATAAAACAACACAAAATCATTTTTTTAAAAGTGTTTAGGCATCCATCCTCCCTTGTGCTATATTAACACCTAGCTCCTTGAAGCAACCATACTGAAACCAAAACTGTGGGGGGGGAGGGGGGCTTTGAAGGGCTGTGGTCACACTTACAGTTTAACCCAGCTTCAGTCCACTTTCAGAATGAGAGAATACATCAGCAAAGTGACAAGCTGCTTTCTTTCAGTGTTAAATAACTAAAAAAAAATCACCTTTGGGATGGATAATGTGGAAATCTGTTTACTTTGCTGGTGTGTTCTCTCGCTGTGAAGAAGAAGAAGAAGAAGAAGAAGAAGAAGAAGGAGAAGAAGGAGAAGAAGAAGAAGAAGAAGAAGAAGAAGAAGAGTTGGCTTTTCTACCCCGCTTTTCTCACCCATTTAAGGGAACCCAAAGCAGCTGACAAAGTATCTATTATTCTCACTACAGAACGCCCTATGAGGTAAGTGGGGCTGTGAGAGTTCAGAAAGAGAGCTGTGACTAGCCCAAGGTCACCCAGCTGGCTTTCTGTAGGAGAGCGGAATCCCAGTATTCCCAGATAAGAGTCCGGCTCCCTAACCACTAGACCAATGTGCAGGTGGACTGAAGCAAGATTAAACCTTAGGTGTGACCACAGCCAAGGAAAGGACACTTGATGAACCATAGGATGCAGGATACCAATTTGCAGTTTGTAATGTATCACTAACATCATCAGTTATACTTTACCTGAAAATTATGGGCTGTCTTTGAATTTACTGGAAGGCTGGATAAAGAAGTGGTCTTTGGGCCTCCCTTCCTCAGAGTGATGCAGTTTAAGGGACACCCTGCCTCCTTCTCATATGTTCCGTCCACTAAGGATGGAATGCAGACCAGACCACAGTGCCCAAAATGGCATTGTGGTCCAATCTACCAGCACACTACGGAGTAATATATCAGACTGTGGAACAGTCAGATGCCATGCCTCCATGGCCCAGTATGTATGGGGAACCTATTTCAGCAGCACAACAAGGAACGCTGCCAAAAGAAGGCCTGGAATTTTGGAAGGGCAGGAACCTTCATTCCTAGCCTTCAGAGCACTCAGAGGGCCCTGTGCCAGCTCTAAAACTGGCATGAACTTTGGAGTCAGCATGTGCCCTGGTGTGGAAAAGGACATTCCAACATGGACAACCAGGTTGCCTTCTGGGAGCAATCCATCCCAGCTTGGGTCAAAACTGTTTATTCCAGTACAGGTACTGGGTTAGCAAAAGTACGTTCACATGCAGCCATGCACACTTAGGGGACGTCCCCATGCACTGTATACTCCGAATCGAATCCGGTTCTCGCTGTGGTTCGTGGGGCAAGCCTGCATTATTTTGGAGGCTTGGGGATGTTCCCAGATTATTAGGTAAGGAGATTGATGCTCACGTCATTAGCATGCGGGTTTCACGTCCTGTGCTCGCCATTCCTGTCCTGTGCGTTGGGGATCACAACTGCTGGCTATTTTTAAAGCTCAAACAGCATAAAAGAACTGATTGCCTCAGTTTGATAGGTAAAGCTGCTTTTTAGCTGGCAAACTTCAGAAGCTGCATGTTAGGGAGTGGGGGTGGAATAAGTTAACCAAAGCCGCTACAACGTTTAGAGACAATTTACCAGAGAAGCACTTCTCTGCTTCTCTGCTAAACTGCCTCTAACTTCAGAAGCTGCTTGCCGGCAATCGGGGAGCAGTGGTGGAATAAGGGCTGCAAGAAGAGGCTTATGGGGCAGCAAGGGTCAGATGACCCCCCTCATTGCTGCATCTTACTGGGTCGATCAGTTCTTTTACGTTTGCCTGGTGATCAGATTGCAGAGAGAAGAGGCTCGTTTCTGTTTGATCAATGTTTAATGCCCAGCAGTTGCGATCGGGGAAGGGGTGTTGGGTGGGATTCCCCTGCCCTCACTCCTATCAGGAGAGGGCGTGGAGAGAAAAAGATGCAGCTTCCCGATGCAGGGGTTTAGTGCGGTTTGCATGGGGACAGGAGTATTCGACCTGAGCCCGCGATTTTGTCAATTGCATGGAGATACATCAATTCGAACTAGAATCTGTATTGGGGATATCCCAAATCCAACCAAAAGTAAATGGAGCGCATAGGGATCAAGCCCTTGCATTTAAACCGAAATCCACACTTTGCAAAATGGTAGGATCTGTAAACACTGAGCTTCTCCTCAGTCTTCTAGCTATGGCAGCAGATTAGGAGAAGGCTCTGGGTGGCCATGTGTAGGATCAAAGCACAGCAGAAGCTCAGTTCGGCTGAACACCCTGAGGAGCAGTCAAAAGAATATATTGATCAAAGGTTCATGTGCTGGTGGACTGGAAATGGCCCCAGGAACTCGTTTGCATATAACAGTTGCATTGATATGCAAGCGCACAGAGCTAGGATAAAACAGAGCTGGGATCCTACATCCCATTATTGACATACAAGCCCATGACAACTTAATGATGGTCTGTCTGCAGTTAGTCACCAGAAATAAAAAATAAATAAATAAATACACCCTTCAAGCGTAAATGCCTCATGACTAGGTATGTGCACAGATAGATTTTTTGGCATTTGATTCATAATGAATTGAATGTTAGAAAATTCATATTCGTTTGAATAGATCCCCTTCGAATGCACTAGGATTCTATTCAGTATGAATATATTCATATAAATTCATACAGAATATCTGATACGAACAAATACGTATCTGATACGTATCCAATAAATATCGAACACAAATGCAACATATCCAACACGTATATGATATGTATCCAGTAACATATCCACCCTGAAAGCGTCAAATCCGACCTGAATCCTTTCTTAATCCACTCTTGATTAGGGATGTATATGAATGTTCTAAACATTCAAAATTCGATCGAATTTGACCAAATGTGGACATTCGAATCCAAATAAAATATCTACAGTATTCCAAAACATTCGTTCAAATGATTCGAAACATTCAAATGTGCAGATATGTATGTATTACGTACGACAAAATTCATACGTATCTGTATGTATGTGCACTGACAGTACGGGACGAAAACGGGATGCATATGGCGATAAAACAGAATGTGTGCAAAATGCATACAGATACGTATAACACATCCGAATGCTGTCGACATTCATATCTTCAGATTCAAATCTAACATCCGAATGAATAGATTCAAACGTATTCAATTCAAATTGAATTTTGTTGCATTTGGATTCACAACATCCGAAGTGAATTGAATGTTTGGCTATTCAAATCTACTCACATTTGAATGCAAACCCCCCACATCTGCACACATCCCTACACTTGATCTATGTCAAATGCAATGTGGATCCATTGCAGATGTGACTGGCGCAGCTGCTTTCCCATCCCCCCAGTTTAACGAATGCTCAAACTATTCGTACAAATGTCCAAAACATTCGAAATTTGTACAAATGTTAATGTATGAATATTATAACATTTGATTTGCGAACAAATGTCCAGATTCGGATGAATTCTTACAAATAATAAATGGTACAAATATTCATGCACACCCCTACTCATGACCTCATTTTTTCTTGGTCCTTTTTTTCATGGAGGACTCAGCACATTCACATGCATGCTGAGTCTTCAAAATAGATGGTAATCAGCAGAAGTCTATCACGCTGGGGGGGCAGATTACCCAGAATTAACTAATAGTACTTGACAAGTGTCTTCAGACACTGGACACTAATATTTTCTCATAAAACTGTGCAAAAGCAGCATGCAATTATCATGACACCAGACAATTCAAATTTAGCAGATGAAACAGAAGACCGGAAGGCATTTTAGGTGAATGCCATTAACCTAATTAGAGTATTAACAGGGGACAGAAGTGATTCTCTGAAATGAGGAGCAGGAGCCTTGTTTCGTGGATGACATTTAGGTAGGGCGATGGGGCATGCGTTCCCACGGTTGGGATCAGGCTTCTAAAATGCTTCTGCCTTCAACTTTAGATGACAAACAGCTTTTCCACGCTGTTGAAAAATCTCAAAATGGCAGCATTACATCCATTTTTGTTCAAAAGTTAATTAACAATACCCTTCTCCCTAGATCAGTCAGCTTCTACGTAGCAACCAGCCTTCAACCAGCCACGAGACTGAAATGCTGGGTTTGTTACATCAGACAATAGTCTGCAGGTTTACAGTCTTAATCAAATTTAGTAAAAAAAAACACTGTAGCTAAACTGAGTCCCAACCTGTATACGCAATAAACCACAATGCCTCAGAAACACATGAACATGGTGATCATTTGTTACAATGTAAGGAGAATGAGTATATGTCTTGGGGTTCTTTTTAAAACTATTATTAAAAGCAAATAGAGGATTAACCAGCATCTTGAATGGTTAAAGCCCCTTCCTTTGAAGCAGACTAACTTGTTTTGATTTCAAAAGGCTGAGAGTGCTGCATGTTAATCCATTTAGCTTATTAACATCTGCATTATCATTTACTTACTTTCCATAATTATTATTGTCTGGCGATTGTCTCTCATCAGACAAATTTATCTGTACTGTTTAAAACGAGACAATGAAAAGTGAAGGGGAAAGAAAGACTTAAAATAGAGGATACTAGGGTGATATGTTGTCAGTTACGCATGGGACAGATTTGGCCAGCAGATGGTATTGAATTCCCCCCATTGTCACAGATTGAAGCGAACTGTGGGCCACCAACATTAAAGGAGATCTCTGTTATGAACCAGTATGGCAATTAGTGAAAAATTCATTTGAGACAGTGATCAGTCCTCCCATATTTAATGCTGTCCTTTTCTCCGAGGAAGGAAGACGACAACTGGCTGGGATGTAAGACGGAGCTCTGTTTGAGCAAGAGTCAGATGTGAAACAAATGTATTTGTTTGCTTCTGAACTCTCCTAAATGTTTCTTCTACTGGAGAACTGTCTGAGTGTTCCTGTTGTGCCAGTTATGGAAGCATCCATTCCTGAAACCCAGAAGGAGCCTTGTGAAGGTCCTACCATTGGCTATCAGCTACAAGGGCTATTTCAGTTGGATTGAGCATATACTCAAGTGAAAGAAGGCCGCTCTCTTGAGGCCAAACCAAGGAAAAGGGCAGCTGCAGCGGATGCCACCTAAGAAGACCACTGCCACATACTGAGCCCATATGGACAGGGTGCTCCCAGGAAGCTGTGGGTCTGTCCAGTTTTGGTGAGTGGACACTGCAGTAAAAAAAAAGCAGTCAGCCTGGTCTAAGTGGACCTTGTGGAAGCTGCCCTAGATTCTGCCTCACACTCTAGCTAGTGCTCCATGCTGGGCCTTTAATCCCCTTTGATCAAGAATTGAACTGTGAGAACCAATGTCAACCATGCCCCAGTAATCTATGCACTTGTATGCTCTCATTTAGACTATTATAATGCCTTCTATTTGGAGCTGCCCTTGAAAGTTGTTTGGACAAGATTGCTAGTGGCAAACATGACATCAACACTTTGGACTGGTCCCAGATACAGAACCACACTACACCAGCCCTTGCTCACCTACATTGCTTGCCAAAGTATTCCAAAACCATTTAAAGGTGCTGATTTTGGCCTTTAAAGCATCATATGGTATGGGGTCACAGTTATCTGTAAGGGAGCCACCCATACGACCTAGTCCAGGCTCTGCTATAGCTTCAGAGAGCCTTCTTTGCGTTTCTCCGTTTCCTGCCCAATGGGTGGAAACCAGGTACAAGGCCTTTTAGGTAGTGCCATTCAGATTGTAAAATTAAGATAGTTTTAAAAAGTGCTCAATTTTGACTTAGTGTAACTGGATGAAAAGGAGAAAGGACATGTGCCTTGACCCTTTTAATGATGTTTCTAATAGTTTTTGAATATTGTTTTCAAACATGCCTAATTTATGTTTTATTGCTGTTATTCCTATACAGTATATTCTTATCTTTTTTATACAACCTGGTTGTTGCATTTTAAAAGGAAGGTGAATAATAAATAAACCTAATGATTTCAGATTATTTGTGAGTACTGCAATTACGCAGACAAGGCTGATAAACTCACATGACTGGTCCTGTCCATTCACATTCACATATGGGATCACATAACCTTCCTCTTATGTCCTAGGGGTGTGCATAAATGCAAACCAAATATCTGAAAATTCAAATTGATTTGAATGTTTAAAATTCAAATATTTTTTTGAATACGTTCAAACCTATTTGTGCAATTTTTTTATCTATATTTGCAAATATGAACATTAACAACATTTGTATGTGCCCATAGGCATCCGTACACATCCCACATGTATCCTGTTTTCATCCCGTACAGATCCGTACAAATGTGTACAGACGCAGGAAGGATGCGTATGGGCAAATACGCATTGTGTATGTATCTGTACACATGAACATGTCTGGATAATTTGTATGAATGATCCAAAAATTCAAAATTTGTTCAAATTTTTAACTTCAAATTTATAAACATTCGAATGTTGAAATTCAAATGAATTTGATCAAATTTTGAACGTTTCAAACATTCATGCACAATATAGGACTATCACTTTCCTCTTAGCATCACTCCACACTATGTGCCACACCAAAATAGAGTAATTATGGTGGCCTTCAACTCGTACATTTTTTCACATTTCTTAATCATGCAAAGGCCACCCAAATTAATTTAAACAGTGCAAGCAGAAGGTGCTTAAAATGCAGGAACAATCCCTAGTGTTGACAGTTAATGCAACTTAATTTAGAAATCAGACTTTCCATTCACTTGCGGGGAAACATCTGGGAGGAGAAAAAAAAAATCTCATTTATTCCAGAAACTATCCTTAATCATATGGGGAGTGCAGTCTCTTGCTTTCTCTCCCCACCAATAATTCCCAGACTGTTCATCTTTATGCATATCAAAGAAAAGAAGACTCTGGCAACTTCTAGCTGTAGGTTGCCATGGTTACTGTTGCCAAAAACCGCTGAGGCCGGTGTGACTACAGAAAACCAGTCTCTCCCGTGATTTCTTGGAGATCTAGACCGTTACCCCCCTTCTTGCCTCTTGTCCCTCTTGCTAACCCCAGCCCTGGGCTGCCACTGCCTCTATTTCACGGGCTCCCAATCCTGACTGAGAAGTTTCACAGAGGCTGGATCCACACGGTTGCTTCATGGTGCCTTGAATGCATAATGGAGGCACAGTCTTGGCATGACACTGCACCCTCATTGCCCATCCGACACCATGTTCTTCCCCTCACCATGCTGGAATAAGCCCTGTTATGAGAGCTATTCAAATAGCTCATGCCAATATTTTTAAAATTTGCAGCATTCTTCTGTTTTTGACAAGCTCCATTGATTTTTCAGTTGGCATGGTAATTCTGAATGCTGAGAAAAATGAAAGTTTTTCAGGCTGGGGCTGGGGGCGGAAGCAAGAAGCTTCTAATGCCATTTGCTGGGATTCAAGTGCAGGAAAAGGTTTGCCCTTGTCTCTGTTTGAGATGCCCATGAGCACTTGGCGGGCTACTGTGTGTGACAGGATGCTGGACTAGATGGGCTGTGGCCTGTTATGTTATTATGTTCTCACAACGACACCACTTGAGTGTTTTTATCTATCTATCTATCTATCTATCTATCTATCTATCTATCTGTCTGTCTGTCTGTCTGTCTGTCTGTCTGTTATCCTGCCCCATACCCAAAGTCTCTGGGCAGGTGACAACAGATTAACCAACAGATTAAAAACAAGATACACATTAAAACAAGATACAGATTAAAAACACTTTAAAAATCCAACAAATTTAAAACAGTACACTTCATATTGCATCAATTGTGATTGTAACTGGCGGGGGGGGGGAGTATAATCAGTCAGCCAAAGGTCAGGGCAAAGAGGTGCGTCTTTACTGCCTTCCTAAATATAAATAAGGAAGGGGCATGACACACCTTGAAGGGGAGACCACTCCATAGTTTGGGGGCTATCGCCAAAAAGGCCCTCTCCCAGGTGCCCACCAGCCTCACTACTGAAGGTGGTGGGATAACTAGGAGGGCCTCACTGCTAGATCTTAAGGCATGGGCAGGTCGATATGGGGGCTGCCATTGCAAGTCCTTACGTGTCCTCTTGGTAGCAACTGTGCTTTTAAATGCAAGGAATCACCCATGGGGCATTCCCTGGCCCTGGCCCCAAGCAATTTAAAGTCTGCTAAAAATCTTATTTTGCCTCTGAGCGCCTCCATGCCAGGCTTTTCAACGAGCTACAAAAGGAGGAAAATCCACGACAAAAAAAGTGCACTTTAAAGAAAAGTTTCAGCACTGTTTTTGGAAGTGTGGGTTTTCCTCACAGCATTTACCTTGGGGATGCTCTGTGGCAAAAGGGGCGGGGATTGCTGCCTGCACACACAGCAGTAACACATTCACACATCTCCCAGAACTGCAGCAGCTTCCCTTCCCTTCCCTTTCATAAGCTCAGAACTTTCAAAGAGCCAGAATAGTGCAGAATTGCAACATTGTCGCAATTGCTATCAGGTGTGAACTGGGTCATATATTTCCTGGTTTCCACCATATTGTCTGAATTTGCACCTTTGAACTGCTTAATTTTTTACTCTTTGATTTTTTAACAAAAGAGAAGATGCAGTGGAAGTTCTACTTTGTCTCCTTGAGCAACACCATATTCTACACTTGGCTGGATAGCATCTGAGACCCATTCTGCAATTGGCTTTATTCTGGATTATATACTGGAATATTGGCCTGTCATTTGCATGCTGGCACAGACTACCAGGGGTCTGTCATAGCTTGGACTAGCATGCAGATAGCAGGGCCCTATCCCAAGATATAATCTGGAATAAGGCTCAGTGAAGAAAGGCCCCGAGACAGACTTTGGAATCAGTACTGAGCTGCTACGGAACATCAGACAAGATCGTGAATGAAATCAGGGTGTATATGCAGAACTACTCAATGTCTGCAGTTGCTAGGGCAACTAAAAAGATACAAAAAAGCCAGGCTTAAGAGAAAAGTAAAAATTTAGGAGCCAAACTGAGGCAACAAAGGTAAGAGCAGGAAGCCTACATTGGGGTCAGGGCACTCTGTCCACCTCGGATCAGCAGGGACATAAGAATCTAAGAGAAGCCCAGCTAGATCAGGCCACAGGCCACCTAGTTCAGCATTCTGTTGCACACTGTGGCCCAACAATTGCCCATGAGCATCTCAAGCAGAGACAAGGACAACATTATCCTGCTCTTGAATCCCAGCAAATGGCCTTAAAAGCATCCTGCTTGTCCTCCCAGCCTGAAAGATATACTTAGTCATCCATAGTAGCCATTGATACATCTCTCGTCCATAAATTTGTCTAACCCTTCCTTAAAGCCATCTAGGCTGGTACCTGTTACCTCTTCCAGAAGCAAATTCCATAAACTGATGACCCTCTGGGTAAAGAAACACTTGCCCTTGTCTGATCTCCTACCCACCAGCTTCATGGATGCCCCCTGGTTCTTGTGTTGTGTGATAGAGAAAAGAGATTTTCTTTATCCACCTTTTCTATACCGTGCATGATTTTATATACTTCAATAAGGTCCCCTCTTAACCAAAGTCTTTCCAGACTGAAGACATTTAAACACTCATTCTGACAGCAACTAAATATCTCCCTCACCACCTAAATGTGGCCATTGTTTCATCCCAGAAGATCCGGAAAAGCTGGAAGTTTTGAGAACTCCAACACTGGAAGCTATAGAGCTTTTGGCAATGCTTCACATATATTTCTAACTTCAGTGCACTCAACACTTTAATGAAAGCCTAGAGCTTCGCATCCTAGTTCTAAATGCTAGGATGAAACTAGCATTTTTAATATTTACGGCAGGATTTCTAAAGAAACCACCAAGGACCTTTAACAAATGCTCCATCCTAATTTTCATTATTTAACAATGAATGTCAACATTCACCATGATAGATTGGGATATGTCCAGCAGAGGGAATGAATAATTGATTTTCCACATACAGTATCATAATTTTTCGAAAGCTACTCCATACACACGAATGTATTCCAGAAAATCAATGCAATACTAAATAACAAACCTTAAAACATTAAAAAAAATCCCTATGCAAACTAAGGCTGGAAGGAGGTAATTAAATAGATCTTCCTTTGTTGAAAGACTTACAGACATATGGGGGTATTACAGTACTTGTCTACCATTGGAAAACACTATAACAAACTTCTGCAGCACACTCAAGTCCACTACAGAGGACTTTATACCTGTGTCCATTACCTGCTAGAATAATGAAAGAGCTTGAGTGCCCAATACAATATCTGGTGTTGCTCATGCTGTAGCGACATTAAGGGGCTAAACCCCACCCCCACCCCTAGCAGTGGCAGCAGTCATTAACAGTCAAATTCTCTCCCTGTAGAACAGATGTAGTCTGCCTGAGGGAAGCTAGAACAAGGCAGAGAGGAAGTCATGTGTAATCCATCCTCCCGTTTTGCCCTTTGCAAAAAAGCTGTGAAAGAAGAAACGGCTCTGGTAATCTCTCCCTTGCTAAGTAAGTAACGACAGTGGCCCCTTTCTCATCCTCAGCCGCTGTGGGGGTAGAGCAAAAGCTAAAAATTTAATCACTTCCACCAAAGCACAGATCATTTAATGGGCAGGCTTTTCCCACCCACAGAATGGATTTGGGGCAAGCCAAATGAGCACATGGTACTTTGAGGTTTGTCCTGCAGAAGAAACATCATCAAACTACTTTTTTCAAGTCTCTTTTTTCTCCCTGTGTGTCATCCATCCATCCATCCATCCATCCATCCATCCATCCATCCATCCATCCATCCATCCATCCATCCATCCACCCACCCACCCATCCATCCATCCACCCACCCACCCACCCACCCATCCATCCACCCACCCACCCACCCATCCATCCATCCATCCATCCATCCATCCATCCATCCATCCATCCATCCATCCATCCACATTTTTATACCGCCCTATACCCAAGGGTCTCAAGGTGGGTTACAACATATAAACAGCCAATCAGAGCCAGTGGGGCATGCAGGTGCACAACACTGCCGGCTGGGCTCACCACTTCAGAACCCGGCAGCGCCCAAGTAAGTGCCTTGTGAGGCCCGTGCCGGGGGTGTGTGTCCTGCGGGCTGTAGGGGACCCGATCCATTCCCCTAGAACTTGTAGGAACCCAGGAAGGAACACAGTCCTGCCCAATGGAGGCAGCCAGAGGTGGGGTCCGCAGCTGTCAGGGAGGGAGCGTGTGAATGTACTCCCTCCTGAACAGTTGCAGAACAGCCAGGGATGGTTGTGAATGCCCTGGGCCAGGTGTGCTCTACATCCAGAACACGAGTGGGCACCTTGGGACGGGCTGGGGCAGTTCTGAATTGAACCACCAGCCCAGTGAAGTGAATGCTCCATCCCAGGGTGTCCTACGCACGTTCCTCAGGCCCTCGGCACATTTTGGGGGACCGGTACGCATTGCTCAGCAAGCCAGGAACACATTTGGGGACACTAGTGGGCTAGCAGGGAGGTTTGTGCTCAAGTCATTGGGAGGTGGGGTGTGCATGCTGTCCCTGCCCTGTCCATTGAAGATTATGGCCGCTGACTTTTTTAAATGCCGACCGCAAAGGCAGGCTGGAGAACGGCTTGCTTTTTAAATTTTCTGCCATTTCCACAGAGGTAATTCCAACCCCGTTTCAAGAACGCCAAGGCAGGCTGCATAATCGCTTGACTTCTGTTCCATTTGCAATCCCTATTTCCCCGATCTGCAAGGTGATCATAAATAAAGGCTTGATTTTCAGTTTATGGCTGTTTTCGCGGTCCCCAGTGGAGCGGAGGTGCACACAACTGCTCAAGAGCCTACTGCCGCTAAACCTTGTAGCGGCTTTCGACATTTACATTTTTAAAAAAGTTATTTTTATGAATGAAGCTTTATTTTAACTTGTTTCCATGCCTCCCATCCCAGTCCTGGCTGTCCATGTCACTAAGGGAGGGGGGGATCTGGCACAGGGGTGGGCTGACGACAATCCGGCTGCCAATGAGGAGAGGAGGAGGAGGAGAGGAGGTGGCACAGCTCCACCGTACCAGGGTTCAGCACGGTTCTCATGGTGACGCCTCCATCTGTGCCCAACTCGTACCTGTCCCACGTTGCCGAGAATCTCATGGGGACACCCATAATGCATGCTCATACCCATGTCCAGCCCATGCATGCCCAAACAGCGCCCAAAGTGTGCCAGATGGCCAGCAAGGGGACACAGCCCTGGACTTCTACAGTATTCCCAACAACCAAACCTAGAGGTATAAGTAAATTATGTTCCAATTTATAGCAAGCTGCGCAATTCTGCAACCTCTGTTCTGTTTTTAACAAGCAGGGGAAAGTAGGAGGAAAGTAACCTGGACTGGCCCCACGTTATCTCCTGAGAGCATAGATACGTCCAGGTTTCAGGGAGGGAAAGGAGTTTATGGGAAGGAACTGGTCTGTGTATTATCTTAGTCTGTGACCTGAAATTTTATTAATCTTTCCATTTGTTTCCTGCTCAAGAATGCAAGAATACGAAGCGCATGTGTGTGCGTGTGGCTGTGCAGAACTGCTAGCGGGCTACATTCAACTTGGTGGCCCATAACCTTCTCGGGTCTGTTCTTGATTGGCCTGTTATTCATAATCTTATCTAATCTATTAAAAGGCAAGCCTGGGAGAGAACCTTTCCCCAGAGACTGTTGTGCTCTTGTTGATGTGATCCAGAAAGCATCCATAAGAAGTTTTATTATCTTAACAAAGCAATATAAAGCAGAACAGGTTCCAATAAACATCCATAACTGTAGCTGTAAAAAAGCCAAATCTAATGGGAGACCATTGTTGTAGTTCAGGTTTTTCTCAAACCTGCTTGCCTTGTTCTGCTGATGTTATCTCAGATTTACCAGCAGTTAACTAGCATTTGGCAAGTTCTCTGCTGAATAAATATGGTCTTAATCAGGTCTTTTAAAAAGAAAAAACCAAAAAACTAAGGCCTTTTTTTCTGCACTTATCAGCTTCAGTTCCAGACAGTGGATTCAGAATAACTAGACCCACGATCCAGATCTTGTGGGGATGTGGCCAGGATCAGTGATAGTGCTCATCTGGCCCATGTCTTCCCATGGATGAAAAGCTTGTGGGGGCACCACTACCAGCCTTAGAACCTTGGGGTGATCTAGAACAAGGCCCAAATAAATGGGTCTACAATAGAACCTAATTAAGGCCCTCTTAAACCAAATCAGTGATTCCCAAAGTGGTCCCAGTGGACCCCCAGGGGTCCACAGGAGACTCGATGGGGATCTATGTTGGCGTGAAAAAAATGGGGGTTCACAAGTTGTAAGTCCACGGAAATTTATCTGGTTTCGATAGTAAAGAACAAAAATGTTGGTTTGGCGTTACCTATCAATGTAGGCAGATAATATTTTAAGAAGGTCAGCGACTGTTACTTGTAAAAATTTGCATATTCAATATTCAGTACAACGTGTGTTGAGACTTGCAAAGCGCCACCCGCCCGCAACGCTTGTTCAGATGTGCAAAGGGACGAAATACGACTTGTGCTGTGCTTGCAATTTTGCATAAACACTCCGAATTTAGGGTTGGAACTCAGCTGCATCGCAAATTTCCATTGTTAGATCTAATCTTCACGTTTTTTGATGAGTTTTGGGAATATGGTAGAAATGTAGCAGCAGGGGGTCCACCAAAATCAGTAAAATTTTGAAAGTGGTCTACGGGAAAAAAAAGTTTGGGAACCTCTGATCTACATTAACATGCAGGTGAGGCAGCCCAGAATCAGGACCAGAGGCCCCTAGTTCTGGATCAAAAGGTAAGTGTGGAAAGAGCTTAGGATAACAAACCAGTATGCACAGCATTTTATCTCTGCAAGTTCTGTCTCTGAGGTAATTCTCAACCTAGAGGGACTTAGGCCACATCCCCGTGCATGCCATTTAGTGCTGATTGGACTATTTTTAGTCCAGATGCAGGGCTGAATTTGAATTGAGCTGTCCCCATGCATTTGCTGATACCGCGGGCTCAATTCAAATATGTGTGTCCCCATGCAAACCGTGCTAATCCCCTGCATGGGGGAACAGCACCTTTTTCTCTCTCTGCCCCCTCTCTCCCAATAGGAAGCCGGACTGACGTCACCAAACCCTGTGCCACCCGCTGTAGTGATGGCAGGGATAATAATATGATAATAAAAATATTAAAAAGCCAGATCATTTGGTGGCAGTTTGCCGGAGGTGCACACCTCCGCTCCACCCAGTATGGCAATTTAGCACTCGTGCGCAATTTAGATTAAATTATCATGCCTGGCTTGGCGATTGGGGAGGGGGTGGTGGAATAATGGTCATGGAAGGAGACTCATGCGATGGCAATTGCATCTTTCACTGTAAAACTGGGGAGCTCCATTATTGTATGCACGTTTCAGAAGCTGCTCTTGGGGGATGAATCCATGTGTCTTGCACATTTGCCTGACTTGGCAATCGGGGAAAGGGGTGTTTGTAATAACGGTCACAGAAAGAGACTCATTTCTGTTCACTCACCATTTATTACCAAAAATGCCCAAACAGTTGCGATCTCCAATGCACAGGACAGGAACAGCAAGCACAGGACATGAAACCCGCCCGCTAATGACACGAGCATCAGTCTCTTCCCCAAATAGCCCAGGAGTGTCCCAACACATGGACTCAGCCTCCAAAATAATGTGGACTTCGCTCCCAAACCATAGTGAGAACAGTTTTCTAGAGGACTAAATTTAGCATGGATTTAGGCAATTTGGTCCGCATGTAGCCCGGTTTGGGGGCTTTACCTGGGTACTCTCCTTGCCAAATTCAGATTCAATTCTGACTTTATAGTGCATGGGGAGGTGACCTTAGCACCCAGGATCTTTTTCAATCACAATGAACCTGCTTTGCACAGTCAGGTACATCAAGAGATAATGGAAAGCTTTGTATGCAGTGCAAGACATTTACATGGCAAGCCACAGTGGACTGGAGGGACAAGGGCATTCACGTGACTTGCTAGGTAGATAAGCTAAGACAAGTTTCAATATTAAGGCATTTTCTAGAAGTGTTGATACGACACTGACATACTTCTCTAGTGACTGCTACCCTATTATCTCTGCTTTCCCATCTAGTATCTCTTTCTTCCCAGTCATTTTGCAGCAATAAAACAGGGCTTGATTGAATGAAAATCAATACTGAATTGCTACTCGCTGGGAAATTAACTGCTTGAACTATCGTGCCCTTCAGAAAGAGACAGTGACGGACGCAGGCTACCTGAAAATATTTCAAAGATTGTGGTGTGAGCTGAGGGTCCAGATGTTATGAATACATTTCATTTTGGCAAGGCAAAGAGTAATTTTAACCAGAAAAAATATCTTGTTTTCTGATGTGAGCCCTGAACAGGAGAGCTATGAAAAACATTAGTAAGGGAAGCTTATTGGATATGACTGAATGGAAACAGAAAATCAGATTTTTCCAAGCTACTAAAGAATGGTATATTTAATGAGAAGAAGGAGAGATCCATTCTGCTGATCCAGATGTCAAGCATTTTATGAATATGCTGTTAGGTATTATGCTATAAGGAGATTGAATTAAATTGGTATTTGGACTTCAGCTGCAATGGACTGAGCCCCCCATTACCACATAGGGTGTCTGCCAGGAAAACAACCCGGTGGCACTGGAATATGGGTGTGCACGAATATTCGAAGGTATTCAAAATTTGATCAAATCTGCCCATATTTCTACATTTGAATTTGAATCGAATGTCCATAAATTTGAATTTAAAGATTCAAACAAATTTCAGATCTATTCATTCAAATTATCTGGACATTTGCATGAGTACGGGTTTGTACATGATGCATACTTGTAGATACGCATTTTTCCCACATCCATACTCATTTGTACAGATCTGTGCGGAATGAAAATGGGTTGCATAAGGGATAACTACAGGACGCATATGGACGTGTACAGATGCATATGGATGCGTACAGGACGCCTAAGGCTGTGTACGGGCACATACAAATGTTGTTGACATTCATAAGTGCAAATTCGAATCAAAAATTTGAATTTACTTAATTTGAACGAATTTGGTTAAATTGTAAATATTCAAATTGAATTTTTCGGTATTTGATTTGAAACAAATCGAACCCCGAAAATTTCATTTGTGCACACCTCTTCACTGGATACAAAAGGGGAAGAGCATTGAGCCCCGTATATGGATGGCCAGGGACAGGGAATATGTGGATGAGAGACCAGGACTAAAGCCATTTTTCATTTCAATGGCTACCGAGCTGGGGATGTGCAGGAATCTCATTTTAAGAAGCATGATAAATGTACCAGAAAAGCCTCTCTTGCTGTGGCATCTAGTTAAAAATCAAACAGTGAGAAGCCTGTAAGTACTGGTGCTCATAAGTTGAACATCCACCTCACACTCAACTTGTAGGATCTGTATAAGCAAATTTTATGTTTGTATTGATCTCTGAAATATCTCAGTCCTCAGAGATTTGCATGCATGATAAATGGCATATGCCTGGTTTGTTTTTATAACAGCAATGTTAAATTAGGACTCCACTGAATTTCAATTTATGTTAGTGCATAACACCAGTGCATAACAAAGAGAAATTCTGTTCAATGAGAAAATATCCTCATTGAAAGATGAGTATTTGTTCTAAAGTCTTTGGCCCTCTGCTCACTACAGTTGGACCCCCATATCCGCTGGGGATACGTTCCAGCTCCTACCGTGGTTACCAGAAACCGTAGATAATCATGAACAGACCTTCCAGGTCTGAGGTTTTGCAACCCCAGAACCAGAACCAGAAGTGCTTTTCTGGCCTCCAGAAGGCCTATTTCAGTCTCTGGAGAGGGGTGGAATAGGTGTGTGATGCCCCCAGATGCCTCCCACTTGCCTCCCATGCAACCCTTTGCATTTTGGGATGGGATCCGGTGGTGTCATGCACCTATTCCAATGCTCTTCAGGGGCCGAAAAAGGCCTTCTGGAGATCAAAACAGACCTTCCGGTTCTGGGTGCTTTTCCCTTATGGCACCTGCAGGAAGTGGGAGGGGCTGATCCAGTAATCATGATTAGCTGAAACCGTGGTTACCGAATCAGTGGATATGGGGGTCCAACTGTATGTAGGCTGTGCTGGCCCACACAGTGTGCGTCAGTAGGTGTGGGCCACAATGAAGCAGGCTAGCAGGTCCCTGTTCCATGAGATATCCACATTCAAACAGCCCACTGTGGCACAACCCCAACTGCCAGCTTCAAAAGCAACATCCAAACCTCAAAAGCCACTGGTGCGGAGACTGAGAAAGCTGGGAATTTCACAGCTGGAAGCAAAGCCTGTTTGGACAGCATGCTGACTGACAGTGGTGTTTCTGGGTGCACCACTAGAACGGGTCCCACATGACTTTCCAGTCTATGAGGACATGCTGACTTCACATCCTTCACAGTCCACTTGTGGACCTCTTTAAAGAGGTCTGTTGCAGGACCAGGATATAATGCCATCTTGGCACTGTCTCTCTTTTCACTACTTCTTCCAATGTAGATGAGGGGAATCCATGGGGGGAGGGGCCTCACAAGTTTGCTCTAACTTTTGAGCCAGTTTGGTCTAGTGGTTAGGGAGCCGGACTCTTATCTGGGAATACCGGGTTCAATTCTGCCCTCCCCCATGAAGCCAGTTAGGTGACCTTGGGCTAGTCACAGCTCTCTTCTGAGCTCTCACAGTTCCACTCACCTCACAGGGTGTTCTGTTGTGGGGAGAAGAATAGAAAAGCTTTGTCAGCTGCTTTGAGTCCCCTTAAGTGGGTGAGAAAAGCGGGGTAGAAAAGCCAACTCTTCCTCTTCTTCTAAGTGGCCCAGAAGTTGCCCATGGAATGGAACATGGGTAAGTGCAGAAAGAGCCTTTAATTGTAAGACATCTTTTCCTTTCCTTTCAGATGGGAGAACGGGAAGGAGGACACCAGAAAGTTGACTTTTTAATATTATGTCATTATTTCACTAAACGGAACCACATAACATCTCAGCAAAATGCAGATGAATCAACACGGTTGTATACAGTTGGCCAGGTGCATGTTATGCCAGTCTTAAAAGAGCTTCACTACTGAACCCAATTCAAGGTGCTACCCTTAACTTATAAGGCTCTAAATGGCTTGGGTCCTAAATATCTAAAGGAACATCTTCTCCCATATTGCTCTGCCCATGTCTTGATATCTGAAGAGGAGGCCCTCCTGGGTTGTACCACCTCCTTCAGTAGTTATGGGGGGACTCACCATAGGACCTTCTTTGTGGTGGCCCCCAGATTGTGGTATGGTCTCGACCCTGAGGTATGCTAGACACATTCAGTTAATACATTCAGGAAATTGTTGAAAACATACTTATGTACCCTGGCCTTTGACTGAAATAACAAATAGCTACCCCTCCTTGTGTTCAGTTACTATTTCGGTGTCTTTTATTTTAATTTGGTCATTTTATATTTTGTTTTCTATTGCTGTCACCTGTCCTGTCACCTTCCTGTATAGGGTGAGATAAATTCAAATAAATAAATGGGCTATCAGACTTATGTAGTTTTATTAACAGCCCAGAGATACCGCATAGGCTTCAAGGTGTAATAAAAATTACAAAATTAGCTACAAGCAAACTCTGTAGATTGATTCAGTCAGAAAAGCATCTTTTGAACTAGGGAATTTCAAGGGTGACCGTAAGAAAAAGCTGAATTTACAGTAGTCTGAAACTCTTACACAAAGCTGACTGAGTTCCGCTAACCATATTGTTTGCTAGTCTCAATAAAATCAATTGATTATGAGCATAAAAGTTAATGGAGAAAGTTTTTTAAAAATGAGAAACTGAAACCCATGCAATGTAAAGTTTCCATCATGTCTGTGTTTCTGCATTAGAAAAGAACCAAAACCTTTTCTCAGCAGCTCTAAGTCCATAATTTAATGTCTAAGAAACTACTGGATTTAGATACAACCCTCTAACCTTTGGTACTAAGTATTAGGGGTGTGAATCCGAAAATTCAATTCAATTGGAATCATTAAAATTCAACTATAACCAAATTTGATTCAAATTAAGCAAATTTGAACCTATTTGTTTGAATTTTCAATTCAAATTTTCATTTATGAATGTAGACAACATTTGTATGTGCCCGTATGCATTGTTACACGTCCCGTATGCATCTGTATGCATCCCGTAGTTATCTGATATGCAACCCGTTTTCGTCCCGTACAAATGCATACGGATGCGGGTAAGATGCGACTCTACAAGTACACATAGTGTACGAACCCATACACATACAACTGCCCGAATAATTCAAACAAATAGATGCAAAATTTGAAATTTGTTTGAATCTTTAAATTTGAATTTGTGGACATTCTATTGGAGTTCAAATGTCAAAATTTGGGCAGATTCAATTGTATACACCCCTACTAAGTGTTACTGTTTTCCAGCACTACCCCAATTCTCCGAGAATTTTGAAATATTACAAATAAATTCTGCAAGTTCTAGGACACACTCTTCAGCCGTGTAGGACCGCAATACAGGGTGTTAAGCTTTTGAAATAAACCCACACTTTGGCTTTCTGTGCATTAACTGCTTGACAGAGCTGAATGAGTTTGACTTCTGGATTTCAAAGAGGACTCAGAAGGCTGGTTAAAGTGGCCACATTTTCAAGCCTCTAGCTAAATTAAATGATTGTCTCTAAAATCCACAATTTATCCCCACAAAAGGCCTCTGAAACAGAATGGATTGAAATGGGAGGGCTTAATACGGTTCCAAGGCCGTTCATAGCTTTGAGTAGAAAAAATCTCCACATAATTCATACTTCACACGTATGCTGGTGGCATTAAAAGCAATAATACATCAGTCACAGAACATCTGCAGACTGCTGCTTCTGTTGTATTGTGAGTCAACAAAATTATAGTGTATCACAGCTCTTAATTTTATACAATTAGCACATAAAACTTCACAGGTGAACGTTTAAAATCTAACCTATTCCAATTTCCCTTCTAGAGTTTACAAACTTTTTTGGCTTATATGCTAATTTCTTGCATGGAAAATTTACTGGTCTGTCCATATACTTGTTGAACATATCATATATTCTGCTTTAGGTCCCCTCCTGACTAGCAGAATAAATCTGCAGTTAAGGGGAAAATCGCAGCTTACCTGCTGCAAAGCAGCAACCGGACATCCAGACTAGAGCAGCTTCCCATAGCTTCTTCATCAGAAGCTGCAAGAGCTTGAGTTGGTGCACACAGTCACATGGGATGAGGTAGCCAATCAGAGTTGAGCTGCCCTCCCTGTTCTCATTGGTTCTTCTCACTGTTCCGTCCAGACTGGCGAGAAGATTCAAAGTTTCTTAATACTGCATGCCGAGTGCTGTTAAATCAGCATCAATGTAAATGCACAGTAGCTGTCAGATAATGCGTTACCACTATGATCTATCGATTGACATGACACCCTGATAGCGACTGTGCATCCCACTGTGCAGTATTAATGAGTCTGAATGCACCATTATAGAGTTCAGCAAGAGGAACAGAAGCCCAGTAAAAGAAGCATAGTGTGGAGCCATTTTGAGTTCTCCCATGATGGTCCAAGCTATGCTGCCTGCCACCACCGGAAGACACAGATCAGCAAAGGGAAGGATGTCAAGGGCCTTGACAGTGGTACTGCTGAGGTATCTGCAGAAGTATCTGCAGAGGTATCTTGGCATCTCCCCCTGCTGACCGCATTAGGCCTGGTCTGCCTGTGACTAGAAGCACTGGTGCTGTGTCTGCTGCCTGCCGCAATCTCAGTTACCAGAACAATGGTTGCACCAGTCAATGGGCCACTTGAGTGAAAGGTGAGGTAGATATCTTCTCTCCTAGACCATTGCTGAGATGGTTCCCCTGCTGCCTTGTTGTGGAGAATGTCGGCTCCTTCTCACGGCTCCACTGAGATGCCCCCAACAACAGCCCACACACATCACATTCAGCGAGAGAGCGTCCTTCCTGTACGATGAGTGCAGGATTAACACATGCTAAGTTGAGTTGGATCAAAGCATTGTTCTAGTTCATTATCTAGATTATATATAGAAGCAGCCTGGAAACAGGGCCCCTGGTAGTTATTTAAAGGACAGCCATCCACCTGTTCAGACAAAACAAAGAAGAAACTAGCCTAGAGAACAGTTCTTCATTACTGTACAAAGCAAGTTTATGAGATGCTTAGTGCTCTTCCTGTCAAAGAACTGTTCTTTGGATGTCTCTCCATATCCAGGTCTGGCAAGTGCATAAACACACTCTCTTTTTCTCTTTTTGCATGGTTCCTTTGCTGCTACATGCACATCAGTAAAAGTCTCCACAAGAAGTAACAATAAGAATAAAAAGGGTCACATATACTTAGCAGGAAGCATTTGGGACAATGGAAAATGTTACATGCTCCACAATCCAAAGCCTGAGCAACCCCAATGCCTATGTTAAAATCTGTCCATAACCCTGTGTATCTTACTCAGAGGTAAAGTTTTTTGTGCTTAGTGAGAGTGGAAGTTTCAAGTAGGTGCATGAAAATTTCAGCCCTGCAATGATCCAGGTTGAAGGATCTAGCAATGTTTAGCCTGCAGAGAAGACTGATAGGAGATATGGTCACGGTCTTCAAGTATCTGAAGGGCTGTCACAGTGCAGAGGGCTGGTCCCTATTCTCACTTGCACAAGATGAGAGGACCAGAAACAACAGTATGAAACTTCAAGGGAGTCAATACAGATTAGATATTAGGAAAATCTTCCTGACAGGGAGGGTGACTAGTCACGGGAATAGGTTGCCAGAGGAAGTAGTGAGCTCTCCTTCACTGGAATGCAGGATCTCCTAAACCATCTGGGATGGTTTAGGAAATCCTGCATTGAGCAGGAGGTTGGACTCTATGACCCTGGAGGTCCCTTCCAACTCTATGATTCTATGATTAACCTTGGCTCTGTCTTTTAAAAAACAAAACCCCACAACACTCCTCTCCACCAAAACCAAAGCGTATCATCTGTCCCTTCAACTACTGCATCCAGATAGTAATAGGAAGTCTACCTCTAGGCCAAATGTGGCATTTCATAAGATTTACAGAAGTCACCCACCACTGTTAGTATGCCATTCATCATATCTCTAGTTTTGCAGGAATACATATCAGTATAGACTTCCACACTGAGAAGAAAGTAAAAAATAGATAAACTGTGGAACTCAGTATATAACTGACTCACTCCTTTCTCCTCTCCATAATTATGCCACCTTACAATAGGAAGAAAAAGCTAAACGAAGTTTATGCTAAATAAAAGAAAAATAAAATAAAAGCTCTTTTTTTAAGAAACAAAGCAGGGAAAAGCTTTCTTAGGAACATCAAGGGATCATCTTCCACTTAAAACTTTGCAGCACAATTTTCTCTACCCCAGAAGGTCGCCCAAGAAAGGAATTAATTTGCTAGAAATAAATGTGGAAGGTTGTTTCCAGAGCAACCTCTGTATGTACTACAGTTTCATCTGATGTATGTGTAGCATAGCAGCATTGTGATACTATGTATACCACACAACCAATGGGAAATTGCTACGACTTGCTGTTTTGTATTAGGGTCTTATAGAGGTCAACACGAAAACCAGCATTGTCCCTCAGCCTTATTTTAAAATATTTTTTTTTTAAAAAAAGAAACAACAATGGCTTTTTTCACCATTACTTTTAAAAGACTTATACGATATATCCTAAAATCTAATTACTTTAAAGGTTCCATCTATTCATGATAGTGGTATCTCAGTACAGGGTGGGCTGCTCTATACCAGAATATCTCAAGCTGAAATAGACCGCTCCTGGCAAGGGGTGTGAATGAATGCAATTTTCAACATTCAATTCATAATGAACCGAATATTCGAAAATCCAAACTGGTACAAACAAAGAATGAGTGGATATTCAAACCGATACAAATACATTTGTATCTATTCACATGAATATTTTATATGTATTCAATGATACAAATCTCATACGCATCCATACGCATCCCGTTTTCATCCCGTACGTGTCCACACAGAGGCATATGCATCTGTATGCGATGCGTACGTATCCGTACACATACAAATGTTCAAATTATTCATACAAATAACTCAAAATATTTGTATTCGTACGAATACTAAAGTACAAATGTCTCGACCTTCAATTCATATAAAATGTCCAAATTCATCCAAATAACAAATCATACGAATATTTGTGCGCATCCCTACTCCTGGCACAGAATAAAGCTGTTGCACTTCAGCCTCTGGGCTGGCTCTGAAGCTCTTGTCTGAGTTCTCTGAAATCAAGGAAGAAATGGAGCTCTTGGGGTGGGGTGGGGGGACATTTTGGTGGTGCACCTTGTTGAACTACTGAAATGGGTACCCCACGGTACACAGGACTATGGAGCCATGACATCAATTCCCCTCCATGTTCCAGTGTACTATCCCTACTATGCCAGTAAACCTCAATATTAAGGTTTGCTGGCAGACCGGGCCAGGATGCCATTTTGGGTGCCCTAACTTGGGCTAGTCTCCATCCAGTGCTGACAGAGCATACAGTGGTACCTCGACATACAAGTGTTTTGAGATACAAGCCGCCGAGCGAGTGATATTTTGCTTTGAGACGAGAGCAAGATTTGAGATACGAGTATGTAAATACAGTACAGTACATAACAAAAACAACTGAGGTGGTGTTTTGGGAGCTGGAATGGATTAATGGGAAAATTGCTTTGAGATACGAGCGATTTGACATAAGAGCAAGGTTACGGAATGAATTAAACTCATATGTCAAGGTGCCACTGTACTAGGAGGGGTAGGGCTTCCTTTAAACCACAAAAGTATCTGGTAGGGTGGAAAGGCTCTTAATGAATCTTCAAATCATTACTAACTCTTTGAACTATTATCCGACTCCTCAACGGATCTGCTATAAAGAGAAAATGCTTCATTTTTTTCACACATTGGGGAAAGGATCGGAAGATTCCAGGAAAGAAATAACCAAAGGTTCATTAATTTCACCAGTTTTAGTTCATTTATTCGTGTATCCTTTGGATGCATATATAATAACCAAATGAAGATACCCAATAGAGAATGCCAGATATTCAGTTACAGAATATGGCATGAACTTCCTATGTGTTATTCTTAAATCATGTGGTTATTTATTACTGTAATACTGTGATACTCAGAGCATAGAAGGAGACACACCTCATAAAACATCCCTTACTTTAGGATTATGCTAACATAAAACAAGTCTTGGGGGGCATCCCCATGGTATTTTTTTGTTTCCCCATTGTCCCTCTATTGCAGCAGACTTTAACAATGTGCGTTCAATTCTGAATTAAGTGTCCCCGTGAGGCTCAGTAAAACGCGCATTTAAAACATACCTTCTGTCCCCATGGAAGCTGTGTTTTCTTTGCCCACATCTTTTTCTCCCCGCCCCCTCTCTGGTTGATAGGGGAGAGGGCAGGAACAGGGAAGCACTGCGATCTGCGCGGCCACAACCAGAAAGCCTTTACTGCATTGGGAGTCAGCCGGCCAAGCAGCGCGACAACCCCCAACACGTCCAAAAGAAAAATATCCATTATTCACAAGTTCTCCATCCGCCAAAATGTCTCCCCTGCCAGCAAAGGCAGACGGGCTGCAGTGGCTGGAGTGCTCGCATAATGGTGCACAGAATCACACCTTTACTTGTAGGTGGAAGCAATTCATTACAATGTATCTTATGTGATTTAAATGTCCGCCTACTGTTTTCTTTTATTTGAAGAGAAAATGAGGGAGAAGGGAGAGAAAAAGAGGAAAGATGGGGCAGGAAATGTAGAATTGCAGGAACCCCCCACCCACTAATACCTCAGCTGGCAATCCCCACTCCTAATTCCTCTTTTGCCATGGAGCATCTACATGATCAGAAAACCTGCGGCTTCCAAAAAGTGCACTGGTAGACTTGTTTGAAGGGGGGGGGTTTCTGCCACAGATTTTCCTCCTTTGTGGCACTAGAAGCCCGGAGAAAAGCTCTGCATGCAGACGCTCCGTGGCAAAAGAAGCTTTTTAATGGGCTTTTTATTGCATGAAGACGGGGCCTTGGTATTCAATCCATATCAATCAATAGAAGAGATTTCACACTAGTTCTAAGATGGCCTGCCAATATGCATTACACCATACTTTGAAATCACCAGAAAACTCCTTGAAATTAATCCAGGGTAGCACTTAATATTAGAAAAATTTGCCAAATCAGGAGTCTGTCTGTAATCTAAGTAACTTTTTAAGAGGTCCCTGATAATATTAAGTTGCCTCAGATAACATGCTCTAGCTTTTTAGTATGTCTAGAATATCTTCTGCTTTGCTTTCTAATTCTTGGATATCTCCCAACAGCAGTGAAATATTTGAGGAAGTTTTCTTCACTTAAGAGAAATAAATGTAGACATATATAAAACATTAGACCTCAGAGGTATCATGTGTTCCCACCAAGGAAAAAGAAAGGGAATTTGGCTCCCAGGCTAACTGATGTATTCAACAGAAAGATAAACTAAGTCTGACAGAAACTGTTTCTTTTGCCATATGGAAAAGAGAACTAAATGAAGAATTTGTATAAGTCATGAATAGCCAAATGAAAAATAAGCCATGCCTCCACTCAGCTTTTACAAAGAAATACTACTCTGAAGAAATTCAGTTAATCTCCAGGTACTCTGACCAACATTATACCATGACCTGAAAACATGCAAGCACATGCTTTTGAGTCACATTTTTAGTATGTGTTGATGAAAGCCTAAAGGTCATTAACTCTGAGTGGTATGAGTCCAGCATTGATCTGCTCTGTTGGATAGTACAATCACATCAACACACAGAAGAAGAAGAAGAAGAAGAAGAAGAAGAAGAAGAAGAAGAAGAAGAAGAAGAAGAAGAAGAAGAAGAAGAAGAAGAAGAAGAAGAAGAAGAAGAAGAAGAAGAAGAGTTAGCATTTCTACCCCACTTTTCTCACCCATTTAAGGAGACTCAAACTGGGCGTTGCCATGGTAAGGATACTGCGAGGTGAAAGTGAGTTCACCTCACGAGAGTCCCCATACAAAGCCCTACTCCGGGCTACATGAGGGACAAAAAGCACAAATCCACGTTTAACCCGCCCCCCCCGCCCTTTGCAACTGTTCTCGCTGCAAATTAGTAGCCAAGCACAAATTATTCTTAAACATGGGAACACTCCAGCCTCTGTCAATGGCGGAAGGAGGAGATCAGAGCCACGTTGCATCTCTAGTGGCTGAATTTCAAGCCCCTCTCACGGAGGTTTCCCTTGCTTCTCCCCTGCTGCCGTGGCTTCAATCGTGTGTTTGACTGGCGGAGCAACTGCTTGATCCTGGCTCTGTTGGAGCACAGGGAGAAGCTGCGGCTGCAGAGGAGAAGCAAGAGAAACCTCCGTGAGAGAGGCTTGAAATTCAGCTGCTAGAGACGGGGAAAACCACTCACAGAGTATTGCTCTCTCCCCTCCCTCAGCCTCTGTCAAGGCTGGGAGGTAACAGGCAGCTCATTTGCTTCCCAATGCCCATAAGCTCAGATGAGTCAGCCTCCCAGCAAGGAGCTAATTAATATGCGCCTCTTTTTGCCTCTCTCTTTTAATCACTAGTAGAGCTCTGCTTGTGTGCATGAGAGCTGCTATAACCCCCTGACAGTTGCTCAGATGATTGCAGAACAGCTGTCAAGTGAGTGTTTGCAGTAAATCAGCCCCTTACCTGGGCAATTAAGTGCTCAGGTAAGGGGTGTGTGGAGAAAATAGTGGCATCCCAATGCAGGGATTTGCCACGGTTTTCATGGGTACGGGAGGGTTAGCCTTCAACCTGCTCTGTCCTCCATTGCCATGGGGACTCCTTAATGCAAATCTTAATTCGCATTAAGGCTGCCCTGAAGCCACAGCGCATCAGGGGCAGCCCCATGGGGATGCGCCCAAAATGGCTGACAAAACTGTCTATTCTTCTCCCCACAACAGAACACCCTGTGAGGTAGGTGGCGCTGTGAGAGCTCTGAAGAGAGCTGTGACTAGCCCAAGGTCACCCAGCTGGCTTCATGGGGGAGAGCGGAATCGAACCCGGTATTCCCAAATAAGAGTCCAGCTCCCTAGCCAGTAGACCAAAGTGAATATCAATTTATTTCAATTCATGGGTGTCAAAGCAGGGACATTTCCTAGCCTTGTAGAAATACTCTTTACCAGTTTATCTTTGAACATAAACAATAATAAACGAACAGACTCTGACTGCTAAATCAAGACGTCTGTTTGGCCGAACAGACTAATAAACTATGTGGAAAGAGTTTATTCCTTGTTGGATCACATTCTAATAAAGCCTTTTGGACAGTGAAGAGTGCTAGCAGACTAATTATAGAGTGAACAGTTCATTAAGATGAGCAGTAGTAATCAGCTCCTTTTGTTAATGAACTTTTTAGCAAGAGAATCTTAAGCACTGATGGGTATCAACATTTAGGACACATTAGCTGAATCTTGTGATCTGTATAATGGAAGGAAAATGCAACTATTGAATTGAATGGGCATGATCAATATTATTAGGCAATGATGGTGACTTCGCTATTACCACACTGAGCTTTTACATGAAGGCAACACCATCTTGATAAACCGTGACAACAGGGATCTGGGAAGTGATAAACTTGGGAAGTTGATGCGACAGGAAACAAACCCTGTGCAGTCAAGTCAGGCTGTGTCTGGACATAATGAAAACTTTGCAGAAAATGTTGAGCAGATTCAACCTATCATACAGGTTTTATGATGCTCCGCAGTACCTGTACCGCTGCAGTAACTCCAAAGTAGAGTTGGGGGTGGTAGATGTATTGAAGCCATCACTCCTTCTGTTCCACTTCCCAGCCGACAGAATTTGGGGAGGTCTGCCAACCAGCCCTCTGCTCTGGCCATGCTGCTCCTGAATGCCAGATCAGTCCAGAATAAAACATCTGTCACACAAGACTTGATTTTGGATGAAGGGGCTGATCTGGTGTGCATTACTGAGACCTGGGTGGGTGAATTGGGTAGGTCTAGTCTTGCCCAGCTTTGTCCCCCAGGATACTCAGTGCAGCACTGCTCCAGACCAGAGGGGGGGAGGGGGTGTTGCAGTAGTCCATCGGATGTCCATCACCCTTGCCAGACGACCAATTCACACTGTAATGAGGGTTGAGGGCCTGTTCATGCTGTTGGACCAGAGAGACAGGATAGGGATGCTGCTGGTGTACCGTTCACCCCCACTGCCCAGCATCCTCCCTATCTGACCTGGCTGAGGTGGTCTTGGACATGGTCTTGGAAGCCTCTGCCATGGTGGTGTTGGGGGATTTCAACATCCATGCCAAGACTACACTCAGTGGACCAGCTCAGTATTTCATGTCCTCCATGACAACCATGGGGCTGCCTCAATTTGTATCTGACCCAACTTATATAGCAGGTCACACCCTTGATCTGGTTTTTGCGTCAGAGCAGATTGGTGAGTATCCATTTACAGGAGGGCTGACAACCCGATGCCATCGATGGATCATTTGCTGGTGAGGTTTGGACTTACTATGGCAGCTCCCCTCTGTGGGGAAGTGGGACCTATTGAGATGGTCCGCCCGCGGAGACTTATGGAATCCAAGCGATTCCTGAATGCCCTGGGGGATTTTCCAGTTGGTATGGCTGGTGCTCCTGTTGAAGCCCTGGTTTCTCTGGAATCAAGAGATGAGCAGGGCTATTGACATGATCACTCCCAAGTGCCCTCAGCATGCTTTTGGGGCCCGAAAAGCTCCTTGGTATTCCATGGAACTACAGGCTATGAAAAAGGAAGGTCGACTGCTAGAGCGCAGGTGGCGTAAATCCGGCTGTGAATCTGACTGAACACGTATGGATCCATTCAAATGAGTACAGATGCAGGAAAGAAGTGTACGTGGAAGTACACATCATGTACATACCCATACACATATGGATGTCCAAATAATTCAAACAAATAGATCCAAAAATTCAAAATTCATTTGAATGTTTAAATTCAAATTTATGGACATTCACTTTGAATCTGAATGTCCAAATTCAAACAAATTCGATCGAACTTTGAATGTTTCAAATATTCATGCACATCCCTATAGGAGAATGTAGGGATGATCCATTCTCCCTGCAGAAGAACTTAACTGTGAAGTAACGGTAACTCCACATTCATAACATCCTGTCTGAAATCACCCCTGGATGCTCAGTCATGTGAAAAGTTGCTTGAAAGCAATATTTAGCCTCAGTGCTTTTGAGGATGATGAATGACATATTGAATAATAGAAAGGGTGAAAGTGTTTGTGTCTCTAATACCTAAAGAGGGCCAAGACCAAACCCTGGCAAAAAAACCTATAGACCAATTTCATTGTTGAACAATGAAAATATTGCGGAGATAAACAATACAAGGGTGAAAGAACTTCAAATGAAAGTGATGATGCGTTGGTATAGAACACCAAAAATTATTGCAAAATTTATCCCCAATGTATCATCATTATGTTGGCATGGATGTGGACAACAGGGTACATGACTGCATATGATGTGGGAATGCCCAGAAGTACAAAAATTTTGGAATGAAGCTTGGGGATGGATAGAAAGAATATTGGGATATAGAGTAAGCAAAACAAAAGAAATATGTATAACCCAAGACATAGAGTCACAATTAAATATAAGTACAGACAAATATCTATTCCAACAGATGATTATGGCAGTTCAGGCTGTTATAGTCTTGGGATGGAAAGATAAAAGTAAATGGCAGATTGACAACTGGCAGCATTATTTATCGGATCAAATGATTACTGATTATTTAGACAGTAACAAGAGCATAGTTAAAGACAATAGGGATATCTGGATGGGCAAATGGTTTAAATTGATAATATATATTCAACAATACAGGTGGGGGGGCATGAATTATTAAATGTTATAAAATTGGTCTTAAGACAATGAGAAAATAGATATAATGGTACCATCTATCCAAGGGGGGGAGGGAAGGGGGGATATAATAATGTGTAAATAAACACCAGGATACATTGATCACAAGAATGGTATATTAATGTAAATAGTATTGACTGGTTTGTATTCTTGGTTTGTATTTATGTGTTAATCTATGTGTTAATATATGTGAAAATGTGAATAAAATGTTAAAAAAACAATCATTATAGAATATTTGCAAGCATAATAGCTACAAGACTTAAATGCTGCAAGATTTATTCCTATTAGACAAAAGATATATAAGTTATCAAGATATTTCAAATAGATGTTGGAAATATAAAACAAAAGAAGGTACTTTTTATCATATGTGGTGGACCTGCAATAAAGTACAAAAGTTTTGGGGGCAAATACATAAAGCTATGAGGAAGATATTAAAAATAAATATTCTTTATAAACCTGTATTTAATAGGCATGGTTATATTAACTTAGATTTTAATGTTTTAATTCAGTATATGGTAAAGTTTATCAAAATGTGTCTACTAAATGTTGGAAATGTAAAAAAATCAAAGGGACGTTTTACCACATGTGGTAGATGTGTAAAAAGGCAAAGAAATATTGGGTTATGATATATAATTTGATGTCATGAATTTTGAAAAGAAACTTCAGGTTTAATCCAGAACTGTTTCTGTTGGGGATTGTAGATAATACATTAGAAAGTGTAAATTCGTTAATTTTGTATATGGTGACAGCCGCAAGATTATTGTATGCTCAGAAGTGGAAGGAAGAAGATATACCATCGGGAGAAGAATGGTTAATTAAGATGACCAATTTGGCAGAAATGGATAAATTGACAAACCTACTAAATGATAGATCAACTGATAAATTTACGAGAGACTGGTCCCCATTTATTGAATATCTGACAGAGCTCCAATTAACAACAGATGGGTTCGAGTGACGATAAAGAAAAACAGGAAACCAAGGGGAGACAAAGATGCAGAGCAAAAAAGAATGGATACAGAATATAGAAGTCAGACAAGCGGAGGAAGTTAAGGGAATTTCAATTAATGTAATGATGGGAAGAGTGTGTAAATGATTTTTCTTTTTTAGTTTGTGGTAAAATTTTAATAAATAAAATTATAAAAAAAGAAAAGAATTGTTTTTGCTTAGAAAAGGAGGGAAACACTCTGTAAATGATTGGTTGATTAAACTGACTGATTTTGCTGAGATGGACAAATTGAATATCTAATGAAAAACAGTACTAGGAATAAGTTTGTTAAAAACTGGACACCTGTTATTAATTTTCTACAAAAACCAAAAATAAACTTACAACTAGGGATGTGCACGAATATTCAAAATATTCATTATTTGTATGAATTTGGACATTTGTATATGAATCAAATGTCCAGACATTCAAATTTCCAAATTTCAACGAACACAAATATTTTGAGTTATTTGTATGAATAATTTGTACATTCATATTTTTACGGGTATGTTCACATCACCTACATACCTGTACACATCCCGTGCATATCCATATGCATACAGACAGATACATACGGATAAAAACAGGATACGTTTGGATGCGTATCACTGGATACATATTAAATATCCAAATACATATGAACATACTTGTATCGAATCGAACATTCAGAAATTCAATTTTCCTTATTTGGACAAATTTGGATTTTTGAATATTCAATTTGTTACAAATTGAATGTCAAAAATTTCATTCATGCACACCCCTACTTACAACTGCTGGGTTTGACAACTAACTGATTAAAGAAGAACGTTGGAAGAAGAGAAGATGAATAAAAGGGGCAAGAAATAAGAAATAAGGGAACTTTTGAAGATGGTTGGGAGTCAACAATTAATTCTATCATATTATCATTTATGTAAGAGTTTCCTTTTCGGAACCCAAAGATGAATGTTTTATGTATATTTAAAATAATAATAAAAATTATATTTTTTTTAAAAAAAAGGAAGACTCCTTCCTGCTGCTTCAGAGTATTGGATAATGTGAGGACAATCACTTTTCTTTGCAGAGGGTTTTCACAATAAAGGTAAGTTCCATAACATCCTGTCTGTTAAGCTGAATGTGAACCGCATAAAACAAACTCAGATAAATTTGTCACCCCCAATTTCCTGTAACTAATGTTTATTAAAAGATGTACTAATGATGCAGAAGAGACAACCAGGCAATGTTTCTACATGGGACTAAATGATCAAGTTGATGTTATTATGTCAAAAGTGGGCTGTGAAGAGTTACCAGATTATCAAATGGCACTTAGATATGAAGAAAGCACTAGCTCATATTACATTACGGTTATTCACCATTCAGAATAAAAGAATAGTGCTAATGATAAGAAAACAAAATGTAACATTATGTGCATTGTTTATGCTGCATCAGCCATTAATGGACAGAGTACGCTTTTAACAAAATTAGGGAAAGGTGTAAGAGCAAAAGGATGACAACAACAAAGGACTCAGAGGTCTGTCTAACCTCAAATTACTAGGCAAAATAACGATCTTGAGCTGAAAATCCAGTCAGGTTGCACAACTAAGCTTTTTCATGTCCTGTAAAATTAATCACTCATTCCATTCAGTCACTTATGCCAATGGGTCATGTGACAACAAAAACAAACATCTTGAGAAGCATTATCATTTTTCACTTTTCCATAGTCAGGTATAGGGATGTGCACAAATATTCAAGGACGTTCAAAACTTGATCGAATTCATCCAAATTTTGACACTCGAATTTGAATTGAATGTCCATAAATTCAAATTTAAACATTCAAACGAATTTCAGATATTCAAATCTATTTGGGTCCTTACACAATGCATACTTGTACGTACACATCTTTCCCGCATCCATATGCATTTGTACATATCCGTACAGGACGAAAACGGGTTGCATACGGGCCCATGTAGCCACTACGATGTTTGTGCTCACATTTGTAAACTGCTATGGCAGATATGTGGGCCTACGTAGTGTGTGCATTGAGGGGCGGAGTAAATGGCAGCCTCTAAGCCTACCCCTGGACCTCATTGCACCAGTATACATGTGGAAGCGCATCCTCTGATGTGGTCTTCACAATGGAAGACCAGATTGAAGACCATTAAAGGAGTCTTGTGTTAATCTGGATTTAAGCCTTGAAGACCCCATTAAATCTGGATTTTGACAGCACTCATGTGGACAACATGTTCAGAATGGGGTCCTAATGGGGTCTTAAAGGTGTCATGCGTGCGGAAGGTACATAACTGATCCGTACCAATTGAGTACCTATCAGGTTCCTATTGGGGTTTTCAATGCACGCGCAGAAAGGCCTGAGAGACTATAGTGTGTGGCTATCCTGTTCTCATCTTGTCTTTAATGCAACTTTCCAGCCCACAAATGTTCATGAGGATGAGGGGAAGGGCAGACTGGCATGTAAGTGATGCCACTTGGGAATTATCTCAAAGCTGCTTTTAATGCTGCAGTGCTAGGTTAACAGGATAGAAATTTAAACAGTTGAAACAAACTACCAGTATTTGCATTACATTATGGTTCAGTTATTTTAAGTGGCTTGTAGTGTCTTTCTACCAGGAGCTGACAGTTATCTTTACAAAACATAATCTGTTAAAGTCTGTTAATTCCTAAGCCTTGGTCAATCAACTGTGTTATACTTTAGGCCTTTCTACACTGGGTCTTATTCTGGATTATATTATGGAATAGGGGCCTATAGTCTACCTGTTAGTGCAGATTATGACAGGCCCCATCATAATCTTTGACATTAGTTTGCTTCTTTAGATCCTTAAAACTGTCTCTTAGGTCTGATTATGCTTTCTAATATCTGGACGATATCCAAACTACGGAATAATTTGTATTAAGAAAACAAAATGCTGCCATAACGAGCTTCTGGAGATTTAGTTTACCGGTAGAATAAACACACCACAGATGTGAGAATTGTTCCCACTACATCCTCAGAGCAACAGCCAGCGCCAGAAGTGCTTGTGACAATGATCTATGTTAGAGAAGTGTTAGACATCACATTTCTATGCCTTCCATCTGCACAGAAGAGGATAACACACAAAGGACAACTTTATTGTGTGGTGTTATTGAACATGATGAGATTGATGGCCAGTTGTCATTTATGCACAGAGATCTGACCTACTGGCCTCTCAGTCCAAGACACATTTATAATTCTGCACATAATATAGTCAAGAACAATGCTAGAGAGCAACAGCCAATTTGGGTAATATTAAAAAAGCTGGAGAATACAAACAAAAGCCTTTCTTAAAAGTCTGAAAGCAAAACTCCACTCAGGAAATTAAATACAAAGAATTATTGCTGTGTGTTTAACACAGCCAGTGGCATCTATGGATATCTAGTTGCCTTGCCTCTCTGATGTAACTTCAAGCTTTTAGCACAACGTGCTTCATGCTGGACTGTCCTTGAAGACAGTTCAGAAGCTGTAACGAATGTAGAATTCAGCAGCAAGGCAGCTGATGCGTACTCTGGGTCAGTTGCGTACCATGCTGGTCCTAAAGGAACTAAAACAGTTACTGCCAAACCCAGTTCAAGGTGCTAACACTGAATTATAAAGTCCTAAACAGCTTGGAGCCCAAATAGCTAACTGAGCTCTTCCTTCCATGTAGACCTCCTGTCAATTAATAGGGAAGGTCCTCTTGGTAGTGCCATGTCCAAGAAGGCACATGAGAGAGCCTTCTCGGTGGTAGCCCCCAAGCAGTGGAACGACCTCCACTCGGAGGGGCATCTAGCCTCTTCACTGTATATATTTAGACTCATGGTGAAGATGCACCTGTTTATCTTGGTCTTTGGCTAAAGTAACAGCTTCCAGTAGTTTCAGGCATTGCTGGCTGTTATGGATGTGCACAAATGGTTTTTTGGCATTTGATTTGTAACAAATCAAAGGTTAGAAAATCTGTATTCATTTGAATAGATCCCCTTCGAATGCGGTAGGATTCTATTTGATATGAATTTATTTATTTATTTACATTTCTATCCCGCCCCATACCCGAAGGTCTCTGGGCAGGTAACAACCTTAAAACAACAGATTAAAACAGAATATACATTAAGAGATTTTAAAAATTCAACAACTCTAAAACAATACGCAATATGTTTAAAATGATAGTGTCTATCCCGGGGCGGGGGGGGCGGGCAGGGATATAATCAGCTCAGCCAAAGGCCAGGGAAAAGAGGTGCGTCTTCACCACCTTCCTGAATATATATAAGGAAGGGGCATGACACACTTCGAGGGGGAGGCTATTCCATAGTCTGGGGGCCATCAGAGAAAAGGCTCTCTCCTGTGTGCCCACCAACCTCACTATTGAGCTACGATACGAATGCATATGTATCCTGAATACAGAACCTAGAGAGGCATCCTATACGAATGCATACATATTGGATATGTATCCTATACAAATGCATGCGTATCAATACATATCCGATATGTGTCCCCAGTTTAACAATGTACAAACTATTCGTATGAATGTTCCAAACCATTCGTACTCTCCCAAATGTTAATGTACGAATGTTGTAACATTTTATTCATGTATGAATGTCCAAATTTGTATGAATTGGAATATGACAGAGCAGGGAAGTGGGTGGAATTGGAAAGAGAAATGTTGGACAGGATAGATAGAACACTGATGTTTATGAAATATACATATAGGACGATGGATAGGTGGTATGGCCCTTTGAAGACCACTATGTTGGTATGGAGTAGATTGAGAAAGAAGTTATTGGGCACATGGTCTCAATTTACACCGGTAAAGACTATGAATGAGAGGGCAGAAGTGTTGAATGGGCATACATTACAGTTATTACAGGTGAATGGGATACAATTCCTGCAGAAATTATTTGCTGTCAGATGACTTTTTGGGGGGGTCTATTGGGAAGGGGCCAATGGCTACAAGTAGGTGCTATCAGAGACTTTGTAAGGTTGAATGATATACAAAGGGTGATTAAGGCCCCATTAAAAGAATTCAAAGCTATTATACAATTGAGATTGCAGACCCATAAAGGGGTCAATAGGATGATTTATAGGCTTTTGACCACAGAGAGAAATATAATACAGTTGTTGACTGATATATGGGGGATGGATTTACGGGTGGAGCAGGAAAAGATTGAAAGGAAGGTTAGAAGTATTATGAAAGTGAAAAATGGAAAATGGAAGTTGAATTTAAAGTTACTATACCGTTGGTACTGTACTCCCGCACAACTTTCACACATGATCCCTACAATGGATGCGGAGGATGGGGAACATATTTCCATATGTGGTGGGAATGTCCGGAGGTATTAAGATATTGGGGAGAGGTGGCGGATCATATACAGTTGGTGTTTGGGGTAAATATGGGGCTGAACTCTGAGAGATGTTTATTGCAGATATATTGTGGTACATGGTTGGCACAAGATGAAAGGTATATGTTGGACAGGCTGATGTGGGCAGCTTTGATGGTTATTGCAGGGGGGTGGAGGGATAAATCACAGTGAACGTTGGACAAATGGCAAGACTATGTGCTTGAAACATTTAAATTTGATGCCCTTAGGCATCAAAGACTTCTTTACTTGAGAGAGGGACCGAAGAAGAGCCTACAGGGTTTGTGGAAGAGACTGTATGAAGCTAGCAACCAAGACTCCCTGCCAGATAGAATGAAAGACAATCTAGCAAAAATCAGAGCCCATGTAACAGTGGGAGGGATTTAAATTTTGGGTGTTACTTGGATGATTTGTATGTGTTTTGTTTTGGTGTACTGTAAAGTAATAAAAATGAAAAAAAAAAGCTTTAGATACAGGATATAATAATAATAATGAGGATGGTGATGGTGATGTTTCTTTCTAGTGCCCTTTCCACCAAAGGGTGGTACAAAACTGCAAAAAACAAGGCTTAAATATAAAACATAATAAAACAACCTTAATACACAATAATTTAAAATACATATGAGGGGAACGCACACATATTAAGGTTAAAAACTATCCTGTTAACAGCTCAGTTTAACATTTACTCTGGAGAGTTGAAAAAAGGGTTTTTAAGCCCTTCCAACAATGGACTAAGCCTAGGCAGCCGAGGACAGGAGAGACTACTGAACGTCAAATTCACACTTGAAAGCAGGGCTTTGCCTTTCTAACTACTTATGAAGCACATTAATAGCTTTTGTGTAGCAGCCAAAGAAGGACATTACAAGACAGGGACACCGAATCTCAGAATGTGTCCCTCAGCAATTTTCCTTGGTTAGCTCCTATCTCCCAAGCCAAAAGTCAACAACGCAGCATTGCAGAATGCTCAGCTGGAGTCCTGTTTATATGAGTTATTGATTCTGCTTACTATAAATGGGTCCATCAGAACACAGTGGGGCAGAGAATAATTTGCCTTTGCCTCCCTAATATTACTCCTGTATTTGCAGGACCACTTATGGGATCTTCAGACTCAGGCCTACCATCGATCCCAATTCTATCCCCTTATTTCTAGCCTTTCCCAAATATGAGATGTTTACCCTGGCTACTGACTAGATATACACTGCCTGCCAATGTAAAATGCTTGTTGCTTTCCCCATTCGAAGAACAAACACGAAAACCAATCAGAGTAAATTGTATGGGTCAAATCAAACTGGAAATAGAAACTCCCTTTTGCAACGCTCTTTCCTCCTCCCTCTGTGTGACCTTTGTCATCCCGGAGTATTTATAAAACAGACACCACAAAAGTGAGATCCTAACCCTCAGATTACACAGCTAGTTAGAGAAACACAATGCCAGCTATAATTTTAAACCATTCTGGGGATAATTTTGTTGACTTTATATAACAACTCTGTGTATAAATAGAATTCTAACTTAGCATTCTAACTTTATAACCGTATCATTAATCCTAGGTGGGATTGTAATAATTAGTGTTGGCTCACGCAGTGGAGTGAGGAAGAGGTGGAGTGGTTATGGGCACATGGAAATGGACTGTAATCCATACTGTATCACAACACAGTTTGACACAATCAAAAGCGAGGCTCTGAACCCCATTTTCCCGCCCACCCCTTCACTTCATCAGCCACTTCTGATTTTAGCTTCATCCAGACATCACTTTTTGCATTATGTGGATAATCTGGAGTAAAGCACATCCAGACACGTTATATTCCAGATTATCCAAATAATGCAGAGTAAGTAAGAGCTGTCTGAATGGAGCTTTTGATCTATCAAAGGCTCACACTGGAAACTTATACAGCAAACAGGGAGAAAGGACACTGAGGGCACTTTCCACACTAAGGGTAATTTCTGTAGTTAAAGTTTGTCTGTTTACAGGAGGGGTCCACCAGCTGGAACAATAAGCTGTTCTGGAATAGTCCCCACATTGGTTTCAAAGCGGCTTTGATGGTGAGGAATAAAATTTCTGCTCTGAGAACCCCCGAGGAACCCATTTCAGCACCACAACTAGACAGGCCACCAAAATGGCTCCCCCACAGAAAACCTGACCATGGAGGCATGCCATGGTCAGACTCCTGTACGGTCTGGTTTAGCAGCTGCTAGTCAGCCAAAAGAACTTTTTGAACAGATCTACTACTATACCAGACTAAGCAGCCATTTTGAGATGCCCAGTCTCATCCACAATCCATCCTTTGTGTGTTTTTGTTCCTTAATTTTACTAGCCCAATTTTTGACTGGGCTGCTTTAACAGAATACTGGAAACAGCAGATTTCTGGCCATATTTTCAGTGCTTCTGGAACCATCCCAGGTTGGAAACTGTGCTGTTGCGATGAGGACTCTCATTACTCCAGCTACCAAGCTCCTGTACTAGATCCTAGCTCTCCGGGGTCTGGTGTGGAGGCAGCCTGAGTGGAAAACACCTGACAGGAGGGGTGTCTTGTGAACCAAGGTTACCTTACTGAAATCAGAATCCAACCCAGTGTGTCTTTGTTCCTTAATTTTACTGTATACTTGCCAGTATAGTACTGTCTAATTAACATTGCTGTCTGCCATCCTGGTAATTTCCTACCTAAATAAAAATGAAGTCCCTTCACATCCAACAGAACGGAAGAAAAGAGTTCCACTTCTCTTTCTTTCAGTTTTCCAGATACTCTAATTTTCAAATTATTTCAGATTTAAAAAACACAGTAAGATGCTGACACCTTTCAGGGTGTGCACAAAAATCCAAAGGTATTCAAAATTCAATCAAATCTGTCTGAATTTCAACATTCGAATTAAAATCCAATGGCCATAAATTCAGATTTAAAGATTCGAACAAATTTTGAATTTAGGATGAACTCGTTCAAATTATCTGGACATTTGCATGTGTACAGGTTCATACATGATATGTACTGCAGATTCGGATCTTTCCCGTATCCATACACATTTGTATGCATCCACGCGGGATTAAAACAGGGTGCATACGCGATAACTACGGGATGCATACAGACATGTACGGATGCGTACGGGATGCATAACGATGCGTACGGGCATACAAATTTGTCCACATTCGTAAGTAGAAACTCCATCAATAAATGTAATCGAATAGAACTGAACTTGCTTAATTCACATCGAATTTGGGTTAATTTGAATTTTAAAGATTTGAATCAAACTGAATTTTTGGATATTCAATTCGGATCGAATCCTGAAAATTGCTTTTGTGCATACCCCTGACACCTTTTACCATTGGGATAATTACAAAAATTTAGATGAAACTACCAAAAGGATCCACATTAACTAATTGTAAGAGAGAATATGGTGTTGTACCCTTCTGCCCTGAAGAACAAGGAAAGTGTCTGGGTGCGAAGGTATAGAACTCTGAAATGTCCAAACATCTGATTTTCCATCTCAGCTCCACCAGTGTACTCTAAAAAAATAGATATATATACCAACATTTGCTACTGGGTTGCCCGTAATAGCTTTCAGAGGGCCTCCACTCCTCTTTTTTTTAATCAGCATTTCTCCTTTCTCCTTTGTCTTTCCCAAACTTCTCAAAAGACAGTGAAGCTAATAGCTGAAAAAAGCCAATGCAATTCCACGTGGAGCTGGGATTTGAACAAGGAACTCCGAGTTCTAGCCCAGTGCTCTTAACCACAGTGCCACCAGGGGGCCTACATGTACACGGATCCATACCAAAAGCAATGCTCTTCTGAATGCATTTGGGAACTGAAAAAAACACAGAAATCCTTTAACATTTTCCAATCATCTGTTAATTATAAAGGGAATTTGGTGATTACTTTCCACTGAAATGCCAAAATCTACATATCTGATAGTAAGTTAAAGGGAAATTCTGTGCGTCACGTAATGGCCTGGCTGAATTGCTGAAGCACAAACAAGAGCATCGTCTCCAACTATGGGATCTCTACCAGCTATAATAAAACTGCAGAGCATATTCAGGTCATTCAGAAGAGGAGGGGGAACAGGAGGAGGTGTTGGCTTTTACACCCTGCTTTTCTCACCCTTAGGGGGATTCAAGGCGGGTGACAAGCCTTCTATTCTATCCACCGAGAAGACGGCTGAATGGTATGTGTTGGTCTGTTTCTAGTACAGCGGTAGAGCATAGTGGTAGAGCAGTGATGGCGAACCTGTGACACGTGTGTCACGGGTGACACGCCTAGCCCTTTTGGGTGGCACACAATGTCACCCTGGTACCTGGGCATGTGGTTGCTGTTCAGTATCTTGGACCGCAGGCTGCTTCTGGCTTGTGGCCTACAAGATACCGGGAGCACAGAGGCACTGCCTGTGCCTGGTATAGGAGGCACAATGGAGTCACGTCATTGCGCTGCCGGGTCATGCACAGTGCGACTGTCCTCCCGGCAGATAGAGGAATGAAGACCTGTGTGTGGCAGTGATGGCTTTACTCACAATTTTTCCATCTGTGTACTTTTGTGAGACCTTATTCTCAGCCTTAAATAATATTAAAACCAATAAAAGAAGCTGACTGACAGATGAAGTTAGTAGTGCTTGCTTGGGCTTGAAGTGTACGGAATACCAACCTTCAATTGAAGATTTGGCAAATGAAGTTCAGCAACAGAAAAGTCACTAATGTAAAGAATTATTTGATTTTGCTTTCAACAAGTACATATATGAAAAATATAACTTTTTTTTTACTAGAGCTACAAATATCACAAAATTATGGATATTTCTGGACGTGACATGGCACCCGAGTTAAGCTAGGTTTTATTGTGAATTTTGCCACACTGAGCTCAAAAGGTTCGCCATCACTGTGGTAGGGTGTAGCAGAATCACTTCTGGTATAGAAACAGGTCTGCACAGTGTAGATTAGGGATGTGTGCAAGTGTTCCAAACATTCAAAATTCGATCAAATTCAACTGAATGTGGACATTCGAATTCGAATAGAATATCTTCACATTCGAATTTAAACATTGGAAAGATATGGAAAGATCACCCTATAAGGGGAAGCCTGCCAGGGTCTAAGGAAAAAAAGGCCATTGATTGCTGTGTGATTGCCATCTTCTTAAAAAGCTCAAGAAACTAGGCACTACCCCAGTCCTCCACCTCACCTCCCGAATTCGCCTATGCTGTGATCACCCACAGATTAAAAGAGCAAGGATCTTTTAATCAAGAGCGCCTGATTGTCCCCTTCCTGTGCTGTGCCATTAGACTGTTCAACTCGGCGGCAAGCGTGTGGAGTGTGTGTGGTCCTGGGTTTCAGAGACTGAGGGAGAGAGGAAGAAACTGAAGCTGTGCAAATGGGGTGTGAGTGTGTAGCAGACAGATACAAGGAGAAGGGGGGATCTGAGAGAGTAGTGGGGGGGGATTCAGAGGAGGGAAGGGAGAGAGATTCAGGAGCGAATGCTGGATCCACTCACCGCAGCCCAGGTCAGCCCCTCTAGCTTGGTTCCCTGCTTACACAAGCGAAAACATACTGGCTCCCCATGACGGCTTGAGTCCTCTGTAAAAGTGAACTCAAGGCCGGCTTGAGGAGGGACAACCCATACCCAAGACAATCCCAGAGGAAAAAATCTGAGCAATGCAATGAGAAGACAACCGGAAGCCATCTTGAACTATGGGTATGATCCCAGCCCAAGTGCTGCCCCACATGTCTCTGTGGAACATCTAAGGCTTTGAGGTCTACAGCGCAAGATATCCACTGGGTATCTTGGAATACCTGAGTGAAGAACACGACAACTCTCAGAGAGTGAATACCTCTTCTGTGACATCTCCTGATGTTCTTGTAGACTGGAAGCAGAAATGCTTATCCCTGAGTATCTCCCACTGTGACTTTAAAATAAGAACTGGAGAGTGGCCTTCTGAGGTAAATAGTAGTATATTAACAGCAGTCATTCAGGAATATGACATCCCAGAAGACAAACACATAGTAAAAACATGTTGATAAGTAAGATGAATTGTAAGACAACTAGAAAATCTCATGGCCTTCAGATAAAAACTGACAAAAATCTTGCAGACCACTTTTGTAAGCAGTGCCCATCTATTGTGGCTGTAGAGATTTACCAAAAAGTTTGAGGGTAGCACTATCACTAGAGATAAGTCTAGAATTCATCACTAGTAAACTGTTGCCAAGAATGTATGAATTATTGCCACTTGTAAGTTGGCCAAGCAGTATTCTCGTTTTGTTTCCTCGCACCAAATACATAATGCGTTTTTGTGCTGTTTCCACCCACATCACACAATTTGAGTTGCTATATTACGATCAACAAGCCCACTTCTATTCTCATACAGTGTGTAAATGTTTTGGGGGATTAAAATATTATATGAATGTACATGAATGGAAAACTACTGCTTCCCTGGACAGGGTGTGCAAAAATGTGTCAAAGGTCAGTACTTGGAAATAAATAGCTTGCCAAGAACATATTCTCCCCAACAGTGGTTTTCTTCTGAACTTTTACCTTGGCACACTAGCCAAGTAAGTCACAAGTTTCCGTAGGTCTTCCTGCCTTATTCTGTCATGATTGCTGCGTGCTGGAAATGTCAGGATGGGGCCTCCTCGTTTATCACGGCCACCTGCAGAAAAATAAAAGCCTGTTAGAAACTTGATCAGTTATAGAATAAAATTGATTTGGTTACATAAATCCAAACTGACAAGACAAACTACCAAGACGTTCGATTCTCATAGTTTCCTCTTATCTTATGCTGTCCTTAATTGTGTTCTACGACTGTGTGATCCTGTGTGCATTGTTCAGCAACAATTAACTAAACAGGAGGGGTTCTGCCAAAGAAATAAAAGTAACCCAATAGGGTAAAAGTAAAAAAGACAATGTCTGCCACCGTCACCAATGTGAATAGTAACTCAAAATTCAAAACTGTAAAGCAGAAAAGCAATTTCAAAACTTTACAGAGTCACTGTTGTGAGTTGTATTTTATTATTTTAATGCATATAGGCCACTGAAGAAGACTTTTGTTTGAAACGCGTTTGGCCTCCTATATGTCATATTTTAAATTTTATTATATTTATTTATGTCTTATTATATTATTATTTTCAATACTTTCAATAAAACTAACTAGTGGGGTATTGTTACCCTTTCAGAAATTATAATTGCTTTTCTCGTTTACAGTTTTGAATTTTGAGTTACAATTCACACTGGTGACTGGGGCAGATGTTGTCTTTTTTACTTTTACCCTATTGGATTACTTTTATTTCTTTGGCAGAACCCCTCATGTTTAGTTTTGATTTTGTACTTTGGGTTTTTTTGCTTTAGGGAATTGTGTGGTTTGGTTGTTCAGCAACATTCACATTCTGACTGGGATTTTAGTGATCACATATTTTACGGATTGCAGAAGAAGAAGAAGAAGAGTTGGCTTTTCTACCCCACTTTTCTCACCCATTTAAGGGGACTCAAAGCGGCTGGCAAAGCTTTTCTATTCTTCTCCCCACAACAGAACACCTTGTGAAGTAGGTGGGGCTGTGAGAGCTCAGAAGAGAGCTGTGACTAGCCCAAGGTCACCCAGCTGGCTTCATGGGGGAAGGCGGAAGAGTCCAGTATAGCCCAGATAAGAGTCCAGCTCCCTAACCACTAGATCTGTATCTTGTGGAACTGTAAATCCTCCATCGTTTCTATGAGAGGTCAAAATAACTTCATCCACTCGTAACTCTTCCATGATTTCTGAATGGTATTTTTTCCCCTGTCAAAGGGGGGGTAAAGAAAGCATTTTAAACAACAAGAAGCACAGATTCCAAGTGTTTGTATCATTACTTTAACATATTTTGACTGGTGTAGACATATAGTATGCAATGGCATTTGGAACAGGGATGTGCACAAATTTTCGTTGGCATTTGAAATCTGATCGAATGTGCTGAATTTTGACATTTGCACTCAAATAGAATGTCCTGAAATTCAAATGTAAACATTCAAATTGAATTTTGAAACTATTTGTCCGAATTATCCGGATATCCATATGTGTACAGGTTCATACACAATGCGTACATGAAGATCCACATCTTTCCCGCTCCGTATGCATTTGTACGGATCCATACAGGATGAAAATGTGTTGCATACGGGATAACTACAGGATGTATATGGATGTGTATGGATACGTACGGATGTGTATGGAAGTGGGGAAGATGTGTATGTTCACATACAAATGTTGACATTTGTATGTGCAGATTCGAATCAAAAATTCAAACGAACAGGTTCGAATTTGGTAAATTTGAATTAAATCTTGTTAAATTTGAATTTAAAAGATTTGATTCGAATTGGATTTTCAGATATTTGATCCGATAGGAACAGCATGTCAAAAAACATTTGTGCACATCTCTAACTAAGCCCTCTACCTCTTCACTCCTGACTTTAAGGCCCCTTCACTTTTACCTTTGCCTTAGCACAAGGACGAGGAAAATAGGAAAAACTGAAAATACAGAACCTTCTCTGACAAGACTGTTCCAATGCCATAAGCCTTATTTTGTTTTTTAATGCAACACCCAAGATGGAAACAACAAATGTTCTTGGCCTTTTCTGTATGTGCCTCTCTGTGGTCTGAACCAGTGAGTGGGTCTGGACAAGCCAGGCCTGCTGGATCACACCACATAAATGTATCTTTGGGTGTTTTTCCACTGGCAGAAAGTACCCATTTTTGCACCCATTAAGGACCCATTTGGGTGTGAGCCGGATGACCCCATTTCCACCATGGCAAAGGGAAGAAGTTTCTCCCCAGCAACACCGGGAGGGGGGATGGAACTCTCAGAAGGAGCCAACCAATCAGGTGAAGGCTAGCCGAGCCAGAGCTTATATAAGCAAGAACAGAAAAACCGTTGTCGTTCTATGCTTGGAGACGCAGGGAGGGAGGTTAGGTGGATAACTGTCCGTCAGCTGGGGTAGGCTCCAAGGTAGATCCAGGGAATTCTAAGTAGGGTTGTCAGGGGAGGAAGGTACACGGGAGAAAGTGTCCTAACCTGAAGAGAACAATCCTCTTGAGTTAAGAATCCAAGAGCTTTGGTCATTAAGCTGATATGGTGTAACAGCTAAGGCATAGAAAGTTCACTTGTTTGTTATGGCCCTTATGAAACGTACCCATATTATACCAAAAAGTCTGTAGCCAATAAACCTGTTGTTAGTTTGACAAGAGAAAGTTTCCAAGCCTATTATTAACTCAAACATAAGCCGGCAGCAGGAAGAGATACTGTAGCTGCTAATGTGGGGGTAGGTGCCTCACCACACTGGGAAACCATTTCAACTAGCTACAGCTGGGGGAGAAGAAAGAAGTGGCAAGCCTTTCAGCTGGGGAAGACATTTGAAAGTTCAGCTAAACACACCTACCACACTTCAGGCAATAAATAAACAAATAAAAGGAACCATAAGCCCCTGGTCAGAGGGTGGTGACACACGTATCTCATATGAATGCATGTGTATCCCCAATTTAAAGGATGTCCAAACTGTCCGTCCAAATGTTCTGAAATGAATGTTTATGTACGAATGTTATAACATTCGTGTACAAATGTTCGAATTTGTCCAAATTCGGATGAATAATGAAAGTTATGGATATTTTTGCACATCCCTACCATAAAACATTATTCCAAATTAAATGAGGAAAAAAGTCTTTAGCTGAGCATTTAGAAATAAAGATAACAGAATTGCCTTCTTGAAAACTATTCTGTATATTTATATGACACACATATGCATCCGCCATGTTTACTTGTCTGAACGCATCCTGTCTTCACCTTACAACAGAACTATAGTTTGAATTGTGCAGAATTGATACGCAGTGGGCAAGATGCTTAATATTCTACAACTTGATGCGAGAAAACCAGGAAACTGTACACAGCTTAAGTAAAGTAAGTTAAGTAATCCAAGCAAATGGCCTTAGAAGCATTCTATTGTCCTCATGGCCTGAAAGATGTACTTAATCTTTCAGACCATGGGGGACAGGTAGAATGCTTATAAAGCCATTTGCTTGGATTCGAGAGCAGGAGAAGGCTTGAGATGCCCATGGGCAATTGGTGGGCCATTGTGTGCGACAGGATGCTGGACTAGATGGGCTACAGTCTGATCCAGCAGGGCTCCTCTTATGTTCTTCTGTTCTTATTTTGAGGACTCCATCTCAGACATACAACAAAACTATCAAAAGAAAGAGAAATCCTAAGTACCCCCCAAAATTAAAATTAATGTAACGAGACTTTGATTGGGTAAGATTTTTAATCAAAACTTGAAAAAGAATCTCCTTAAATGAATTTTTGGGAAGGCTGTAAAAAGAAGTGAAATTGCCTTACTAGTTCAGAAGGAAGGCAAAATATTTATTTCACTCTCAATGGGCTTATGACATCATCACGGCACACTGAACATGACCCCTGATCGGTGGCTTACATCATTTGCCCAATGAGAGTTCCATTAACTGCTCGCTGTTCATGTTAAGACATGTGATAGCAGGAAGATTGCCAAGAGAAACAAGGAACTCTTCAGGTGGGGTTTTAGTTCCACTTCATGGTACAAATCTTTGTATGGTGAATGATTTAGAAGTAACTTCACAGAGATTGTTCTATGTGGCAGACAAACAGTAAGTTGAGAAAGGCAGAGAAGGAGAACAATGTTTGCTTTCTCAGGCTTTTTGGAAGGGAAACAAAATATTAATGCAATAAACACAAATATATAAACTAAAAATTTTCTGCGTTGACATATAAAAAAACCTCACCATATTCAGTGAACATTATGTCATTACACACAGGTGTTAAACCTTAACAAAACTAGACAAAATGGGCCCTTGCCCGTTTCCAAAATAATAATTACAAAAAAAAATTCTGATATAAAGAATGATTATTTCAGAAGAATTAAATCCTTTATGCATATCCACGTCTAAGTATATTTTAAAAACTAATTTGGAATATACTTTCATTGTTGAAACAAGTGTGTGTGTGGTGTTTCAGTTTTTAAAAGAACTTAATGGTCTTAAAGCGGACTAGTTTTATGAAGGAAAAAAACATTTTAGAAAGCAACTTGTAACTGTTAATCATATTACCTGAACAGCTCACTTCCTCAGGTAAACACAACTGTTTATGGATAACTGAACCAATTTGTATCTTGCTAATGATGAGTGGTTTTCTGTGAAAACCTTAGGACAAATCACAGTTACCTAGATAAACAGAGATGGGTTGATAGAAACTGTTGTGACAGCATTTATAAGCACAGGACACCACTGCTTAGAAAACTACACCGTGAAACCTCAATCTGCCAGAAAGATCAACTTGGCTACCTGTTCTCATGAACACTTCAGCATGTCTCTGTGTGTGGATGGGTATGTTTAGGTACAAAGGCTCTTCTAAGACTGGGATACTGAAAACATGGGCTTTGCACTGTCTCATTTTGGTGTATCATCAATAACCCATATTTCTATATAGTTATGAGCCATTTGATCAGGGACCCCAGGGGAGAAGGCATTAGAAGTGGTATTAAGTTGCCAATTAATTTTGAGTGCTCAAAGAGTAACCCAGCAGTACATAAACTGATACTACAAGAAGAATCAAAGGAATCATTTCCATTTTCCCATTTCCGTTTTTATTTGTATATCGCCTTTCCAAAAGAAAATGTTGCCTAAGGCGGTTTACAACAAACAGAAAATATAAAATGCAAAGTAATAATCAATGCATCATATGTTATGAAAATTGCACATCGTACAAAACATTTTAAAATAAGCCAAAACGCAAACACAAATTGAGGCAGCTGAGGCCAAGTGGAGTCCAGAGCAGCTGACCAAAGGCCCCAGTCCAGACGTGACTCCATATTTTAGTTATTAAAACTTTGCTATTTTTGATTTGTTTACTAAACAGGCTTCTTAGAATTTTTAAAATTCATTTTCACAAAACACAGAACTGCAATATTTATAAATGTGAAGTATGCTAGTAAGAGTTTTTTGGCTCTGAAGCTAATTTTGCCCAATGCAATTTGCCCCTGTTTAAAGGGAAAAGGGCAAGAGGTATTGTACCCATATTTTCCGGCGTAGAAGATGACTGGGTGTATAAGATGACCCCCAACTTTCCACTTAAAATATCGAGTTTGGGATATACTCGCCGTATAAGAAGACAACACCCGGCGTATAAGACGACCCCCAACCTTTGAGAAGATTTTCCTGGGTTAAAAAGTAGTTTTATACGCCAGAAAATACAGTACTTACTCCTAATGATAAATGAGCTATTGTCAGCCAAAGGCATTGTTCCATTTTACAAAATCACAGAGGGCCACAGTCATCAGATATGATACCTTACAAATGTACCCTACTTTTCCCCAAAACTCCTCAGGACACCAAGAAGAGAAACTAACCAACTCCCTTGCTCCAACATCCTATGTTATCAGACTATAACACAGCGGTTCTCAACCTGTGGGTCACGACCCCTTTGGGGGTTGAACTACCCTTTCAGAGGGGTCACGATGAGTCTCCCGCTGCTCCTCCCTCCCTCCTCCTAGCTGCCCCTCCCCCATGGTTGGGGGTCTCCAAAACATGAGGAACTGCATTAAGGGGTCACGGCATTAGGAAGGTTGAGAACCGCTGCTAACGTAACCCCAAGGTTTGGGGTTTCTTCCTTTCTCTGACCTCTGACCACTGGAACGCTCGATCAAGACACACCAAGCTCTTGAGACAGACAATGTTTCACCTGCTAAATTGATTTATGTAGGTCAGGTTGCTCTTATGGGCAAAGATACAGAGGCCGAAACCTCGGTTTCAAAGCTGTCAAGGAACAGACCATCTCAATAATGTTTCTCTTCAAGGCTTTATTAATTCCCCCTCACACTCTGCCCCATCATTTAGCTTGTCTCGTACTTATTCTGCTGCAATAAAAGTCACAACAGTTAATTTAAAAGGTGTGGTAGATGATTAGATTTCAAGAGATATGCAAGCCGTGTACGAGACGCTGGCGCCGGCGCTGGAAACCCCTGCAGATCTGAGGGGAATTATAAATGAACCCTCTTTTCTGGATGTTAGCAGATTTCTGAATAAACAAAATCCAGGTGGGCAAAAGTCTGATCCCACTCTCCTTTCACTGGCCTCAGGAGAAAGCAGCTGGGCTTAACCAGGCAGCATATGGGGCCTCATTAACCCTGATTCAAGCTAGTTAAGGAAAAGCCTTTAAGGTTGCTCTCATCCTGGGAACAGGTGGACAGCATCTGGAAATTACCCAAGAAGGAGTACACACAGAGGAGAAAAGCAGCCATTGACTCCATTGTCAAGCCAAAACCCCAAGAGTGTTCTCTTTCCTTGGCCACTAGAGGGGGCTGATGCAACGGAGTTGGAAAGGTTTGGGGTTTCTTCCTTCCTCTGACCTCGGCTTGCTTTAGTGTTGTGCCAAAGCCCTGCCTACAGATACGAAGCCAAACCATAGTTATCAGCCCTCCTCCTGGAGTTTAAGGAAAACTTAACAACCCTGAGTGCTGCTGATAGAAATTTGTGAAAGGCTTCCAAAGGCATAATCTTTTTTTAGTGAATGTGAAAAACAACACTGTAAAATAAAACAGTTCAATGCATAAATAAAAAGCATACCAAAGATATAAATATTCATACAAAACTGGAGGGAAAAAAGGTGGGGGGGGGGGAAGGAAGAAAATACATATCTATGCTTATTTAGCAAAAATATATGCGTATTCATGCACATCACACATCACTCTGATTCCAGAAGAGTTGCACTGGCTGCCAATCCACTACCGAGCCCAATTCAAGGTGTTAACTTTGACTTATAAGGCCCTAAATGACTTCCAATATCTAAAGGAATGCCTTCTCCCATAGAAACCTGTCCATGCCTAAAGATCTGAAGGGGAGGCCCTCCTGGTTGTCCCACCACCCTCAGCAGTGAAACGTGTGGGCATCTGGGAGAGGGCCTTCTTCGTAATGGCCCCCAGGCTATGGAATAGTCTCCCCCTCGAGGTGCGTCAAGCTCCTTCTCTGTATATGTTCAGGGAGGCAGTAAAGATGTACCTCTTTGCCCTGGCCTTTGGCTAAATGTGGTTACATTCCCCCCACTCCCCCCCCCACGTTTCAGTACTGTTTTTAATATATAACATCCTGGATTTTAAATGTTGTTGTCGATATTACTGTTTTAATATATTTTGTTGTTTCAATGTGCGGAATTTTTACGCATTGTTACCCACCCTGAGACCTCCAAGTATAGGGCGGGATAGAAATACAAATAATAAATAATAAATATTCATACATACATACATACATACATACATACATACATACATACATACATACACACACACACACACACACACACACACTATTTGTGCATTGCCTGGTAAGTATTCCTGTAGATATCTTTACAAGGCATAACCCAATTATTCTATTTTATTAATCTCAATACAATGAACTCAGCTCTCCATTCTTCTTCTATATCTTATACACTTATCAAACCCTAATTCTAAACCCATGTTATTTTAGGGTACTCCTCTGGTAATGTTGGGATAGCATCCAAAAACGGTCACCAAATTTGGAAAACATTTGTTGGTTTACTTCCGGCTTCCATCCTATTAGTCAGAATACTAACAGTGAGTCTGAAGGATTTATTCCATATGTTTCCCCACTGTTGCATCAAAATAGAAAAAACTACAATCTCCCATTCATTTAATTCTATATTTCTTTTACTTCCTCAGTTTTGGTTTCATATCTGGTTACCCTTCAAGCTCTTTGCCACCTAATCCAAAATGATAAGGCAAATTTCTCACTCCCTCTAATTACCTGTGTTCCTTAATGTATTCCAACTGTCATTGGGTATTCTCCAGGGGGCAATTTAATGCACTTTCCTTTGCTTTACTGGAAGCAAGGTATTGTAAACAGCCTTACCAACGGTGTTTATGCCCCTACGTTTTTAAACTAGAAATAGTAGGACTTACTCCTTTATTTGCTCACTATATCATGAATGGCTGCACAAATTGCTTACTCCTACAGTAATGAACTATCCCGGTAGACTTAATGATTGTTATGTTATTACTAGAAGATATGGTCCCTTATATATATCATACCACACGAGCAAATTTTGTTCTACAGCTTCTAAGCCCCAGAAATAGTTAGGTAATAAGTAACATGAAGGAGATCTTCTTCTCAGTGAATGTCATATAATTTATATGTTTTAATATTATCTTCAATGTTTGTTCTTTTTCCTATAATGTTTTACATATGTATGGGGTCTTTTCAGCTTTATATTTCTTGTCATTGTATTGTTTTATATGTTTCATATCCATTTTGTTTTTATGCTCATAATAGATTGCTTCATTTATATCTATTAAGTAATTTACTATTAAACCAAACTTATTAAGAAACTTTGTTTTTGGAAAGGCGGTATAGAAATAAAAATGGAAATGGAAATGGAAGAATATGGAAGAAATGAAAAAAATTGTGTTCAATGAATTCCTCATTCGTATCTTCCTAAATCTTTATTTTTTGAAGGATGACTCCACTACAATATTTGAGGAAAGGAATTCTTATAGATTTGTGGACTTTTTAATTGATAAAATGAGGTGAACTTCTTAATCGATATCAGTATTTTTTTATTTTTTTCAGCTATAAAACAAGAAATAATTATTCACTGAGTATGAAATTAGAAGTGTAATTCTGAGCTTCTAGGAACAATAAGGTTGCTGAGGGTTTTTTTTGCATTATTTGTTTCACATGAAGCATTTTTAAAACAGAGAATAAGATCAGCACTCTTTGCTTTCTTTCTGTTATGTTAATTTGCCAAATACAAACAACTGCTAGGAAAAACCAAATGTACATGAGCGTTCATATGAATAATTTCCAGCAAGAACCACAGCTGAAATTCAAACAAACTGTTCACTAACTTAAGAATAATATTTATATAGAGTCATCGATGTTTACTGGAGCTCCAAAAGTGTCATGCAGCTTTCTCAGTACTCAGGCATGCTCTTCTGAAGGGGAATATGATTTATAAAATGTGATGAATTAATAGAGAAATATAGAACATTAATAGGAACAAATGTATATTTATGTAGCTGAACTTCTGGCCTTTCTGTATTTTTGTGGAATACTGCAACAAGCTACTCCAGAGCCACCTTAAGGGCTTCCTATCCTGGTATAGCGGTGAACTTGTCTAAAAAGGTCTGCGAGCATAATAACACTGCCTGAACTGGTCCAGATATCACTGCAGCTTAGACATCTGGGGCCTTTTCGCACTAAAGCCGAACAACTGTAGTGCAGTAAGACTAGGTCACTCAGAGACACTTTCCCCATTCACACCTAGGCAGGTAAGGAACGCGTTTCCATGTGTTCCTACCTGCCTACATGTGCAAGGGGAATCATTCCCCACATGGCTTAGCCTGAAAAGGCTGGTGTGGGGGCGAGACGCAACTCCCAGGCCTGCCCCCCATTGGGTTGAATTTGACCCAGGAGCGGGCAGGCCTATCGTGTTCCTTCCCCAGGTTCCTGCGAGTTCTAGCCAATAGATAGCCAATCAGAGTGGCAGGTGTGCGCAGACACACAGTGCCGCCAGCCACGCTTGCCACTTTGGAACCCGGCAAGCATGAAGTAAGTGCCTCTTGCATGTGTGCATCCTCATGTAGGCCCATGCCCAGTGAGGTGCCTGGGAGGTTCCTGCAGGCCCGAGGGAACCTGATCTGGTCCCCTAGAACCCGCAGGAACCAGGGGAAGGGACGCAACCAGCCTGCCCAATTGGGGCAGCCAGAGGCGGGGCCTGCAGCTGTCAGAGAGGGAGTATGTGAACAGCTGCAGATGAGCTACAAAGCTTGCACAAGCTTCGAAGATGAGGTTGAGGCATCTTCCACTGTTGTTTATGCAAGCTTCGAAGATTATCTTTAAAACTCCAACATAGATGTAGTTAAGGTATACCCCTGTGCACCAGACATGATGTTGGAGCAAGGGGTAAATGACGCAGTTTTGGGGAAGGATAGGTGATACTTGTGGTGGCAGTACACTTCACCAAGATCAGAACAGAGAAGGTGTGTCTACATTGCTGCTGGTGTTGGGTAGGGACAATGACATTCCAGTTTTCCCAATGGGCTTGGACTAGAACAGGGCCATCTGTAATCAGCCTGTCTCACTCCAGGCCTGACCATTGTCTCTGAAGAACCCATGGAGGCATCACTGAAGCACTGAAGGCCCGGAATTAAAAAGTCTCCAGCCAGGCCATTTTTGGAGCAGAGCCACTTCTGTTGGTATTTCCTAAAATGGCGGCAAAAGGGAAACTCCAGACCATGAGGGCATCCAAAAACTCTGACAGCTAAGAACTAAAGTTCTTGGCCTCAGAGAACCTAGGGGACCCACTTCAGCAGTATGTCTTGTGCCATCAAAATAGGTCTACTTGTTCAAAACCAGACCATGGTGGCATGCCATCTACACCCCTCCTTGGTCTGCCTTATCAACAGCTAGTACACTGGTGGACCAGTTTAAACAGATCTACCAAGGGGCTGGATCTAGACTGGCTTAGGAAGCCAATTTGGGTCTCCTGGTCCAGACTACGCTGTGTTTTGCACAGTCAAGAGTAGATTAGCAGGAGGCAGGGGCCCTTTAAGCTGCATGAATGTGCAGAAAGGAGGTCCATACTGCCCTCCTGGATCTAGACTAATGGGGAGTGCAAAAAGGAACAAAGTTTTACTCCACAGTAATACGTGTTTAAATTATAGGCCATTATTTTAATCGTACAAAATATGTCTTGTTTTGTTTAAATCTTCAGACCATACTCTTCTAGCTATATTAGGAGGAAAATATCTCATGCTGTGCTCCTTTAAAGTTTTCTTATTAAATGCAGGTGAAATACACTGTCACACACTCACACTGAGTTTGTGGTGCGGGAACGGAAGTCTCATGTTCTTGGCCTCAAGACCAAATGCTGAAAACAGGTTGCGTTGTTGTAACTCTGTTATTGCAGTTCTCTGTTTTTGGCTATTCAGGTTCAGTCTTGTTGCGGGAACTTCTGAGATTAGGGTCAAGATGACTTCAGGAGCTATCCTGCAACGTGGTTGGATGTGACAAGCCGCCTGACAGTGTGTGATAGATTCATATTTCCATATTCACACACACGTATTCATTCTGTCTTTTCTTCTTCATCTACAAGCGTATATTTGCTCGTATGTCCATAATCCATGCCTTTAACCAACCAGTATTTTACCGTGTACTTTGTTTATATCTATGTTGTAACCAAGCAACCAAACCTCCTTTTGGATGAACTGCCAACTTGATTCCTGTCCTTGGAAGCACGCTGCTATTCAGTCTGCTGCGCTTACAGCTGGATGCTCTATCTCTATGTCCAAAGTTTTCTAAAGCATCAGAATATTTCTGAACACAAACTAAAGAGAGTACTACGGCATATTTGATGTCATGCCGCCTGTCATCATTGCTCCTTCCTCTGAGTCTGAAGGGGTAGTCACAATGCCCAGCCATGCTCAGGCAGGCTACTTGACCAGGCAAGATGAAGAATGTTTGCCACAAACAGCTAGTGAGGATGCTGAGCCTATACTCAGATGGCCTTCACCAACCGGTCTGAGACAGGAGTGTGAACAGCTGCGTAAATCAACTAGAATCCGCGCCCATCACCTGCGGTGAAGGAGGCATGACTCTGACATGCCTATTTAAGGCAGAATTTCTGATAAGCTTTGTTGCAGACAAACACCCATAAAGCTGCAACTCTGGCATCCCGTGACCTTGCTTCTTGATTTAATATTGAATGCTCTGAGCTCCGACCCTGGAACTCTCTTGATGATGCATTTAAACTCTAAAGCTTTCAAGCTACTTTGATTTGGACTTTTGCTGTTGCTGACTGTAGCTGCTGAAACTCTTCAGTGCAAGTGTGTGTGTTCGCTCTCCGCACCTTGTCAACTGGAGACACAACATTTGACTAAATTGCTCAGGAAAATTTCCCAGGTAGTTTCTCAGTTCAAACTTTTCTGGAAAAGCCTAAAGGGAAGACTCATTTACCTTTGCAATGCCAAGTTTTTTCATTTTCTGTTTGTCCCTAGTCCTGTGGTTAAGAAAACTCCATGTACTAGGAACTGTGCTTGATACAGGGACATCTTTACATTTTACACAATAAGATAAAAGCCTCTTCTTTTCCCACTTAATTTCACGCCAGCCATTCATCTTTTATTTTCCACTGGTTTCTTTTTAGAAGACAGTAATCAGAAGAAGATGGAAGAAATAAAACCAACTGATACAATGGCAAATTGTCAGGAATTTTTTTAGTATTAGCACTTTCAAGCACCATCTTGTCCCTGTTCTGCCCTAATTTTCGCCTACACAATGCACTCATAGAAAAAGAAAGGAAACCAACCTGAGACAAAGGCCACTTTTTCCTTTAATATGGGAAGGACATCTGCAGCTTTTAAGCCATCATTTCGGAAAGAGCCTACAAAGAGAAAAATGGTTTGATTAGAAAGGAGCCTGCCTTCGAACACACTAGTAATTTTCTAAATTCAAAGAAAGAAAATCTGGCCCTTTCTGCACTAGGCTTTATTCTGGATGATTCTGGATTATAACCTGCTATCTGCATGCAAAAGAGGTTTCACCTAGTACACTTGCTGATCTGGTATAATGGCCAGTGCATAATCAAGTTGATTCATTTCTTTTGATGTCTTTTTCCAGTTGTCCTGGAAAAGGACTTTTTTGGTGGTACAACAATAGTTTGATAACTAGTATAATCGTGAAAGGAAAAGTCTGTCAAGATCTGTTCCAATTTTGAAATAATTTTTTGGTAGAAATTCTACAACAGCAAAGCATCTCCTTTGCTTGCGAACCAAAACTGAAAGAACAGAAAACATTTTCTTATCAATGATTTTAGGGATAATTTTTTTTTTATCCCAACTGGTCCAAATACTGAATATTATTTAGTCTTTTTAATTCTTTATTTATGTCTCTTTAAGACACTTTCAGGGATACTCCTCCCAAGAGAAAAAAACCCTGCAAAAATAAGATCAGTACTGTAAAATAGTTTGTTTTAATAAAGAATAGTTGAAACATCCATGGTATTTACTTTATTTATATGCCACTCTTCAACCTAGAAAGACCCTGAAAGCAGTTCACAATATATAACTCAAAATAAAATTCTCTGGGGCATTTAAAGAACCCATTTTCTATTTTATTTATTATTTGTCTGATGATTTTTCAAATGAATTATTGCAACCTAGTTCTCTTCTGCAGCCTTTTCCCACTACAGCAATTAGGCTGTAGTGCACTAAGGCCGGTACATGCTGGGTACAGGAGGAGAAGCATTCACATTTCTGACCAGGAGGGACACTCCTCAGCTGCCAGAAATACGAATAGTCTAACTGTACCCAGAGCGTACCGGCCCATGCAACCTCCTCGTATGCCAGGAGTCCCACCTCCTCACAGCTGGACACCTCATCTGCAATCTAGAAAGCTCAGGTGAAGGCAGGATGCTTCTAGGCTGTGTGTATGCTCTTCACCAGGGCTGTCCTGATTCCGTACCGGAGGGCCTAGTGTGAATTGGCCTCTCTTTTGGATACCGAGGTATATCGAAAGGCTGTCAGCTCAACTTATAAAAATTGGGTTTCAGACAATATGACTCTGAAGGAATAAAAACAAAACAGAAAAGCAACACTTTGAAGACTCCTTTCAACAAAATTTATCTGTTAAGTTTGTAAATATTTAACTTTTTAAGGGCAATTTAACTGTTTCCTAGCATTTTTAGGGTTAAATGTAATTAGCTGTGCTTGCAAGCATTGCGCTCACCACAGGAGTGAAGCTGGCTCAAGATGTGATCAGTGCAATGTGGATACTCTGTGTACATCTAAATACACCTGGAATACAACACCACTGACTTTACCATTTAATTCTACAAACTAAGTCAGTCTACAACTGGAGAGCATATCATTAATTAAAATTCACTCAAAATTGCCAGGGCAGAAAAAAATATTTTCTTAGTCTTTACAAGACACTGTGAGGGAGGAAAAATTGAAGGAGTGTTATCTAGCCCCCTTTTTCCACGCACAGCCAAAGATCCGGATCTTCAAGATCCAGATCTTTGAGATGAGGTCCTCCTAGAGATCTGGATCTCGAAGATGCCTGAAGACCCCATTGTGGACACCTTTAATCACATCCACAAGAAATCCAGATTTAAGAGCCTGAAGGACCCATTAAATCCAGTGTATGAATGTGTGGGAATCTAGAGCACAGAGAAATGCAGAAGGTGCATGTCACCATGTTCTAGATTACTGGGTGACCCATTTCAGTAGTGCACCAAATTTCACTACTGAATAGGTTCTCCAGACATTACCATAAAGTGTTAAGGCATTGCCTCTGAGATCAGCCTAGATCTAGGAAACTATGAAAACTCCAGTATAAGTGACGTATGAACCAAAATTTCAGATCTGAAACCAAAAGCTCAAATCATTCAAATATACTGTTCATATTTCAGATGAGAGAGAGAATCATTCATCATTTTGGTCATATACGTAATCCCATTAACAGACATTGCCCTGGTAATATACCACTAGCATTAATTCTGTATCCCTATTGCACAAATATATTTGTAAGGCGATTCCATGGAATTGCAATTTTCATCAAAAGCAGAGAGAATTGGCACAGATGGCTAACATACCTTTCCTAGGCAAGGTGCTAGAGAGGGTTGTCGCTGTTCAAGTGCAGCCATGCTTGGAAGAAACTGATTATCTAGACCCATTTCAGTCTGGCCCAGTCATGGCACGGAAACCACCTTGGTCACCCTGGTTGATGATCTCCTCCGGGAGAAAGACAGGGGGAATGTTACCCTACTGGTTCTCCTGGACCTTTCAGCGGCTTTTGATACCATTGACCATGGTATCCTTCTGGAGAGGCTATGGAGTTTAGGAGTTGGAGGCAGTGCTTGGCATTGGTTCCACTCCTATCTCCAGAGCCGATCTCAGATAGTGGTGGTGGAAGAGACTGAGTTGACACCCTGGAAACTCACTTATGGGGTTCCCCAGGGGTCAATCTTATCTCCCATATTATGAAGCCACTGGGAGAGATCGTCAGGAGATTTGGAGTGAGGTGTCATCAAAACACAGATGATACCCAGCTTTATCTCTCTGTGCCATCTGAATCAGGAGAGGTGGTTGAAGTGCTTGACAGGTGCCTGGAGGCGGTAATGGGCTGGATGAGGGCCAATAAATTGAAACTGAATCCAGACAAGACAGAGGTGCTGTGTGTTACAGGCTCTCGGGTCCAAGTAGTTGGGAGATACCCTGTCCTTGATGGGGTTGCAAAACCCCAGAAGGGACAGGTGTGAAATTTGGGGTACTCCTGGACTCTGCACTAAGACTTGAAGCTCAGGTGGAAGCCGTGGCCTAATCCCAACTACGGTTGGTACATCAACTGAAATCTTTTTTGGACAGAGATGACCTGGCCACAGTTATCCACGCTCTGGTAACCTCCAGGTTGGACTATTGTAATGCTCTCTACATGGGGCTTCCCTTGAAGACGGTTCGGAAGTTGCAGTTAGTGCAAAGTGCAGCCGCCAGAGTGCTGACCAGAACAGCTAGCCAGACACATATCATGCTGGTTCTAAAAGAACTGCACTGGCTGCCAATTCACTAACGAGCCCAATTCAAGGTGCTAACTCTGACTTAAAAGGCCCTAAATGACTTGGGCCCCAGATATCTAAAGGAGTGCCTTCTCCCATATCGACCTGCTGGCATCTTAAGATCTGCAGGAGAGGCCCTCCTGGTTATCCCACCACCTTCAGCGGCTAGGTGGGTGAGCACCCGGCAGAGGGCCTTCTCAGTAGTGGCCCCCAGGCTGTGGAATGGTCTCCCCTTGGAGGTGCGTCAGGTTCCTTCTCTGTTTATGTTAAGGAAGGTGCTGAGACACACCTCTTCACTGAGGCCTTTGGCTAAATGCTCTCTATGCTTCCCCCTTGCAAACACCACTGTTTTTTAGACTGTTTTTGTATCATCATCATCATCATCATCATTATTACGTAAAAACAGCAGTTACACACAGTAAACAAGATCACTATGCTGGATTTCGTATTATATCACTAGTCGGGCACTTCCCAAGCGCCTAGGACTATGATGATGATGATGATGGATTTTAAACCTTGTACAGGTTTTAGTATAGTCTGATACAGTTTTAATATGTTTGTTTTTAAATGTTTTGAGCCACCCAGAGATCCTTGGGTATGGGGCGGGATATAAATAAATAAATAAATAAATAAATAAATAAATAAATAAATAAATAAATAAATAAATAAATAAATAAATAAATAAATAAATAAATAAATAAATAAAATCACATTTCTACTGCTATGAGCACACAGAGTGAAGGTGGCACACTATTTCACCTAAATAACAGAATATCAAGCCCAACACAACGGCAGGCTTCAACAGCTATGGAAGTTGTAAGCCATGACAATGTTATGTACAAAAATGGCATAAATTTAAGATGCAGCTAATGTAGAAAAAGATGCTACACTCTCACACAGATGCCCTTGCCATCCTTCCTGGGGGTGGTCTAGTGGTGGCAGCTTAGACCCCTCTGCCCTCTAGATGACTCTCCAACCTGGATGGGCATGGACATCTTGGAGGAAGTGATTCTTCGTGGGACTCAGACCTTTTGTCAGCTGCTTTGGACTCAGCTTGGCCTTAGCTGCTTCAATTTTTTTCCCCCCACCTCCCCATTTCATGAATGTTCCAAAGCTTCATATGAATGTTCCAAAACATTCATATTCATACAAATGTCAATGCATGAATGCTGTAACATTCAATTTATATAGGAATGTCCAAATTCATCTGAATTTGCACAAATAACAAATGTCGCAAATATTCATGCACATTATTATGCAAATATTCAAGGCTAGGAACCATCTTGCCTGAGAGGAGTGGAGAAGAGGCAGCAGGCTGGGCTGCTCTGCCATCTTGCTCCCAGCAGTGCCCCTCCCTCCTCCAACTGCCATCTTCACAAGGCTGAGAACCATCTTACCTGAGAGGGGTGGAGAAGAGGCAGCAGGCTGGGTTGCTCTGCCATCTTGCTCCCAGCAGTGCCCCTCCCTCCTCCAACTGTCATCTCAAGGCTAGGAACCATCTTGCCTGAGAGGAGTGGAAAAGAGGCAGCAGGCTGGGCTGCTCTGCCATCTTGCTCCCAGCAGTGCCCCTCCCTCTTCCAACTGCTCCCATCAGAAGATGGCAAAGAGACTATGGCAGCCAATCCACCAGTTGAGAAAATGTCTGGCCCTGAGGCTGAGCAAGGTGGGGCTGAGTAGATACCGGCTGACCATCTCTACCATCATCCGGTTTGTCATCAATGAAGAGAAAATTGAAAGTAAAGTTACTAGGAAAATTTCAGCAATAAGAAACGGAGAGAAAAATTGGAACTGAAGATCTCAAGCGCTTGCTTTTTGCTGTTCCCTGTTCCCTCCCACACCATTTCCTTTTGTTTCTTGTCTCTTTAGATTGTAAGCCTGAGGGCAGGGACCTGTCTAACATTAATATAATATTGTAACCCGCCCTGAGACCTTTGGGTATAAATAAATAAATAAATAAATAAATAAATAAATAAATAAATAAATAAATAAATAAATAAATAAATAAATAAATAAATAAATAAATAAATAAATAAATAAATAAATAAATAAATAAATAAATAAAACTCCCATGGGTTTCATACAATGAACCAAATGTAGAAATGAGTCAGGCAACAAGTTTTATTTGCCACATAGGGAAGCTGCAGCTTCCACAATTCCTGCCCTCTTTCCCCTGGAGTGAGCAGTCTCTCAACTGAATTTTCCTGCTCTTAAGGAGACATGTAATGTTAAACAGGGTGGCAGTGAGTTGTCTGGACCCCTTGTCCCGCACGTTAAAAGCTTAGAGCATCATGGGGCTGTAAGGAGAAACTTTGAAGCTGACAGAAAAGAATCACACACCCACTTTCGATCAAAAGGACAGTACAGCTCCCCCTTGATTTGTGGTACTCTTGTGTTTTAAAAATAAAAACACAGTGTTGCATGGTTACTTGCTTATTTAGTCCTCCAGTTTCCTTTTCATTCACTCTCACACAGGAACTGGATGAATAAATCATCATGACTTTGTCCTGCTTAGGAAAACCAACGAAGTACAAATTTCCTGCCTTTCCAAAACCAGAAGCATGTTTGCGCTTTGCCAAAGGGAATGACTCACCCTCTGGCAAATCCCACCCTGCTCAGCTGTTGCTTCCGAGTATGAAGGAGAATTCTTTGGTTGCTATGGGAGGGGTGATTACAGATAGATAGATAGATAGATAGATAGATAGATAGATAGATAGATAGATAGATAGATAGATAGATAGATAGATAGATAGATAGATAGATAGATAGATACCGTATTTTCCAGCGTATAAGATGACTTTTTAACCCCAAAAAATCTTCTGAAAAGTCGGGGGTCGTCTTATACACCGGAAATACCCTCACCGGGGTCCTGCTGGCCGCAGCTGCCAGCACAAAACTGGGGTGCGCAGCCTAAACCGAGCCTCAGACTTGGGGAGAGACAGCAGCCTTACCTGCTAATCCCAATAATGTGGCTTGTAGCTTTCTTTCTGGCGCTGACACGAGGAAAAAAACCTTGCTAAACGGGTGTTCCACAGAGTGAAATATGAAGAATCCTGCCCCCATTTTCTCTTCTCTGCTTTAGAAGAGTCTGCTGCTCTAGCGCGAGGGGTTGAAAGCAGAGAGGCTTTTGAAGAGAAAATGATGGCAGGATTCTTCATATTTCGCTCGGTGAAACACCCCCTCCCCTACAGGGTCATAGACGAATCCAGCTAGTGCAGCAGACTCCAAAGCTGCACTGCAGCCACAGATCTTTATCGGAGCAAGGTTTTTTCCTCTCGTCAGAAGGAAAGCTACAAGCCACATTCTTGGGATTAGCAGGTAAGGCTGCCATCTCTCCCCAAGTCCGAGGCTCGGTTTATTTATTTATTATTTATTTATTTATTTGTTCAATTTATATGCCGCTCCTCTCCGAAGACTCAGAGCGGCTTACAACAGGTCAAAATATCAGACAGGTTAAAACAATAACAGTTAAAAGCAAAACAGTAACATCAAACACCCACTCTCAAACCCATTCCCAAAACAGGGAGGTCTTAACAAGCTTTCTAAACTCCAGGAGGGTGGGGGCATTTCTCATAGCGTGCGGGAGCTCATTCCACCAGGTGGGGGCTGCCACCGAGAAGGCTCACCCCCTCGGGGCTGCTCTTCTGCACTGTTTCAATGTTGGAACTTTCAGGAGCCCCAGTCTATGGGTCCTAATCGGTCGGAGGGACTCATGAGGCAGGAGGCGGTCTCTCAGATATACTGGTCCTAAGCCATGTAGGGCTTTATAGGTTATAACCAGCACCTTAAATTGGATCCGGAGACCGACAGGCAGCCAGTGCAGCTCGCGGAGTGTTGGTGTAATGTGGGACCGTCTAGGAAGTCCCACAATAGCTCTTGCGGCTGCGTTCTGGACCACCTGTAGTCTCCGAACGTTCTTCAAGGGCTGCCCCATATAGAGAGCGTTGCAGTAATCTAACCTCAAGGTAATAAGAGCATGAGCGACTGTACGTAAGGCCTCATGATCCAAATAAGGATGCAGCTGGTGCACCAGGCGAACCTGGGCAAACGCCCTCCTTGAGACCGCAGCTATATGATGGTCTAAACTAAGCTGCGGGTCAAGGAGGACTCCCAAGTTGCGAACCTTCTCTGAGGGGGTAATATGTTCACCCCCCAGGTAAATGGATGCGCACCCCAGTTTTGCAAAATCTCACTTTTAAGTAGAAAAATTGGGGGTTGTCTTATACGCCCAGTCGCCTTATACGCCGGAAAATACGGTAGATAGATAGACAGGTAGACAGACAGACAGACAGACAGATGGACAGACGTTTTCCTGGTTAAAGAGCCATAGATCTTGGAACAGCAGATAAAGCGATTTGATTAGAAATGCACATTTCTTCCCAAACATCCTTGAAATGACTGTATTTCCTTTCCCAATTTGGGATTTAGAAACAGATTTGGAAAGGGTTATAGATCTAGCTTAACAGAGAGATTCAATGCTTTCCATACAGAAGTTCCTGGACGCGCTACAGAATGGTGGGAATGTGAGCATGTGTGTGTGTGGCAGAATGAGGGAGATTAAATAAATAAATAATCCCTCAATATCTCCAGGTATCTGGGAACCATTTCAGTTCCAGCATGAAACCCTGGGGGGTTGAAGCACTGTGACTCTTTAGATAAAACTGACTAGATGGACCCATAGACAATTCATTGAGATTCAGTTTTCCAAAAGCAGAAAGCTGCAAGGCATTCCCCTTTGGAATACACACCATTTCCTGCAAGAGTCTTACTATGTATAAAATGCAGTCTTCTAAACTCCAGCTGTTGAAAAAACAGATAGTTCCAGGATAACCACTTTCAGTTTCCCCTCCCCTGAAACTGCAGGGGAAAAGATTTAGTTTAGATGTTAGGAAAAAATTTCTAACAGTAAGAGTGATCAACCAGTGGAACAGGCTGCCACGGGAGGTGGTTGGTTCCCCTTCGATGGAGGTCTTCAAGCAGAGACTGGACAGCCATCTGTCTGAGATGGTTTAGGAGATCCTGCCTTGAGCAGGGGGTTGGACTCGATGACCCAGGAGGAGACATGTAATGTTAAACAGGGTGGCAGTGAGTTGTCTGGACCCCTTGTCCCGCACGTTAAAAGCTTAGAGCATCATGGGGCTGTAAGGAGAAACTTTGAAGCTGACAGAAAAGAATCACACACCCACTTTCGATCAAAAGGACAGTACAGCTCCCCCTTGATTTGTGGTACTCTTGTGTTTTAAAAATAAAAACACAGTGTTGCATGGTTACTTGCTTATTTAGTCCTCCAGTTTCCTTTTCATTCACTCTCACACAGGAACTGGATGAATAAATCATCATGACTTTGTCCTGCTTAGGAAAACCAACGAAGTACAAATTTCCTGCCTTTCCAAAACCAGAAGCATGTTTGCGCTTTGCCAAAGGGAATGACTCACCCTCTGGCAAATCCCACCCTGCTCAGCTGTTGCTTCCGAGTATGAAGGAGAATTCTTTGGTTGCTATGGGAGGGGTGATTACAGATAGATAGATAGATAGATAGATAGATAGATAGATAGATAGATAGATAGATAGATAGATAGATAGATAGATAGATAGATAGATAGATAGATAGATACCGTATTTTCCAGCGTATAAGATGACTTTTTAACCCCAAAAAATCTTCTGAAAAGTCGGGGGTCGTCTTATACACCGGAAATACCCTCACCGGGGTCCTGCTGGCCGCAGCTGCCAGCACAAAACTGGGGTGCGCAGCCTAAACCGAGCCTCAGACTTGGGGAGAGACAGCAGCCTTACCTGCTAATCCCAATAATGTGGCTTGTAGCTTTCTTTCTGGCGCTGACACGAGGAAAAAAACCTTGCTAAACGGGTGTTCCACAGAGTGAAATATGAAGAATCCTGCCCCCATTTTCTCTTCTCTGCTTTAGAAGAGTCTGCTGCTCTAGCGCGAGGGGTTGAAAGCAGAGAGGCTTTTGAAGAGAAAATGATGGCAGGATTCTTCATATTTCGCTCGGTGAAACACCCCCTCCCCTACAGGGTCATAGACGAATCCAGCTAGTGCAGCAGACTCCAAAGCTGCACTGCAGCCACAGATCTTTATCGGAGCAAGGTTTTTTCCTCTCGTCAGAAGGAAAGCTACAAGCCACATTCTTGGGATTAGCAGGTAAGGCTGCCATCTCTCCCCAAGTCCGAGGCTCGGTTTATTTATTTATTATTTATTTATTTATTTGTTCAATTTATATGCCGCTCCTCTCCGAAGACTCAGAGCGGCTTACAACAGGTCAAAATATCAGACAGGTTAAAACAATAACAGTTAAAAGCAAAACAGTAACATCAAACACCCACTCTCAAACCCATTCCCAAAACAGGGAGGTCTTAACAAGCTTTCTAAACTCCAGGAGGGTGGGGGCATTTCTCATAGCGTGCGGGAGCTCATTCCACCAGGTGGGGGCTGCCACCGAGAAGGCTCACCCCCTCGGGGCTGCTCTTCTGCACTGTTTCAATGTTGGAACTTTCAGGAGCCCCAGTCTATGGGTCCTAATCGGTCGGAGGGACTCATGAGGCAGGAGGCGGTCTCTCAGATATACTGGTCCTAAGCCATGTAGGGCTTTATAGGTTATAACCAGCACCTTAAATTGGATCCGGAGACCGACAGGCAGCCAGTGCAGCTCGCGGAGTGTTGGTGTAATGTGGGACCGTCTAGGAAGTCCCACAATAGCTCTTGCGGCTGCGTTCTGGACCACCTGTAGTCTCCGAACGTTCTTCAAGGGCTGCCCCATATAGAGAGCGTTGCAGTAATCTAACCTCAAGGTAATAAGAGCATGAGCGACTGTACGTAAGGCCTCATGATCCAAATAAGGATGCAGCTGGTGCACCAGGCGAACCTGGGCAAACGCCCTCCTTGAGACCGCAGCTATATGATGGTCTAAACTAAGCTGCGGGTCAAGGAGGACTCCCAAGTTGCGAACCTTCTCTGAGGGGGTAATATGTTCACCCCCCAGGTAAATGGATGCGCACCCCAGTTTTGCAAAATCTCACTTTTAAGTAGAAAAATTGGGGGTTGTCTTATACGCCCAGTCGCCTTATACGCCGGAAAATACGGTAGATAGATAGACAGGTAGACAGACAGACAGACAGACAGATGGACAGACGTTTTCCTGGTTAAAGAGCCATAGATCTTGGAACAGCAGATAAAGCGATTTGATTAGAAATGCACATTTCTTCCCAAACATCCTTGAAATGACTGTATTTCCTTTCCCAATTTGGGATTTAGAAACAGATTTGGAAAGGGTTATAGATCTAGCTTAACAGAGAGATTCAATGCTTTCCATACAGAAGTTCCTGGACGCGCTACAGAATGGTGGGAATGTGAGCATGTGTGTGTGTGGCAGAATGAGGGAGATTAAATAAATAAATAATCCCTCAATATCTCCAGGTATCTGGGAACCATTTCAGTTCCAGCATGAAACCCTGGGGGGTTGAAGCACTGTGACTCTTTAGATAAAACTGACTAGATGGACCCATAGACAATTCATTGAGATTCAGTTTTCCAAAAGCAGAAAGCTGCAAGGCATTCCCCTTTGGAATACACACCATTTCCTGCAAGAGTCTTACTATGTATAAAATGCAGTCTTCTAAACTCCAGCTGTTGAAAAAACAGATAGTTCCAGGATAACCACTTTCAGTTTCCCCTCCCCTGAAACTGCAGGGGAAAAGATTTAGTTTAGATGTTAGGAAAAAATTTCTAACAGTAAGAGTGATCAACCAGTGGAACAGGCTGCCACGGGAGGTGGTTGGTTCCCCTTCGATGGAGGTCTTCAAGCAGAGACTGGACAGCCATCTGTCTGAGATGGTTTAGGAGATCCTGCCTTGAGCAGGGGGTTGGACTCGATGACCCAGGAGGTCCCCTCCAACTCTACCATTCTATGATTCTATGATTCAGTTTGGTTGGAAAAGTCTGCTTCGGTCCTCATCCAATCTCCCCAATTTAGAAACAGGCATAAGATGGTAGATATGAACCGAAAGTAGCATAGGTTCTCTTGTATTCTGTATTCTAAACAAGCAACTCAGTATTTTGTGTATAAGGAAAGGGTGAAACTCTATGCAGATTTCACCTTCATTCACCTGTGCTCTATAGAGCAATAGTAATTCACAGGGAGGGTGATTTCTACCTGGTGCAATTTTATTCTGCAGATTTCCAAGAGGTACCAGTAATGTAAGATGCATGCTTCACATTTCTGGCAGACTCTCATGACCCAGGCAGTCCTTTCACCAGTGATCATATATGCTCCTACTAGTGAGCCTAGCTATGCGTAGTGTGGGCAATCTTAAAAGCCCACGAACCCTTTTCTCTCCAGAAACATTCAAGCCATAGAATGTTCTCTGTTGCTCCATCCATTCTATTTCCTTGGCTCAACAGAAAAATTTCTTGGTGCAGTCAAAATGAATTCTTCCTTTATTAGCAAGTTAATAAATATTAAAAGGCACACATAAAAACAAACAAGAAGACAGCAGAAAATGTGAACAGTGGAGGAAAGAGAAGATTTGTACATCAATGTTCCCATGTAGATACCCAGCTGTTTCTAATTCATTTCTTTCCAATATGTATGTTTCCATTTTAAAGTAGATACCATGTATAAAAGACAGCCTATAATTTTTCCTATGGAATATGGGTATATAAACTTTGGGGTCTCTGGCGTGTAAAATGCGGACAGAACATCAAACTATACTGCTCTTCTCTGCCCTCAACCTGATTTTTAGGAATGAAGCCTACCAACTTTAAAGTGGCTGAAAGGAAAAGAGTGGTTTTGTGGCAGAAGAACTGTTCCTCAGTGCAGAACAACTGAGAATAAATGGAAACATCCAACTTCCCTGATACTGTCAGCAGCTATAGTCTTAATGGAACTCTCAGCTTCTCTTAGATCAGTCATGTCAAAGATATGGCCCGCGGGCCGCATCCGGCCCCTGGGCCGTATCAATACGGCCCGCGATCGCAATGTGTCACAGAAAGAAGAATCATGTTTCGTAGAGCTCTTAGACTTCACTCGATTCCTCTACAGCAGCGGTTCTCAACCTTGGGGTCGCAGAGTGTCCCACTGCCCCCCCACCCCCCGCCGCTGTCGCCAGCCCCCCCACAGTCACCCCCGCCACCCCTCGCTGCCCCCCAGCACCCACCGCCGCTCGCCGCCACAGCCCTTTCTATCCCTCGCCTCGCCTCGCACTTGCAAGTGCTGCCGAAGACCCCGCCCCCTTGAACAACCTACTCCCACAGCAGGTGGCGTCTCCCTTAACTCCCTCTCCCTGCCTATCTTGTTTGCTTGGTGGAACGTTTAGCAGGCGAGAGTGCGTTCTGAAGGGCTTTTCCCCCTTTTAAGTGATTAAGAAAACATTTTCTTCTCTGTTCTTGGTGAGTTATTCTCTGTTCTTCTCCAAGGGACCCAGGGAGCTGGCTGGATCACTGTTTTCTCCCCCCCCCCCCCCGGTCTGGCCTGCTTATCTAGCAGCACGGAGCCACGTGGGCATCTGAGGACCGGCTTTACAACAGAGCCGGTGGCGTGGTGAGCTGCAGTGGCTGCAGCAAAGGGCGCCTGTCCTCTTTTCCATGCCGGCCAGCCAAGTTAAGCTCCCCAGCCTTTTCCGGAGCCCTGGCTGATGACGGCAAGTGCTGGATGCGTTTAGGCGGGAAGATCGAGCCAGCTGTGTTTTCTTCCCTCCATTTTCGCCTTCTGAGTAGAGAGGCCTGTGAGCCCGGCTGTCAGATTACAGCCCCAATTAGCTCCCCCAAGCCGCCCCCTTGCAGAAACATCGCTGGTCAGGGCCTGCTGGCCGCTCTTTTACCCCTCCCCCATGCCCTCTTTTACCATTTCAGAGGGGTCGAGGAGTCTCCTGCCAGCCCCCTCCCCGCATCCCCTTGAACAACCTAATCAACATAGGCCAGGGCATTGCTGCAGCCAATTAACAAAGCAGGTGGCGTCTCCCTTGTAAAAGGCCGGGCAGAACTCACTCTCCCTGCCTGCCTCCTTTGGCCGAATGTTTGGCAGGCAAGAGTGAGTCCTGAAGGGCTAGTTTGGTGTGGTGGTTAGGGAGATGGACTTTTATCTGGGAATGCTGAGTTTCATTCTGCTCTCCTCCATGAACCCAGCTGGGTGGGCTTGGGCTAGTCACAGCTCTCTGAGCTCTCACAGCCCCACCAACCTCACAGGGTGTCTGTTGTGGGGAGAAGAACAGAAGCTTTGTCAGCTGCTTTGAGTCCTTAAATGGGTGAGAAAAGCAGGGTAGAAAAGCCAACTCTTCTCTTCCCCAGCGATCTGCACAGAGAGTGGCTGCGGTCACACCTAAGGTTTAATCCAGCTTCAGTCCACCCTCAGAGTGGGAGAACACAGCAAAGTGACCAGTGCATTTCTTTCCACATTGTCTACCCCAGAGGGGAATTTACTGATGTAACATTCTGCTCTGAAAGTGGACCCAAGCCAGAACAAATCTGAAGTGTGACCACAGCCTGAGCTATTTAACCCTGGAAAAAAGCAGCTTGAAATTTTGCTGATGTATTTTCCCACCCTGATAGTGGAATGAAGCTGGACTAAACCTGAAGTGTGACCTTACCCATCTTTTATAACTTTGATATGATTTTTAACAACCGTATATTATATACTATATAATTAAATAAAATAAAATGTTATAACAATTCAGTACATTTTTTTTATTTGAATCCAGCCCGCCTACACATTCTAAATTTAATATATGGCCCTCTGCAAAATTGAGTTTGACACCTCTTTCTTAGATCTACTAGAAATCATATATCATCCTGGATTCATCCTGTACGCATGTATTTGCTTTTTACTGCAACCTGTACTTATCAACACTTTCACCAGCAGCAACCACCACCACCCAGTTTTCTAGTTGGTTGAGAAGAACTCTGCTAAATCAAAAGATCTGTATCCCCAAATACACTTCATAAAATTAAATGAGGGTTGGAAAAAAGGAACACAGGAATCCCAGATTTAGCTTTACTTAGATACCAAACAGACTTGCACAACATAAGAACATAAGAGGAGCAGATATATATTTCTTCAAGTTATACTCCAAGATCAAAAACTAACATTGGCTACAATCCATGTACCCAATACTAATCAATATAACCATATCAAGAAGATCCTAAAGAAACTAAAAAACTTTGCTGACTCACCAATAATATTAGCAGGGGATTTTAACTTAATGGCAGTGCCTAATAAAGATAGATCTAACCTCAACCAACTAAGACACAATCCTAAAGGATTTCAAGACATAACAGACAAACAGGACGTAATAGATACTTATAGATTGCTCCACCCAATTGATAAAGATTACACATTCTTCTCGAATAGATTTTTATCATTCTCTAGAATTGATTACATCTTATGTTCATCAAATTTAGCAAATAAACTAATTCAAGTGGAAATTAGACCTATAATGTACTCAGACCATGCCCCAATCGAAGCAAAATTTTTGCTTTCAGATGAATCTGGGGAAGAAAAGGTATGGAAATTTCCATTATATATTTTAGGGAATCAAGCCACAAAACAAAACAAAAAAATAATGAATTGCAATATTATTTTTCAAACAACAATACTGATTTATTGAATCCAATATATGTCTGGGATGCAATGAAGGCATTCATGTGTTCCATTGCGATTACAACTGCTATTGGGCTAAACAAAAAACATAATAAGGAAAGAAAAGACCTTGAGTCTTCAATTCTATCATTGGAGAAAATCCATAAGCAGCACTCATCACCTCAAAATAAGCAGAATTTAGACAGAGAAAAGAATAAATTACTACTACTGGATACAAAGAAAATATCATATCAGGCTATGCTAGGTAGCAATAAGCTATATAATTTTGTGAATAAAAATTCTAAATTTCTGGCAACTTTATTAAGAAAAAAGAAGGAAAAGCCAAATGGAACAAAGCACAGATTGAATTAAAAAAAAAACAGATTATGAAGGAATTCTATTCCAATCTCTACACTGATCCACCTATCGATACTACTACTATGGACAATTTTCTTAATAAAGCTAGCCTTCCTAAGATTACAGATGAACAGAGAGCAACTTTGGTCCTACCAGTGATGGAACAAGAGGTTAGAGTAGAGATACAAAAAGTTAAAATAAACAAGGCACCAGGACTGGATGGATATTCAGCCCTATTTTATAAAACGTTTATGGATCAATTAGCAAATAAATTGGCTAAAACGTTCTCTCATATTATAAACACTGGCATCATTCCTCCATCTTGGAGACAATCTTTAATCTTCCAATACCGAAAGCAAACAAAAATCTGGCTGACCCAAAATCATACTGTCCAATTTGCCTTAATTAATTTCGATACAAAAATATTCATGGCCATCTTGACTCATAGAATAACTAAATTCATTGACAGTTATATAAGTAGGGACCAATCTGGATTTATGGAGAGAAGATTAATAATAGATCCAATCAGGACTTTATTAAATATAAAATATCATGCAAAAAAGTATAACAAACCATTAGCCATTTTGGTTGTAGACCTAGAGAAGGCTTTTGACTCGATCTCTCATAAATACCTGCAAAAAGTCTTAAAAGAAATGAACTTTGGTGATCAATTTCTAAGTATCATAAAGGGCCTTTTTATAGACAACATGGCACAACTTTGTATAAACAACACTCTCTCAGATAGAATTGAATTAAAAAGGAATGGCTGAAGGAACAAAACAGGGAGACCCAATGTCACCAATTTTATTCAATATAGCTTTGGAACCTCTTATGAGAGTTATAAGAAGTGACAATGTGATAAAACCCTATAAAATAGGGAATTTACATATTATTATGCAAAACTTTGCAGATGCTACAGTCATTACTACTTCCAGGCCCTTAGAGACAAAAAGAAGACTTGTGCGAATATTAGAGGAATTTAAGAACACCTCAGGTTTGGCAATAAACTACTCAAAGACAGAAACCCAGTTCCATAACATCAGCCCAAACATATAGCAACAAACTTTGGCACTGCTCGATAACCCACAATATAAAAGAAAAATAAAATATCTGGGTATTTATATACCAAAAAATCTAAACAGGATTCTCACAGAAAATTACAACCCAATACTCCAACAATTAAAGAAACAAATCAGGGAGTGGAAGAATAAACATCTATCTTCGTTGGGAAGGGTAGCAGCAGCAAAAACCTTTTTAATACCCAAACCGCTCTATCTATTTCAAACATTGCCAGTAACTCCAACAGGACAGATATACAACAAATTCAAAGATACAATAAATAGCTATATCTACAACTCTAAAAGGAGTAGATTACGAAATAGCATCACACAAAAACTATCTAACATGGGAGGCTGGGCAGTTCCAAATATTCAGTTCTACTTTCAAGCTTTTAGATTGGCTAATAACTTACATGGTTTAAGGAAGGTATGCCCACTCTGGTGGGAGATAGAACAACAGCACTGCGGTACACTGAATAACATATTTTACAGAAATAAAATTAACAGGAGAATACATCAAAATCAGAATCCATTCATTAAAACACAGACAGACTGTTGGATATCATGGCAGAAACTTTTACTGCCTTCAATATCATCTTTAATACCATTGCAGTACCATCCGGATCTGACCCATAAAATCACTGCTGTAATTTGGGAGAGATTAGAAAATATTGGTATAAAAACATTGAGCAAATAACAGCTGCTTGCATTCCTCTCCAAAATAACTGGCTCTCACTTATGACCATAGAAAGAGTATTAGTTTCTCAAGAGTCAAGAGCTGCTGTGCAATGACCAATAAATGAGTAAGAGAACACTATTAAACAGGCTTCTGAATCCATCAAAGGGCTAGGCTCTAGGATCTATAAAATCTTAATGAATTGTACTATAGACAGGAAGTTCGAAACTATCAGAGGACATTGGAACTGACTTTCCACAAGAAAAGTGGGAGAACTTAATAAATAAAAAGCATAAAAGGTGGTCCACCACTTTGATGAAAGAAATCACCTTAAAAGTTTGGTATAGGTGGTATTACACCCCTTTAAGATTGGCTAGAATAACTAGGAGTGCTAGAATGAACTGCTCGAGGAGTTGTGGGCAGGACCCTACTTACTTCCATCTAATTTGGGAATGTCCCCCAGACAGTTCTGGCAGGAGGTTAGTGTGAAAATAAATAATATGTTTAATTTAGCAATCCCTCTTCAGCCAGAAATTTTCATTAAACTTAAACTAAATTTTCATTAAATTAAACTTTGGAGTTCATGAAGGGACGGGGGGTGGAGGGTGGGAGTAGAGTCACGGCTGAAACGCATATTGCATAAAGAAGGAATTGTTGATTATTAGAATATGTACAAAAGTTCAATAAAGATACCAGTTTTTTTTCTGGCTTGTCCCAGACCACCTCTAAGGATGCCTTCTACCCCTCATGAGTTGCTACAACCTTTGGGCTCTTGGCATACATTTGCCCTTGTCTTTGCTTGAGATGCCCATGGGCAATTGGTGGGCCACTGTGTGTGACAGGGCTCATTTTAGGTTCTTATGGACTGGATGGGCTGTGGCCTGATCCAGCAGGGCTCCTCTTATGTTCTTAGGTTCACATGGCTGCAGCCAAATATTGCCTGGAGAACTGCCTTATCTCTTTTAGATCTCTTCAGTCACTGAGATTCTGTTGGCTGTGCTGGTCCCTGCAACAACCAGAGGACATAATTTTCAGCTAAGGCCACCAACCTGTGGAACCATCTTCCATAATAGCTGAGTTATCCAGGATGCTAAAAGACCTTTGCAAAGCCACAAAAAGTTGGGCACATGAAAGTCCAACCGTTGAGCAGCACTTGCTGTTAGGAAGATACTGCCAGGTTTGGAGATGAACAAGGGGCCTTTTAACACTTGGAAGATGGAGCCAGTTGGGGATGCTCAGGCCTGGAATAGCCATATCCATCTGAGAGCAGCTCTGAACATGTATGTCCGGCCCCAACTTTGCTAGCTGAATAGCAGTAACACTTGACTCAGGTATCTCTGGGTGATGTTTGGCTGTTCCTAATAGTATCCCACAGCAGTTAATTGTGAATAGCCCCAGAGACTGCAGTATGGAAAAATGAAGAAGGCTTTTCAGGATTTACTCTTAAAGTGGTGACCAAAGAAAGCCCTATCTGATTGCACACAAAGACATGCTGACGGTCATGGTCATCAACCTCCTGGAAATCAGAAGACATCTAAAGACAAATATATTTTCCCCGCGCAGGGAAAACAATAGAAAGAGATAAGACTATTTCGCTTGTCAGGAGACAACTGAAGGGTCATCAGTGCACATACTGCTGGATTATCACCTGGAGACAGTGTCTATATCTTATGCAGACATGGCATGCTCTTTGCCCATCTTTTGCTTTGGAAAGACAAGAGTTGCTACCATCTTAGCAACGACACTTGTGGCTCATGGGCTTGCCAAATCTGTATCTAAGTGAGATGCATGCCGAATTTTGCCATTGTATATAGCACATATACAGTAGATGATAGGGGGGCAAATGCCATGCTGTAGCTTACTCCACTCCATTACACAAATCTGTTTCCCAGTTCAACAGTTCTATAAGGAGAAAGGATTAAGGCAAAAAACTCTGAGAACTTTAGGCAGAAATGAAGCCTCTATTCCTACCACCCATGTGTGATGGGTTCCCTTTAACTCCCTTGCAGGTGTGGATAGTAAGTGGAGAAACTGTGTATGGGCAAAACTGTGTATAACTGAAGACAGGGAGGTTGGGATGGGGTGGAGTGTGATGAAGAGAGAGATTGGAGAAGGAGGAGAGAGATTGAAGGAATGGAGACTTCAAAGATGTCTGGGAGCAGGAATACAATAAGAAGAAGAGTTGGCTTTTCTATCCCACTTTCCTCTCCCATTTCAGGGGACTCAAAGCGGCTGACAAAGCTTTATGTTCTTCTCCCAACAACAAACACCCTGTGAGGCGGGTGGGGCTGTGAGAGCTCAGAAGAGAGCTGTGACTAGCCCAAGGTCACCTAGCTGGCTTTCATGGAGGAGAGTGGAATCAAACCCAGCATTCCCAGATCCCTAACCACTAAACCAAACTGGCAACGACGAAGCCCTGGCTGATGAAAGATCAAGGAAAAGGTGAAGGTAGAGGTGAAGGTGAAGGTAGAGGTGAAGGTGAAGGTGAAGGTCAAACAAGGGAGCTGGAGCGGAAGGATTCATTGTCTGAAGCCAAACCTGTGAGCTGGAGAAGGTCATAAGGAGAGAGAAGAAACAAAACTTCCAGAACTGTATATAGTTATATATAGGCAGGGTCCCTGGAGCACTGTATATACTTGCACATCCTAGGCACTATTAAAACAAAGGAAAACCATCCTCTGTTTGTGTTGTCCTTTCTCTGCCTGCTATCCTCACCTCCAGGGAAATCCAAATAAACTGTGGTGGCACTCTAACATGGTGGCACCATGCATACAAAGAGGACTAGTCTGCCCCTTTCACAATGACTCTAGAGCAGTGGTTCTCAACCTGGGGGTCTGGACCCCTTTGGGGGTCGAATTACCCTTTCAGAGGGGTCGCAACGAGCCTCCCGCCGCCCTTCCCTCCCACCTCCCAGCTGCTCCGCCCCCGTGGTTGGGGGTCTCCACAACATGAGGAACTCCATTAAGGGATCGCGGCATTAGGAAGGTTGAGAACCGCTGCTGTAGAGCATAAGGATTTTTTAAAAACAGTTTTAAAAATGAAGGAAGATGGTCTGCCACTGTCTGCCTTCAAAATCAGTGCAAATTCATTATAGGATTCCTGCCTGTCAACAGTATTTAATGGTTATCTGCCAATATTTAAATGTAACATGAAGGCTTAGCTACTCATGATTTCTTAGTTGTGGCTCCTGGCTCAGCTGAAACTTCATACTCCACTACTGGTTAAGGCATTTAAAGGTAGCTTCGCATGGTGCCTTACTGACAAACCATAGCCTCTAAGGGTGATGCACTCATTTACAATATGGATTTACAATAGTAATGTTCAAATTTTGATCCATCTCCAGAAATCATGGTGAACTGGCCTACTAAAGTGGGGGAAGAATAGCAAGTAATCAGCACTGAACCATGAACTTCCAAATAAAAAGACTCAAGCTATGATTGGATTCTAAACTGTATTATCTTAAGCTATTGTTGAATATTGTATCTAAATGGCTGCCTGTCTCTCCTGAAGGCCCTGTCCCCATGATTGCTGGGGAAATCCAGATTTAAAGGGTCCTTAAATCCGGATTTCCTGTAGACACCTTTAATGGTGTCCACAATCTGGTCTTCAGCCATGAAGACTGGATTGGAGGACGCACATCTGCACTACTTCCCAGGCTGATGGGATCCAGGCGTGGGTGCCCCAGGTGCTATTTGCAGTGGGACAGATCTGGTTTCACTCCACCACTCACAGCTGTAGCTGTCTACAGAGTTGAGAACAGGCTTCATAGTTGCTACGTACAGGAAAACGCGAACACGCGCCTTCTTGCAAGTTGACACGCTCCTCCCGCCAATCTCTGTGTAACACTTAAAGAAACCTCTAGCATGACAAGCAGCTGTGTGAAAGACTGAGCTGACTCACTATCGTATTTTCCACCACTTGAGTCCCAAATCAATAGAGCTTCGTACGCTACAGTTATTACCTTGAGTTGGCAGTAAACTGGCATCCAGTCAAGTTCTTAAAGGACTGGTGTAATTAGAGATATGCACGAATGTTTTTTTGACACTCTATTCAAATCGAATACCCGAAAATCCAATTCAGTTTGAATCTTCTAAATTCAAATTTAACAAGATTCTATTCGAGTTTACCAAGTTCGAATCCATTTGTTTGAATTCTTGATTCGAATTTGCGCGTACCAATGTTGACCACATTCATTTGTGCCCGTACGCATCTTCCCCAAACCTGTATGCGGATCTTCAAGTACGCATCGTGTACGAACCGTCCACATACAAATGTCCAGATAATTCGAATGAACAGATCCAAAATTTGAAACTCAATTTGAACGCTTACATGTTGAAATTCGACACATTCGATCAGATTTCAAATGCCTACGAATCTTTGCGCCCATCCCTATTTCTAATGAGGCCCATTCATGCTGCGGCCGCATTCTGCATGAACCTTTGAAAAATCATTGGGGACACCACACACAGCATGCATTTCAGTAGCTGGAGTGACTTCACACTATGCCATCTTCTTATTTCAAGGTCTGTAACCTTTCTAAGACCAGGGTGGCAAAGGGTGGATTTTTTAAAAAATGAAATAAATGCATAAATTATGCACTTGTAAGTGTGAAATGCACAGCGTAGCAGTAAGACCCCATGTTTCGGCTGATAATTTAAGAGTTTTAGCGCTCCTGTAAATTTAAGGCTGGACAGCAAAGGGAATTTAAGTAGGTTTTGCTTATAATCTCCTCTTTTGTACAACAATTAAAGGGACAGGACACTGGTCATCCTTTTCACACAGTAACCCTAATCAGGCAGGCAAGCGTGGGCTGATGGATAGCAATGAACTGCCCTTTGTAATATTCCCAAATCTCACTTTCTTTGTTGGAACAGCCAGTGTTCAGCAGTGCCATGACAGAGATAGGCACTTCGGTTTGTTTACAACCCAGAGGAAGCCTAAACTCTGAACTTACAACGGATACCCCTGAGCTGAGGAAGATTTTGCTTGCCACGAAGAACAGCAAAACACACACAGCGTCACATGGCTAGCGCTCTAAACCATTTTCCTGGAGAACATGAGAGGAGGATTCACTCCCCAGAACCATGGAAACCAAACAGCCATCTGCACACTAGACTAATCCCAGTTTCCCACATTTGTTCCATCTAAGGACAAAAGGTATATTCACTTTCGAGCAGAAATTTACTCTCAAATGAAAAAGATTAATGCCGTCGGTGCATATTACTAAGACAAGGAACCAAGATTAATATTTCTCTCCTGTAGGCTTTTTTCTTCTTTTGGTCCTGTCCCTCTTCCTATTAATTATACATCATGACCACTTGCTGTAACATCCTTCCCATTTCAAGCCATATGGATAGGTGACACCGTCCAAAAACTCCAAAGCCTTTGCCAAGTCTTGTCAGAAAGCCAGCTTTTCAAGGCAATTTTTTTTATTTAAATGGAAAGGCCTGTTTCTGTGATTTCCTCCTTCTTGGATCTTGACACAGGAGCAGTCTATGTGAAAGACAAAAAGGAAGGAAGGAAGGAAGGAAGGAAGGAAGGAAGAAAGAAAAGAAAGAAAGGACGGAAAGAAAGAAAAGAAAGAAAGGAAGGAAGGAAGGAAGAAAGAAAGAAAGAAAGGAAGAAAGAAAGAAAGAAAGAAAGGAAGGAAGAAGAAGAAAGAAGAAGGAAGGAAGAAAGAAAGAAAGAAAGAAAGAAGAAGAAAGAAAGAAAGAAAGAGAAGAAAGAAAGAAGAAGAAAGAAAGAAAGAAAGAAAGAAAGAAAGAAAGAAAGAAAGGAAAGGAAGGAAGGAAGGAAGGAAGGAAGGAAGGAAGGAAGGAAGGAAGGAAGGAAGGAAAGGAAGGAAGGAAGGAAGAAAGAAAGAAAGAAAGAAAGAAAGAAAGAAAGAAAGAAAGAAAGAAAGGAAGGAAGGAAGGAAGGAAGGAAGGAAGGAAGGAAGGAAGGAAGGAAGGAAGGAAGGAAGGAAGAAAGAAAGAAAGAAAGAAAGAAAGAAAGAAAGAAAGGAAAGGAAGGAAGGAAGGAAGGAAGAAAGAAAGGAAGAAAGAAAGAAAGAAAGAAAGAAAGAAAGAAAGAAAGAAAGAAAGAAAGAAAGAAAGAAAGAAAACCCTGCATCCTAAGTAGCCATTTCCCCCCTCTACTCCAAGACACTGAAATCTGGCAGAGGCGGGTATGCACTTTATTTATTCCCTGCATTTCTGGCTGAAATTGGTATTCTTTTCATGAACCATTTGGCAGAGCTGAGATTAAAAAGTGTGCCTGAATGCAGAAACATCAAAGGCAGAGTGTGGCTGTCTAGCTTGAGCAAAAGCCAAAAGGGCTTTGAAGAAGGCAGAGCAGCTTTAGACCAAAACAGGCAAATGCAATCAAAGCTTTGCTTCTGCTCAGGGCCTCTCCAAAGGACCTATTCTACCACCAACAGCAAAAGCGCCACAAGGCTGCTGTAAATTAACAGGCCGCGTGCCACTCTTTCAGATAAGAGAAATAGATATAAAGGAAACAGAGCTGAATCCGCACGAGACAACTTGATTTTAAGAAAAGCACTGCAATTAAGTGGGGTCTGTGCCTCATGTGTTTCAGCAAATGGCACGATCTCCTAAAAAGATGGTTTTTGTTGTTTCCTTGAGAAAGAACTTCTGAGTTCATCCTTTGAGGAACAGGCAAAAAAAAAAAAAATCAATTTCATCAGGGACTACATAATATTTATTTGCATACCTTCGTATTCTCCCCAGTGTATGTCCTCTGAACATATCCTCACTATAAATGCCAGATGACACATTATGGGATGTTGATACCATTGCTGATGCAATGAAACTTCTCTTTCCTTACCTGCCCCCTAATTCAGGTACCCCATGGAATGCGCTCTTGCGGTGTGAAAGGCCACATGAGCAATGTCGGACGTTACCTGCTGTGTTTACCAAAAAGGAAAGGCCATAAAGCCATAAGAACACAGGAGGAGCCCTGCTGGATCAGGCCACAGCCCATCTAGTCCAGCATCCTGTCACACACTGAGGCCCACCCATTGCCCATGGGCATCTCAAGCAGAGAAAAGGGCAAACCTTCCCCTGCTCTCGAATCCCAGCATATGGCCTTAGAAGCATCCTGCTTGTCCCCACAGCTTGAAAGAATGTACCTAGGCATCCATTCTAGCAGCCATTGATACATCTGCCATCCATAAATTCGTCTAACCCTTTCTCAAAGCCATCTAGGCTGGTAGCTGTTACCACCTCTTTCAGCAGCAAATTCCATAAACTGATGACGCTCTGGGTGAAGAAATCCCCTCGTCTGATCCAACTCTCCTACCCATCAGCTTCATAGATGCCCCCTGGTTCTAGAGTTGTGTGATAGAGAAAAGAAATATTCTCTATCCACCTTTGCCAGAGAGTCCTTTGCCAGAGACAGAGATGGATGGCTAGGAGGTCACCAGATTTCCACCCTCCTCCCATTAAGAAGTGCCTTGACAAAAAGAGGTAATGATAATTGACTGAGAAAGGACCCGTCTCAAAGGACAGCCAGGGGTGCTTTCCTGAAATACTGAGCATACAAAAGGACAATATGCTGCAAACTTCCACACATCTGCCTCCCAAGGGGATTTTGTGCCAGACACTAAGAAAGCAGCTTTAATTAGAGGCCATAGCATGACCTCCTTCTCTGGGTATCCAATTTTCTTAAGAACCAGTTTTAAAAAGAGGGGATTGTGATTCCCGTTTTCTCTTGCATGCTAAAATTAAGACACAATCTGTGCCATTCTTCCTCTTAAAGTGTTTCGTTTGCTGTTCTTCTGCATTTAATGGAGTACGTGTTCAATTGTCGGTTGCTTTCTATTTCTTTCTGTCTTTTATAAAGTGCCCTTTGACTCATTTCAGAAGGCGCGCCAATAAATCAAGATTCAGCAATACATTAGAACATATGTTGAACAATTTATAATCTGTGTCTTAGCCATTAAACAAAACTTGGTCGTTGACAAAACTGCACGCACAACAGATTTCTGTTTTGTCTAGGATGTTTCTGTCATCGTTTATATAAACACATTCATCAATGGCATCATGTGCCATGTGGGGGTTAAGCAGCTTACAAAGAACACAATGTAAATCATAATTAAATACCACCAAGATTAGCAGAGGACTCGGCCTCCCCGTGACAGCCGCCCCACTTTCTTCCATCGATTGCGATCAAGGAAATTCTACATGCAAAATCGTGCAGAATGTTCATAGCACAACTAGGGTTCTTATTCAATGAACTTCAGAACTGGGGTGGGGTGGGGTCCCCTGCTTTTCCATACCAGTTTGGTCTAGTGGTTTGGGAGCTGGACTCTTATCTGGGAATAGCACTTGTGATTCTGCATTCCTGCATGAAGCCAGCTGAGTGGCCTTGGGCTAGTCACAGCTCTCTTTCTCAGCTCTCACAGCCCCTCCTGCCTCACAGGGTGTTCTGTTGTGGAGAGAAGAATGAAAAGGTTTTTCAGCTGCTTTCCGTCCTCTTAAATGGGTGAGAAAAGCAGGGTAGAAAAGCCAACTCTTCTTCCTCCATGAAGCCAACTGGGTAGCCTTGGGCTAGTCACAGCTCTCTTTCTCAGCTCTCACAGCCACACCCACTTCACAGGGAGTTCTGTTGTGGGGAGAAGTACAGAAGGTCTGTCAGCCGCTTTGAGTCCCCTTAAATGGGTGAGAATAGTGGGGTAGAAAAGCCAACTCTTTTCTACCTTTTTTTTTTCCTGCTTGGTTTCTTATTATCCTGATGCTCTTGCATTTTTCAGTGTTCTCTTATGACCTCTTCCAGTCTGATATCCAGCCCAGTAGTTAATGCACAGCTGCAACCAGTCCCAATCAACCCCAGACTCTGTTGCAAATACAGCATTTCATATGTGTGTGTGTGTGAGAGAGAGAAGTCAGCCTAACCTGCTAAAGGGGGGAGGCAGAGCTTGGACTTCAGTTAGTTTGTTTAGTTCTTCCTATTAAGATGGCTGAGAACGGATCACTCTGTACCATGTTATTCCAGTTGGGTTTTAGGTAAAGTTAACTTTCATTTTCACTAGTCCTTTGAGTGGTGCTTTTTTGGGATTACTGCAGAGTCTTAGGGCGAATCCCCACAGCAAGCTTACTTCGCTTTCCCTAAACCGAAATAATAGAACCGGATGAAAGCCATTACTTTTAACTTAATCACGTTGGATCCGGATTCTGAGGATCGTACGTGGGGTACGTGACTCAAGGTGGGACTCAAATGGCTACTTTTTAAAAGCCACTTTTCGGGGCTGCCCTGCCCTCTTCCTCCTGGCATGGACATGCCACCTATAAGGGACCCCTTCACCGAGCCTAACTGGGTGGCTGGGTGGCTGCCGCTTCCATGGATGGAGGAAAAATGGCAGCAGGCAGGCAGCCAGCGATTCTTTCCCCTCCTCTCCCCATTGCTCAGGGCACACAGCAGCAGTGGCAACTAAAGCCCCTTTGCTTTAATCATTCACATTCAGCTGCTTTCCTCCCTTCCTTTCCCTTTCTAAAGTCAGATCTTTTAGAATTGCGCAAAATTGCAACACTGTTATTCCAACCATCAAGGTGTAAAGTGGTTCCATCGCTACAGTGTAGCGATTGCTGTTAAGTGGATTTTTACACTGAAATCACTGTCTTTGGAAGCAAGCTATTGGGAGAGGGAAACCCTAAACATGGATTCTCATCCCTTAAAACGGTACTGGCCACACAGTAAAAAATGTAAAACGTTTCAAGCACACGATCCGGAGTGAGACCTGTTGAAATCAGGGACGCTTTGGGGTGGTTTAACATGGGGAAAGGGTGTTAAGCCAAACTGCCGTGCGGACTCCGAGAACTGAAAACGTTTTGAATCTGAGATAAGGTTGCCGTGAAGACATGGCCTTAAACTGCAAACTCTGGGAAAATGACACAAGCCTGATTTTCCAACAGACTCAAGTGAAAAAGTGGAGCCTCAATACGACCCCAATCTTTACAACTGTGCCTGCAGAAATTTTATGGCATTGACTTTGCCTTTAAAGTATCAATTCATACACTGACAAAGCAGCTGTAAATGTGCCCCTTTCATGCAATTCTAAATCCTCTGGTGTGGCCCAAATTACCATTTGATCTTGTCCAAAGGAGTACTTTTGTGATGCACAGAAAAAATTATACAAAGAACAGCTGGGCAAAGAGGAGTTACTGGTCCTTCCTTCATAATCTCCGAAATGAATACAGGCACAAATACAATAAGCTGCTATATATCTAGCTAGGGGTGTGCACTAACGCAATTTTTGAAATTGTTCTTTTCAAATCGAATATCCAAACATTTGATTCAATTTGAATCTTTAAAAATTGAATTAAACCAAATTCAATTCGAATTAAGCAAATTTGAACCTATTCGTTTGAATTTTCAATTCAAATTTGCACTTACAAATGTCGATAACATTCGTATGTCCGTATGCATCGTTACGTATCCCGTACGCATCCATACACGTCTGTACGCGTCCTGTCGTTATCCCATATGCAGCCCATTTTTGTCCTGTACGGATCCATACACGTGTGTACGGATGTGGGAAAGATCCATATATGCAAGTACGCATTGTGTACGAACCCGTACACATACAAATGTCTGGATAATTTGAACGAATCGATCTGAAATTTGAAATTCATTTGGATTTTCAAATTCAATTTATGGGCATTCGATTCAAATTTGATGTCAAAATTTGGACGAATTCAAATGAATTTCAAATACCTTTGAATATTCATGCACACCCCTACTTCTAGCAAGAGCTTCTCCCATTCCATTTTCTTAAAAGTGTCTGATTGAAAAACACAAAATTGCCCTGATGCACCTGAGAAAGAGCCAAATCAGTGAGTGTTTTGGGGTCTGGGCTTTCCTGAGGCCCCTTGTGAGCTGAAAAAGTAATCAAGAAGAGATGAATTATATTAATTCAAGAGCCAGATTCTCAGGTGTTATTGCCCATGCAAACAGATAGTCTTTTTCTGTCTATAGGTGATACATATTGTCTGTCAGACAATTCTAAATCTGAACAAAACTAGAGTGCTTTGTATATGTCATGTATGAAGGGCTGGGGGGAAAATGGGAGGAGGAGGAAAGCAGAAACCTAAATAATTTATGTTTGCCTCTTATGTATTCTGACATCTCTGACACACTTTTTAAAACATTAATGAAAAATCATTTTATGGATGGCTGACTCATGACTGTCAGTCTGTAGGGCCTGCCTGTCTCTCCACCTGTCTCTTCCTAATGCCTAGAGCCCTTTGGACAGAGCCTAGCTGCTTGTAACTTTTAATGTTCAGCAGCTTCCAGAAAGACACCAAGTCTGCTGATATGCCACTAAATGACCAGGGAAAGATTCCAAAATTAATGAGGGTCCATGGAGTGATCCATTCAGCGAATGGTGGTTTTATGCACAACCAGGAGGTTCTAATCCTGCTGTTCTAATATCGCAGAGCCTGCTGTTCTGTTAATGAGTTAAGCTGCTATGCCAGTATTGCTAATTGTTTTGAAGAAACACATTATTTTCTACACATCTGAAAAGTCTCCCAGGCTGTAAAATTCTTGCTACATCTTTGGTAGTTGACCTGTTAACCTCAAGTTAACAGCTTGCCCATGCTTTAAGATCTGGAGGGGAGGCCCTCCTGGTTGTCCCACCACCTTCAGCAGCAAAAGGAGTGGGCACCCAGGAGAGGGCCTTCTTAGTGATGGCCCCCAGGCTATGGAATAGTCTCCCCCTTGAGATGCATCTATCACCTTCATTGTATATGTTTAGGAAGGCAGTAAAGATGCACCTCTTTGCCCTAGCCTTCAGTTAAATGAGGATATAGTTTTCTCTTCCCACTGGCAGATGCTATTATTGTTTTAATGTTTTAATGATGTTAAATGATGTTTCATTTTAGATGTTGTTACCCGCCTGGAGACCTCTGGATGGATGGATGGATGGATGGATGGATGGATGGATGGATGGATGGATAGGTGGGCGGGCGGGCGGGCGGGCGGGTGGGCGGGCAGAATGGAATGCTACTTGAACCAAGTACCATTACATTGGATTTGCCTGTTCGCTTATTGAAAGGGTTCAATCAGACATACTTAACGTGATGCCCTCTGGTTGAATCTGGATCTAAAACAACAGATTTTCTCCCCCTGCCTCTTGAAGTCTCAGAAAGGATGCCTCATCAACTTTCAAAATTTCATTCGTCTTAAGACAATGCTTCAGGAAACTGTCCATGCAAAGAGGTGGACTTTCCCACCAAGGTGCCAATTAGTAGTAGTCAGGGTGGGCACTGCCTGACTTGGATATGAATACAGATTTGGACTAACTCTTTGTTAGGTTTTTTGTGTCTGCGCGTCTGTGATTAGGATGCTTTTTCTTAAAGGCACAACTTTAAAAGTGTAGTAACCACAAAAGAAGATGGGAACAGTTGAGGGGCTGCCGAATTCAGGGTAGCAGCTTGAGGGCTGTTCCAACCGTCAGTCTGGGATCCCTGTACTCTGAGGCCCACCACGTGTTTAATGGTGGACCCGATCAGCTGGAAGATGGTAAATGATCAGGCTAGAGGCAGAGTGCAGGCAGAAAGACCAAGACTTTTAATTTTCCTGGGTATATGTACAGTAACCAACAGGGATGTGGAGGAAATGACATCCAAGCAACATCAGGGGAGGTGATTGGAGGAAAAGTTGCTGGGGCTTCCGGGGGAGAGGTCCTTCTGATGTCATATCCTGTGGTAGGAGGTGGGGAAAATCCTCAAACAGGAAAAGAAGCAATCCACAGTAGGGATGTGCACAAATATGTATAACATTAGTTATTCATATGAATTCGGACGAATTCAGACATTCGTACACAAAGTGAATGTCGCAATATTCATACATTAACATTCGTACGAATACGAATGTTTCAGAACATTTGTTAAACTGAGGGGAAAACTGAGGGGAAAGCTTTGGAGAGACAGAGAGAGAGGTGAGGTGTGTAAGTCACTAGAGGCAGCAGGATAGGAGAGACAGAGAAGTTTTGTGTTTAAGATAGGAGGGGAAGCAGGATCAGAGAAACAGAGAGAGGCAAGGTGTGTGTGTGTAACACACTAGAGGCAGCAGGATAGGAGAAACAGAGGACAGGGGTGTGTTTTTAAGACAAGAGGGGAAGCAGGTTTGAAGAAACAGAGAGAGAGGCGAGGTGTGTGCGCGCGCATATGTGTGTAAGGCAGGAGGGGGATCCTTATCCATTTTGTATGAATTTGTATAGTATACGTATCCAGGTTAGGTATCTGATATGTACACATTCATACAAACACATTCGTATCAAATAGAATACTACCACGTTCGAAGGGGATCTATGTGAACGAATACGGACTTTCTAACATTTGATTTCTTACAAATCGAATGCCAAAAAGCCCATTTGTGCACGTCTCTAATCCACAGTTCTGCCTAACTACTTAAAAACTGAGATGAAGGACTTTTTATCTGTACTGAAGATAGGCTATCTAGAAAATACCTTGCGTAGAATAAACTAAAAAGTACTAAATAAAGCAAAAATCGCTGAGCAGAATTGCCAGTCTCTGATCTTAGTGTATGGCCCTGTCCCCAAAAGACTTATTAGCCCCTCTCGGCTTCCTCTGCCGTCACTCTGTTATAGCTGACTTTAAAAGTCCCCTCCACTTCCAGAATAAGTGCCCCCATGGTAGCCGCGATCTAAACGGACTTTCCATCCCCATGGTAGCCGTCTTCTCTTTCTGGGCATCTTTTTCCCCCACCCCCTCTCTTGTTAAAAGGAAAAATAGCCAGATCTCCATCTCCTGAAACGGATTCCCGCCCCTAGCAAAGGCAGATGATTGCTCGTTCATTCACTTTCAGCACTTACTTTCACTCAGTTCTGTTAGAAAAGGCTTTCTGCCCCGGCAAAGTCAGCGGCTGCAGCCATCGGCAGCGCGATCCTTCGCTCATTCTCTTTTAAGGCTTTCACAGATCACTTGATAACAATGTTGCAATTCTGAGCAATTCTGGCTCTTTTTACAAAGGAAAGGAAGCGAACCTGCTGCATTTCTCAGATGTGTGAATGCTTTTTGGCTGTGTGTGCAGGCAAGCAATCCCCGCCCCTTTTGCCACGGAGCGTCCTCAAGGCAGATACAGCGAGCAAAACCCGCGAATCGCCGAAAGAGCGCTGGAACTCTTCTTTAAAGTGCACGCATTTTATCGCGGGTGTCTCACTTTCCTAAGCTCCCTAAGCACCTTGTAAAGCCTGGGATGGGGCCGCTCAGAGGCAAAAGAAGAGTTCCAGCAGACTTTCAATTGCATGGGGAAAGGGCCTATAAGAGATGCAGGTAATTCCATCTCATATACCACTTCACACTGAAGGCCAGAGCAACCAAGTTAGCAGTAATTCACTCTCCATCCCAAACATGCTTTGCTTAAAGAAGTGGGGAGGGATGTAACAAGATTAAATCAGCCAGTGCTTAAATTCTGCAAATTGGCTTTTCTTCACTGAAGGGAGCTCTTCTGAGCCACGGAAAACAACCAATTGCAGGTTAATGAAATCTGACTGACTTCCAGCACAAACAAGCTGTTCCCATATAGATTGCTGACATCTGTGCTTGGATGACCATCTATTTCTCCACTAAACACAAGGAAAAACATTATGGCCTGTCTCCTTCCAGGCAATCCTACATTTTCATTTTCAGATTACAAAGGAAACATTATTTAATAGCGGGGTTGAATAATTCCTGTGATCCGTTGCGTTATTCTTAATTACTTCACAATACGAAAAACTAAAACCAAGCCACTGTTCCCTAAAGCCATTTTAAAATACACCCTATCCTTTTACGGGGGGGGGGGGGGGGGAACAGTAGCTGCTTGGACAGAAAAAATTCAAAAGTGTGACTCCACCACATGCATTGAAAAAAGAAAGAAGAAGAAGAAGAGTTGGCTTTTCTACCCCGCTTTTCTCACCCATTTAAAGTGACTCAAAGTGGCTGACAAACCTTCTGTTCTTCTCCCCACAACAGAACACCCTGTGAGGTGGGTGGGGCTGTGAGAGCTCAGAGGAGAGCTGTGACTAGCCCAGGGTCACCCAGCTGGCTACACGGGGGAGGGCGGGATCGAACCCAGTATTCCCAGATAAGAGTCTGGCTCCCTAACCACTAGACCAAAAACAAAAACAAAACACCTGAAGAAACAATAAAATTTGTCATTAACCGTCAAGATAGTGTTTAAATTTATCCCTCCAGAATATGATGTGGTGACAAAGATACAATTCAATTTTGTGACCACACACACTTTCTTCAAGGTGATCATAGTTAAATGTCGACCCATTACATGGTCATTAAGGTAAAGAAAGCCACTGTCTTTAGAGGCACCAAGAGCTGTTTTGGAAACGTTTCCACAGGCAGGAATGCCCCTGGAAATTGGACAATTTGATTAGGCTGAGTTGAAGATAATTTCACTTACGGAATTGTGCCAAATTCTGAGTCATCAGCAAAGTCTTCCAGACATCCGCGTTGACTGGGAAGCCTGATATTGCCAAAGAGAAATCTTTGGAATTTGAACTAAGAAGCTTTTAAGCTCAAGTACAAGTTACAAGTGCCATCTGATATGGAAGACGGAGGCTCTATATAAGAATGCCACCTCTCACCATGGGGTAATCCACTCTTTGACCCTTCTACACTAGGCTAACTGGATCAGAGTAATGGTAACAGGGTGCAAAGAGCGCAAAAGTGATTTTATTTATTTATTATTTGTATTTCTATCCCGCCCTATACCTAAAAGCCTCATTTAAAATCAAAGATAACAGTATGTATTAAAACAACAGTGCCTGCAAGTGGGAAGGGAAAGTGTAACCCTATTTACCTGAAGGCCAGGGCAAAGAGGTGCATCTTCCCTCCTTCCTAAACGTGTACAGCGACGGTGATAGACGCACCACAACGGAGAGGACTATTCCACAGCCTAGGGGCCACCACTGAGAAGGCCCTCTCTTGGGTGCCCCCCCTTTTGCTGCTGAGTGTGGTGGGACAACCAGGAGGGCCTCCCCTCCAGATCTTAAGTCACGGGCAGGTTGATATAAGAGATGTTCCTTCAAATATTTGGGGCCCAAGTCATTTAGGGCCTTATAAGTTAAAGTTATTTGAAAATAAATTGCCGGGTCACTACAAAACCGTAACATAGGCCAACTCCAAACAGCAGCCTGATATCGCACTAGGAAGCAATAATGCGAGTTAGTGTTCCCCCACAATGATCACTTCCTTTCTAGACAACTTGTGACCTCTCTGCTGCCTGCTGGAATTGTTTTTTATCTGGCTCTGTCTCAGGACTGAGTTTTCTTTTTGTCTGATGGAAGAGGCATTGCTAGGTTTGAGAACACACATCACAAGTTTCTTAATGGACCTGCATTCCACTCCTATTCTCCCATGATTCCAAACTATGGGGGGCTGCTGCTGTTGACAAACCCTAAACTAAGTTCCCTAATATATCTACCAATATCTGCATGCATGTGTACCGAAAAAGCCACTCCAAGGGCGCATCCCCATTATAAGCTTAATCCAGTTTCCTTAAACCGAAATAATAGAACCGGATGCAAACGCGAATTTGCCTGTTCCCATTACTTTCAGCTTAATTGCGTTCGATCCGGATTCTGAGGATTATATGTGGAGTATGTGACTCAAGGGGGGGACTCAAGTGGCTACTTTTTAAAAGCCGCTTTTTGAGGCTGCCCTACCCTCTTTCTCCTGGCATGAACGTGCCACCCATAAGGGACCCCTTCAGGGAGCCTAGCTAGGTGGCTGAGTGGCTGCCGCTTGCCTGGATGGATGAAAAACGGCATGGGCAGCCAGCGATTCTTTCCCCTCCTCTCCCCATTGCCCAGGGCACACAGCAGCAGCAGCAACAGCAGCAGCAGCAACAACAACTCAAGCCCCCTTCACAGCCACAGCCTTTAAAACAGAACCAGCTGCTTTCCTTTCCTTTCCCTTTCTAAAGGTCAGAACTTTCAGAATTGCACAAATTTGCAACATTGTTATAAGGTGTGAAGTGGGTAGATCGCTACAGTGTAGCTTTAAGAACATAAGATGCTGGACTAGATAGACTGTGGCCTGATCCAGCAGGACTCCTCTTTGGTTCTTATCTTCTAAATAGACCAAGATAAAGAAATTTCCTAGAAACTTCAGATTTAAAAGAACACTACTTTCCTGATCACACCCAAAAATGAAAATGGATTAAAGCTCCATAATGGATTGAGACCTGTAAAAATCAGGACTCAGGAAAGTACAACTGAAGGGAGGAAAGTCCACAAATAAAACTGATAGGACTACAAAAGTGTGAGTCGTGGGGTCAGCAGACAGACTGAAGAAGGATTAAAGTGATAGTGTGACCATAGCCTACAAGACTGTAAAAATTATAGCAATATATAAGATGGAATAGAAATTCTCTTTTTTGTTGCAAAAGATAGGACAGATAGGAGATTATTAGAATGGCAGCCCTCTAAAAACTATCTATAAAGATCAGCGATCATTAAGATTGGTTCTATGGTAAATAGGGGATCAGCTGATAATATACAGGGAGCAGACGAAGAACAGAATGAAGAGAAGATGTTGGAACAATGGAGGAAGTCATCAAAAGAACAATAAGAAGATGGAGAGATACTGTCTGATGTCAATGGATATGTTTTAGTTTGTTAAAGAAAAATCTTTTAATAAAGAATATATACGAAAAGGTTTGTTAATAAAATCTTAAAGTCAATTGATACTTTTTCAGAAGTCTTTTTAAAAGTACTTTCTTTTTTTAAAAAAAAAAATATCTTGGCACTGCTCAGAGACTGTGCCAACCGAACTTTCCCTCGGGATAGACTTTCACTGCTGAAATGTGCAGGTCATGTTTCATAGTCTGGGGCAACACTTCTCAAATGCTGTGTAACATGTGGAGAAAAAGAATGGAGACCCTAAGTCCCAAAGATGTCTGAATGTTCTTAATTAAATCAGAATATTACAAGTTTTTAACTAGGTGTAAAGCTTTCCCTTCACCAAGTGTGAGCTTTGGCTGTTGCCGCCATTAAGGGGAACTATTAACAGTTGGGGAAATTATACCAATGGTACCAGAAATATTTGTGCTTTTCTGGCAAGAGAGCCTACATATTTCAACATTTTAAAACAGATTAGTGCAAGTTAATCACAACCCTTAAAACAAATATAGGCAACATATCGCAGCTAGTGCAAAATGTGGCCGCTAGGATGCTGACCAGGACAGCTAACCGGATGCACATCACGTCGGTCTTAAAAGAGTTGCATTGCCTGCCAATTCACTACCGAGCCCAATTCAAGGTGTTAACTCTGACTTACAAGCCCTAAATGACTTGGGCCCCAAATATCTAAAGGAACACCTTCTCCCATACCGACCTTCCTGTGGCTTAAGATCTGGAGGGGAGGCCCTCCTGGTTGTTCCACTGCCTTCAGAAGTGAGGCTGGTGGGCACCTAAGAGAGGGCCATCTCAGTAATGGCCACCCGGCTATGGAACAGTCTCCCCCTTGAGGTGCATCAGCCTCCTTCTCTGATTAGGTTCAGGAAGGCGGTGAAGACGCACCTCTTCACTAAGGCCTTCAGCTAAATGTTGCTTATGTTTGCCTCCCACTGCAAACACTACTGTTTTAACTGATGCTGTGCTGTTTTTTAACATGTTGGATTTAAATATTGTTTCTTTTGATATGCTGGATTTTGAAAGTTGTTACCCGCCCTGAAACCTTTGGGTAAAGGACAGGTTATAAATATAAATATAAATAAATAAATAAAACATGGGAGATCATTGTCACGTGTCATCTAGAGGCCCAGAACATTTGAATGGTCCAAGTCTGGGCAAAAACTACAAATTATTGTGAATATACAGAGATTACTTGTCTGATTACCATACAGTCTTTACACTGAGATGAAAGGGGAGTGTATAGTACCTAAAAACATTTTTAAAAATACAATTTTCCACAAGCTGTATTGGGATTGCCACATATACCCACAACAATTCCTATATACTCCTGGGTCTACTGTACCATTATATAAGCATGACAGCTCTGATGCCAATTTTTTCTGTCATGCTGGATTGCTTTCCCCCGCAGTCATTTCTTTGCAGAATTGCTACTCTTACAAAAGTATCTGCATGCAGGAATTGTGCAAACAACAACAACAACAAAAAGGACGTAGCCTTACATCCAAGTACTTTTGCAGTTCAATGCTCAAAGACTTTGTTGAAAATCTTGATGATAATAGCTGGATCACAGTGACTTTGTCATAGAGGAAGAAGTTAAAGTTGAAATGCCTGGCAAGAGCCAAGGGCAAGTCAAAGAACACAACTTGAATAACTTTTGGTCCGGAACATTGAGAACGGAAGGCTGATCCAAGCTAACTACACAACAACTTCTATATTGGTGGACCACATAATCACAGCTGTACACCAAGCAACATGGACTAAATGGCTTTCAGATTATAGATGTGGTTTTAAAATAGTGTTTGTTACATTTATGTCAATATATTTAACACATTATAGCAGCGGTTCTCAACCTGTGGGTTGCAACCCCTTTGGGGGGGGTGAACTACCCTTTCAGAGGGGTCACGATGAGTCTCCCACCTTCCTGCCCCATCCTCACCCGAGCTGCCTCACCCCTGTGGATGGGGGTCTCCACAACATGAGTAACTGCATTAAAGGGTCAGAGCATTAGGAAGGTTGAGAACCACTGCATTATAGGCCCTGAAACCTATCATTATATATTGTCTCAGCTGCGTTTTGGGGGGCTGTGGACTCTTTGTTATGTTTGGATCTGTGATGTTTAACTCAGAGCAAATTTGCAGTTTGCCTCCCATTATCAGGAGGCAAAGTTCTAGAATGCTCTAACTCCACTCAGTATGAATATTCACCCAGACAGCAGCCATTGCAGAGCACTGGCAACGACGCCAATGGGCCTGCATGTCACCGTTGCCAGGACAACCAGGCAATGCATCACGGAACTGTGCATGTGCTGCTGGTCACATGCTCCCCCAGCACCTCTTCCAGCCAGAAGATATGCTTATGAGAGCTTGCTGGGCTATTACAGCCCAGCAGCTAACATAGGTGAGGAGCAGTTTTAACTGCTCCATGCCTATCCTGCTTGGGGGATGATCCAGGATGCACAGAGCCATTTCTAGTTAACGTGGTGTAGATGAACTGTCCAGGAGTTTTCCCCACCTTGACTTGTCAGTCAAGTGCAAAAAAAAAAAGCCCTCAGTCCACTATGTCCCCATTCTCTTTGTTCCAGACCATGTGTGGAAGCGCTGATGCCTGGACAAGAACAGATGGAGTTAGTACGGTTGTAGAACAGGGACCATGTAGGATCGTCCTGGGCTGGACTAGCACTTATCACATGCAGATGAATTGTACTAACCAGCTGCTCATTCCAGACTACTGAGCAAATGCAGAAGCAGTCTATATCATAAATATCCTGGCTGTTTCCCTCGCCATTCCTCCCAGCTGGAGATCTTCCATTGTAAGGAACTAAAGAAAAAAGATATAAATGTTTTGCCTGTTCCTGGCTTTTTTGCCAGAAATCCATCCCTTATTTTATCCAACTCTTACCTAATCTTTTTTTAAAAAAATCTCTATTCTAGGCTAGGGGTGTGCAAGAAGGCAATTTTCAGGAATACCCAAAAATTCAATTCAATTCACATGTTTAAAGTTCAAATTTAACAACATATAATTTGAATTAAGCAATTTTGAATCTATTCATTTGAATTTTTCATTTGAATTTGCACTTATGAATGTTGACATCATTCACAAATGCTCGTACTCATCTTCCCCGGGTCCATTCACATCCTTACACATCCTGTAGTTATCCTGTATGCAACCTGTTTTAATCCCATAAGGATCCGTACAAATGCATATAGATAGAAGAAAGATGCGGATCTTCAAGTACGCATCGTGTACAAACCTGTACACAATAGAATGTCCGAATAATCTGAATGACTATATCCGAAATTCGAATCAAATCTTTAAATTTGCATTTAAGGACATTCAATTCAAATTTGAATGTCAAAATTCGGTTGATGTGATCAAATTTTGAACGCATTAGAATATCCGTGCCCATCCCTATTCCAGACTTATAGCAAATACAGGGACTGTTTCTGCCCGTGGTGGAAATCTCATAGTGGAAATCTATCCGACCCTTTCCTGTCCAGTATATAGTTGATATGGCAAATAGACTATTAGGACTCAAAGAATCCCCCCCCCCCAAAGAAAAAGGCTTGGGAAATCACTTCATCCTCTCTGAGCAACAGCAAGGGCCAGAAAATGTAATGCACTGGAATGAAAGAAGTCACCATTTTGTGTGGTTTATGGATCCCCTTGACATAAAATAAGGTTTATGTGATTTTGTATCGTTTTTGAGTTACACTTGAGTTATAGGTGCAGGTTTAATCCAAAATCATTTGAATAGCTTTCTGACCTTTAATTTATAAAGACACTTCTCTTTCTTTGTTTTCATTTTCACAAATTTGTTTGTCTAGAGAATGATATACTTACGGATCCCTTTAACTGTTTGATTTATCTGTAAGATAGCACCCAGCATTTATTTGCATCACATGTATATACTGTTTAATTCAAAGCAACAGCAACAGATACCATGTTTGAACACAGTATTTAATAATATTAATTCTTCCTATCATTTGGACACTTACATTAAGTGTTATACATAGAATAAAATTGATTTAATTTAGGTTTCCCTTCCTATACTTTATGCTTCAGTAAAAAGACAATTAGCTAATCAATGCAAATTAGAGCAGGCAGTTCAGAGTGAGAGAAAATTGAGAAATATTGTGTTCAATATCTAATATATTAGTACAGCATTTCAACTGATCAGAAATTTCATGGAAACAAAGCATTCTGCTCTGATCATGTTTCCCAAAGAATTGTTATATCTATTTTACTTCTTCTCATTCTAAACTATATAAAAAAAGGAAGAGACAGAGAAGGAAATCAATAACCTTTTTCTTAGAAAAACTGCAGGATGATAATTAAACACAGGGCTTCATCCGTAACAGGAAATCAGGCCCGTTTTGATGTGTTTTGCAGTTTTCGGCCAATTATTCAAGACACTGGCAGCCCTGGAAAATGAATATATGAGATGACAATCTTTAACCAGAATATGGAGAATGTGCTTATCTGTTAAGCCTTCACACTGAATAGCTGCAGCAGTAATGATAACCTCTGATTAAGAAATAAGGCGGCTTCCTGAGTCCGGACTTCACTAGCTTTCCTGACAACATAGGTTAAGCACAGAAGCTACATGAATACGTTTGGACAGGAAACAATTTACAGCAAAGGACAAAGTCCTCTTAGTGGGTTTGCCCACCAGAAGTCTGCCTGAGCCTGTGTGATGTTGGCTCAGGCAGGAGAAAGTGGGGGGAAAGAGCACAATATTCCAGTTTCTGTCGAATAGTCAGACATTGATGTATGCCCTGGGCAAGCTAGGAATATATTTTAAAGATTGGCTCCCCCTGTCTGCCCCCCACAGTGTATAATGAATTGCTGGTCCTTTTCAGTGGTTTATAGCAAGTAGGTTAATATTTATAAGTAGGAATGTGCATGACTATTTGTAGCATTTGATATTTGTACAAATTCCCATGAATTCAGGCATTCGTATACAAATCGAACGTTACAACATTCGTACATTGACATTCGTATTCGTTCAAGGGCTGCAGAACATTTGTGAAGTGGGGAGGTTGGAACGGATCCAAAATGCATTCAGCATGGATTGAGAGTAGATTCAAAGTGGATTCGGGACAGATTTGATGCTTTCAGAGCAGATATGTTAGGGGATACACATCGTTTCCGTATCAGATAGGTATTGGATACATATTTGTTTATATCAGATATGTATCAAATACATATGCATTCATATTGGATATTTGTACAAATTTGTATTAATACATTCGTATCGAATAGAATCCTACCACATTTGAAGGGGATCTATTTGAATGAATACAAATTTTCTTACATTCAATTCAATACGAACCAAATGCAAAAGAACCTATTCATGCACATCCCTACTTTCCAGTAAATGATAACATCAAAGTCCATCAGACTTCTGCATGCAGTCAGTAGAGCAGTGAGCCCCTAGAAGTGTTTTTCATCAATCAGCAATGGTTTAATAAGTGATCTGGAAAGGCCTCAGCCATTTTCACTCAGTCAATGGAAGAACAACAAACACTACTTTAAGGTAATCTGAGATGGTCCAGGCAAGAAGAGGCATGATTCATTCAAGCGCTCAGATATCTGTTGAGACCCTAAGAGTTTAACTTTGCCTAAAGACCTTCCAACTGCACGGTAGTAAATGAATATAATAAACAAGCAAAGCCAATTGGGGTTTTCAAATCATTTGCTGTATTTTCAGAGGGCTATAGGTCAATGTCAGAAACTGAGCTCTGCATAATGAAAGTTCAGGTCGCAGCACCAAATGACAAAGCTAGCATCAATTCTGTCAGATTCGTGACACAACCTCAGCTTTACAGGAAGATGCCAACTGAGGCCTCATCTACACATTGATACTGACACAGCGTTAGTTTAACCTCCATCAGATTGGTAAACATGGTGTTTAACCCTAACCCTGTCTATATCTCGCCTAGTCTTTGAACAAACCTGACATACATTCAGCCTCCTCAGGGTGACGGGGAACTAACAGAGAAGCAGAAATAGCATTTTTAAAAAAGGATGAGAACCCAAAAGTTAACATCTCATCTGCTGGTCCTGAATTTACTATTGCAGACTAGGGATGCGCAGGAATATTTGTAATATTCCTTATTTGTCCGAATTTAGACATTCATACACAAATCAAATGTTAAGACATTCGTACATTAACATTTGTACCAATACGAATGTCCTGGACATTCATACAAACAGTTCAGACATTCGTTAAACTGGGGAGGTGGGAAAGCGGCTGCACCAGTCACATCAGTCAAGATTTGAGGGTTAGGGAGGCGGAGTCACGGTGGCTTATCGGGATGGGATCATTTATACCAGGGATGAGACCCCTTATATTAGATACCATAGAGGGTGGGTGGTTGGTTTTAAAAATCCTGCCACTGCTTCTTCCTTTATTTTCTTTTGTTTGTGTTTGTTATGAGGAGGGATTCATGTGTTCAGGCCAGGCAAGAGGGGGAGAGATGTGCCAGGGTTCCACCATCACTATGGTATTGGGCAGGGGGAGATATGGCATTGGGAGGCAGAAGAGACAGGTTCGGAGAAGGGGCGTTAGATATCTTGAAGCTATCACCCCTTCTGTTCTACCTCCCAGCCAGCAGAGTTTGGGGAGGCCTGCCAACCAAAAGCCCCCTACTCTAACAATGTTGCTTCTGAACACTAGATCAGCCCAGAATAAAACATCAGTTATCCATGACTTAATTCTTGAGCAAAGGGCTAATGTGGCATGTATAACCGTGACTTGGATGGATGAATTGTCTCACCCAGCTCTGTCCTCCCAGCTACTCAGTACAACACTGTCCTAGATCAGGGGGAGGGGAGTGGGTGTTGCTGTAGTCCATCGGACTTCCACCTCTCTCTCCAGACACCCAATTCACTTTGTAACGGGGGCTGAGGGCCCGTTTCTCTTGTTGGGCCAGAGAGACAGAATAGGGATGCTGCTGATGTACCGTTCACCCCACTGCCCAGCATCCTCCCTATCTGAGCTGGCTGAGGTGTTGGGGGACTTCAACATCCATGCTGAGGCTATGCTCAGTGGACCAGCTCAGTTCTTCATGGCCTCCAGGACAACCATGGGGCTGTCTCAGTTTGTACCTGACCCAACTCATGAGGCAGGCCATACCCCTCATTTGGTTTTTGCCTCAAAGCGGAATGGTGAGCGTCTGTTGATAGGAGTGCTAGCTATCTACCCTTTGTCATGGATGGATCATTCGCTGGTGTGGTTTGGATTTGCAACGGCAGCTCCCCTCTGTGGGAAAGTGGAACCTATTGAGATGGTCCGCCCTCGGAGACTTATGGAATCCGAGTGATTCCTGAATGCTTTGTGGGATTTTCTGGTTGGCATGAATGGCGCACCTGTTGAAGCCCTGGTTTCTCTCTGGAATCAATAGATGAGCAGGGCTATTGACACAATCCTCCCAAGTGTCCTCGGCATGCTCGTAGAGCCCATAAAGCTCCTTGGTACTCCATGGAGCTGCGGGCTATGAAACAGGAAGGCCGACAGCTAGAGCACAGGTCGCATAAGTTTGGGAGTGAGTCTGACCGAACACAGGTCAGAACACACTATCGTGCCTACCACGTGGCGGTGATGGTGGTGAAAAAGAGATTTTTCTCCACCACCATTGCATCCTCGAGTAGCCATCCAGCAGAGCTCTTTAGAGTGGTAAATGGCCTTAGAAGAAGCATGAGCCAGGGCCAAGTAATATCTGCTGTGACAAATTTGCGAAGCACTTTGAGGACAAAGTCACTCAGATTTCTAGGGGATTAGATGTCACAATTGAGGATAGTCCAAATGAGGTGTCCAGAGAACCGTCTGGTCCAGTTTGCTTGGATCAGTTTCAATTATTGTGGCCTGAGGATGTGGACAAACTACTTGTGGGGGTGCAGCTGATGACGTGCTCTCTGAATCCTTGTCCCTCCTTGTTGATAAAAACTAGCTGGCAAGGTATGACCAGGTGGATCCAGGGAGTAATGAATACCAGCTCTGAAACAGGCTGTGGTGTGCCCCCTCCTGAAGAGGGCCTCCCTGGATCCAGAAGATTTGAGCCTTTTCTAGGCAAGGTTCTAGAGAGGGATGTCGCTGTTCAACTGCAGGCATATTTGGAAGAAGCTGATTATCTAGACCCATTTAAATCTGGCTTCAGGCCCAGTCATGGCACAGAAACCATCTTGGTCGCCCTGGTTGATGACCTACTTCGGGAGAGACAAAGAGAATGCCACCCTGTTGCTTCTCCTGGAACTCTCAATGACTTTTGATACCATTGACCATGGTATCCTCCTGGAAAGGCTACAGAGTTTAGGAGTTGGAGGCAATGCCTGGCTTTGGTTCCGTTCTTATCTCGAAAGCCGATCCCAAATAGGGTCTGTGGGAGATGTGGATTCGACACCCTGGGAACTCACTTGTGGGGTTCCTCAGGGGTTGATTTTATCTCCCATGCTTTTTAACATCTACATGAAGCCGCTGGGAGAGATCACCAGTAGATTTGGAGTGAGTTGTCATCAGTATGCAGATGATACCCAGCTCTATCTCTCTGTACCATCTGAGCCAGGAGATGCAGTGGAAGTGCTTGACAGATGTCTGGAAGCAGTAATGGCATCTACTCAGCCCCACCCTGCTTGGCCTCAGGACCAGATGATTCCTCAACAAGCAAATAACATGAAGGTTCAGAAGAAGAAGCACAAACTATTATGCTCCTGCTTACAGATGGGGCTTGACATTCAGCCCCAGCTTGTAGACCATCTATCTTGCTACTCCAATGCCTGCATTTTGGATTTCGCAACATTAATATTCCTACCGTCCTGGCTGCAATCAAGAATCTACTGTGATGACTGTTATTCTTCCAGGGCACAAGGGAAAACCATCACGCCTCAATCGCTTTTCAGCACTTTTGGCAATACTCTCTTTTCCTCCCCTTCGTTCCACGTCATCTGTGGAAAGGTTCTGGTGAATGGAGCTCCCTGGCTGGCTGAACTAACAACTCAAATGGGAAAGTTGCCCATTGGGAGTAATAGAAAAGAAAAGCTTTTGTGAACAGTGAAAGTGATCTCTCTGAGCGTTTCACTTATGGCAGCAAGAGGTGGGGAGGGGAGAGTGCTGGGAAGCACTTAGAAATGACAAGCGGAGTCAACACAGATCAGCACGATATTCTGAGTACCCAGCGACATACGAGTAGCAACAGCAAGTAGCTGAATTCCTTTCTAGGAAGGCTTTGCCGTGTCTGTTTTTTGCAATATAATCTGGCATCTGGATGGCCAGTGCCAATGTGATCTGGTTTAAGACTGAGCAGCTTCCTTAGTGTTTCTAAATACTTCAAGGATTACAATCACACATAACAACAACCCTTTTTTTAAAGAAGAGGAGGAGGAGGAGGAGAAATTTATACTCTTGGCTTCCTTATTTAGAATCATGATCTCTGGGCAATCATTGCGATAATAGCTTTTATCTAGAAATTTTAAGTGGTTCATTTTAAAAATTGATTTACTGTTCCTTAGGATGTTCAAAATTAGACTGGTTCAGTTTTTGATGTTCAAGAAATTATCCTCAGGGGAAGCACAGAAGAAGAAACAAGAGTGTTTCCAAAACACAATTAGCTCAGAGGATACAGAGGAATACCCCTTGAATAGAGACCATAATTCATCCAGACGTCCCTTATTTGTTCTGCATTATTTAGATAATCTGGAATAAAGTACATTTTATTCTGGATTATCCAAATAATGCAGAATAAGTAAGTGATGTCTAAATGAAATTTATGTTTATTCTATGTGCTGTCTCAAAGGAAATTCAGGTACGCATCATTTTCCTTGCTTCTTTTCACCTTTACAGCACACTTGACATAGGTTAACTCGAAAGTTAACATGTTCTTTCTACGGAGATGAACAAGACAAGCTGATCCGCCCAATTAGTGACCAATTCCAAAGACTCTCTGATTTTTTTATATTAAGCTTTTATAAGCTGATAAGAGCAGTGATGTTACCTACTTGATTATATAAATTGATTAGAGTCTGTGCTATCAATTTTAATTTTCTATCTTTCTTTGTTTGCTTATATTTATTTTTTTTTAATTTGTAAGTTACCAGGTAAAACGTCTGTTTTTGGTTTTATATTGACTAAATGTAAATTGGCTTGTAGCCATAAAAATATTTGATTGACTGAATTAGCTTGGTATATAATTGAGAACTGTGTCCAGGAAGAATTCAGAAAAGCAATGAAGACACAGAAAACGCTTCGAGAGAAGATGAGGCAGATGCCAGGTGTGTCATGGCGGATTCTGATGCCTTGGCCTCTACGACCAATCAGGGAGAGGAAGAGATGGAGACAGACAGGATGGGGCAGGTCACATGGAAAGGAAATCTTGTCACTGCATCACTGTGTGACCTGCTAAAATGGGGAATATCGTACTACTATCTGCTGAGCATTTAAATGGTTAATGTGGTCAAAACTTACAATTGAGCTAGGCCTCAAGGTTACTCATGTTGTAACATCACTGTTTTCCCAGCCTAGTAACCATAATGTGTAGATTCTCGTCTTAGGTGTTATGAGACTGATACGGAGCTGGCTGAAAAGCCAATCATGCATTGCTAAAGGTAGGCATAGACCAAGGTTAAAATTTGCTTCATATAATCTGTGAAGAAGAAGGAGAAGGAGAAGGAGGAGGAGGAGGAGAAGGAGAAGGAGAAGGAGAAGGAGGAGAAGGAGAAGGAGAAGGAGAAGGAGAAGGAGAAGGAGAAGGAGAAGGAGAAGGAGAAGGAGAAGGAGAAGGAGAAGGAGAAGGAGAAGGAGAAGGAGAAGGAGAAGAATTGTGAGGTAGGTGGGGCTGTGAGAGCTCAGGAAAGAGCTGTGACTAGCCCAAGGTCACCCAGCTGGCTTCATGGGGGAGGACAGAATCGAACCTGGCATTCCCAGATAAGACTCCCTAACCACTAGACCAAACTGGCTCACGTGTTGCTTTTTGTAGAACTTCTGGAGGGCACCACATTCGGCCATCCAGGAACTTCTCACACCAGCCCTTTTCTTTTGTTATTTTCATGAACACGGCAAGTTTCCAGATTGGTGATTCCACACCCTGCTGATAATACCACATGCCAAATTCTCTGGAAGGACGCTGGCACTTTAAAGACAGTGTGGGAAATCCTGTAGTATCTTTCATCCAGCCTTTGGGAGTGATACACCAGAGGTCGCCCAACAGGGTGTCAGACCTGTCTGCCAGACCGAGAGGGACACCGGCAGGATGTCAAGTGTCATTCATGCACCTCCTAAGTCCCTGAGAAACTAGTTATGTGTCCTGAAAAAAATGTGAGAAAAGATCATTACCTCTTTGACTCACCTGCCTACTTAAAGCAGGAAGTGAATGATGGCTCATATGGAAAGATGTGAGTGGCTTATTGAAGAAAAAAAATTCTGCCTTTCAGCAAACTGATCACAGATTGAATATAGTTGTGGTGTTGTTTACTGAAGGAAATTTACAGCTCGCCACTCCTTCATTTCCACCTGCCCGGTTTTGAGTAGGTAGGCAAATTTAAAAGATTAAGAAGGTGTATCTTGGTTATGTTGGAGGGAAACACTATTTTTTAGCTTTGCAGAATATAATTGGCCTCTTCAAATATCATAGCAGAAAGACTGCCACAAAGAATGGTCCTGGTGTTGAAGAACCATCATGAGATCCTTCCCGTGGAGCTCCATGACCACTGAGCACACAAATCAGCATAAGTGCTATCAGGAGTAGGAATGTGCACAAATATTCAAAACATTTAAAATTCAATCAAATTGGGACATTCAAATTCAAATTGAACGTCTCTAAATTCAAGTACACATTGTGTATGAACCCGTACACATACAAATGTCTGGATAATTCAAACAAATAGATCTGAAAATTGAAATTCGATTTGAATGTTTAAATTCAAATTTCGGGACATTCTATTCAGATTCGAATGCTGAAATTTGGCACATTCAATTGAATTTCGAATGCCTACGAGTATTTGTGCTCATCCCTAGTTATTTCTGAAGCAAATCCTCCTGTTATCGAAATCTACATGTGAGGTTTTTACTTTACATAAATATCACTGCAGCCAGAGGCAACTACAAAGACTGCATATGGTCCCTTTTTTCTTTTTCTTTTTACCACTCCGTCACCTTCCTCAAAGCTTGTCTGCTTTCTTCATTTCAGCAACCTCTTGTTAGTTGTTTCCATACAGAAACATGTAAATCTAACATAACTATTATTTCAAGGAGTTCTTAAACTGAGGTTTCTCAGACCTCTTATATCACACTGGTTATCTTCCCTGCTAGTTTTCAGCCAATACTTTCCTATATAATTAACAGCTCCACTGGGGAAACAGATGAAGTGGAATAGTGCTATTGAGTGCCATTCCGCAGTCAGACAAAGGAAATATTTCCTTCACCAGTGATGTATCTAGAAGATCAAATCGTCCTCTAGCTTTATTGCACATATAGTCAGAAACCTGTAGACCCAGAACTGTGATTACCTGCAGAGAAAATTGTTCTTATATTGCCTCCTTAATATTGGCAAAGCATAAAAATAAAAGAAGAAACAACCCCCCCCCAATCCTTTCAATGCTAAGAATGAGTCCCAATTTCAGTGCTACTTCTTGGATTTTCAGGGCCTTTTTCTATTAGGGCTTAGAACCCTTCTAAGACTCCATTAGGAACCCGATTGATACCTATTGGTACCAATCGGGAAGGCCCTGCCCCCATCTGGACCCCACTGAAGGTCCCATTTGCAAGACCCTGTCCCAATGAGGGCAGGGGAAATCCAGATTTCATAGGTCCTTCAGGTCCTTAAATCTGGGTTTCCTGTGGACTTGACTAAGGGTGTCCACAATGAGGTCTTCAGGTATCTTCAAGATCCAGATCTTCAGGAGGACCCCATCTCAAAGATCCTGATCTTCGACTGTGCATGGAAAAGGGGGGTCAGATTGATCTTCTCACTGAGATTAGCTTGATAAAATATGGTCTTTTCTGTACTTAATTGGAATCTTTCAGCACTGCAGTCTTCTTCTGGGCTTCTTTCCTCTGCCACATTCATGCAGATTGTAGAACCCTCACCCTCTGGTACATGCCTTCTTCAAAAGATGGGAGTATCTGCTGGGTCAAGAGGCCCAAAATGGCCTCTGGTCCTCTTGTTGGCCACAATACCAGTTGACTTTGATAATAAGCTCTAAAGGTGTAGTAGGGCCACAGAATACCTATTTTGGCAGAGCATCCTGTAGAAGAAGAGTTGGAGTTGGCTTTTCTCACCCTTTAAGGGGGACTCAGAGTGGCTATCAAATACCCTGTGGGGTAGGTGGGCCAGTGAGAGCTCAGAAAGAGAGCAATGATTAGCCTAAGTTCCCCCGGGAAACTTCATCTAGGAGTGTGGACTCAAACTGGGAGACTACCAGATAAGGATCCAACACTCTAACCACAAGACCAAACTCCTCTTCCTCTCTCCTGGCCTTGAAAATATCAAAGGTAGGAAACTTTGGAGTATTTTAAAAGGAAAGAGGAAATTATTTCATGTCTGACCATCAAAGATGCTTTTGAGGAACAACTGTGTAGGAACATGAGCAGTCAGGCAGAAAAGTATTGTGATGACATCCTATCCATGCATATCTCAGGGGATGTTGATACCTACTTTCTACAAAGTCTCTGATCTGATAAGTAGAGTTACTCTTACATTATTGTTCTCATCATAATTTGTTCAATTTTAAGTTTCATTTTTATTATTAATAATAATTATTGTTATTGTTATTATTATTAAAAATCCAAGTCTGTCAGAAAAATTCTTATTTCCTCAAGACATGGTATTTTGTACATAACTGCTGCATGTTACCCACTTAGATGTCTGACACTGAAGAAACACAGACTTTTTCAATAAATTGCTATAAAAAAAAATTACCAGCTGTAGATCAGATTAAAGTGCAGTCATCCTTCTGTAGCACAGACTCACTCAGGACGTTTTGATTATATGAGTTATTATTATTATTATTAGTTTATTTCTACAGCGCTGTCCATGTACTCAGCGCTTTACAGATGCGAAACAATATATATTGTTTCGAGGGCGTACAATCTTAAAAACAATAATAGTAACAATAGTAGCAATTAGCAATTAACAAGAAGAACAAATAAGTAAAGAGTTGAAGAAGAAGAGGAAGAGGACGGGGAAGAGGAAGAGGAAGAGGAAGAGGAAGAGGAAGAGGAGAAGAGTTGGCTTTTCTACCCCACTTTTCTCACCCATTTAAGGGGACTCAAAGCGGCTGACAAAGCTTTCTGGTCTTCTGCTCACAACAGAACAACCTGTTGAGGTAGGTGGGGCTGTGAGGGCTCCGAAGAGAGCTGTGACTCGCCCAAGGTCACCCAGCTGGCTTAGTGGAGGAGTGCAGAATCAAACCTGGTGACTACAAGATATGAGTTTGGCATTCTAACCATAAGACCAAAGTGACTTGAATAAGCACCACACACGCAGCCATGGGTTAATAAAACTGTGACTCAGCTTGAACTGCGGCCATAGATCCAACAAATGACTGTCCATTGTCTGCATGAACTCCTTTTGTGAAAGGCATTATCTCCGTGTGGAAAACAGGACTTAAGATATTCTGCTCTCTGCCAGCTGTGGAATAGGGATACTGAATGTGCCAAATTTCAACATTCGAATCCAAATAGAATGTCCCAAAATTTGAATTTAAACATTTGGATTGAATTCCGAATCTATTCATTCAAATTATCCAGACATTCGTATGTGTACGGCTTCGTATACAACGCGTAGTTGAAGACCCACACCTTTTCCACATTCGTACGCATTCGTACGGATCCGTATGGGATGAAAATGGGTTACATCCGGGATAACTGTGGAATGCATACAGATGTGTATGAATGTGTACGGAGGTCGGGAAGATGTGTACAGGCATCTATGAATGTTGTCGACATTTGTAAGTGCAAATTCGAATCAAAAATTCAAATGAATAGATTCAAATTTGCTTAATTCAAATCAAATCTTGTTAAATTTGAATTTAAACAAACTGAATCGAATTTTAATTTTTGAGTATTTGATTTGACTTGAATAGAATGTCAAAAAAAAACATTCTTGCACATCTCTAGTGTGGAAGGCTTCACCTCGTCTTTATTCATTATGATAACAAAGGATTCCTACAAAATGAGCATCTGTAGACTACGGGCTGCATTAGTAAATCATCTTAGCAGATCCCTGAAAACGGTATAAATAGTTCAGCAGGTTTTTAAAGACGCAGCATCTGCTAATGACTTCTGACAAATCACTGAAAACAATTAGCAACTCTTAGCATACAAGGTACTAAAAAGAGTTTTAACAGTTTTAAGTGACACTAATTGCATGATAAAAACAGATTTCATATAAATAACTGAATTTCTCAAATCATCCAATTCATCGCCTTGTACAGATAATCCAATAAAAACAACTTAATTACATTATCAGGATATGTACAAGGGTAATATTCATTATCTCTGAGTGTGTGATTTAAAAAAAAACAATCTAGAAGTATGTATCTCTGATAAATTAAATTATTATTTTAAGATTCAGCAGCATTTATGGCATTTAATAAAGGATTTGCCAATGCTTACTGGATTACACTACAAATGCATCTAGTCCAGCATTCTACCTTTCCATATCACACTACCTGTGCTGCCTGGCTCTGCCGCGCAACTCACACAGATGGACCAATCACAGCAGGGTGTGGGCAGGACTACTTGTGCTGGTGTAGAACAGTTGTGAATGGCCCATTTGCATTTCAAGCCACTGCCGCAGAGTTCAGCATGGTACGTGCAGATGATTCAACCTCCCCTGATACATTAAAACCTGAACAGTATGTGCCAAAAGGCAAATAATTTTTAAAACAAGGGGAACAGAGCGACCCCAGCATATCGTGGCCCACCATGAGACCAAGTATCTTGAGGGCAGGATACAAATATAAACAAACAAACAAACAAACAATAAATAAATAGCTGCTAGCCCATTTGAGTACAGATGGAAGTTCGCCCTTGCTGAGCTCCAGTTCACAGTCTCTGTTTGAAGCCCATGAGTGCAAGAAAACCTCCCTTTGACTTGACCTGAAACAGTATGGATGAAAGGGAAATATTCCACTGCTGTGTGGATTTCATGCGAAAGGCACAAACAAGTGCTCAGTGAGGGGAGGAGCTCCTGTCTTTGCTCACCCACGCTGCCTGCTACTATGTGTGTCAATAAAAGCTGGAATATTTTGGAGGGAAGCACACACAGCAGTGTGCGGGGAAACCAAGGCAACGACATGTAAAAGGACTAAAGCTTCATCACAGTGAAAGGATTCTATGTAATGCAGTATATAATTTTGGCTGTCACGAGTCAGTCAAAATGCGAGGTAATCAAGGAGCTATGGGGATGCTCCAATGTGCTCAGAATGAAAGTGTTAACCAGATGTAGTGACAGCGAAGGGAAAGTTGACAGCCTGTGGAGCCAAACAGAACCAGACGTTGCTGGCGAAAGGAAGAGGGAACAGGAGCAAGGAAGGCTGGAACGTGAAGAAAGGCGGAATAAATGAAGATAATTCTTGCTCAAAGTTGTCCAGCTGCAGGATCCAATTTATATTCAAATCAGAAAGAGAGGTTCAGGCAATGCGGAGGGTTAAGCAGGGTGGGAGGGAAAGGGTGAAGTATCCATGCCAGAGAATAATTTTGAGGCAAGCAACTTACAGCTCTGTGCCCCGGTGTCCGGTGCTGTCCTGCCAGTCCAGCCTCCTCAGAGGAGGAGTGTCCACCTGCAAAGGCACAGCAGCCTGGGCAGCAACGGGGACAAAGCAGTGCAGACGTTGAGAGTCAGCGGCCAGCGTTGGGGGAGCTCACAAATACCTCTGGGGATGAAAGCTCGGACAACAAACCCCTAGAGCAACTTCTCCACCAAACTCCCACTACTTCTCCACCAGCAGAAGCAAATCAGGTGCCGATCACGGCGTTTGGCCCAGCTGCACCAGCAAGGGCATGGTGCTGCTTCCCCTACATACTTTGAGACCTTGATACCTGAAAGGCAGTATGTTCCAACACTCCAAATGATTTCCAGACCTAATCCTCCTGTTATCGCTTCCAATCTTTGAGACAGGCGGCAATTGGGAAGAATAACCTTTCAGCTGCAGGAACCGATGTTTGAAATGTTTCTTAAAGAAAACCTTAGGGTTCCACTAACCAGTACAACCTGACTAGCGATGTTTGTGGACTGGGAAAAAAGAGATGTTGTTCTGAAGCCCGGAGGTAAACATTAAATGAAGACACAGGATGTTACTATGCTGAAGGTAGCCAACCACTCAGACTCCAAAATAAATCTGGATGATATGAAAATGTAGGGATCCCAAAGGGCACCAGTTACAGCTCAGTTTTCAAAGTCAAACCAAGGCAACCTTACCTAGATATAACTACATTCCCTATCTCTGAATCTCTTCCTTCCCGTCACGGAAGTGGGGAATGGGGGCATGGGGTGAGGTGGAGAGGGGAAAAACCTGACTTGTTCTGAAAATACTGCTTTGAAAAATACAGTAAAGTCTTGTACTGATTTTCTTGCCAGAAATTCTGGATGCCACCAGAGGATTACCAGCCTGAATAAACACAGCAATTCTTCACTAATTCAGTTGCATATTAAAATTTATTGTAGCATCACTCAAGAGACGTGAGCTCTAAATAGGACTCTCTGCGACAATTTTCCTTAAATATTACAGAAAAGTAGGGTTATGTTTACCAAAAGCAACCTGAATACATTGATTCCTCTGTCACTGATGCCATTTCAATATGCACACACTGACAAAAACATGTGCAAACACAGGCAAATGGGGTTATAGAACAGAAGTGGATCCATAAAGTTTTCTTTATTAATCACAGAGGAGGAGAAACTTATTCAATAAGAACCACATTTAATCAGTAGACATCTGTGAACTAGTGAACGAGTGCTAAAATAGATTATTAGGGCTGTGCACGAATATTCAAAAATTCAAATATTCAATCCCAGTCCAACAAATGTCGACATTAGAACTCAAATCAGATTTTCAAAAATCCAAAATTGGTCCAAATGTGTAAAATTCGAATGAAAAGATTTGTATCTATCGCACACGAATAGGCACGAAAATTATACATATTTGCACATGTAATGTGGGATGAAAACAGGATGCATACGAGATAAATACGTATTTGCGCAAATTCGAATTTTGGATACGAATCTTATTGACATCCGATCTGGATACGAATCGGATTTTCAAAAGTATGGATTTTAGAAATTCGAATTGAATTGAGTTTTTGAATATTTGGTTTGAATAGAATTCAAATGCAAAAAATACATTCGTTCACATCCCTAAGAGATAGGGGACCTTTTCACACTTACTTTGGTAGTAAAAATCTGGGAGAAATCCCAGATAGTCCATCCGCACTGTGCAATAGGGATGTACATGAATATTTGTAACATTCGTTATTTGCCCGAAATCATCCAAATTCAGAGGCCGTACATGAATTGAATGTTACGACATTTGTACACTAGTATTCATACAAATACAAATGTTTCAGACATCCGTATGAATAGTTAGTGCATTTGTTAAACTGGGGAGATGGGAAGTGCCTGTGCCAGTCACATCTGCAACAAATCCAGTTTGAACTCGACATGGATCAATATGTGCATGGATACGAATGTGCTTGTGTCAGATACGCATCAGATACATACCCGTTCGTATCGGATATATTATTTGTTTGTATCGGATACGTATCAGATATTCGTATGGATTCTCACGAATACATTCGTATCAAATAGAATCCTACAACATGCAATGGGGATCTATTTGTACAACTACAGATTTTCTAACATTTGATTCATTACAAATCAAATGTCAAAAAAACCCATTTGTGCACATTCCTACCATGGTTCCGCATGTGCCAGGGCACCATCTGAGCAATATAGGCATGGAGCATGGCATGCCAAAGGTTAATCACTATGACATCTGGGTGCCCGCTGGATGTTGCTGTGGCCATTGTCTTGGTGATCCAACCTGCCTGGGATGGGCCATGGTGGTTTGGTCAAAGAGACTGCACCAGAGCTTGAAGCACAGATGCCAACCTCTGTGCCTGATCCCAAAACTTTGTGATTACAAAGACACATCTGCACTGCTTTCTTTGCACAAATACTGAAATAGTTTTTTGCTGAGGTGACTGATCATGGGGCATTCCACATACATTACCCTGAGGTAAGGCAGCTTCTGTGACCGAGGTCAGGCCACAGTTTGCATTTTGCATGATAGGAAAGGGACTAAATTCAGGGCAGAGTATATGCTCTATTTGTCTTTTGTGGATTGGTACTCTTATTATTCCATTCCTCGTCTGAATCACTTGATTCTGTCTAGGACTGCCCGCCCCATTATACATCAAGGATCAAAGTGCGTATCCTACTCTAGGTTCTAGCCTTAAGTTCTAGACTCTGGGAGTTTTTCCACTTACCTCCCTTAATCTGGATCCAAGATGATTCAGATGTAAGAAATGGGTCCTTCAACTAATCCGGATTTAGTAGATCTGGATTTAAGGAGGCAAATGATGCATCTCCATGGGCGGTGTAGCACCCAATGGCAATGGGTGCTATGCATGTTCACATTGGAAACGTTGGAGCACCCATGTGGCAATTCCGACTCTACCCACATTGGGCCTGTCCATCACCCCATGTTTTTGTGGGGGAGACATGCAAGGGGGGGACAAACTCCAGAGCCACTCTGGGGAATCTTTGAAGTTTGCAGCAAATTGCTCGGAGATTAGGCACTGGCTTCGAAGCTTTGGGTTTTGGGGAACCCCCCATGGGTGCCCCCCCTGAACCCATCCCTAGACCCCATTGCTCAATCGCGGTGCAGACACACACCATATAATCTGGATTTCATGGCTGAAGACCGGATTGTAGACCCCTTTAATGGGGTCTACAGGAAATCCGGATTATAGATCCTTCAGGACCCATTTAAACCAGATTTCCCTGGCGGAAACAAATGTGGCTCTAATGGGGTCTGCAGTGAAAGGGGGGGGTCTTCCTGCTCTGAGCCTATTGCCCCTCCCAATAATCCAAGTCACCTTCTTGGTTTCATAACTACCTTAACCAGTCAGGGCAGGGATCCTCCTTTTTCCATACACAGTAAAAGATCCAGATCTTCAAGATCCAGATCTTTGACATGGGATCCTCCTGGAGATCTGGATCTTGAAGATGCCTGAAGACCCCATTGTGGATACCTTTAATCAGGTCCACATGAAATCCAGATTTAAGGGCCTGAAGGACCCATTAAATCTGGATTTCCCCTGCCCTCATAGGGACAGGGCCTTCTCAACTGGTACCAATCAGGTACTAATCGGGTTTCTAATGGGGTCTCAGAAGGGTTCTAAGCCCCAGTGGGAAATGACATGATATCAGTATGTGTAAGAAAGATCTACATATAGAAGTTTTGCTGGCCAGTACTTAAACTGAGTATCTCCTTTGCTCATGCCTGTTAACCACAATCATTTCAAACATCTGATTAGTCAAGCGCAGCTGGAATATTTGAAATTTTATATTGTGGACCACAAGAGGACTGGTCTCAGTTCAAGATTCTTCAAGGGTTCCTCCCCCCCTCGTTGCTCTAATTGTCAAGCAGCAAGAGTGAAAAAGGAGTGCTTAGCACATTAGGGCTGCCAGGGTTTTATCTCAGTTTGGTTCTTTTTCAGGTCTAGACAACACCTGCTGATGCGTGCTCTCCCAGTCATCATCCAATCCACCATGTCGTGCTGCTTGCTAAGAGCATAAAACAAATAGAGTGGAAAAGGCCACTCAGGCATAACCAGTTCCAAAGGCAGAGAGTAACTGCATGTGTTAACCAGGACTTGGTATTGATGGCTTAGTATGAATTTCTCACTTTGGGGCACTACTGATTTAAGAAACCTGGGGAGAGGGACTGAGAAGATAAAAAAAAGCTTAATGTTGAAAAAAGAAGTTATTAACGACTAGATTAAAAAACAACAACCTTCAGAATGACTGCCAATTCAACTCAGTAAAGCTCAGGTTGCACACATACAGGCCTCTGACACATTCTTTTTTCTTATTCATAAGAACCTAAGAACCTAAGAGGAGCCCTGCTGGATCTGGCCACAGCCCATCTACTCCATAAGAACCTAAAGGGAGGCCTGCTGGATCAGGCCACAGACCATCTAGTCCAGAAGAACATAGGAGGAGCCCTGCTGGATCAGGCCACAGCCCATCTAGTCCATAAGAACCTAGGAGGAGCCCTGCTGGATCAGCCCACAGGAAGGTGGTTTCCGTGCCATGTCTGGGCCCGAAGCCAGATTGAAATGGGTCTAGATAATCAGTTTCTTCCAAGCATGCCTACAGCTGAACAGCAACAACCATCTCTAGCACCTTGCCTAGGAAAGGTATGTTAGCCACCGGGTGATAGTTGTTTAAGGGTGCTTTTCCACTGTCACTAGAAGTACCCATTAAGTGCCCATGGAAAAACAGTGGACAGTGGACAGTGACAAGTGACAGTGGAAAAACACCCTAAATCAGAGGTGTCAAACTAAATTTTGCCGAGGACCGGATTCAAAAAAAAAATTACTGTGAGGGCCAGGGGGCGTGACCGGAGGCATGACCGGGGGCATGACCAGGGCTCAGAGGAGGGGCTGGGGGCATGGCCGGGGCATGGCCGGGGGCACAGAGGAGGGGCTGGGGGCGTGCCCGGGGCATGGCTAGGGAGGGGCTGGCTGTCCAAGGAGGATGGTGTTGGCGGCGCGCGGCAGGAGGCAAGGCGGGCGGCGGCATCGGGCATCGGGCGGTGTCGGGTGGCGGCGTTGGCGGCGGCGGCCGCGGGCTGTATTAAAACGCCCCGCGGGCCGCATACGGCCCGCGGGCCGTATCTTTGACATGCCTGCCCTAAATCTTCTGGATCCAGGGAGGCCTTCTTCAGGAAGGGGTGTACCACAGCCTGTTTAAGGGCCAATGGAACCACCCCCTCCCTCAGAGAGGCATTTACCACTTCCTGGATCTACCCGGTCATACCTTGCCAGCTAGCTTGCTGGATTTTTTTTTAAAAAAAAATCTCTGAGGCATCGGGTAGCCTGGACATCCAGATATTGCCTGTATGCGTTACCATATAAATGGGATGCATGGGGGGGGGGGGTCTGCTGGTACAACTAAATATATTGTTGTACAATTGGTATCCTAAAAATCTGATTCTGTTTGCCTTAGCCATGTCTGCATCATCAGAAAACAAGTGATGGTGAAAGGCTTTATCTGGGCACTCGCAAAGAAGCTGCCTACTTATTTAGGTAGTCTGATGTGGGGTGTCCACACTTGGGATAACTCAGAACTAGTGGCAGAAGCACACAAACACATCTTCCACCTGCTCATGGTAGAAGAACATCTATCATACAAACACATTCCTGGGCAGTGGTGCAACACATGGAATCATAGAGGTGGAAGGGACCTCTAGGGTCATCAAGTCCAACCCCCTGCTCAATGGAGGATTTCCTAAACCATCCCACACAGATGTAGGTCCAACCTCTGCTTGAAGGAGAACTAAGCACCATCAAGCCTCTGGACTGATGGTGGACAGAGAGTATAATTCTGATTGACTCAAAGGCAGAAACTGTATAGAAGCTTCCACTAACAGGCTTCAACATATGGTAAAAGCCAGTGAGTGGGAATTCAAATGTGTAGATTCCTGCCTGTCGCATATGAGTGTGCACAAAAATTATACATATCTTGCACTTAAAATACAGGATTAAAACAGGATCTATACAGGATAATACAGGATGCATATGGATATTTACAGAATGCGTACAGACATGTATAACAGATGTGAATGTTGTCAACATTCGTATCTTTAAATATGAATCTAACATTCAAATGTACTGCTTCGAATGTTACGGATCTGAATCGGATTTTATGACATTCAGATCTTAAATATCCAAATCGAATAGGATTTTATGACATTTAAATCTACTTGGATTCGAATGTCAAAAATACATTTGTGCACACCCCTGCTGTTGAGTTGCATCTTGCTCCAAATAGCAGGAGCACATTTAGCCTGGCCCAGCAAAAAAAAACCCACTAGCCACTCTCTTACAGGAGTGTACATGAATACTCAAAGGTATTCAAAATTCAATCGAATCTGTCTGAATTTTGTCATTTGAATTTGAATCGAATGTCCATAAATTCTAATTCAAAAATCTGAACAAATTTCGAATTTTGGATCTATTTGTTCGAATTATCCAGACATTTGTATGTGTACGGATTTGTACACAATGCGTACTTGCAGATACGCAGCCTTCCTCCATCTGTATGGGACCAATATGGATTTCATACAGGGTAACTATGGGATGCATACGGACATGCATAGATGCATATGGGATGCGTAACAATGCATGTGGGCACGTATGAATGTTGCTGACATTCGTAAGTGCAAATTCAAATAAAAAATTCAAACAAATAGATTTGAATTTGCTTAAGTCAAACTTGGTTAAATTCAAATTTTAAAGATTTGAATCGAATCAAATTTTTGAAGATTCGATTAGAATCGAAACCCAAAAATTGTAATAGATACAGCCTTCTTAGTAATAGATATAGCCTTCTTGTTCCACGCAGCTGTTGCAACTCCAAATTGGAAACAGTGCAATTCCAAAGAACAAAAACATCCCATTATTCGTCTTCTTGGAGCCGCTGAGCTCCCCTTAATATATCTTGCATTAATTTGTCTTTGTCTCATTTTATTAAGCCCACAAGGAAAACAGCAATAGCATCTGAAACCTGAGACTGACAGTAACCGTCTTCCTGAAGAAATATTGTTTTGACATATTTTCAGAACTATCAAGGCAGGACTAGAGAAGAATACAAAGCAAGGCTATGTCTCTTTCCCAGTAATCTCATTTTAACATTCAATTTGCTTTGGAATTTAGCTTTATGCCTTTATGTGTGCTCTGTTATCAATTTATAACCAAGAGGGATTTCATGTAGTTTCAAATACAGCAAAAGTATTTTCTAGTGTGCCATTTTCTCCTTACTTTTTTTTAAAAAAAAATTTTTAGAATGATCATAACAGCAACTGACCACAGTTTTTCTCCTCACTTTTTCCTTTTACTGCAGTTCAAGGAGAGTGATTTGTCATAATATTCTGTGGTCTGGAAGCAAAAGAGAAGCACTTATATCAGATAGGCTAGTGTAAAATGGGCCCTGTTCCCACTGGGACTTTATTGCGTGTCAAACTTGGTTTGAAAACTGTTTGTCCGCATTGAAAATTGGCTTCCCGCACGTTCAGGGGAGTAAATCCGAAAAAATACCGCATTAAAAAAACATTTGTTTAAAGGACTCTCGCTCCCGTTTTTCTTTTTGACACACTTAATTTTCCCTTTGGGAAGAGTAGACTCAGTATCCCTTTCAGCCATCGCCACCTCACCCACCTGCCTGCCCACCAGCCCGCCCACCTGCTCTTTTGGACTTCACTGCCACTGCCACTGCCACGCTCACCCACCTGCTTGCCTGACTGCCCGGTTACCCACTATTTCTGCCACTGCTGCCTTATCCATCTGCTACTTTGGCTGCCACCAGCCTTTTGGGCTGCGGCACACCACTGCCGCTGCCTTGCTCACTCAGCTTCCCGTTGAGCAGCCATGGTGCTCCTAAGGCATAAGGAGGAGGAACAACAGGTAGTGGGTAGGCAGGCAAGCGAGCATGCACGCAAGCAAGCCCTGCCCTCTTCCCCTCCCTTTTAGGCGCTTCTGCTGCCCACCGCCACCACACTCTGCTTTTTAAAGTAGAATTAACAAAACAAAAAAAAAAGGATTGTGCATAATGCGCAAGCACATCTGTTTTTGGTAATTCCGCTTGAAATAACCCAAGTAGGATCACGGCCATGGAGTAGTTTCCTTTTTGGGAAGTCCTTAGATACCACTATCCTCTCCCTTGCTATTCACTATTCAATATTATAGAGATTTTTTGTTCCAAAAGGGCTGAGTATTGTCCTCCAAGGGTGCATTCACACCTGAGATTTAGGGTCTTTTTCCACCGCAGCCCTTAGATCCGGATCTAAGAACATCTGGATCTAAGGAATGGGTACATTCCTTAATCTGGATCTAGTAGATCCGGATTAAGGGAAGCACCCAATGTGTTTCCACGGGAGGTGTAGCACCCATTAGCGATGGGTGCTAACCCCCTTGCTGTGGAAACACCTTTGTACCCATGTAGGGAATCCGGATCGACCCCCAAGGGTTCGGTCTGTCACCCCAGGTGTCTCGGGGGACAGGGGTTTGCGATCTCTGAAGTCCCAGCTTTGGAGTGATTTCAAAATCATTCCGAAATGACTCCAAAGTCCCTCCGAAGAGATCACCAAGGGCTTTGGAGAGGCTCCGGAGCTGTCAGTGCAGTCTGTGTGCTATTAGCACAGACCGCACGGACTTCCCTCCAAAGAGATCAGAGACTTCGAAGCCGCTCCCAAGTCCCTTCGGAGCGCCTCCAAAGTCTGCTCTGATCTCTTTGGAGAGACCGGTGGTGGGACCCTGAAGTCTCTGCTGATTGCTTCAGAGGGACTCCGGAGTCTCGCCGCCGGTCTCTCCGAAGAGATCAGCACAGACCTTGGAGTCTCGCCACCGGTCTCTTTGGAGGGTCCGCGCGGTCTGCGCTAATAGTGCACGGACCACGCTGATAGCTCCGGAGCTTCAGAGGGACTTTGGAGTCATTTTGGAATGATTTTGAAATGACTCCAAAATCACTCCAAAGCTGGGACTTTGGGGCTCCCCCCCCATGGGTGCATCCCCTCCCCTTAGCCTCCTCTAGACCCCATTGCCTGTTTTTAGTAGAAACAGACTCCCTTTAATCCAGATTTTCTGGCAGAAGACCCCACTGTAGACCCCATTAATGGAAATGGGGTCCCCACTGTAGACCCCATTAATGGAAATGGGGTCATCTGGCTCACACCCAAATGGGTCCTTAATGGGTGCAAAAATGGGTACTTTTTGACAGTGGAAAAACACCCTTAATCAGCTTCAATCCACTTTCAGTGTGAGAGAACACACCAGCAAAGTGGGGAACTGTTTGCCTTTGGCATGATCTGACTTGGAAAATTCACCTCTGGGATAGATAATGTGGAAAGATAATGACTGATGTGATGTGTTCTCTCCCTCTGAAAGTGGACCCAAACTGGATGTTTTAACCTTCAGTGTGAATGCAGCCCAAGTGTAACATTCCTGTTCCTTCATCACAACATTCAAGAATAGGGAAGTGCAGGAATGCTGTAAATATTCAAACTTCGATTGAATTTGACTGAATGTGGACATTTGAATTTGAACAGAATTTGTTCACATTCGAATTCAAACATTTGAACAAATTTCTAATGTTCTAAACATTTGTTTGAATGAGTTGAGTGATGCGAATATCATACATATCTGTATGTTTTTGCCATAAAATGGAATGAAAACGGGATGCATATGAAATACGTACAGATACATATAACACATACAAATATTGTCGACGTTTGTATCTTCAGATTTAAATCTAACATCCAAACAAATAGACTCAAATGTTTCAAATTCAAATTGGGTTTTGTTACATTCGGATTTTAAACATTCAAATCAAATCTAATGTTTTGGTCCCCTCCAACTCTACCATTCTATGATTCTATTATTCTATTATTCGACCCAAATTCGAATGCAAAACGACCATTCATGGACATCCCTATTCAAGATGCACCTAGTTCAAAAAGAGTTGTTCAGCATTTACCTTTGCGACCATCCTGTCCTTCAGCAGCTGAGTAACACAAAACACACTAGACATCAGGTAGCATACGCAAGTACTATAAGCTCACAGGAAAATCATCTGTTGAATATCTGCCTGTCGTGCTTCAGGCACCAATCCTGAGAATCCATTCAAGTGTGAACTATTATGATTGAGCTTGGAAGAGGAAAAAGTTTGGTTTTAAGCAAGAAGCTTTCACCTGGCAATCTAGTGGTAATAGCAAATGAAGCCAGGACAGTGGTGTATCCAAAAACCTCTAAAACTATTCCATGGGGAGTGAAATCAAGAGCACAAACCAAGATCCTTCTTTAAACCTCCACATTTTTTTCAAGCAAGGCAGTTCTATGATGCACTAGGATGCACACAAATGTATTTTTGACAGTCGAATCTGAGTAGATTCGAATGTCATAAAACCGGATTCGATTAGGATATTTAAGATCTGAATGTCTTAAAATCCGATTCAAATATTAGCTTCGTATTTAAACCAATGTCAACAACATTCGTATCTGTTACATATATCTGTGCGCATGCCGGAAAAATATGTATGCATCCCGTATTATCCTGGACACATCCCATTTTAATCCTGTATTTTAAGTGCAAGATACAGATAATTTTCGGGCAGATTCGTATACAACAGATTCGAATCTACACATTCGAATCATTCAAAAATCCATATCAGATTTTTGAAAATCTGTATTCGAGTTTGAATGTAAAATTCGGATTTTCAAAAATCCTATTCAGGTTCGAATGCTGAAATTTCTCAGATTCGAATAGAATATTTGAGTTTCTGAATGTTTGTGCACATCCCTTTGATGCATTGCTTTGCATATGATACTAAAAAAAATCAGCTTACCTGAAAATATGTGTCAAACTACAAATCAAACCACATTCAATATCAATAAGAAAAAGTTATAATATTCTTACAATTACTGGCAGAACGCTAGCAGGGGGCGGGGGCGGGGAGGATCCAATATGAAGCTGTACGAAAGTGATACCTCCCGGTTGGTACAGAGAATTTCCAGTTTATTAGGGCTAACACATCATTTGCTTATTTGAATTATTCTAAGTTTCAATTCCCATAAAAATAAAATATCAAACAGTGGGAGTTTGTCTATGAGGATTTCAAAGTGGAAAAGGAGGGGCACAGAAATACTTATGCAAATGGCACCCCAGGGAACATTTCTGTGAATGGAATCCTGCCCACAGAAGCCTAGGAGTGGAAACTAGGAAGGTGGGGCCCATAAGCTTTATGCAGCCTAGAACTCTGAGAAGGTTTAAGGTTGTGATCACACAGGTGGGTTTTTTTAAAAGCATCTCAGATGCAAGTCAGAGATGGCTACTAGACTGGATGCCTAAGTACATCTTTCAGGATGCCTCTAAGGCCATTTGCTGGGATTCGAGAGCAGGAGAAGGTTTGCCCTTGTCTCTGCTTAAGATGCCCATGGGCAATGGGTGGGCCACTGTGTACGCCAGGATACTGGACTAGATGGGCTGTGGCCTGATCCAACAGGGCTCCTCTTATGTTCTTATATTTCTTATGTTCTTAGACATGGTTCCAAGATGTGATTGTCCACAGGTATCCAATCTCCTTTCTGATTAGGGTGTGTGTTTGCGGTTCTATTTTAAGCCTGCTCCTCCACCTCCACATACCCCTTCCTTTTTTATGTGCTTTTCTTCTCCTTGCGATTAATTTAAAATATAAATATAAATATAAATATAAATATAAATATAAATATAAATATAAATATAAATATAAATATAAATATAAATATAAATATATTATTATTATTATTATTATTATTATTATTATTATTATTATTATTATTATTATTATTATTATTATTATTATTACATTTGCATAAAAATACTAGATAGAGAAATCAAACCCATAAACTGAGGAGAGAAGGGGAGGTGCCTCACTAACTCTGCGCATGCCAATTGGTCAAAGGAAAGACTGGGCCCACCCACCACAGCACAGCTCTGCCGCTTTTAGTACTGATCTGGACCAGGAAGCCTGACTGGTTCAGAGACCAGACCCTAAGTCTGTCATAAACTAGGTTAGGTTTGGACATCAGCTCATCCTGCCATGTCTTGTTGCTTCTGTTTCTTTTATCTGTAAGGTTCTCAGCAAACTGCACATTTAGACCTGGGACTTGTCCATACTTACTAGACAGAAGCCTAAACTGCAAGGTAAGCCACCTGTGCAGCTAGGGTCTCAGTGTATGAGAATGCAGCCAACATCCCACTTGGAGGATGCTGCAGAATAACCACCAGTGGTCCAGTAACTTGTAGGAATGTTTTGTCTTACTCTATAAAACTTGATTTTTTCTTCTTCTTTTAGATAGGTAAAATTTACTTCCTAAATAATTGGTGGAGGATGGCCAAGAATAAAGAAAATCCTGCTATATCACTTGTTAAACAGATAACACAGAAGGAGAACGGTTCCATGCTTCATGGATGTGTTCTCTTATTCTGAATGTTGACCCAAAGTGGATTAAAACTTAAGTGGAGCCAGCTCTTAACACGGGCAGTGTTAACCCGGACCAAAAGTCCATCAATTCTTAACACATAAGACTATAAGAGGAGCCCTGCTGAATGAGGCCACAGCCCATCTAGTCCAGCATCCTTCTCACACCGTGGATCACCAACTACTTCTGCAAGGTAGTTAGTAGCACTTGGAGACTAACAGGAGAAGGGCTGGTGGCATGAGTTTTTATAGACACGTCTACTTCTTCAGATGCTAAGTCTGTTCCTGACAGTGGGACCCCTAGCATCTGAAGAAGTAGACGTGTCTACGAAAGCTCATGCCACCAACCCTTCTCCTGTTAGTCCCCCATCATCTGAAGAAATAGACATTCCCATTGGGCCCCCTAGCATCTGAAGAAGTAGACATGTCTACGAAAGCTCAAGCCACCAACCCTTCTCCTGTTAGTCACCTAGCATCTTAAGAAATAGACATGCCCATTGGGCCCCCTAGCATCTGAAGAAGTAGACGTGTCTACAAAACCTCATGCCACCAACCCTTCTCCTGTTAGTCCCCTAGCATCTGAAGAAATAGATGTGTCCATTGGGCCCCCTAGCATCTAAAGAAGTAGACGTGTCTACGAAAGCTCATGCCACCAACCCTTCTCCTGTTAGTCCCCCATCATCTGAAGAAATAGACATTCCCATTGGGCCCCCTAGCACCTGAAGGAACAGACATGCCCATTGGGCCCCCTAGCATCTGAAGAAGTAGACATGTCTACAAAAGCTCATGCCACCAACCCTTCTCCTGTTAGTCACCTAGCATCTGAAGAAATAGACATGCCCATTGGGCCCCCTAGCATCTGAAGAAGTAGACGTGCCCATTGGGGCCCCTAGCATCTGAAGAAGTAGACGTGTCTACGAAAGCTCATGCCATCAACCATTCTGCTAAGTCTCCAAGTGCTACTAACTACCTTGCTGGACATTTCGAATTAGACTAACATGGCTATTTCTCTGATATTGACCAACTGCTTCTGGGCATCTGAAGCAGAAGTCAAAGGCAAAAACTTCACCTGCTCTCGAATCCCTGAGAACGGAATGGATGCAGTATCTAGCCATCCGTCCTAGTAGTCATTAGCCTTACAGGGATGCTGGTTTGGAAAGCTGTAAAAAGAACATGAGTGGAATTTGCATCGTTCTGAGAACAATGCACATTTGAGGGTGGCCGTATTTTCTTTAGAACACGGATACTATTAATCTTCGGAAGTCCCTTTGTTTTCCTTTTTAAAAGCAAAGAGAGCCTGTCTCTGTCAGTGTGACAAAGTCGATTTTAATGAAGTACTTCCACCACTGAGAATGCATATACTTCCAGCGAGAGAGCACCACAACATGACTGATTACTTTAGCGACCCAAGGAGATCCCAAGTCATGGTGTTTAAACGTGATGCGTCTTGTGTTCTATACAGCCCCTTGGCTAGTTGTTCCTACAAGAGCAAACAGTTTTCATTCCCTAAGAACCAGATCTAGAAGAGGCATTCGGAAAGCTAAGACAGTCTTGCTGTAGTTTTGGGCCAGATGGCAAATGGAACTGACCAGCTAAGGAGTTATTTTTGTTTGTTTGTTTATTCTTGGTTTCTGTACCTCTTCTCAACTGAATTCCTAAAGCACTTCACAGAAGGGATAAGCCATCAATAAATAGGCTTTACAAAGCTAAAAGGTTTTAAAAAAACAAAAAACAAAAAAGAATGGGTACTTCTAGTGACAGTGGGAAAACACCCATAAATTGTTCTTTTTATAATAACATCAACACAGACTAACATAAAAAGAACAATAACGTGCTCTCCCTCCCGTACAGCTGTGGGATGGACCGGGATGGGCAGGAACGCCCTGGGCCAGGTGTAGAGCACAATTTCATGGTCTATGCCCGGAACACAAGTGGCTGTCCTGGGATGGGCTGAGGTGGTTCCAAACAGAACCGCCGGCCCAGCATACTGAATGCTCCAACCCGGGGGGCCCTACTTGCGTTCCGGAGTCCCTCATGCGGATAGGCCCCTGGTTTTGTAAATGCTTCAGTTTATGCTTTGGGAAATTAAAGGAAGTAAGTCAGGCACAAAATCCTTGCTGACACAAGGCTGGCTTGGCCAACGGAGTTTAATTACGGAATTTGGCTGTCTAACCTTTTTTAAATTTTGTTCCTGCTAGATTTCAAAAGTTATTTTGGGCAACTTTATAGTTAAATATGTGAAAAGGAAAAACCCAGGCTCATATAGCAGGAGGTTATGGGTTTAATTTCCCTCTGGCAGGTTGTTGTTACAGTGTTAACCTGTATGTTGCCGTTATTTGGGGTCAGACTGGAATCCCACAGTATTAAACTGCAGCTGTCAATTCTGGAAAATAGGAATTCCTTGGAAAGTTCCTGTTCAAAGTCCCCAAACCTCCCATGTTGTGCATAAACAATAACAATCTATGGCTGCATCCACATAGTTGCCCTCAACCAATCCAAGAATGGGACATCTGAACACCTGTACACATCTGGGTACGTAGTTTTACGTGCCCCCGCTCCTCAAAGTCTCCTGGACCAACGCAATGGCCCTGGGAGCTGATTTACCTGTAAAGCCCAATCAACAATGCTGGAGCCAGTTTTTGGTCCTTAGATCACCCCCTTTCCTCAACAATGATAGATGATAAGGGAAGAAGCAATGTTTTGGCATAGTTTGGAAATGTACTGGGCCATTTTAGCACTGGACCAAAAATGGTCAATTTCTAGAGCCACGTTCCAGTCCAGTGCAAAAGAGGCCTAGCCAGAAACCTTGCAGCTTTTCATTTTCCTATTCCAAGTCTTCCTTCACGGGCTTCTCGTCCCAAAGACAGCTTTCTCCTCATCATGTTTGACCACTGGCTGTTGAGTCGATTATCTTCTCTCCCTGAGATAATGTTCTAATTTTTTTGTATGCATCGGTACTTGCACTTAAAACATATATAGATACTTTCCCGTCTACACCATCAGCACCCCTTCACCCAGTCTATACCTGAATACCCTACTAGAGGTTGCAATAACACAGCATTGAGAAAAGCTGTGGTTCAGAAATGGTTCCTTCAAGAAACCAAAGCAAGATAATTAAGCAGAGGTAAATTAATTCTATTTACTGGGATATTCATTATTGCTGGTACTGTTTTATAATGAAAGGAAACCACAATTGCAATTGTACAATCAATCAATAGTATTGATCAGCTGTTCATCTCAGTTATTGTAACAAATCAATGAAGCATCTATGTGAATGAGGGAAAAGAAGAATCCCTTTCTACTGTTAAGGAATTCTCCAAGCTCCACCTTGGCTCACCCACCTCCAGAACGGAAATTTCATAAAGTCGGCTATGAGCAAAAGTGTAAATACTACTATCAATGTGCTAGCTAATCAAAATGAAGGATAAAAATGCCGTTAGCATCATGCAGAGTAATTCAGAATTGATTTCCTATTATAATAACTTTTCGACAGAGGGCAGCTACGGTTCTCTAAATCTTTGACACAATGTGATAGTCGATTGGGCTTAGCTCATAGTTAGCTCTGCCAGGACCTACGACTCACATGCAGTTCCAAAATAGGCAGATTCCACTCTTTAGCCAAGAACTCAGGATAACAGACATGCAACAACCCATCCATGATATAGATTGTGTGAGATGAGGCCTGATATCAAGGGAAAGAGAAAGAAAGTGGGGGAAGGAACCTGTCCAGATGGAGGGACTGTAGACAACCCTACCATAGCCCTGCTATCCTCACCTAAAAAGTGTGAAGAACCACTGCGGGAAAGCTCAGCTCTGGCCATGGATTTTCCAGCACTATGTAGAAGGAGGAGGAGGAGAATTGGCTTTTACAGCTTGCTTTTTTCATCCTTTAAGGGGACTTAAAGAAGCTGACAAACCTTCTGCTCTTCTCCCCACAACCAACACCCTGTGAGGTTGGTGGGGGTGTGAGAGTTCAGAAAGAAAACTGTCATTAGCCCAAGGTCACCCAGCTGGCTTCATGGGGGAGTGCGGAATCAAACCCGGTCACTACAAGATACAACTCCAGGACTCTAACCACAAGACCAAACTGGTGGCCTACTTACCTTCTAAATGGAGTCACCATGGTTGCTCCATCCAGCATGCATGTGTGGAAGCCAAAACACGCATGGAGGTAGAACCCTGGCATTCTGGAGTCCCAGATGCCAACATGACTTAAAACACACAAAGACAGAGCCGGCCATGGTGCTGTCTAGCCAGCAGAGCAACATCCTGCATAACTGTTTCCTAGTCTTTAGTACTAGAACCAACTGTGAATGTGTGGCATTGTATGAGGTTCAAGAGGCCATGATAATCTGAAAAAGCATCACAGAAAAAGCAGGAGAGAAATATATCCTTCCATAACTATTTAATCACTCTGATAGTAAATGATTAGTGCTGACATGGAGACAAATCCACACTAGTAGGCTGCCTGCAAACCCACATCGTTGGTCTAGTGGTTGGGGAACCGGACTCTTATCTGGGAATACCAGGTTCAATTCCACCCTCCCCCATGAAACCAGCTGGGTGACCTTGGGCTAGTCACAGCTCTCTTCTGAGCTCCCACAGACCCACCTACCTCACAGGGTGTTCTGTTGTGGGGAGAAGAACAGAAGGTTTGTCAGCCACTTTGAGTCCCCTTAAATGGGCGAGAACAGTGGGGTAGAAATGCCAACTCTGCTTCTCCTCCTCCTCCTCCTCCTCCTCCTCCTCCTCCTCATAGCAAGTTCCCTAATGTCAATTGAATGATTGCTTTTTATTCCAATTCTGTCCTTTGTTCATGCCATCCTTAATGCTGCTCATGGAGCTCTCCATAACAGATGCAAATTACTCCTGGTAGTAATGTTTTTGTTTATTCCAGGCACTCACCCTATAACCAAAGCAAGCTTGCAGATCAAAACAAGGATCACAGGAAGAGGGAAAGCAGGCTTCCCGTAGAAGTTGTGTCCTTCCCCCACCCAATACCCAAGGGTTGCCACTGTTTGTAACAAATAACACGGTTCTGTGAGCACCAGAACAGTCTTACAACGGTTTTCTTTAATGGTTTTGCCATTACTTTCTGTAACAAAAGGATAATTTATTTGTCCTCGGACGTGCAGTCATCACTTACATAATGCTATGGTGGTGCTGTGGTTTGGTTCCCACAAGCCACTTAATAGTGCAAAAAGAAAAGTTATGCAAATAATTCCTGCTCATGGAATAGTAAGAATGGAGGTCGAGACAACTAAAGTTTATCTCTGCCCCTGTGAAAGAACCCCATAATATCAACATAATGGGCAGGTGCAGAAATAGCCTAGTCCACCTATCCCATGTTAGCTAGCCCTAGGCTGGAGTTTTCAAAGGCCAGGGACTTAGTTCCGGCCTTTTGAGCTTCCAGGAGGGCATTTTTTGATGCCACTTATGCTTTTTGACATCATGGGACAGTTCTAGGGCCACTTATGGTGGTATTTCTTAGAGTCCCTGCTATATTCCAACAACCCACGGAGACATGCTGTTTGCATATCCCCATAGTTCAAGAGATACAACCTGGGCTGGTAGCCCGCTATTTGACACCTCCACAGTTTGAGATACAGGTCTGGTCATTAGGTCAATTTATGGTGACACTGTGGGTGCCCTAGTTTGGTCTGCAGTAGGGATATGCACGAATATTCGTAGGCCTTTGAAATCCGATCAAATGTGCTGCATTTTGACATTCGAACTCAAATAGAATGTCCTGAAAGTCAAATGTCAACCTTCAAATCGAATTTAGATTCTGCTTGTTCAAATTATCTGGACATTTGTATGTGTAAGGGTTCCTACACGATGTGTATTTGAAGATCGGCATCTTTCCTGCACCTGTACGCATTTGTACGGATCCGTACGGGATGAAAATAGGTCGCATATGGGATAACTACAGATTCATACGGACATGTGCGGATGTGGGGAAGATGCGTAGGTGCACAAAGAAATGTTGTCAACATTCTCATGTGCAGATTCGAATAAAAAATTCAAATAGATTTGAATTTGGTAAATTTGAATTGAATCTTGTTAAAACTGAATTTAAAAGATTCAAAACAAATCAGATTTTTGGGTATTCAATTTGAATAAAATGTTAAAAAAAAGTTCGTGCCCCTCTCTAGTCTGCCGTGTATCCTATGTAGATGGAACATGCTAAGAGGGGGTGGGGCCTCCATTATCCTTCATTGGTACGCAGAAGAGAGGCCCCTGGATCCTTTCCTTCACCCATACCGACCTGCCTGTGCTTTAAGGTCTGGAGCTGAAGCCCTCCTGGTTGTCCCACCACCCTCAATAGTGAAACAGAAGGGCACCCGGGAAAGGGCCTTCTCAGTAAAGGCCCCCAGGTTATGGGATAGTCTCCTGCTTGAGGTGCGTCATGCCCCTTCTTTGTATATATTCAGGAAGGCAGTGAAGACGCACCTCTTTGCCCTGGTCTTTGGCTGATGTGAGGATGTGATTATACTTCACCCACTCCCCCACAGCAGATACTATTACTTTTAAATATTTTTATGTACATTATTGGTTTTAATATAGGTTTTAATTTGTTGTTTTAAAGGGACCTGCTCTGGGACCTTTGGGTATAGGGCGGGATAGAAATACAAACATGCCTAGGAAGACAGCAGGGTGTTTTAAAATTCCTTCTCCCTCCTTCTGCCGTTTGCAAGCCACGGCTGCCCTGGCTGTTGAAAATAGAGCCAGAGATACCCTGGTTTTGATTATGGTTGGCAGAAACGGGCTTGGTCTAGTGGTTAGGGAGCCAGACTCTTATCTGAGAATACCGGGTTTGATTCCGTCCCCCATGAAGCAAGCTGGGTGACCTTGGGCTAGTCACAGCTCTCTTCTGAGCTCTCACAGCCCCACCTACCTCACAGGGTGTTCTGTTGTGGGGAGAAGAACAGACGGTTTGTCAGCCACTTTTGAGTCCCCTTAAATGGGTGAGAAAAGCAGGATAGAAAAGCCAACTCTTCTTCTTGCTGTCACAATCCCAGCCAGGGTGTTCACAGTGTTGAGCATTACAAGAGGATGCAGAGGCAGCCCTTCCCACCACACAACCGTCCTTGTCCTCAAGAGGAGCGCAAGCAGAGAGCTGTTTGAAGAGCGCTAAAAGCACAGACACCATTATGCATACTGACCCTTCACATTCAAGGAACCATTACAGCGCAGTGTGCATCTGGCCCATGACGTCAAAAAACATCTTATGCATCACTGTTTGCCATGTTAATAGACAAAAATGTTCTAAAAAGCCATGCCATAAGAGGGGAGTACTAATAATGATATACCAGTCGTACTGTATTGCGCTCTTACACACTTGCAGTCTTTCCACATTCAGCATCATTCCAGAATAAATCCCAGAATAAGAGTTCACTATCTGCACGGAAGTGTGGATTATGACAGACCCTGACACCACCCATCACGCTTCATCAGCATTAGACAAAACATGGACCAGAATAGGGCATCCAAAGTGGTGGGACAGAACCAGTGTAGCCGTGGACCTCACCATCAAGGCCTACAACCCACTCAGGACTGGTATACTGGATATGGAGGCATGTAGACATCACACCCCCGTGGTCTGGTATACCACAGGGATCAGTTCTGGCAGCACTCCATGAAGTGCCAATAGAAGTTCAGCCCAAAGTGCACAAATATTAAAAACATTCAAGATCCGATCAAATTCGTTTGAATTTGGACATTCGAATCAAATGTCTATGAATTTGAATTTAAACATTCAAATGAATTTTGAATTTTTGAATCGTTCGTACAAATAATTTGGACATCCGTATGTATACGTGACGCATACTTGCCCGTACTCATCTTTCCCACATCCGTAGGCATTTGTATGGATCTGTACAGGATGAAAACAGGATAAATACGGGATCTGTGGCCCTGTCCCCAAGCAATTTAAAGTCTGCTAAAAATCTTCTTTTGCCTCTGAGCGTCCCCATGCCAGGGTTTTTAACAAGCTTCCAGCGCTACAAAAGCAGGCAAAGCCCGACAAAAAAAGTGCCCTTTAAAGAAGAGTTTCAGCACTCTTTCTGGAAGTCATGGGTTTTCCTCGCAAAATTTACCTTGGGGACGCTCCAAGGCAAAAGGGGCGGAGATTGCTGCCTGCACACACAGCCATAAAGCATTCACACATCTCCCAAAAATGCTGCAGCTTCCCTTCCTTTCCTTTGTAAAGGTCAGAACTTTCAAAGAGCCAGAATTGCTCAGAATTGCAACATTGTTGTCAGGTGTGAAGTGGGTGATCTGTGAAAGTGTTAAGAGTAAATGAGTGCACGATTGTGTGGCCGATGGCTGCAGCCGCTGCCTTTGCCAGCACGGGAAGCCATTTCAAACAGAGAACAGAGTGAAAATAAGTGCTGAGAGTGAATGAGCGAGCGATCACTCCCTTCGCCGGCACGGGAAGCCATTTCAGGGGATGGAGATCTGGTTATTTTTCCTTTGAACAAGAGAGGGTGCGGGGAGAAAAAGATGCGGGGAAAGAAAACATGCTTCTGTGGGGACGGGAGGTGCGTTTTAAACGCGTGTTTTTGCTGGGCAGTTTTAAAGTCCGCTTGAATACAGTGACAGAGGGAGACCAGAGAGGCAAATAAGTCTTTTGGGGACTCAGCATGTATGGATGCACATGGATGTTTATGGGCATATACGAATTTGCAAATACGGATAGAAAATTCGCCCAAATAGATGTATTCAAACCGAATGTGAATACATGTGAATTTTAAACATTCGTTTCAATTTGAATTTTCAGATATTCAATTCAAATCAAATGCCAAAAACTGGATTCATGCACACCCCTAAAAGGTATAAGCATACAATTTAAGATGTCAGCCGGCAAGTCTGTCCAGGAGGAACAGACATCCCATGAGGGACAAGCTGCCTATCCTGAACCTTAGCACCGAGTAGCCTCCGAGACTGCAGAAATACCCTTGTGAATTTAGCCAAAAGCTACATGGCATTGTGCTTCAAGAAATAAAACACACCTAATCTGCACTCAACATGCATAATTTAAATTAGGTTTAGGAAATTAAAAACAGAAACAGTGCCAAAGGTATATTTGAGGCTACAAGGTGCAATTCAGCTGACTGTTAATTAAGTATTAACGCAGATGCACTGCTGTTTTGCTATGTTTTTTATTCCAGTCACTACACTGCCAATATCAGAATTCCTGTTTTGTTCTCTGAATTCCACTGATTTGCTCTTAATGAGTTTCAGCGCATCAGTCTTATTAAGTTACACAAAGCAATAAGGTGATTTTACTGAAAATATAAAAATACAAATTAGTTTCTGTCAGTAATTTAAATGCACTCCTTGATGGTGTCTCTCTACCTCAATCACGTGGGATTGTGTTCATATGATTAATCCTTGTATTAACTAATGGTTAATCTTTGCCTTTGTAGCACCTTTTGTCACAAAACAATTTCTACAGCCACTAAAAATCACATAGAATATTAAGAGTTAAATTGATGAAATCGGTGAACCTTAATTACAACATGATGAAATAAAATCCTATTAAACTCGTTCTTTCACAAGATTCAGCTCAAATACAGATCCCTTCTAGCAAATTCAATTGGTTCTTAGTTTGGGAGCATTTAGGGCGCAGTCCCTAAATAATTTCAACAAGGAGCCACATGCAGCTGGCATAGTCTTCTTCAGATAGATTAAGTAGAGAGGTGTAGTGTGGTCAGACAAGAAAGAAAGAAAGAAAGAAAGAAAGAAAGAAAGAAAGAAAGAAAGAAAGAAAGAAAGAAAGAAAGAAAGAAAGAAAGAAAGGTTGGCTTTTCTACCCTGCTTTTCTCACCCATTTAAGGGGACTCAAAGTGGCTGACAAAGCTTTTCTATTCTTCTCCCCACAACAGAACACCCTGTGAGGCAGGTGGGGCTGTGAGAGCTCAGAAGAGAGCTGTGATTAGCCCAAGGTCACACAGCTGGCTTCATGGGGGAGGGCAGAATTGAACCTGGTATTCCCAAATAAGAGTCCCTAACCACTAGACCAGTGGTTCTCAACCTGTGGGTTGCGACCCCTTTGGGGGTCAATCTACTCTTTCACAGGGGTCGTTATGAAGTAGCAAAAAATAATAATTTTATGGTTGGGGGTTAGAGTTAGGTTGGGGGTCACCACAACATGAGGAACTATATTAAAGGGCTGAGGAATCAGGAAGGTTGAGAACCACTGTACTAGTCCAAACTGGCTCACAACAAAAAGATGTGTCGCAGAAGAGCCTCAGAGAAACAGTGCGTGTCCCTCATTAATGATGAGCACAAATGGCTTCTTCAGGGTTGTATTCGTATCCAATAGAATTCAAGAAAATCCGTATTCATTCGAAGAGATCCATTGCAGATGTGACTCGCACAGGTGACTCCCACCTCCCCAGGTTCATGAATGTAATGAAGCCTTGTACTGACTGAAATTCATAGGTCAGTCTTTGAACGTGGCAGCATTCGAATGGCCGGATTTGGATGAATACGTGTGAATTTCGAACTTTACAAATATCCATGCGCGCCCTCGTGTTCCCAGCCCTTCTCTAATCTACTATCTAATCATGATAGTGGGTAGGGCAGCCTGGTGTGCAATGTGCAGTTTCACCTTGAATCCATTTTACAGATGTTTTTCTTTACTATGCTCGATGGATTCCCTACAGGTCGCCTCCAGTTTTCACAGCCATATACTGTAGAACTTCAGATTTTAGATAAAGACAGCGGTAACCTTGTTAATCCATTCATGAGTATCACTAATTAGAAGGCATTTGGCTTTTTAAAATCAACAACCCTTTACTGGAAGACATTCTGCTTCAGACTGATTATAGCACCAAGATATACTTTGGGCCTTTCCGCACTTACCTTTAAAACCATCCCATGCAAGACCTGGGCCACCTCTGGACCTCTTGTCCAGCATTCTGGAGTGGAACAAAAAAAGACCACATCTTCTGCTAGGCTGCTCTCCATTCACATTGAATGGTGCATACTCCGGTCTAGGCATCCAATATGGCCACCTAGATTGGGATACCAGTCAGACCTTAGAGAAGGATCTGTCACCCACAATGTCACTATAGAGCAAGCAAGGAACATCTGTGCCTATTTATGGCAGCCGCTATGAATCCCCTTAAATGGGTGAGCCCATTTGGTCTAGTGGTTAGAGAGCCGGACTCTTATCTGGGAATACCGGGTTTAATTCTGCACTTCCCCATGAAGCCAGCTGGGTGGCCTTAGGCTAGTCACAGCTCTCTTTCTCAGCTCTCACAGTTCCACCTACCTCACTGGATGTTCTATTGTAGGGAGAAGAACAGAAGGTTTGTCAGCAGCTTTGAGTCCCCTGAAATGGGTGAGGAAAGCAGTGTAGAAAAGCCAACACTTCTTCTTCTTCTTCTCCCTATGCAGACATAGCAAACCCTCATTTTACTGAAGCAAAGAGATCTGATAAGGCAGTGGATAAGGTGCTGCTCCTTGCACACTGACCTTTATTTATTTTTATTTTATTTTATTTATTTACATTTTTATCCCGCCCTATACCCAGAGGTCTCCGGGCAGATAACAACATTTACAATCAAATATCACTTAACATCATTAATACATTAAAACAATTATGCTCAGAGGCCTCTCATATTCTACGGTGATGTACAGCAGAGGTCCTTAGTGCATTTGCTGGAAATTCTAGCAATAAGAAATGAACTGAAGAATTGGAACTGAAGACCTTAAGTACCTGCTTTTTGTTGTTGGCCAGATAACAAACTATCTGCATTATCTATGCAGCATGGGTTTTTTTATTATTTTTACTTAAAGTACCGTATATTCTGGCATATAAGATGACTGGGCGTATAAGACAACCCACAACTTTCCCAGTTAAAATGAGTTTGGGATATACTTGCTGTATAAGAAGACGAACCCCGAATTTTGAGAAGATTTTCCTGGGTTAAAAAGTAGTCTTATACGCCAGAATATACTGTAGTCTCCTTTTGGGAATGACAAACATGTTCTTAAAGACCTGTGTTTTTTTCTCAACACACCTTTAAAGGTTTTAAATTGTTTCATATCTAGTCAAGTTAAGATCTTTAAGAACCTCATTTTAATTTGTATTTAATAATATTACCATTAAGAGTGTCCCTCTTCCCTCCCACACCATTTTCCTTTTGGCTCTTGTCTCTTTAGATTGTAAGCCTGAGGGCAGGGACATGTCTAAGATTAATATAACATTGTAACCCACCCTGAGACCTCCGGAAATAGGGTGGGATAGAAATACAAATAAATAATAAATAAATACCAACAAGTACATCAAGGCCCAAACTGGGGTATTTTCAGGCTTGGTTCTACAACCATCAGGTTTAGATTTATTTCAATTCTCAGAGATTTAAACAAGAACATCCCTGCAAACATTCATCTTATGTTGGCACATGTTGCCCAGTGTTGCTTGGGAAGGAATATTCTAATCACCAAATGTGCTTCCTCTGTATCCCAGAAGATAGATGGTTTCAATGCTTCAGTGTTGCACGTTATTACCAATTGAATGAATAGATTGCAAGCAGAAATACAGTCAGAATTGTTTGCCATAAATTTCTATTGTAGTTACAACGTGCAGGGAACGAGCCATTTCCTTCTCTCTCTTTTTTCCCCCTCTAACGAATGCTGAAAACAAGCCATAGAATAAGATATATGCTTATTACGTTAGCTCTGGGGATACATTTCTTTTCCTTAAAAGCAGCAGACTCTGTAAAGAAGTCGGATACAATTGGGAACGTTCAATTCCTATTTTTGTTTAAATGTTTGCTATTTTATTGAAAGCAAGAACTCCAAAACTATGTGAATGTTTTCACAAGGCATTTCCAATTAATTATACCTAAAAGACCCACGTGCTCCAGTGCCGCGAAGAGGCACTGTATTTGCATCCTATGCATTATTAAATGCCGCTTTCGTGTTTTTTTTTTCATTTGAAATCCAATTATCAGGATTCAATTTACCCCCTATGAGCAAGATGCCTGCAATCTTTCTAAAAGTAATAACTGAAACATATTATACTAATTATGCACTAGCAAACACTGCTTCTGTTTCCGAAAGCAGACTCTGAGAGCTTCTCGCCATTTAGGGACTTTCTGCACTTAACTGTATTCCGGATTATGGGGAGATTTCGCACTTCCCTTCCTGCGTGACACCTCAGACAACCCCGGAGCATCGGAAAAGGTATGGATGCTCGTCACTGGATGCTCCAGGTAAGCAGTTAGTTAAGTTTAGTAAGCAATGACATTGAAACCTTCCCATAAGAACCATCTAAGGGTGCGTCCCCATGCACATTTTGCCCCAAATCGAAATCAGATTAGGGAGGGGGCCGTCCCCATGCATTTTTGATTTGGTCCAATTTTCTCAGACCAAATCATCCATACCAGGACCAAACCAGGACCAAATTTGGTTCTGGAAAAAAACTGTTCTCGCCACGCTTTGAGCAATTTGGTCCTAGCAATTTGGCCGAGCCTGTGCACGGGGAGAGTTCTGGGCTATTTGTGGGGTGCACAATCGCAGCTGTCAGGGCAGAGGCTTGTTGGTTTCACCCCCTTTCCCGTGGCAAGCAAGCAATCCACCCCCTGTTTGCAATTGCAGCTGGCAGGGCAGAGGTTTGGTTTTGCTCCCATTCCCATGGGAAGACATCCCCCCCCCCCGTGCAGGATCACCAAGGCTGACAGAGCAGGAGGTGAGCAAAACAGCTCAAGTGCATGGGGACAGCAAGATCTGGCTTCAGTCCCGCACCCAGTCACATGTGAGCCAGTCCCACACCAAACTGCTTGCAGAGGGATGCGGCCTAAGAGACTACTGTGGTAGACTAAGTGATGGCAGTGATAACTGTGTATGAGAGTTTCCACTCTACAAGCAGCTTTTACAAAATGTCCTAAGCTTCCATAACGAAGGATAGCTGTACTTAAGAAGGCCTATAACTCAGCAGCTGAGTTATTTGCTACTTGCACAAAAGAGCCTTAGTTCAGTTCCTAGGAATCGGCCCGGGATCAAAGGCAACTATGAGCCACTTCCATCTTGCCGCCAAGAAGACTGAATAGATGTGTCTATGTAATTAAACAGAAGTCCAGCATGGCCCTGGGGCATCTCTACTTCAATGTATTCTGCTTCAGTTTATTAATACTGTGTCCACATGTGTGCATATTCATTATACGCAAGCAAGCAACGTCTTTTAGACATACTTCTTTTCTTTGGGAACAAATAAGTAACGTGCACATTTAAATCAGTTGCACTGGCTTCTGTTAAGTCGTAGAAGCTAAGCACAACATCTGCTATTACTATTTGTTTGTTTGTTATTTACATTTCTATCCCGCCCCATACGCGAAGGGTAACGACCATTAAAACAGATTAAAAACAGAATATACATTAAAAGCACATTTAAAAATTTTCAGCACATCTAAAACAGTACTGTGATGTCCTCTTCTCTTCTGCTGCTACTTGTGGAGCTATGCCTAGTGGGCTCTTCTGTCCATGAAAGGAAGGAAGGAAGGGACAGAGGGAGGAAGAGTTTGAAGTACTTCAGAGAAAATGTAATGGAGTCTCTACTTCACTTATGAGCTAAAGAGATCATAAATAATTTGGGAAGCTTCAGATAAAGCTTGGAATCATCCTGGTTTCCTAGTCTCAGTAGACACGCCTTTTACTTTCTAGAAGGCAGGCTACTATTTGAAGAATTTATTGACTTATTTATCGACATTTGTATCCGGCCCTATACCACATGGCCTCATGATGGTAGAGATAACCCATGGTCCACCCAACTCCCTTCAGGGTCCACTAGTTTTCTGCCAGCATTTACCTTCTCAGGCACCCACAAGGTAATGAGGCTATTTCACCCATGGCTGGAAAGACCCAGTGAAGTTCCATGGCAGAGAGGAGAGTCAAACTGAGGGTCCCCTGGCTTCTAGCCTAGTGCTCTTAACGATTTTGCCTTGCCACAGGTGGGACCTGCCAAAGTCTACACTAGCATGTGGGGAGCAGGCACTTAATCTGTAATATAATCCAAAATAAGGCCCAGTGCAGAAAGGGCCTAAGCCTTAAAGGAGCCAGTTTGGTCTAGTGGCTAAGGAGCTGGACTCTTATCTGGGAATGCCAAGTTGGATTCCACACTCCCCCATGAAGCCAGCTGGATGACCTTGGGCTAGTGACAGCTCTCTTCTGAGCTCTCACAGCACCACCCACCTCACAGGGTGTCTGTTGTGAGGAAAAAAACAGGAAGCTTTGTTAGCAGGTTTGAGTCCTCTTAAATGGATGATAAAAGTGGGTCAGAAAAGCCCCCTCTCCTCCTCCTTCTCTGATAGTCTCCCACTTCAATTCCGCCCTCCTCCATGAAACCAGCTGGGTGCCCTTGGGCTAGTCACAGCTCTCTTCTGATCTCTCACAGCCCCACCCACCCCACAAGGTGTCTGTTGTGGGGAGAAGAACAAGAAGCTTTATCAGCCTCTTTGAGTCCCCTTAAATGGATGAGAAAAGTGGGGCATAAAAGCCAACACTTCATCGTCATCGTCTTCCTCAGCCCTGACCTAGGTTTCTGATTTATCAGAGAAACCTTCCGGTTTCCCACATAGCTGATAAGTGCTGTAGCCTGGCAATATGTTAAGAATCTCTGTTCCTCTTTGCCATCCCTCCACTTGTCCTTAATGGCTGTTACAGTAAAAAGCTGTGTGTGTGTCATCCCAAGGCCAAGAACGAATTCCTCTGCTGGGCCTGCTCCAAATAACCGGCAGGCTGCCAAGTTCTATCATCTGGCAATTAAGCCTCATTTTCCTTTCCACGTCTCGAACAGAGATGTTAAATAGGATTTGGTCACAGCAGTGAGCCCTGGAGGGTTCGCCTTGTTACTGCTTTCCATGAAGACTTGCTGACATTCACCTGAAGGTCTGAGAGATTCCTGACGAAACAGAATCTGACGCACAACATGCTTTCAGGAGTGTACTGAGAGGTGAGAGCTTGATTTATGAACAAGGTTTTAACGGAGCATACTGAACAGAAAGCCGTTTACACTCTTTCTCGCCCACAACTCTATGCGTCTTATATTTCTCCCCTCTTAGTTGGACCCTCCTGAGCTGAGGACAATGACGGAACAAATTTTAAAACCCCTGTTACGAAAAGGTTCAAAAGTCTAAGTGCTGCGAGGCTTGTAACAATCCTCCCACCGCCGGGACCTCAGGGCTTTATTTACGCTGAGTGGAATATGGCTGAATCCCCAAAAGACTTATTAGCCCCTCTCGGATTCCTCTGCAGTCACTCTGTTATAGCTGACTTTAAAAGTCCCCTCCACTTCCAGAATAAGCGTCCCCCTGGCAGCCGCGATCTAAACGGACTTTCCGTCCCCGTGGTAGCAGTTTTCTCTTTCCAGGCATTTCCCCCCCCCGCCCCCTCTCTTGTTAAAAGGAAACATAGTCAGATCTCCGTCTCTTGAAACTGCTCCCCCCCCCCCAGCAAAGCAGATGAGCGCTCATTCTGTCAATTTCATTCACTTTCAGCAGTTACTTTCACTTTGTTCTCTGTTAGAAAAGGATTTTCTGCCCCGGTAAAGTCAGCGGCTGGAGGATCGGGAGCGCGATCCTTCGCTCATTCTCTTTTAAGGCTTCACTTGAAAACAATGTTGCCATTCTGAGCAATTCTGGCTCTTTTTACAAAGGAAAGGAAGCGAACCTGCTGCATTTCTCAGATGTGTGAATGCTTTTTGGCTGTGTGTGCAGGCAAGCAATCCCCGCCCCTTTTGCCACGGAGCGTCCTCAAGGCAGATATAGCGAGCAAAACCCGCGAATCACCGAAAGAGCGCTGGAACTCTTCTTTAAAGTGCACGTATTTTATCGCGGGTGTCTCTCTTTCCTAAGCTCCCTAAGCGCCTTGTAAAGCCCGGAATGGGGACGCTCAGAGGCAAAAGGAGTGTCCTGGCACACTTTAAATTCCATGGGGACAGGGCTTATGTGTATCTAGCCTGGACTATTTTACTCTGCAAGTGGGCCTCCCGTCACTACATTACATGCAACACACACACCTGCACACACACACACACACACACACACACACCCTTGCATATGGAAACTGCAAAAAGGAACAAAATATACAGAAAGAGCCCTAGCCTCAATACAACATAGAATCATAGAGCTGAATGTGGACATTCAAATTTGAATCGAAAGTCTATACATTCATTTTTAACATTAGAACAAATCTGAATGTTTTGAATCATTCAGATTAACTATTCGGATATTCGTATTTGTACGGATACGTAAGCATTACATATGTATCCATATGCATCTTCTTTGTATCTGTACGCATTTGTACGGATACATGCGGGATGAAAATAAGAACAAAAACACCAAACCAAAGGGTTCTGCCAAAAAAATATCAATAAACAGAATAAAATATGTACCTCTCCCAAATATAAAAAGGCAAATATATAAAGAAATAAAGAAATAAATGCACTCTGGAGCCAAAAAAACAAAAACAAAACAAAACAGTATAATTACTACAAGGGTAGCAATACCCCACTGGAAAATTTATAAATGCTGAAAATAAAACACAATTAATATAATCTAGTAAAAACTTTAAAAACTCAAGGCCAAACGCGTTTCGACACCAGTCTTCATCAGTGGCCTATACGTATAAAGAATGTTTTAAAATTGTCAATTATCAAGTACACAGCTCACACAATGTGAGTCTAGTTCAATTCCAAAATACCGTATTTTCCGGCTTATAAGACGACCGGGCGTATAAGACGACCCCCAACTTTCCAGTTAAAATATAGAGTTTGGGATATACTCGCTGTATAAGAAGACAACACCCGGTGTATAAGACGACCCCCAATTTTTGAGAAGATTTTCCTGGGTTAAAAAGTAGTCTTATACGCCAGAAAATACAGTAGTAATGTTCTTCTCCTGGTCCCAGAGCTTCTTATATAGCAAGCTGAAGCACTAATGGGAGTGATCCTGACAAGACTCAAGAACAAAGAATAAGGGGAAACTAAGGGTGTGGAAGGACAATGAAAAAACTCAAACCAACCAATTCACATTTTCATTTAAACCCACTGGGGATTCAGATTTTAAACGATGAATCCATTTGAGTTCCAATGTTTGTAATTGTTTTATGTTCTTAATATTGGATATCCCATCTATGTACCAGAATTTGAATGAATCAAAAGAATGATGTTTTTCTAGGAAATGTTTAACCAAAGGGGCTTCTATTTTATGGCTTTTGATACAACTTCTGTGTTCAGAAATAAGATCCATACGGGATAAAAACGGGATGCGTACAGATGAACACGGATGCGTACGGACATATACAAAATTTGTCAAAATTTGTATCATCAAATATGAATCGAATATTTGTATGAATAGATACGAATCTATTCAAATCAGTTCCAATTTTAATACATTTGTTTTTTCTCTAATTGTCCTAATTCGGGCATTCAAATATTTGATTCAAATTGAATCAAATGTCGAAAATTGCATTTATGCACACCCCTACCATAAGCCCAAAGTACTGACATTATACAAATCCAGCATTAACAGACAAGCGTTTTCTTGGAGAAAATAAGTAATTCCAATCTATTTCACAAGATTCAAGAAAATGGACCAAATTTTGCTCTGCATGCTTTCTGTGATTCATATTCATTTGAATCAATTTGAATTGGCTGATTATTGTTTTTAAATGGGATTGCTTGTAATGGCACAATTAAAAAAGTGAGGGTGGAATACAGAAGATCTTGAATATTTATTAACACCAGCAGCAATGGCACCAGAAGGTTTTTCCACTGAGTTCTCAGGAGGGTTCATAATGAACAAAGGACAAATCAGAAAGTTAGTTTTGTTCAAAGGAAATAATTAAAGTATCCCTCCATGACTGGATAATCTGAGACCTTTAACCCACCCTCCCTTCGTGGAAAAGTGATTTGACAAGTTCAATACTTGTTAAACTTCTGGAACAGGAAACTGCTGTCATCTACTTGCAATGTCAATTGATTACAAATATGTTTCAACATATAAGATAAGTGAGACTGGATCAATCCAAAGTCTTGAGAAAGCTTTTAAAGTTGTCTGCTAGAAGATGCTGCTGTTTCTTTTTCTCTTGGGCGAAATAAATTTTTTTTTTGGGGGGGGAATGTAAATGGATAACGACATCGACAGAATCTATTTAGATTTAGCCCAAATATGGAATGACCTTACTCTTAGCTATGTGCTTTTTAATATCAAAAGCACAGTCCACCCAGCACTGAAATGGTGCTGTCATGGCAGTGCTCAGAAAAACAGAGATAAGATGATCCCACACCCATTGAGCAAGCATCTCATTAGAAAGGGATAAAAATGCTGCAAGCAGAATCTTCCACTCTGAGCTGGAAAAAGGTCCCATCGCCCCATCCAGGCCTCAAAGTACTCTACCGGCTGGCTATATTTCCAGCAGCATAATAGCTGGGGCATTTCTTGGGCCACTTACAGTATCTCTGAAAATACAGCCTTGCAGAAATGTCAACAATGTTCTCCCATTAAACGGTCAATGTGGCTACAAGTAGAGGGAATTTGCAAATGGCAAACTTCACTCTAAAAGCAACATGGTTGCAAATCCTTTCAATATGCAGATGATCTTTACACTGCCATATTGCCATTCCAACTTGACTGCCAACAAGTCAAGAGTGTTGAAGAGCTGTAGCCATTACATAGCTGGGCAAGTCTGGCCTTGTCTAACATCTGGAGAGGCAGTCAGCGGGTGATAAAGGAAAGAAAGAGGAAGAGGAACAGTGTTAAGTGAGCCCCAGTTCAGGTAAGCCAGTTTGGTGTACTGGTTAGGGAGCTGGACTCTTATCTGGAAATACCGGGTTCGATCCCACCCTCTTCCACAAAGCCAGCTGGGTGACCCTGGGCTAGTCACAGCTCTCTTCTGAGCTCTCACAGCCCCACCCACCTCACAGGGTGTCAGTTGTGGGGAGAAGAATAGAAAAGCTTTGCCAGCCACTTTGAGTCCCCTTAAATGGGCAAGAAAAGCGGGGTGGAAAAGCCAACTCTTCTTCTTCTTCTTCTCCCCATCAAGCTCTCACAGGACCCATTGCACTGACATAAAATATGGACCACTGCAATGAGTCCCCCAGGACTTTGAAGCCATTGTGGGGGTTAGAGCAAAACAGACCATCACAATGTAGATGGCCAAGTTCCAGTCCAGAAGCCACCCATTCCAGAAGGGTCTAATCTTCTTGGTCTACTCTACTTGACACAGACTTCTAAAGGCAGATGGCCTTCTGCATACTTAACTATGCCACAATGTGCCATGTTTCTAACTATCATTTTCTGCTAGATTGCCAATGCACAGAGTTGGCGTATGAAAGACAAAAACAAACTGATTCTGTATTCTGTATTCTCACTGTGGAGATGGATTGAGGTGAGAACGCTCATTGTTCAGTTCATAAACACAAAATACATTCATACATACAAGCATTAATGATGTAACTGTTTGGGCTTCCTTTGAGTATAAAGAGCTCAATACATGTTTTGTGGAAATACTGACTTTTCCTATAAAATCTAGGACTAAAGAATAGGGGTGTGCACGAATAGTCTAAGGTATTCGAAATTTGGTCAAATCTCCCCAAATTTTGACATTCAAATTCGAATCGAATGTCCATAAATTCAAATTTAAACATTTGAACGGATTTCGCATTTCGGATCTATCCACTCAGATTATCCAGACATTCGCGTGTGCACAGGTTCTTACATGATACGTACTTGCAGATACGTATCTTTCCTGCATCCGTACACATTTGTATGGATCCGTACAGGATGAAAACAGGATGCATACAGACATGTACTGATGCATACAGGATGCGTAACGATGCGTAACGGCACATGTGAATGTTGTCGATAAGTGTAAGTGCAAATTTGAATTAAAAATTCAAACGAATAGATTCTAATTTGCTTAATTCGAATTGAATTTGGTGAAATTCAAATTTTAAAGTTCTGAATCAATACAAATTTTTGATTTGAACTGAATCAAATCGAACGAGAGTTATACTGTGTTGTTATGTTATTCAATATGCTGAATATGATTTTTCATTAAGCAAATCCTAACCGATTTTGAATGTGGTATTTGTGAATTATGAAGGAACACAGATACTTCTGGGGTGTTTTTCCACTGTCACTAGAAGTACCCATTAAGACATTTTTTTAACCTCCCAACCTGCCCATGCCATAAGATCTGTAGAAGACGCCCTCCTGGTTGTCCAGCAAAAGAGGCAGGCACTCAGGATAGGGCCTTCTCAGTGATGACCCCCAAGTTGTGGAAAGGTCTGGCCCTTGAAGTGCATCAGACATCCTCGCTTTACATGTTTAGGAAAGTAGTGAAGATGCACCTCTTTGCCCTGGCCTTTGGCTAAATGGGGATATAGCTTTTTCACCCCCACTTTTCAGGTACTTTTATTGTTTAAGATTTATATTTGGCTTTAACTGTTAGAACCTTGGAGTATAGGGCAAGATAAAATGGACACAGACAGACAGAAGAGGATGGAAGATGGGAAGATGATGATGATTAGATAGACAGACAGACAGACACAGACAGATAGATTCTCCACTGAAGGGGCCAGTTAACATTTTTTCAATATTAAATAAACAAAGCCTCTTTCAGTTTTCTAGGAAGAATGTCTCCCAGATCCTGCCCGCCAGTGGATTCAATATTCAACAAGAACTAGAACTATAGCGCTGTATGGTTGGCTCTGACTCCAAAACAGAACATATGAGGAAAAAAAGAAGAGCCATGGATTTGCACTTTATAATGCAGGAGGTAAGTAACACAGATGCATCGCTATACTATGCGTAGCGTCCGTCCTGGCATATGATATCATGTGCTCAGCCTGACAGTTCATTTATTGCTCTATATATTGATCTTGCCAGTCCACCTTTTAATCATTTGCCTTGGTCTCACTATCACATACGAAAGATATACGATGCATTGTAAATTCTGAGCCCATAAAAGGAGTTGCCATAGTAACCGAACATTCTTGTTTTGTATAAACAAGACGTGAATGCAGAGGTCAGTAACAGACGTAGCACATCAGGGCTATTTCTTTGCTCTTGTTAAAAATGCTTGCAGAAAATTAACCAAAGAGCTGGTATGCGGCTGGGTAGACATGATATTACATAAAACCTATGTATTCTCACTAACACTATGTATTTTCTCTAGTTCAAACTCATATTTCTTTAAAAAAAATACCCAGTTCCCCAGTACAACTCATGGAAGATAATGAAGTAAAGTTTTAGAAGTTGCATATATCGAGTCAGTTTCAAACCACTGTACAGATGTTTCAGGCATTTCATTGGTTGAGAATTCTAGAACAACCTTCAGCCATGGAAGAAACCACTTGTAGACAACTGCACCTCCCACTACTTTGGGCCATTTCTGTCTTATAAACAGAAAGTCAAACACTCTTACTGAAATTGGGAAGAGTCCTTTTGATTCCAGATTCAAATAGCAACTAACTAACTAGATGATAGAGGATGGATGGATGGATGGATGGATGGATGGGAGGGTAGGTAGGTAGATAGGTAGATAGATTACATACTTTACGTATTTGCATTTTTATCCAGCCCTATGCCCGGGGGTCTCAAGGTGGGTAACAACATTTAAAATCAAACATATTTAAATATATAAAACAGTATATATTAAAACTACAGTGTGAAAACAATTTAGGGCCTTTCTATACAGGCTTGCTACCCCCATTCAGGAGGGCCTATAGAATAGTTGGTCCACACTCCAGACCACGTTTAAAGAGACCATACTTCTTGGGAGAGCAGTCCATCAGAAGTGGACTAGGCCATAGAGCAGAATACAACACCAAAATAATGTCATATCCTGCTTTACTGCTGGACCAGACAGCATGTGGACACCATGCCTCCATGGTGTAGTATATCATGAACATAAGAACATAAGAGGATCCCTGCTGGATCAGGCCATAGCCCATCTAGTCCAGCATTCTGTCACACACAGTGGCCCACCAATTGTCCATAGGCACCTAAATAGAGACAAGGGCAAACCTTCTCCTGCTCTCGAATGCTAGCAAATGGTCCTAGAAGTATCCTGCTTGTCCCCACAGCCTGAAAGATGTTCTAGTAGCCATTGATAGCCTTCCTTGAAGCCATCTAGGCTGGTACCTGTTACCATCTCTTCCAGCAGAAAATTCCATAGACTGACGACCCCCTGGTTGAAGAAATACTTCCCTTTGTCTGATCTGACTCTCCTACCCACCAGCTTCATAGAGCCCCCCCCCCCCGCCGGTTTTAGTGCTGTGCGATAGAGAAATGTTCTCTGTCCACCTTTTCTATACCATGCATAATTTTATACACTTCAATCAGGTCCCCTCATAAATGCCATCTCTCCAGACTGAAGAGGCCCAGACATTGCAGCCTGATTTCGTAAGGGAATTTGTTCCAGACCCTTAATCATTCTGGTTGCCCTTTTCTGCACCTTTTCCAGTTCCACAATATCCTGTTTCAGGTGTGGCGACCAGAATTGTACACAATATTCCAAATGTGTCCTCACCATAGATTTATAGAAAGGCAAAATGACACTTTCTGACTTGTTTTCTATTCCCTTCCTAATTATTCCCAGCATTGAATCAGCTTTTTTCGTTGCTGCTGCACACTTGGCTGACACCTTCATTGAACTTTGGGGCTGGCTGAGCACCTGGAAATGGTGCACTCCAACTGGGAGCTTCAAAGGTTAGGAACTTGAGTTCACATCCTTTGAAGCGAGGCTGCCCTTAATGTGGACAGCTCTAACAAGGTCCCAAAGCAACACTCCCAATGTGGGGTTGGTTGCCCATACTGGACCACAGTGGCCTTCCCTAGTCCTATGTGGAAAGGGACTTATCCTTTGGTTTGTATGAGCCCAAAAGACCAGTCAGAGGTTACTAAAGACCCTCCCATGAACCAACCCCCCCAATTTACTGGTAATCCTAGCTAATAATTCTCAGTAACCTGAGAATGCTTCTTCTGACTAGACTACCCTTCCATTGTGGTTCTATTGCCAACGTATCTCCAGCCCCAATTCCAGCCCTACTTCTAATGTAGCCAGTTTGGTCTAGGGAATCCAGGGTTTGATTCTGCACTCTTCCATGAAGTCAGGTGGATGACCTTGGGCTAGTCACAGCCCACCCACCTCACAGGGTGTTCTGTTGTGTGGAGAAGAACAAAAAGCTTTGTCAACCGCTTTGACTCCCCTTAAATGGGTGAGAAAAGCAGGGTAGAAAAGCCAACTCTTCTTCTTTTGAAGGTGGGTCTAGATAGGATCTTTGTCTGTACAAGCAAATAGGAAGCTTAAGATGAAGAACTCTGTCCTAGGCATCAACTTCTTCCTGCTATTGCCATTGCTACCCATGAGAAAGATGCTTTTCCCTCAACGAAGTAATTTATCAAGTCAACACCCAACCACAAAGGATGGAAAGCTTCTTGCCTTCCTTCAATAGGCCCCATTTTTCATATGTTCCACTTTTCCGTACTGGATGCTCTCACAGATTCTGCCACTGAAGAATACGAAAACAGCACTTTAGGATTCCCCCACACACACACCTCCACTCCATTAGCAAGAAATTAATTTCCTGTACTGCTTGTGGTCCAGATAGACAAGTTCTTGTTCCATGGTATACAGTTTATTTTTCCAAGCTGCCATAATGATGGAAGGAAAAGGAAAATTACAGCCCTTAAACCTAAAAAGATTTTATAACATCAAGGTGGATGAGAAGACAACCAAGGAATCCCTCAGTTAAAAAACAGGAGGGTCATGTGCATTGTCTCAGTTCTTTCGTTCCCTTAACCATCATCCATACTGGTTGAAATGATGCAGTTAACAAATGGTGCGGAATGGTTTTGTACCCTATTTGGTTTTAATGCTTTGAAATAAATACGTATGCTATCGGTCTCATTTCTGCAGGGATTTTTTCCCAGGGGTGGGAAGGATCACTATTGTAAAGTTGGAACTATATATTCTTTTCTTTTTTTTTCAAAATACAAAAATGCACCTACACTTTCACTTGGCTGGGATACAAACTCACCCCACCAGTTAATCAAAGCAAATTATGGCTCCTTTTCCACTGGCACTGATGGTGTTGATGACCTCACAAACTTTCCTGCCACCAGGCAAGGCTTTAGAGATACTACCTTAATAATCCCTGTATGTTTGAATTTTTTCTACTTAGAGACTGGATTTGACAAAAGGAAGAAGGACTCACTCCATGTGACATCATAACAAATTGGAGTCAGTTTCTGCACAATACAAACAATCTTCTCAAGCAGTTTCTAGGGCAGATCTAGGGCAGTTTCTCCACAGTCCCTTGGGACACTACCAAAATGTCTCCTTGGACTGAAGGTTTCCCATGCTAGAGTGATCCTTGGGAAATGTAATGGTCTCACAACCCCACCAACAGGGGCACCCTAGGCATAAAAACCATGCCCTGAAACACTCCAGAGCAAGAGCAGTTTAAAGTTCTTGGCCTGCAGTCCACTCCGGTCACCATCAACACCGACAGGTGACATTGGACTGAATGGCATACAGAGCCAGTGCCATGTTGCTGGACTCTGAAAACAGCCCACTGCTTGAGCCTGTTTATGGGCACAACCTTAAAATCACCCTGGCCTACAGCTTCATACGCCAGATAACTTTTCTTCCCTGGCTTCCAAAACTAGGACAAGACAAGGAGCCATTTTCTGCATGGGCAGCTGGCCCACTCCTCAGTGATGTCTAAGGAGCAGACCTTCCATAGTACACTAAGCCATGTGGTGTTGAAGTTGACAGAGAATCCCTGGGTTTGAGTTCCCATTTGGCCACAGAAGCTCACTAGCCACTCTTGGCCACTCACAGATGGTGACATCAACCAGCCTAGATAGCTTTAAGAAAAGATTAGACACATTTGCAGAGATTCGAGAATAGGTGAAGTTTTTGCCTTTGTCTTCTGCTGAGATGCCCAGAAGCAACTGCTGGACTACTGTGTTACGCTGTGGTCACACTTACTGTAAGGTTTAAACCAGCTTCAGTCCACTTTCAGAGCGAGATAATACATCAGCAAAGTAACAAACTAAAATTCACCTTTGGGATTATGTGGGAAGAAAGTTACTGGTCACTTTGCTGATATGTTCTCGTGCTTTGAAGCTGGATTAAGCGTTAGGTATGACCATAGCCTGAGACATGATCCTGGACTAAATGGTCTGATCCAGCAGGTCTTCCTTTATGTGCTTATATGCTTACAGCACCTCAGCTTTACCTCACAGGGTTTTGATAGAGTAAGAAGGATGTGTGCTGCCTTTGGCCTATTTAGAATGGCAAAACAGAAAATTCAATAACTAATTTAGGGCAGTGATGGACGTCCGCTCAGAGGTTTTGCCCAATGGCACCTCTCCTTGTTATATGATGGTATAAGATCACCCTCCATGTCCCTATGCATTATGCTATATGCCTCTGGCATTCTGAATCTAAAGAAACAAGACAAAAAACTGGATGGGAGGGAAGAATACACTAGGGATGTGCACTAAATGTTCTAAACATTTGAAATCCAATCAAATTCGTTCGAATGTGGACATTTGAATCCGGACAGAATGTCTTCACATTCAAATTTAGACATTCAAACAAATTTCAAATGTTCTGAAACATTCACCCGTATGAGTCAAATGATTCAAATGTACAGATACTTATGTATTACATACATATCTGTACAAATACCATACATATCTGTACGCACTTGCACGTATAATATAGACTGAAAATGGGATGCACACAGGATAAAACGAGATGCATACAAGATGCTTAAAGATATGTATAACACATACGAATGTTGTCAACATCCATATCTTCAAATTCGTATCTAACGTTTGAACGAATAGTTCCAAATGTATCAGATTCGAATCGGTTTTTGTTGCATTCGGATTTTCAACATTTGAATTGAATCAAGTGTTTTGACATTTGACTCAACTTGAATTCGCATGCAAAAAAAAAAAAAATCATGTACACCCCAAGAATATGGCTGAGACAGTCCCAAAAAAGCAAAGCTCCTTTACTCCCCCCCCCGCCTTAGAGTAACAGTTAGAAAACACAATAAAAAGAATAATCAATATTTATGAGAAAGAGGATTTTTTAAAAAGTACCATGAAGGCAAAATAGCCAAAACAACCCAATAAGGCATCATTAACGGGTGCAATTCACACACTGCATTAATAGGACTGCAATGCGTTGTTCTTTCTTCAGCCAGTATCAGAAAAAAATGATCACATACCTGAAAAACAGTCTGCTTTTTTAAAAAAAAATTCTGTAAAACTTAAGAAATCCTAGCAGCAAGGTTCCAACTTCAGCTTAGGAGTGGATGGGGACCGCTTGGGGTGGTTTTGTTCAAGAGAGAACTCCTGTGGGCTGAAACTGTTCTGCTGTACCACGCCCATTTACTTGTCCTCGAGTAATGCAGACAAAGGACTCTACTTACATGTGGAGTCAGAGGAGAACAGAATTGGTAGCCCCATCCTGAGCCATTATGGTCTGAACACAAGAACAATTTCAGCTAAACAGCAACGATTTAGCTCAGTTCCTACTGTCTAAAGAGTACAATACTTCACTCCAGAACAGGTGGTTTATCGTCAGAGCAATATGTTTTACAATTGCCCTGTATAAATGGAGGATTAGGTAGCAACCTGATAAATCTACATTTGGTTTAAAGCAGTCTTTTTCTTCTTCTCAAATCTAGGACCTTTTCCACATGGGCCACTAGTGTATTTCAGGAAGGGATCTGCCCACTCTTAGAACATTTGTCTACACTGGACAAAGTGAGAGAACAGAATACGCCAACAAAATGGCTCCCACATCACCAATAGAACTTGGCAAGGAAGTCTAATGGGTCTATGGATGGCATTTTCTGGCAGCATTCCAGGAAGCAGTGCCAGAAGTGGCATGCCATGGAGAAGGGCCCTCCTTGAAACTCCACTTCAGGCCAGGAATGAAAAGTTTCTGACCTCTGGAGACTTGGCGTGACCACCAATGGCTGGATAATTTGAACAAATAGATCTGAAATTTAAAATTCGTTTGAATCTTTAAATTTGAATTTATGGACATCCAATTCAAATTGAATTGTCAAAATGTGGGCAGATTCGATCGAATTTCGAACACATTCGAATATTCGTGCACACCCCTAACTTATATGAAATGTTGTTGCTACTACTGCTGTTGCTGATATTTCTAATTTAAATCTTGGCCATCCCTCAAAGGTCCCAGGGCAGCAAAAATGATTTTAAAAAAAACAAAGTACATCCCAAAATTAAAGCAACAGAATAAAACAGCACGAACCTTTCAGAACATTTTGCGATGTAAAATAAAAACCTCTGACCATACTAGACAGGTTGGAAAGTAAAGAGACATCCCCTTCCTGTGCACTTTTTTATTTTTATTTTTTTATATATTTAAATTTATATGCCGCCCCATACCCGAGGGTCTCTGGGCGGCTCACAACATTTAAAAACAGATGTATACAAACAATATCAAAAACAAAACAAATTTTAAAAATGCAATTTTAAAAATACAAGAAAAATTAAAAACATCAGTGGTTTTCAGTGAGGGGAAGTGTGGGGGACATTTAACCAAAGGCCTGTGTAAAGAGGAACGTTTTCACCGCCTTCCTAAAAATGAACAAAGAAGGGGCCTGACGCACCTCGAGGGGGAGACCATTCCACAGCCTGGGGGCCACCACCGAGAAGGCCCTCTCCCGTGTACCCACCCGCCTAACTAATGAAGGCGGAGGGATCACCAGAAGGGCCTCCCCTCCAGATCTTAAAACACGGGCAGGTCGATACGGGAGAAGGCGCTCCTTTAGGTATCTGGGGCCCAAGTCATTTAGAGCTTTATAAGCTAAAGTTAGCACCTTGAATTGGGTTCGGTAGTGAATTGGCAGCCAGTGCAGTTCTTTTAAAACCGGTGTAATATGCATTTTGTCACTTCTCATACATGTTACGTGTCTGAACTGTGCCACGCCGCTTTCCTTGGGATCCGGATCCTTTAGCTGATTCAAAATCTGATTCCAAACACACTTTATAGTATGTTAAATAAAGGTGAGGTGAAAAATAAGTTTAAAAATAGCACTAGAAGAAAAACCATATCCTGATAACTTGATTACTTAAGTGGAAAATGACTATCTGGAAACCAAGATTGGATTGTTCAGCTGGCAAGAAAATTAGGATCCAAAGACTTGATGCTCCTTTTACAGTTTGACTTGTGTTTTTAATCACCCAACAGCATGACATGGAGTGACTGTATAAAACACAGTTATTAATCTCCTGAGAGGAGATTAATAATCTTAATTTCTTTCTCTGCTCTCCCCACAACAGTCTCCACAAAAGTGTTTCCTGATAGGGATGTGGATGAATGGTTTTGTTTTTGCATTCTAATTTAAGTCGAATCAAATGTCAAAACATTTTAGTTGATTCGAATGTTTAGAATCCAAATGCAACAAAACCCGATTCAAATCCAATACGTTTGAATCTATTTGTTCAAATGTTAGATACGAATCTGAAGATACGAATATCGACAACATCCGTATGTGTTATACGTATCTGTACGCATATCGTATGCATCCCGTTTTATCCCGTATGCACCCTGTTTTCATTCCATATTAGAAATGCAAATGTGCACAGATGCGTATGATATTCATACAGATACGTATGCAATACATTCTTATCTGTACATTCGAATGATTCAAACAAATGTTTTGAAACATGCAAAATTCGTTTGAATGTTTAAATTCGAATTGGAGACATTCCCTTCTAATTCGAACATCCCCGTTCGATCGAATTTCGAATGTTTAGAACATCTGTGCACATCCCAACCTCTGATTACTGCTTCTTTTCCTTGCAAAAATGTATTCAGCTGGTCCACATTCGATCCTCCATTTGGATGGCTTCATGCAACGGCTAAATCCTGTTGCAAGTGCTTGTGGGAACAGATTTAGTTGCAACTAGTTTGTTCCACTGCAGGCAGCCTCCTTTAATGGGCCCCAAAATCTATATGCCTCTACCCAATGGCCTCTTACACTCATGGGGTGGCAGCAAATATTTTTCCTTTTTAGCATATTTAGGGTTTAGGATCACCCAGCTTGTCTCCTGCAAAGCGCAATTTAAACCGGGGCGAGGGGAAATGAATGCATGGAGTATTTCTTTCCAATCATCTTGTCTCAGGACTGAGCTGGAAGAACAGCTGTATGAGATGACTTATTTATAAATCCATTACATCCACAGCGCACCTAAGTACTGCTACTGAAACACGCCTCCACACGCAATTTCTCTTTCTCTGTAACCATAGTAGCAACTTCCAATCTTTCCCTAGACTCCTTCCACTTTAGAAAGGCAGACGAGTGTTCACAGAGTCTTTTCTGTTGGCAGGTGATTCAACTAAATTCACACACAAAAAAGAGAAATGTATTTAAAAAAACTGTGTGGCACACATCGACTAAATAATGCATTCACACCCTAGTAACTATAGGCTTCTTTCTTGTCTTTCCTGACAAAGGATTCCTGGCTGTTGATCCTTCATATGAGGAATGTCACTTACGAGAAACATGTCCCAGATCTGAAGTGGGGTCCCTTTTTGTTGTAAAGGAAAATGCTCACGAACAGCCGACCAACACAGGCACCCATAATCGATGCGCAGTAGGGATGGACACAAATGTTTTTTGTATTTGATACATACCAAAACGAATGCAAGAAAATTTGTCTTCGTTTGGATAGATTCGTGTTTGATATGAATGTTCAAGCCCATACAAATCCCATTCGAAAGATTATGAATAGCATACAAATCCAATATACATATGCATAACAATAGCATACAGATACCACACAAATAGCATACAGATCCTATACACAAATGCATATGAATAGCACATGGATCCCATACAAATAGCATACGGACCCTATATACATAGGAATAGCACATGGACCCCATACAAATAGCATACGGATCCTATATACAAATGCAAAAGAATACAATATGGATCCCATACAAATAGGATATGAGACTTACGAAATCCGAGCGATTCCTGAATGATTTGGGGGATTTTCTGGTTGGCATGACTGGCACCCCTGTCGAAGCCCTGGTCTCTCTCTGGAATCGGGAGATGAGCAGGGCTACTGACACGATCGCTATCAAGTGTCCTCGGCATGTTTGTAGAGCCCGTAGAGCTCTTTGGTACTCCATGGAGCTACGGGTCATGAAACAGGAAGGTCGACGGCTAGAGCGCAGGTGGCATAAATCCGGCAGTGAGTCTGACAGAACACAAGTCAGAGCACACTATCGTGCCTACCACGTGGCGGTGACGGGAGTGAAAAAGAGATTTTTCTCTGCCACCATTGCATCCTCGAGTAGCCGTCCAGCAGAGCTCTTTAGAGTAGTAAATGGCCTTATGAAACCGAGCTCAAAGAAGCATGAGCCAGGGCCAAGTAATATCTGCTGTGACAAATTTGCGAAGCACTTTGAGGTCAAAGTCGCTCAGATTCGTAGGGGATTAGATGTCACAATTGGGTATAGTCCAAATGAGGTGTCCAGAGAACTGTTTAGTCAAGTTTGCTTGGATCAGTTTCAATTATTGTGGCCTGAGGATGTGGACAAATTACTTGTGGGGGTGTGGCCAACGACATGCTCTCTGGATCCTTGCCCCTCCTGGCTGATAAAAAACTAGCTGGCAAGGTATGACCGGGTGGATCCAGGGAGTAGTGAATGCCTCTCTGAGGGATGGAGTGGTTCCACTAGCTCTGAAACAGGCTGTGGTGCGCCCCCTCCTGAAGAGAGCTTCCCTGGATCTGGAAGATTTGAACAACTATCACCCGGTGGCTAACATACCTTTTCTAGGCAAGGTTCTGGAGGGGGATGTCGCTGTTCAACTGCAGGCATGTTTGGAAGAAGCTGATTATCTAGACCCATTTAAATCTGGCTTCAGGCCCGGTCATGGCACAGAAACCGTCTTGGTCGCCCTGGTTGATGACCTACTCTGGGAGAGAGACAAGGGGAATGCCACCCTGTTTGTTCTCCTGGACCTCTCAGCGGCTTTTGATATCACTGACCATGGTATCCTCCTGGAAAGGCTACAGAGTTTAGAAGCTGGAGGCAATGCTTGCCATTGGTTCTGCTCTTATCTCAAAGCTGATCCCAGATAGTGTCTGTGGGAGATGTGGATTTGGCACCCTGGGAACTCACTTGTGGGGTTCCTCAGGGATCGATCTTGTCTCCCATGCTTTTAACATCTACATGAAGCCGCTGGGAGAGATCATCAGCATTTTGGAGTGAGGTGTCATCAGTATGCAAATGATATACAGCTCTATCTCTCTGTTCCATCTGAATCAGGAGAGGCGGTGGAAATGCTTGACAGGTGTCTGGAGGCGGTAATGGGCTGGATGGGGGCCAATAAATTGAAGCTGAATCCAGACAAGACAGAGGTGCTGTGTGTCACAGGGTTCCGGGTCCGTGTAGTAGAGAGATACCCTGTCCTCAATGGGGTTGCTATGCCCTGGAAGGGACAGGTGCGTAATCTGGGGGTACTCCTGGACTCCATACTAACACTTGAAGCTCAGGTGGAGGCCGTGGCCAGGAGCGCCTACTCCCATCTACAGCTGGTGCGCCAACTGAAGCCTTTTTTGGATAGAGATGACCTGGCCACAGTTATCTATGCGCTGGTAAAATCTAGATTGAACTATTGTAATGCACTCTACATGGGGCTGCCCTTGAAGACAGTCTGGAAGCTGCAGTTAGTGCAAAGTGCAGCAGCCAGCGTGCTGACTGGTACAGCTAACTGGATACACATTATGCCAGTTTTAAAAGAACTGCACTGGCTGCCAATTCACTACTGGGCCCAATTAAAGGTGTTAACTCTGACTTATAAGGCCCTAAATGACTTGGGTCCCAAATATCTAAGGAACACCTTCTCCCATAGCGACCTGCCCATGCCTTAAGATCCAACAATGAGGCCCTTCTGGTCGTTCCGCCCTTCAGTAGTGAGGTTGGTGGGCACCTGGGAGAGAGCTTTTTCGGTGGTGGCCCCGAGCCTGTGGAATGGCCTCCCTCTTGAGGTGTGCCATGCCCCTTTCCTTGTATTTATTTAGGAGAGCCGTAAAGACATACGTCTTTGTCTTGGCCTTTGGCTGAGGTTTTATTCTCCCTCCACAGTTACAATGACCTCACTATTAATGCACTAGGGAGTGCACGCTTTTAAATTTGTTGAATTTTTAAGGTGTTTTTAAACATACATCTTGTTTTAATCTGTATTTCATTTTATTCTGTTTTAATTGTATCCTGTTTTAATCTGTTGTTACCCACCCAGCGACCTCCGGGTATGGGACGGGATAGGAATGTAAATAGATAGAGAGATAGATAGATAGATAGAGAGAGAGAGAGAGAGAGACAGATAGACAGACAGACAGACAGACAGACAGACAGACAGACATGAACGAATGCATACGAATAGCATATGGATCCCATACAAATGCGTACAAATAGAATACAAATCCTATATGTTAGTCTTCGAACATGCCAACATTCAATTTGAATTTGAATGTCCAAATTCAGCCGAATTTCAAATGTTACGAATATTCCTGCACATCCCTAATGCGCAGTGCAGGCTAATGACCTGTCCAAGGTGCACTGTGAGAGGAGCCCAGCAAACAGTGAAGTTTCCTTTTGTTGTACCAAGGAGAATCTATAGGGCAATTCATCTTCATTCCTCTTCCAGCACAGAGCAACTAGAGCATTTTGCATAGGGTAAAGGAGATCTAATCCATAACTGAAATGCATCTGGAAAAATATACATCAGTCAAGGTTCTACTGCAGTGAAAATTCTCTTGTCTTCTGGGGATGTCCATTGAGCTACCTCTGCACAGTCACTTGTTCATCAGCTCTGAACCATCGGTGTTGGGTTTGCTTCCAGCTCAAACCAAGTCTGGTTGTGTTCATTGTTTCTTGCTATATTTGATCTATTTTTCTTCTGTTGTTTACTTGCATATATTTAACAATTACATCCTATACTCATTGGAGCAACAATATTGGTTAATAACTAAAAGATCCTATGATCTTAATAACTGAGTTGGCTTTATGCTTTGTATGTCTGGACCAACTCTTTCAATTAGGTCTCTTCTTAGAGTTCCTCAAATAAAGGTTTTTAAACATTGAACTCATAAGATTCTTTTAACTGAGAACAAATCCTGAAGCAACACTCAAATGGGCATTTCCTCCAACAGCAATGGCTCTCAAGAAGAAGAAGAAGAGTTGGCTTTTCTACCCCACTTTTCTCACCCGTTTAAGGGGACTCAAAGTGGCTGACAAAGCTTTCTGTTCTTCTCCCCACAAGTGAACACCCTGTGAGGTAGGTGGGGCTGTGAGAAAGACAGCCATGTCTAGCCCAAGGTCACCCAGCTGGCTTCATGGAGGAGGGCAGAATCAAACCCGGTATTCCCAGATAAGAGTCCATCTCCCTAACCACTAGACCAAACTGGCTCACCAGAGGTGGCCCACTGCCATTGTTAATCTGTGCAGGTAGACAATTTCTGGCCTTTTAATCAGTTTGAAAACATATCTAAATATTACAGAGTTCAACACCATTTTAATAACCATACATAATTTGCATGATCCTAGTAGCCTAGTTTTCATGCCTGTCAGCTGAATCACTGGCAAAAACCAATTACTCTATTCAGTGAACAATTGCAGAGTGCTTGAAATCATGCTGTGAAAAGCATCAGAATAGTTGTAAAGCTGTGAAAGAAGGAAGTTGGCCCAATACCTCGCCGCAGGGACCCAAATGTTCCTTGTACCCAAATGCCCCAGTATGTGGATCACGTCACACTCTTAAAAACACACAGCCTGTACTGTACTTCATTCCACAGAGAATGCCAATGTACATTTAGGAAAGAAAAACTTAAAGTATAGGTATCACATGGCAGAAAAAATACAGTATTCTTTTTATTTCTTTTTAGAAATACAACCATCACACCATCAGCAAAACCTTCAAAGGACGTGTTCTATCTTCCCTCCTATTTTTTTTCTTTTTAGGGACAAAAAGGTCTTCTAGGCTATGCCTCAGGCTTTTAATTTGAAAAAGGCCGAACTGGTCTTTTTGAAAAAGGTTTAGGGTCTTGCCTGAACACACTTAGGCTGTAGTCACAACTTCACTTTAAACCTTCTTCAGTCCATCTTGAGATCTGACTGGTCACACACCTTTTCACTTCTATCTGTTATATTTGTGGATTTTCCATTGCATTATTTACTTTTTATAAACATTTGTTAATATTTGCTTATATTTGTTTCCATTGCGATTGTACTACTACTACTACTACTACTACTACTACTACTACTACTACTACTACTACTACTACTACTACTAATAATAATAATAATAATAATAATAATAATAATAATAATAATAATAATAATCCCCCTGATGGCTGTGGCCTTGTCGTGGCGGTGGGGCTTGAGTGCTCCAATGAAGCTGAGAGCTGGGCTGGCGGTAGTGCAAACTACTGGAAGGTTCAACCACGCCAGAGTGGTCGAAGCAGAGGAGCCAGACTAAGTGCACCCAACCCATTTATCACAATGGAGACACAAATAAAAAAGAAGTCTATACTGGCTCGGTCGTCGCCCAGGATAAAAAGGACCGCGGTGGTTGCTGAGGAACCTGGGCAACCGTCAACAAGTGGGCTACAGGAACAAAGTTCACCAACAAAGAAGTGGCAGAAATTCTCAAGGCCAGAGAATCGTATACAGTAGTCATGAAGTGCTACTACAAATCAGAACACGGAAAATGAGGCTATCAAAAACGGATTCACCGGCTATGGAAACAAGAATACCCAGACTCTAAGATAACAGAACTGCGGGTAGCTGATCAGAGAAGATTCATAAGCGAGACTGAAGTGTTCAGTGAAGTTGAACTCAAAGAAATACGAAAAGCTAATGAAATTGAAGCACCGCAGCCTATTGTGGCAGCAACAGAAGCTCCAACAAGACCAGGAGTCACTGATCAACTAGACCCTGATGAAAATCTGGAAATTCTGCAAGAAGAGGAAGAACAGCAGCATGAAGTCATGGATGAAACACCTGGCACATTGCCTCAAAGACAGCAGGAACTGAAGGACAGAATAATGGCTCATACAGCATCAAGTGCAGAGCGAAAGCGACTCCCAACCCTAAAAACTATAGGCAGAAAACGACTTGTCCCACTGATGAATGACATCAACTCTGCCCTTGTAACTGTTCAGGTAGCAACAATCGAAGAACTGAACCAGCTCACCTACAGTACAGCTGTGATAGTAACAGAAGAACTAGGGTTACTGCAGCCAAAACCAATTAGAAGATCAACTGGAAAACCAAACTGGAAAGTTCGACTGGAACTGAAAATAAAAGGCCTGAGATCAGATGCCAGCAACCTAAAAAATATGAAGGAGAAGAAACAGAACAACGAGAAGACTAAAGAACATCTGATCAAAAAATACTGGCTGAATACAAGGAAAATTGACGAAGCTTTGGAAATCGTGAAACAGCAGATAACAGCTACTGTCAGGAAAATCGAAAGATATGAAGCAAGAATCATCCAGTACAGGCAGAACCAAATGTTCCAGTCTAATCAGAGGCAGTTCTACCAGAGCCTGCATGAGCAAGTAGACAAGAAAATGGGAAAGCCAGAGAAAGAAGCAACAACCAACTTCTGGAACGATCTCTGGGAGACTGAAAAAGAATACAACAAAAGTGCTGGGTGGATAAAGGATTTCGAGAAGAAATTCTCCAAGAAAAAAGTGTGGCAGCTGGAAATAATACCTGAAATGGTCACGAAAAGAATGAAGAAAGTGAAGAACTGGACATCCCCTGGCACTGATCAGTTGCATGGCTTCTGGCTCAAATACCTGACCAGCCTGCATGCAAAATTGGCCAAACTGTTTTATGAAATGCTGCAAACAGGAAACATCAATGAATGGCTAATAACTGGCAAAACATACTTAATACAGAAAGATGCAGCAAAAGGAGCCAAACTACAGGCCGATAACTTGTCTACCTACTATGCTCAAGCTGCTGACAGGCATAATAGCAGACAGGATTCAAGACTACCTCGAAGACAACAACATCATTCCAGTAGAGCAAAAAGGAAACAAACGGAGAAGCAGGGGCACAAAAGACCAGCTACTGATTGACAAAATGATTCTGGAGACTGCAAAAGCCGAAAAACAAACCTGCATATGACTTGGATCGACTATAAAAAACCTTTTGATTCACTGCCACATGGTTGGATCACAAAGTGCCTGGAAACCATCGGGATCAGTCAGAACATCACCAAATTTATAGAAACTGCAATGAAACGCTGGAAGACTGAGCTTTTTGTTGGAAATGAAAGCTACGGACTGATCAACATCAAAACGGGCATCTTCCAGGGGGACTCATTGTCCCCACTGCTTTTCATCATCGCTATGATCCCGCTGTCACTCATCCTACAGAAAACAAACCTGGGCTATCAAACTGCCAGGAATTCACAGAAAATTTCACATCTACTGTACATGGTGACAGCAGAATTGAGGAGAGACAGTTGGAGAAGCTCACCAGATATGAAGACCTGAGAATTGAACTTCAGCGACTCTGGCGAAAACCAGTGAAAGTGGTCCCAGTCATCCTTGGCACACTGGGTGTGGTGCCAAAAGATCTCAGTGGGCACCTAAAAACCATTGGCGTTGACAAAATATCCATCTGCCAACCAAAAGAAAAGCCACTTTACTGGGGTCTGCTCACATAATTCACCGATACATCACACAGTCCTAGGTGCTTGGGAAGTGCCCAACTAGTGATCTTGTTTGCTGTGTGTAACTGCTGTTTTTACATAATCATCATCATAATAATAATAGTGCCGAAAGATCTTAGAGGGCACTTGAAAAGCACTGGCATCAACAAAATATCCAACTGCCAGCTACAGAAAGCCACTTCGCTGGGATATGCTCATATCATTTGCCGATACATCACTCAGAGGGAGTTCCCATTACAACCTTAAAGCGGTTTCGAAACAGTTTCGATCCTCACAGTCCCCATGTCAGGTTGGCTTAACATACTTTCTGCATGTTAAATCGCCCCAAAGCGTTGTAAATGTTAACACTCATTTCAACACGTTTCACTCCGGTTCGTGCGCTTGAAACGTTTTACATTTCTTGCTGTGGGAACGGTACAGTTTTAGTGGCATGAGAATGCATGTTTAGGGTTTCCCTCCCCCAATAGCTTGCTTCCAAAGATAGTGACTTCACTGTAAAAATCCATCCAAGCAGCCATTGCACTGTAGCAATCCACCCACTTCACACCTGATAATAATGTTGCAATTCTGCACAATTCTAAAAGTTCTGACCTTTAGAAAGGGAATAGGGAGGAAAGCAGTTGAAGTTCCAGTGAGATGTGTGAATGTTTAATGTGTGAATGTGTGGCTGTGGAGTGAGCAGGCGAAGGAGGCTTAAGTTGCCGCTGCTGCTGTGTGCCCAGGGCAATGGGGAGAGGAGGGGAAAGAATCGCTGGCTGCTCAGTGCCGTTTTTCATCCATCCAGGCAAGCAGCAGCCACCCAGCCAGGCTCCGTGAAGGGATCCGTTATGGGTGGTGCGTTCACGCCAGGAGGAAGAGGGCAGGGCAGCCCTGAAAAGCGGCTTTTAGAAAGTAGCCACTGGAGTCCCCCCTTGAGTCACATATGCCACGTACGATCCTCAGAATCCGGATCAAACAGGATTAAGTTGAAAGTAATGGGAACAGGCAAATTCGTGTTAGCATCCAGTTTTATTATTTCGGTTTAGGAAAACCGTTTTAAGCTTGTAATCGGAACCGGGCCTCAGTCCTAGGGCGAGTCTGACTAGTGATAACAGTTACCAAAACCAGCATAAATATCTTGTTTGCTGTGTGTTACTGCTGTGTTACATCAATAATGATGGTGATGATGATGATAATTGAAGGAAGGAAGGAAGGCTGTCATCTTCTATATACTTTATAAGTGAACTATTCCAAAATTGCATGTCATGAAGCCGGCTTAGTTTACAAAAGCTCATGCCACCAATTTTTCCCTGTTTGTTAGTCTTTAAAGGTGCTGCTAGATTTCCTCGCTTACTGATCCAGATTAACACAGCTACATCTTTGAATTCTATTCCAAAGCTATTGTTGTTTCTGCTGCCGTTTTTACAATTTTCAGAAGAAATGTTAGTATTTTTTTTCATTGGTAGATCAAATACAGATTGGAACTAAGAGAGTTTTCCATCTTCAATGAACATATGCATTTTGCTATTAAAAGTAAATTCCTCGTGATAGAAAAACAATTCAGGAAGTATCTCCCACAGTTCTTCATGGCATTCTAGGTAACTTATTGGGCAATTGTAACCCCTTGCTTTAAGCAAATGCTCCTTTCCTAAGCTTTGTATGACAGCAACATAAACAAGATTTGCTCACAAATTTGGTTGATAAACCATGCAAAAGAAATGGGGTTTAGTCTGTAGATCGACACATCAATAAGAATATAATTGTGTGACATACAGTTACAGAACTAGTCAACATCAATTGGGTCTTCCAGCCCCATTGTGCTCAGGCAGAAATAATTAGTAGCTCATACACTCCACCTGGCAGTACCTTGACAGAAAGCTGGGCTAACAGTATGAGAATGGGAACACACATTCCAGCAACATCTGATACAGCTCCTATCGCTATCTGGCAGGCATAGGTCTGAAATTATTGCTTTCAGGATCAGGCTTTCTTCACCTCAAAAGTAACACAGCAACTCATAATCAGAAAGGGAAAACTGCTTTGATGGAAAACAGCATGGGTCTCAGAAGGAGATTTCAGCCTGTGTGCAAGTTCACAAGGGGCCCTGAAATACAACAAAGCGAGGAGGAGGAGGAGGAGTTGGCTTTTCTACCCTGCTTTTCTCAGCCATTTAAGGGGACTTATAGTGGCTGACAAAGCTTTCCGTTCTTCTCTCCACCCTGTGAGGTAGGTGGCGCTGTGAGAAAGAGAGCTGTGACTAGCCCAAGGTCACCCAGCTGTCTTCATGGGGGAGGGCAGAATCGAACCCGGTATTCCCAGACAACAGTCCGGCTCCCTAACCACTAGACCAAACTGGCTCACATATTTGGCCATTACAAGCATTTTGAGGGCTCACCAGCGCTCATTCCTACAAAGTGCCTATCATATGGATGTCTAGAGAAACAGAATTATGCACAGAAGGAGAACTCTTGTTTAATACACATGATCTTCAGCAACGTTGAGGCAACCTAGAACTGGATAATCAGAATGCTGCTGTCTGAACATATTTCAAAGTGTGCAAGGTCATCGTCATCATGGCTTGGCTTCGTGAACAAAGATTTAGGAAGGGCTCAACCCACGCTCGCTGCATGCGTGCTGACGGATAAAAAAGGCCAATGCAGGGTAGACAAGTCTGGATGCAGAATGTACAGAGAAAGGTCTCCTGGGGCAGTACTGTAAAGGCACGGTTCTTCTTGTGTTGCCTTTTCTCCTCAAGACTGGTTCTATGAGCACGCTCAAAGGAGGCAGACAATGTTATGGATGGTGCGTTTCCATGCCTCTCGGTCTGAGGCCAAGTGGAACCACTGATTGTGAGATTAATATGGCCAAGGCTGAGGGATTGTCAGGCGATGTACTAATGACAGAACAGTCACAGGTATTTATATTACTTCACAGGATTGTAGAGGTCTCCCAGCAAATCTGTCCTTCCAGTTTTTACTTTTTCTTAGCTCCTGCTGTTTCATAATTATCGCACACAGTGTGTTCAGTTCAACTTTTGGGGGGCTCTGTCTACTGAGTTTGTTGATTTTCTCCGCCCCCCTCCCCATAACCCTTAAACTTGTAATTATATGTACTTCTAACATCTAGTTAGCTTACATAACATAAAAAGCTAATTCAGAAGCCCTCCTGGAAACGAGGAAAATAATTGGCAGGTGGCAAGGAATTGGGCAGATAGAAAGATGAAAAGCTACCTGACAAACACAAAAGCCACATCCCCATTAAAAGCTTAATCCAGTTTCCCTAAATCGAAATAACAGAACCGGATGCAAATGCGAATTTGCCTGATCCCATTACTTTCAGCCAGAATCGCATTCAATCCGGATTCTGAGGACGTCTGTGACTCAAGGGGGGACTCCAGTGGCTACTTTTTAAAAACCACTTTTCGGGGCTGCCCTGCCCTCTTCCTCCTGGCATGAATGCACCACCCATAAGGGACCCCTTCACGGAGCCTAGCTGGGTGGCTGGCTGGGTGGCTGCTGCTTGCCTGGATAGAAGAAAAACAGCAGCAGACAGCCAGCAATTCTTTCCCCTCCTCTCCTCATTGCTCAGGGCACGCAGCAGCAGCAGCAGCAGCAGAAACAAACATTCACACATCTCCCCAAACCGGCAGCTGCTTTCCTTTCTTTTGCCTTTTTTAAAGATCAGCACTTTCAATGGCAAAATCGTTATCAGGTGTGAAGTGTTTCGATCGCTACAGTATAGCTTTAAGTGGTGGATTTTACAGCTTGCTTTGGAAGCAAGCTATTGGGGGAGGGAAACTCTCATCTTTTAACACAGAAGTGTTCCCACAGTAAAAAATGTAAAATGTTTCAAGTGCATGAACCGGAGTGAGACCTGTTGAAATGAGGATTAACATTTACAACGCTTTGGGGCGATTTAACACACGGAAAGCATGTTAAGCCAAACTGACGTGGGGTCTGCGAGGATTGAAAACGTTTTGAATTCGAAATAAGCTTGCTGTGGGGATTCACCCAAAGTGAAGAAAGAAATAAGTTTCTGGCCAGGCAGGGTGAATACAGTAATGGAAGTCCAAAAGCATGGGATGGGAAAACTGTGAGCCTCTAGACCAGCGGTTTTCAACCTGGGGGTCGAACTACCCTTTCAGAGGGGTCGCAACCAGTCTCCCGCCACCCTTCCCAACCACCTCTGAGCTGCTCCGCCCCCATAGTTGGGGGTCTCCACAACATGAGGAACTCCATTAAGGGGTCGTGGCATTAGGAAGGTTGAGAACTGCTGCTCTAGACATTGTTGGGCTTCAATGTCTATCTATTCTAACCGATGTCACCAAACTCTCATTCTTGCCCAAAGGAGTTAAGTGTCTTTCTGCATTTTCCTGCCCTAGATCTGGGTCAGTGAGTCTGGAATACACAGATCCCCTCATCTGGATCATGTAGAGGTGCGAACCAGATCACCACCATCTACACTGCTGATGCTGATCTGACTCATGCTTCCATGCAGTTGTGAAGTTCACATGAGATATGCAGCCGCCACCCCCCTATGCCTTAATGTGCTGTGGGGATGGTGCCTACATTATATTTATTTATTTATTTATATTTATATCCCGCCCCATACCCAACATGTCAAAAACTATATCAATCCTAAAACCAGTACAAAGTTTAAAAATCCAGCATTAAAAAATACAAAAACAGTTTAAAATCAGCAGTGTTTACAGTGGGGGAAGTGTAGGGAACATTTAACCAAAGGCCTGAGTGAAGAGGTACATCTTCACTGCCTTCCTAAACATAAACAGAGAAGGGGGCTGACGCACCTCAAGGGGGAGACCATTCCACAGCCTGGGGGCCACTCCCAGGTGCCCACCCGCCTAGCTACTGAAAGCGGTGGGATAACCAGGAGGGCCTCCCCTCCGGATCTTAAGACGCGGGCAGGTCGATATGGGAAAGGCGCTCCTTTAGATATCTGGGTTCCAAGTCATTTAGGGCCTTATAGGTCAGAGTTAACACCTTGAATTGGGCTCAGTAGTGCACTGGCAGCCAGTGCAATTCTTTTAGAACTGGCGTGATACGTGTCCGGCTAGCTGTTCCGGTCAGCACTCTGGCGGCTGCCTTTTGCATCAGCTGCAACTTCCAAACCATCTTCAAGGGAAGCCCCATGTAGAGTGCATTACAATAGTCCAACCTGGAGGTTACCAGAGCGTGGATAACTGTGGCCAGGTCATCTCTGTCCAAGAAAGGTTTCAGTTGATGCACCAACCGTAGTTGGGAGTAGGCACTCCTGGCCACGGCCTCCACCTGAGCTTCAAGTGTTAGCGCAGAGGCCAGGAGTACCCCCAAATTTCACACCTGGTGCTCAGGTTTTTACAGCTAACCATCTAGCTTCTTATATTCTGGTACTTTTAGTAGCATGTATTTACAGGTCTGCCTCTTGTTAGAGGCTACTTGTTAGAAGAATGACATTTTCCAGCTACTTTGTACTTTCTGCCCAGAATTCTCAGTCATCCTTCAATGTGACGTTGCTCCTGCTAAAAGTTACTCCTGTTTCTATGGCAAACAGCTTGACTGTGCTTGCAAAAATTGACCTCCTTTTATGAGATCCTACTTTGGGGGTTTATAGGTTTTCTGCCCTGCTGCCTCCAGTAGTCGTAACATGTGTGATGCAAGCAGAGGGTTTGATCTGCAGCTTCAATAAGTTGCAATGCGTACCCTTTAATAATTATTTTCACCACATATGAATGTCTGGCCCCATCTCTGCCAGAAATTTCTATAGTATTCTCCTTCCCATCAGGTCACACCTACTATACGTTAGGGAACACTTTCCTCTCCCACACACAATGAATGTATAGATCTGAAACATTATTAGAGCCTGTGGAGTGCTGTGTGCCTTTTTAAAAGGGCTTGGCACAATTGTGCTTTATTAATGTATATCTGCTACTTTATGGCTTCATTTGATGTTGTCGATTTTATGGGCTGAAGCAAGAAGAAAGCATAAAGAGCCAATAATTCCAGTAGAATTCAGCAGATGGAGGACGAGTCCTTCATGCTCATAGTCTTCCAGAAAACAATGTTATATACTATTCTGGTAAAGAGTTTACAGAAAATGGCATCAGACTTTCTACAAAAACTTACTGGAATCTGGGAGTCAACCTCCAATAAGGAAGGGTGTTTTTCCCCTGTCACTAGAAATGCCTGAGTTTTCCAGAATGCCTATCGTACAAAGAACCCACCAACGTCACTCATATTGACTTGATTTCTAATGCTCAGTTGTCATGTTTTGTTTGCTGGGTTCTTGCCTGCTTCTGAGAGTTTAAGGATATATTCTTTGGCACAAAAAATGTACCATTTTACTTTATCCACACAGAAACAGACAAGGAAATCAGTGTTGTAGCTAGAACACACCTTCACATTATACTAATGAGATTATAAAAAATGCAAGTCATAAGTCCTTCAGGTCATTTTCGGGATTTTATTCTTTCCTACACAAAATCATTAGCACTGATGCCAAAAATCTGCTACTAGTAATACTGGGTAAACATCCCAAAAAGATTAATAATATTTTCACTGAGAACCGTGTTTAAAAAGGCAGCGTTTTGTCCTTAAGCTGATAATACAGAACACGTGTGAAAACAATAAAATAATAAAAAGTGACATGAGTAAACTTTCTGTGGGGAAAAAATAAAATAAAATTAAAAAGCCTTAACCCTAGGAAAAGTGTTTCTACTTCAAAGAAGGCAGATAATCTGACAGTATTTTCTTCCATGATCCCAGATAAGATTACTTAATGATTTAAACTCCACAGTATTTAAATTTTTATTAGTCCCTATGGAGCAATGAAACATTTCAAGTGAAAATTGCCTATTTTATTTTGGAAACAAGTTATGGTATCAGTGTGGGTTGCATTATAGCAGTGGGGCGGGCAGAAATAAACACTCTCAGACACACACAGACACACAAATCACATCTTAAAATATTCGTAGATTTAAAGATGTAATTAACGGACAAGGTGTGAAATGTAATTTGCAACCGCGCTACTCACTTAGTGTAATCCCATGCCTTGTCGTACCACAGTATCAACGTATCAACGTTCTTCCCTCAAGGTCCCCTGTATCCCAGCTCATGTAATCCAGCCTTATATAGGACATCAAAAATACATTCCGTAAGATTTGAAATACCATGAAATGTGACAGTTTTTCAAACTCAGTTATCTTATACCTCCAGCCAACAGGATCAAACTGAACTGGACCTTTTCACTAGCAGTGCACAAATTGCTATCTCAAAACATTGGGCCTCTGCGCACTTACCATCTTGATCTGGACTGGAACAACATTGTCTGCACTGCAACGGTTGTTCCAGTTCAATTGCTTCACTGGGCCCAACACTCACATGAGTTTTGGAGCCTGCCTCTGCAAGCTCCAACAGTAAAGAATGAAAGATCCTGACACTGGAGGTCCTGGAGGACCCTGGTGTACTATCAGAAGATAATCCAGATGATAGAGCAGTGCAGCAGGCGCATACTTCCATGTTCTGGATACCCCCCCCCCGATAGAACGCTGGTGTCCCCTGGTAGATGGAGCCTTCTGATCTTGATTACTCTTCATCTGATGCAATATTAGCAGGGGGCGGGGTCTCTCTAGTTTGCAACAGTGTATGGTAGTTCTAAACATTCAAAATTCAATCGAATTTGATCAGATGTGGACATTCAAATGTGAATAGAATGTCTACGCACTCAAATTTAAACACTGGAACAAATTTTGAATGTTCCAAAACATTCATTCGAATGATTCCACTGATCTGAATGTATAGATATTGTATGTACAGTATAGTATCGTATGTAAAGATACGAATGTACACATACAACGTATCTGTATACACCTCATACGTATCTGAATGCATTTATATACAAAATGCAAACAGAAATGTATGACACATACGAATGTTGTCAACATCCATATCTTCAGATCTGAATCTAGCATTCAAACGAATAGGAGACCTTACTTGGATTACCTATGTTGGATCTTTCCTCATGCATTCCCAAACTTTGATGTGGGACATCATAGTGACATTGGGGGCACTCTAGATTCAGGAAGTGAAACCAATGCTTCATTCTTGTGTCGGCTTGGGAAATCTCCAGAAGGCATGGGAGGAAAACCCAGAACATGTGATCAAAACATGACCCTAAAAAACACCTTCTTCCACATTGTATACCTTTTGGCGCCTGTATCTTTTCTACCAGGCTTTCCCCCATCTAAATAGCTTCCTCAGGATGCTGTCCTATTAGGGAGGGAGGGTGGATGTGGGAGGGAGGGAGGTGGTGATGATATTTTTAATTATTATTATTATTTCTTTTTATATGTTTTATTCTTATTGTAAGCCGCCTTGAGGCCATTTGGTGAAGAGCGGGATATAAATTTATTAAATAAACAAATAAATAATCCCACCCAAGTACTGAGGATGTTCAAATAGGGGAATTCTTGCTCTTCTTTCAGGTTTTCAAGATGTGACAAGACTTTTTCTACGATGGACTCTCACTTCTGAAAATGTCTCAGACACTACTATTCTTAAAGAATCAACCTGTAACCCCCTTACGTAAGTGTTACATAAATTCTGAATAAAGGGACAAAATGTTGCCCAATTGTAGATTTTTCAATCTATCTCAAAATCCACTGTCTCTGTCACTGCCTTACCTCACTTTTTTGGGCACCACTGAACACAGCCTCTCCCATTAACCACATAAAAAAGTTAAGAGCCAACTCGCCAGTTTGGTTTAGTGGTTAGGGAGTCGGACTCTTATCTGGAAATACCGGGTTCGATTCCGCCCTCCCCCATAAAGCCAGCTGGGTGACCTTGAGCTAGTCACAGCTCTCTTCTGAGCGCTCACAGACCCACCTACCTCACAGGGTATCTGTTGTGGGGAGAAGAATAGAAAAGCTTTGTCAGCTGCTTTGAGTCCCCTTAAATGGGTGAGAAAAGCGGGGTAGAAAAGCCAACTCTTCTTCTTCCATCTACTGTCTTCTTTTAATTTCATCTGATTCTCTGTGACTTCACTTTTAAAATGCCTCCAGAGATCTTAGGGAATGAGAAAGTATTACAAGAAAGGCCAGTGGTTCTACATTGGATCTGTATTAGCTAACATCTGGATACCTTCATCCCTCTGTTGACAAGAACAATGCAACTCCAGAAGAAGAAAATCAGTGGTATATCCAACATTAAACTGAGAAATAGCAGCAGCGGCCACAGCTAATAGGTACTACAGCAGAAAAGAGCTCCAGATTCCTTTACTGTATCAGAAGGGTATTTATCATTTCCTAAGGAAAGACCAGTTACAAATGTAACCCTTCTTTTAAGGTTATCCACATCATGAATCATCATCCCAAGTAAATTAAAACCAAGTGTTTCAATCCAATAACATACAAATAATTGACAGCATGATATATGTTCTGCTGATCTTTCGTGTGCAGCCAGCCCATGATTCTGTTTTTGAGATGCCAGGAGATGAGATTATTGAGACAAACACTGAATATAAATGCAGCCATCAACTTCTCATGAGACAAAAGGCAGGAGGGGAAAAGGTCAAACTCAGTGGTAAAGAACTAGCCAGCCCAGTGCCCACCAAATGTCGTTGGATTGCAATTTCCACCATTCCCAACCATTGGCCATACTAACTGAGTAAGCTATACATTGGAATGCAATAACCTTTTGGCAGGTTAACACTTCATTTCCTGCATTTATGGGTGACTCTTAACTCCTTCTAACCCTGTCAATGGAGGGTGGGCAAAATAAACTGGATGTTTAGCTAGGTTATAAAAGATTATTATCACAGGGCTATTTTGCCAGGTGTCTCTGTGTCTCCGTCTCATAACCTCATTATGTCCTGGCACATGAAAGATTCAACACAACATTTTGGAAGCGTCAAGACACATCTGAAGCTAAGCAGCAGTTTGCTTGTTTCAAAACTGGGGATATTTCACAGGACATGGCAAATTAAAACCCAGCATTCCGCAGGATAAATGCATAACATGGCAAGTAATATTCTAGGAATATATAGATTTGATTTGGATTTCTTATTCTTCCCCAGTTTTACAACCTACACTTTAAATCATCCCATTTTGACATCAGTTTCCGATTTTAAAAAAAAAAGTTTCCACATGAAAGTTCTTCTGCTTAATATTACTTTATGTTCTTTATACCTGCATACACCTCTAATGCCATTTGCTGAGATTCAAGAGCAGGAAAAGGTTTGTCGTTGTCTCTGTTTGAGATGCCCATGAGCATTTGGTGGGCCACTGTGTGCGACAAAATGCTGGACTAGATGGGCTGCGGCCTGATCCAGCAGGGTCTCTCTTATGTTCTTTTGTTCTTAGATATATGCAGATTTTTCTGCATATATTTCTCCAAGATTGATTATTGTTTATTATTTATTTATATTTATATCCTGCCCTATACCCATAGGTCTTCAGGGCGGGTTACGAGTTAAAAAAAAACCAGATTAAAACAATGATATCCATAAAAAGACTTTAAAAATCCAGCATATTTAAGAATGTATACTAAATATTAAAATACTAATATCTACAGTGGTGGGAAAAAATGGTCACATTAGCCAAAGGCTAGGGCAAAGAGATGCATCTTCACTGCCTTCCTAAATGCATACAGAGACGGGGTGTGGCGCATCTGAAGGGGGAGACTATTACTGTATTTTCTGGTGTATAAGGCTACTTTTTAACCCAGGAAAATCTTCTCAAAAGTCAGGGGTCATCTTATACGCCGGGTGTCATCTTCTTATAAGGCGAGTATATCCCAAACTCTATATTTTAACTGGAAAGTTGGGGTTCGTCTTATATGCCCAGTCGTCTTATACGCCGGAAAATACGGTACATAACCTGGGAGCCATTACCAAAAAGACCCTTTCCTGGGTGCCACCCGCCTCACTACTGAGGGTGGTGGGACAACCAGGAGTGCCCCACCCCCAGATCTCAAGGCATAGGCAGGTCATGTGCATTTCCATAAGCATTTTAAAATTTGGTTAAGTGTAAATTTTGAACGAGAGCAAAATTTTGGACTTTTATAATCTCATATTTATAATGTGAACTGCAGTCACTCTAGGAGTGCCCTGGTGAGAGAGTTCTTTGAAGAGGTCATCCAAGCAAGCCAGGCTGGATCTCCATTCCTGTCACTGCTGAATAGACAAGGATAGAGGAAGGGGCCTCAAGCCCCGTCATGCCAGCCCAGCTCCCTCCTCTGAGGATGAAGGAGAGTTTCCAATTGCCCAACAGTCTGGGCAGAACTGGAGCACAGCAGCATGGACCTTGAGAGCCAGGGGCCAGTTTTAGGGGTGCACTCAGATAGTTCTCCAGCAGGAGAAGCAGGTGTTACCCAGATCTCAGTGTCTTGCTCAGCTGCAGTGAAAAGAACATGGATCTGGCTTGCCTACTTAACTCAGCAGCACTCGCTGATCCGGTTTTACAGACGAGACATTTGTGCAACCTCTGTCCGTGTGCTTGCCCGTGAAACTGACTCCTGGATCTTGCTACAACTCTCTGCCAAACCTCTGGAACTCCAGACCATGGACTGACCTGAGGTTGCCTTCTCTTGAGCCCCAAAGGACTGTCGTGAGTGTGTATGTGTTTGCCTCACTGCCCTCGCCTGCCTGAGACACAACAGGGGCAGAAGCAGCCCGAACTCCATTTTGGAGCCCAGAACACTTCTAAGACCATTTCCAAGAGTGTGGTAAAATACCCCCAGTCTGCTCCTCACCCGCCGTGCTTTGCACAATCCACCATGTTCTGGGACGAGGACACATGTCCTGAGGCAGAACAGTTCTTCCAGCATGCTCTTTGAGCACACCCACAGAGGTTAACCACATTGGCTTAGGCCTCCAACGGTGATAGACCCATGGGATCTACTGTCTACTGAATGATGCCTAACTAACTCAGCTGAGTTACTTCAGTTGTTACTTGCTTGTAAGCTGATCTGCATTCCTCAATAAGCATCCAGGCCATCTATTTCTGTAGGTCTATCGTTATGCTCTTGGCTTGAAAGCAAAATCTTTCTGCACCAGCAATTTCCAAAAAATACCAAAGTATTTGATTGCTACGATTAAAGCAATGTAAGCTTTTATTCAAGACCTCATCCAGAAAGCAGCACACACACAGATAAATGGAAAAATGCACATAGCCTATGGAATCATTTTTCTGACCTGGAAATGCAAATAAAATTATTGTACTTCATTTTCTCGGTAAGTACTGCATTGCCTTTGAATTAGGTGGAAATCCATTTGTTCTAAAATTTATAGTTACCTTCAGGAATCACACCACTACTGAACTAATTAAATCTTTATTTTAATATCTGCTTGGATTTAAAAGTATTTCATTCCATCACTATTTGTCTGCACAATAACTTGTGAAGAATTGAATTAGCACACAGCAAGTACGGATTGGCAATGGCAACCTAATGTCTGAAAAGTTTTAGGTTGCAGAGAGGCCAGTTTTTTATGTTCTTCCTACTTCTGAACCATGGGAACATCAAAAGTAACAAAAAAATGATTAAAATGCAAGGGTGGGAGTTAAGCCCTGTCCCCATGCAATTGAAAGTCTGCTGGAACTCTTCTTTTGCCTCTGAGCGGCCCCATTCCAGGCTTTACAAGGCCCTTAGGGAGCTTAGGAAAGTGAGACACCCGCGATAAAATACGTGCACTTTAAAGAAGAGTTCCAGCGCTCTTTCGGCGATTCGCGGGTTTTGCTCGCTATATCTGCCTTGAGGACGCTCCGTGGCAAAAGGGGCGGGGATTGCTTGCCTGCACACACAGCCAAAAAGCATTCACACATCTGAGAAATGCAGCAGGTTCGCTTCTTTTCCTTTGTAAAAAGAGCCAGAATTGCTCAGAATTGCAACATTGTTATCAAGTGATCTGTGAAAGCCTTAAAAGAGAATGAGCAAAGGATCGCGCTGCCGATGGCTGCAGCCGCTGACTTTGCCGGGGCAGAAAGCCTTTTCTAACAGAGAACTGAGTGAAAGTAAGTGCTGAAAGTGAATGAATGAGCGCTCATCTGCCTTTGCTAGGGGCGGGAAGCTGTTTCAGGAGACGGAGACCTGGCTATTTTTCCTTTTAACAAGAGAGGGGGCAGGGGGGGGAAGATGCCCGGAAAGAGAAGACGGCTACCATGGGGACGGAAAGTCCGTTTAGATCGCGGCTACCATGGGGACGCTTATTCCGGAAGTGGAGGGGACTTTTAAAGTCAGCTATAACAGAGTGACAGCAGAGGAAGCCGAGAGGGGCTAATAAGTCTTTTGGGGATTGGGCCTTAGAAGAATTTTTCTCTATTCCCCTTTTCCATACCAAGCGCAATTTTCTATACTTCAGTCAGCTTCCCTCTTAAACGCCATCTTTCCAGGCTGAAGAGGCCTACACATTGCAGTCCACAATATCCTTTTTGAGGTGTGGCAACCAGAATCACTGACTCACTGGCATGTGGTAGCATTTCTTTTCTACCGTTCTGCTTCTCAAGCACTCTAATGAGCACGTACAGTGGGATGCTGGCTGGATGAATGGAGGTCTACGCGGACACATAGACATGGACACCAGGACACCCACTATCCCATAAAGGTGCCATGCAAGGATTATGTCATTTATGCGCCGCCATACGACAGTTTGTGGGAGTTCAACCCACAGCTGACTTTCTAATATTCACAGTAATCAAAAGAAGTATAATTACAGTGACTTATATTGTGAAAATATTTATGATCATTAAGGGAGAAATCGGAAGTGACTTTTAGATTATAGATATTGCTTAATTTCTTCTATTTCTTTTCCAGTTCTTCCTGTTTTCTTTTTTACTTATTGTCCCTTGTATTCTTTTAAAGCTTGTTGTAAATTTAACAAATTGTACAAAAAACACCCCCAAACCATAGGAACAGAAGGAAAACCAGGTGTTCTCTACTTGTGCTTGATAAATCATTGCACTAGTAACGGCGGCTCCCAAGAAGGATCAGAATGCCCTGCAGGATCCTGTTCCTATTGATGGCTCTATTGACGAGCTGGTGGAGAGCTGGAATTCCAAACTCTCTACAGCCATTGATAAGATTGCCCCTAAACGACTCCTCAGGCCCCACAAAAGGCTCTCTCCTTGGTTTACCAGGGAGTTACGAACCTTTAAACGGCGCTTGAGACGCCTAGAGAGAATCTGGAGGCGAGATCAGGATATGACATCAAGAATATCATATCGTAGGCTAAAAAAAGCTTATGAGATGGCGACTAAGAATGCAAAAAGAGATTATCTCTCTGCAGAGATCGCTTCCGCAAAGTCACGCCCGGCGCAGTTATTTAAAACAATTAGGCAATTAACCACCCTTCCGGGTAATCAAAACTCATCAAAGTCAGGAATTGGCTGCGAGGCCTTTGCGACTTTTTTCGTGGAGAAAATCTCTAAGCTCCGCCTTGACCTTCCACCTACAGCCGATACAGCAACGGAGCTTGGGGCTCGTAGACCGCTGATAGGTCCTGTGTGGGACCGCTTCCACCTACTTGATCAGGCAGAAGTAGAGAAGGCACTTATAAAGGTGAGATCTACCACCTGCCCACTTGACCCATGCCCTTCATGGCTGATTAAGGCCAGTAGTGAGACATTGGGTGGCCACCTGCGCGAGATCATCAATTCCTCCTTGGAACAAGGAGTATTCCCAGATATTTTAAAGGAAGCTGTAGTCCGCCCCCTACTAAAAAGACCTGGTCTGGATCCTGGTGATCTGTCCAACTATCGCCCAGTATCTAACCTACCATTCCTGGGCAAAATAATTGAGAAAGTGGTGGCGGAACAATTACAACTATTTCTAGATGCAGCTGCGGTCCTAGATCCTTTTCAATCTGGGTTTAGGCCGGGTCATGGGACTGAATCGGTTCTTCTGGCTCTTACGGATGATATCCGGAGGCAAATGGACCGAGGTGGCTCAGCGCTGCTGATATTGCTAGATTTAACAGCTGCTTTCGATGTTGTAGATCACGACATCTTGGTCCATCGCCTCACAGAGGCTGGAATTCAGGGGACACCCCTTGCTTGGTTTTCATCATTCCTCCAGGGCCAGGGGCAGCGAGTAGTTTTTGAGGATCAGAGCTCCCAGAGGTCCCCCCTTCAATGTGGAGTTCCCCAGGGTGCACTACTTTCCCCAATGCTCTTTAATATCTTCATGCGCCCCTTGGCTCAGTTGATCCGGAATTATGGTCTGGTTTGCCACCAGTATGCTGATGACACGCAGCTTCTTTTACTGATGGAGGGTCGGTCGGCCCCTGCCCCAGACTCCCTCTCCCACTGCCTAGAAGCCATTGCGAACTGGTTAAGAGGCAGTAGGTTGAAATTAAATCCATCAAAGACAGAGGTGCTTTGGCTGGGCCGTGGGGCTGAACCTAGTAATTTACAGTTGCCTCTTTTTGAGGAAAGCCTCCTATCAACACTCCCTGCCGTTAAGAGCTTAGGGGTTCATCTGGACTCTAATCTTTCTATGGAGACCCAGGTGGTACGCTCAGCCCAGATGGCCTTTTTCTATCTGAGGCAAGCCCGGCAGCTGGCCCCCTACCTTTCCCACGCTGATCTAGCCACTGTGATTCATGCGACAGTTATCCCTAGGCTAGATTATTGTAACTCCCTTTATGCCGGCCTTCCCTCGGGCCTGATCCGGAAGTTGAAATTGGTCCAACATGCAGCAGCGCGTTTATTAACAGGCACCCCTCGTGGGGCCCACATCACGCCTGTCTTACAGGAATTACATTGGCTGCCTATTGAGTCCCGAATCCGGTTTAAGGTGTTGGTCGTGACATTTAAAGCCTTACGGGGGCTGGGGCCTTCATATCTGCGGGACCGTCTGGCCCTTTATACACCTAGGAGAACATTGCGGTCGTCAGCAGACCAAAGTCAGTTACAGATTCCTACAATCACTGAGATACGCCTGTCAGCCACTAGAAACAGGGCCTTCTCGTGTGTTGCCCCTACCTGGTGGAACACCTTATCTGTGAGCACCCGAGCCATCCAAGAACTGTCTAGGTTTCGAAAGGCGTGCAAGGCAGAGCTGTTTCGCCAGGTTTTTGGCTAGCAGAAGATCAGCCTTAGGCTGGCCATGAGATCTCTGTTTCTCGGTCATATTTTTTTTATAATATTGCTCTGTGGATGGGAATTGGTTTGGGTTGGGGGATTTGGGTTATTACGGTTTTAAAGACTAATCTGAATGGATGTTTTGTATTTGATGTACAATTTATGCTTTGTATTGTATTATTTGGTATTTATATTGCTTATATTGTAAGCCGCCCAGAGCCCACTTGTGGGGTGGGCGGGGTATAAATTTCAGAGTAAAGTAAAGTAAAGTAAAGTAAAGAAAACAAATTTTCCCAAGAATAATATCAGCATAAGGAGCTAAACTTCTTACATGTATGGTATGCAGCTGTTTTAGCCAGCACAGGGGATGCTATCACATGGAAGTATATTCCAGCAAGAACATATGAAGATGACTGAACAGAAAATTGGTGGTTAATGGGCACAGCAGAAGTCTTCAACAGAGGACAATTTAATGTACTGCTATGTTCTGTGTTGTTCTTCATGTTCTTAAATATGGCTGGCCACATAGGCACTAAATTGTTCACACAGGAATCAAATTGTCACTCTATGAAGCTGATGGGTATGAGAGTTGGATCCAACAAGGGGAAGGATTTCTTCACTCAGAGGGTCACCAGTCTATGAAATTTGCTGCCAGAAGAGAAGGTGACAGCTACCAGTCTAGATGGCTTTAAGGTAGGGTTAGACAAATTTATGGATGAGAGATGTATCAATGGCTACTAGAATGGATGCCTAAGTACATCTTTCAGGCTGTGGGGACAAGCAGGATGCTTCTAAGGCCATCTGCTGGGATTCGAGAGCAGGAGGTTTGCCCACTGTGTGCAACCGAATGCTGGACTAGATGGGCTGTAGCCTGATCCAGCAGGACTCCTCTTATGTTCTTATGGCACTGATAAAGACACAAACAGTGTCTTCAGTTTATAAAAACTGAGAATCGAATTTGGTGGTCCAGATACTCTGAATGGAACAACAAGGAAGAAGCTATCAGTCTAGATCACTTCAAGGTAGGGTTAGACAAATTTATGGATGACAGATGTATCAATGGCTACTAGAATGAATGCCTAGGTACATCTTTCATCTGTCCTTGTCTCTGTTTGAGATGCCCATGAGCATTTGGCGGGCCACTGTGTGCAACAGGATGTTGGACTAGATAGGCTGTGGCCTGACCCAGCAGGGCCTCTCTTATGTTCTTAAGTGAAGTGGAAGACAAATGCTGTCCTAGAAGTTGGGTGAAGACAACCTAAGAGTGGGGTGGAGAGGCTTGTGTGGAATGGAGTGGCCAGAGTGGCATGGAAAGGTGTGGGAATGGACAATGGAGGTGATCCCTTTCTGGCAAGTGCTGCAGTCCAATGTTAAGAATCTGCTCCCGTGACCTGGACCACCTACCTGGATGCTTGAAACCTGGTTCTGTCTGCTCATTGGTTCCTCCCTCTGCTGGACTGGCAACAGGAATCAGAAGCAGCGAAGCCCTTCTGGCATGGGTGCTGCTCCTCCTGCTGCCTGCATAGCCCTAACTGCAGGTCAGCCAGGAGGCCAACCTGCCTTCCCCTTGCCATCTCACAGAACTCCTCCAGAAAATGTGTCTGCTCTGTCCTTGCCTCTTTCCATCTGGCGGAAGGAACAACACAAAGCAAGGTAGACTGACACATCTGTGCTTTTTCTTCCTATCAGCTGTGCCCATCAGATGCCTCCTCTGGGTAGGCCTCACCTTAAAGTGCCCAGGCAGCCATCAAAGCCCACCTCCAGGTTGCAGATACAAGCAAGATGTCTCTAAAGACCATTTGCAGAGAGTCAAGGGCAGGTGAAGGTCTTGTCTTTGCCTTCTGGCTGCGAAAGCTAGAAACAAATGGTGGGCCACTGTGTAAGACAGGAAGCTGGGCTACACGGGCTGGTCTAGATGGCCTGATCCAGCAGGGTTTCTATTATGTTCTTAAAAGGGCAGTAAGTGCCTTCAGTCATTTTTCTTGCACTGTAGAAAGGATGCCTCCCAGGGCACCTTGCAACCTATATAGGTGGGTTGCTGGCCCAAAGACGTTGTGAACATGCTGTTACCACATCTCGAGCCCTCTTGGGCTACCCTTTTCTCCCTTTGTGAATGCAGCCTGTAACATATATTTGAAGCATCAAAATGAAGCTTCTAATTACATCCTGTCCTACCCATTTAGTCTTGATTCGTAAGCTACTATTAGAGTTCAGTAGGACAGCAACCAGCTATGTGGAAAGCAAAAATTGCATCCTAGGGTGCTGAAAGATTTAGCAGATCTAATTGCTCAACCACTTTGTGATTTTTGAAAACTTCTGGAGAATGGAAGTCCCAGAAGATTTTTATTTTTTATTTTTTTATTGGGAATAAAAACTCCAGAACTTTTGTACATGCCAAGAAAACTGTATGGATGTGTTCATGCAGTCTCTATGAGTCAACCTTCATTTGATGGCATCTACCAGCAAAGAAAATATTTTATTGCTGGGGGGGGGGGGGAATCGTCCCCTGGAGCCTTGTTGCTTTTTGTGGACAATACCAACTGTTCAGTTAGGGCCACTATCTTTTCATTTTCCTTTTCAAAAAGCCTGTGCAATTATAGTATTCCAACGGCAACAAAAGGTATTTGTACAACTACTTGACCGCTGGTGAAGATGCTTAATACATAATTGGTTATGTCCCCATTTACCTAATGATAGGACCAGCTCTGAATATGAGACGGAAGGTGAGAAAGGTGTTCGGACCATTTATTTTGGCAACGTGAAAGAGCAGCAGATGTTATAATTGTTATACTTCTGTTGTACTGTACTGTTGTACAGAGGTGCTGTGTGTCACAGGGTCTCGGGTCCGGGTAGTTGAGAGATACCCTGTCCTTGATGGGGCTGCAATGCCCTGGAAGGGACAGGTGCGTAACTTGGGGGTACTCCTGGACTCTGCGCTAACACTTGAAGCTCAGGTGGAGGCCGTGGCCAGGAGTGCCTACTCCCAACTACGGCTAGTTCGTCAACTGAAGCCACTTCTGGATAGAGACGATTTGGCCACAGTTATCCATGCTCTGGTAACCTCTAGATTGGACTACTGTAATGCACTCTACATGGGGCTGCCCTTGAAGACGGTTCGGAAGTTGCAGCTAGTGCAAAACGCAGCCGCGAGAGTGCTGACCGGAACATCTAGCCGGATGCACATCACGCCGGTTTTAAAAGAATTGCACTGGCTGCCAATTCACTACCGAGCCCAATTCAAGGTTTTGACTCTGACTTATAAAGCCCTAAATGACTTGGGCCCCAAATATCTAAAGGAACGCCTTCTCCCGTATCGACCTGCCCGTGCCTTAAGATCAAGTGGCGAGGCCCTCCTGGTTGTCCCACCACCTTCAACAGTGAGGTTGATGGGCACCCGGGAGAGAGCCTTTTCTGCGATGGCCCCCAGATTGTGGAATAGCCTCCCCCTCGAGGTGCGTCAGGCGCCTTCCTTATATATATTTAGGAGGGCAGTAAAGATGCACCTCTTTGCCCTGGCCTTTGGCTAAGTTGTTAATGTTCCCTCCCCCAGTACAAACACTATCATTTTAAACATGTTGTATATTTTATATGTACTGAATTTTTAACGTCTTTTAATGCGCATTCTGTTTTAATCTGTTGCTTTAAAGTTGTAACCCGCCCAGAGACCTTCGGGTATGGGGCGGGATATAAATGTAAATAATAAATAAATAATAATAAATTAAGACACTCAAAACTCAAAGATGACAAATCCACCTGGCACCATTCATGTGCCATTGGGAGAGTTGGAACAACCAAAAATCCCTAATAGGACCCAAAAATGCCAAAAACAAAAAACCAAACAAAGGTACTATATCCAAAATGTAAAATAAAACAATTACTAAAAGGGTTGAGATAACCCCACTGGTAGAAAAATATATATGAATAGTTAAAATCCACAGCACCCAAAAGAAAATGAAGAAAATCCAGCTGCAAACAAAGCAGCAAAAATAATAGGCTGTGAATACGCCGAGTTAAAAAACACACACCACAGCAAAAATCTAACTGTAAATATAATATAAACCAGCAGATACAAATGTAGAAACATGGGCCATACGTGTTTCAGCTACAGAGTCTTGCTCAGTGGCCTATAAGTAAAATATAACTAAAAATGCTGTGTGTAAAGCTTCTCTTGCAAAGACAATTCTCAATTGAGTGCTGTTAGAAGGAAGGAGCCTCTTATATAATTTAAAGACACAAAACGTGAGATCCTGCAAAGACTCCAAAACAAACTCAGGGATGACTAACGGTGTGACCATGATGGAATGTAGAATTTCCACTGGCTGATTTGCCCCATGTTCACAAAGTAGGGATGTGCACAAATGTATTTTAGACATTTGAATCTGAGTAGGTTCGAACGTCATAAAATCAGATTCGAATATTTAAGAGTTGAATGTCATAAAATCTGATTCAAATCCGTAACATCTGAACTCATACATTCAAATGTTAGATTGTATTTAAAGGTACGAATGTCGGCAACATTCATATCTATTATACGTATCCGTACATAGTCTGTAAAAATCCAGATGCGTCCTGTATTATCCCGTATGCATCCCGTTTTAATCCCGTATTTTAAGCACAAGATACATATAATACTTGCCCAGATTTGTATACGAGAGATACGAATCTACACATTCAAATTATTTCAAAATCTGTATCAGATCTTCAAAAATCTGTATTCGAGTTCGAATGTGCAAATTTGGATTTTTGACGATCCGATCTGAGTTTGAATGTCAACATTCATGGGATTCAAATAGAATATTCAAGTTTTCGAATATCCCTATCACACAGCAAAATGTAACAAAGCCAACCCTAGAGGCATTCAAGTAGGCTACAGTTGCTGTCTCTTGCACGGCAGGTTGCAGCTGCCAAATTATCTCTTTGAACATTTTGGGAAACTTTTTATCTTTTCTTATTCTTAATCTAATCCTTGATGTAGAACATAAGAACATAAGAGAAGCCTTGCTGGAGCAGGCCACAGCCCATCTAGTCCAGCATCCTGCCGCACACAGTGGCCCACCAAATGCTCATGGGCATCTCAAGCAGAGACAAGGACAAACCACCTGCTCTCAAGTCCCAGCAGATGGCCTTAGAAGCGCCCCAGTTCCTCCCCGCCCCCAGCCTGAAACATGCATCTATGCATTCGTTCTAGTAGCCATAGATACATCTGTCGTCCATAAATTTGTCTAACCCTACCTTAAAGCCATCTAGACTGGTAGCTGTCACCACCTCTTCCGGCAGCACATTCCATAAGCCGATGACCCTCTGGGTGAAGAAATACTTCCCCCTGTCAGACCTTACTCTCCTACCCATCAGCTTCATAGAGTGCCCCCTGGTTCTAGTGTTGTGCGATAGAGAAAAGAAATTTTCTCTATCCACTTTTTCTATACCATGAATAATTTTCTATACTTCAATCAGGTCCCCTCTTAAACGTCGTCTCTCCAGACTGAAGAGGCCTAGACGTTGCAGCCTGATTTCGTAAGGGAATTTGTTCCAGACCCTTAATCATTCTGGTTGCCCTTCTCTGCACCTTCTCTAGTTCCACGATATCGTTTTTGAGGTGTGGTGACCAGAATTGTACACAATATTCCAAATGTGGCCTCACTATAGATTTATAAAGAGGCAAAATGACCCTTGCTGACCTATTTTCTATTCCCTTCCTAATTATTCCCAGCATTGAATTTGCTTTTTTCGCTGCTGCCGCACACTGGGTTGACACCTTCATTGACCTGTCCACCAAAACCCCGAGATCCCTTTCCTGGTATGTTGCAGAAAGCTCAGCCCCCATCAGTTTATAGACGTAATTTGGATTCTTGGCTCCGATGTGCATTACTTCGCACTTGTTAAGATTAAAGCACATTTGCCACTTGGTTGCCCACTCGCCCAATGCTAAGAGATCCCTCTGGAGCTCTTGGCAATCCCTTTCGGATTTTACTACCCTAAATAATTTAGTATCATCAGCAAACTTTGCTATTTTACTGTGTATCCCTTCTTCTAGATCATTGATGAATAAATTAAAAAGCATTGGTCCCAGTGCTGAGCCTTGAGGGACCCCACTTTTTACTTCTTTCCACCCTGAGAATTTGCCGTTTATTACTACTCTCTGCTTCCTGCCCTTAAGCCAGTCACAAATCCAGGACAGAACCTGTCCGGTTTTTTTTAGAAAAAACAACACAAGGCACTGATAGCCATTCTGAGTGACAGCAGCAGCAGGCGCAACATACTGAGGGCATTTTCCAGCCAAGACAGTTATCAGTCACACAGAATTTGGCAGACTTCCAGGTCTATTTCTGGTCCAGTATTAAACCACACTGGGTAGAAACTCTGAAGTTTCAGACGCTGGGCAGGCACCAGCCATGTAAACAGCAGCCCTTCTGCCCCTGCATGGGACTCAAGCCAGCTACCGCTGAGACAGTCTCATCACCATCTGTCTGAACTCAGCCTGAGTCTGGTTTCACTCCTGCACCAAACACTTCATGCAATTTTCTAGGAAGCACCATCTTCTTCCAAGTTATCTTCTGTATTTCCTGTCCCAGGGATTCATCACACCAAGCACAAACCAGCTTAGCTTCTGAGGCCCTTTCCATGCTAGGTCAGTAGACTGGCCCGGTGTGGCCCATAATACACCTTTGTCTACACAACGGATTGGTTTCCTGGGAGGCCACGCAGCCCAGTAAACCTGTAAGTACTTGCAGGATGAGGCCTTGGAATTGGTACAGCAGCAAAACAGCACGGTATTCACTCCACCTGTAGCCTGCTTATAGAGCGGTGATGGCCAACCTATGACACGCGTGTCACAGGTGACACACCAAACCCTGGCACCTGGGCGTGTAGTGCTTGCTTGTTCTTGAAGTGTACGAAATACCAACTTTCAATTGAAGATTTAGCAACAAAAGTCACTAATGTAAATAATTATTTGTTTTTGCTTTTAATAAAATACATATATCAAAAATATAACTTTTTTACTAGAGCTACAAATATCACAAACTTATGGATGTGACACAGCACCTGAGTTAAGCTAGGTTTTCTTGCAAATTTTGACACACCGAGCTCAAGAGGTTAGCCATCACTGTTATAGAGGGTCCACAAGCATCCTACTGTAGAGATGTACATGAATGTTTTTTTGACATTCATTTCTAATCAAATCAAATACCCCCAAAAAACAATTCGAATCGAATCTTTTAAATCTGAATTTAGCAAGATTTGATTCGAATTTACCAAATTTGAATCTATTCATCTGAATTTTTGATTAGAATCTGCCCATACGAATGTCGACCGTCATTTGTATGAGCACGTATGCATCTTCCCCACATCCGTACACACCTGTACATATGCATCCCGGAGTTATCCCGTATGCAACCCCTTTTTGTCCCATACTGATCCATACATATGTGTACGCATGTGGAAAAGATGTGGGTCTTCAAGTACGTATCGTGTAAGAACCTGTACACACATGAATGTCTGGATCATTTGAATGAATAGATCTGAAATTAGACTCGAATGTTCACATTCAAATTTCGGGATTTTATTCACGTTCAAATGTCAAAATTCAGCACATTCAATTGGATTTCAAATGCCTATGTATATTCGTGCACACCCCTATCCAACTGCAGTATTCTCCATATATCGCATCTGAATATTGGGTCTATTTGCGCTTATAGTCTGGGATGCAAACGAAATGCGAACACGAAAAAATGGGATTTTGGGAATCTGTTCTGCGTCCCAAATGTTCCCGACATTCGTATCATTCGATTTGAATTGGATTTTCGACACTACGAATCCAGATAATCTGGATTCAAATTGGATTTTTGAAAATCCGGGTTTTCAAATCTCCATTCGAATCTTTGAATGTTCTATTTGAATTGGATTCAAATGCAAAAAAACGCATTTGTGCATATCTCTAGCAGATTCTTTGAATTCAGCTCAAAAATGACGTTTGCATAGAACAGCGTAGACACGTACTCCGCAGGAAAAATGCCTCAGAAATCAACCCAATACCACTGGCTGCAGTGGAATACAGAACTATCTGTAACATTTCCACATGCGTGGAAGAGGATTAAATGGTGGAATAAGACCTGTAGCAATCCTGAGTTCTGTTTACTGCTACATCTATGCAAACTATGCCTATGCTATGAAAATGTTCATAGCTAAGTGGACTTAAGCATCAGACTATACCTAATCAATAATCACCATATAAGCAAATAGGCAGCAGGCCAGCCAGCCAGCAGCAAGCGTAGATATTAAACAGTCAAGAAACAGCATGTAGTGATCATATCATATGATGATTTACTGAGAGATTTCAAGCCTCTCTTATACATAATAATTTGCTGGTTCTATGTGAACGCAAACATCCAAGCGGCCTTTCTCATACGCTTACATGTAACATTATTTTAGTTGCAAGCTAGGAAGGGCAACAGAAACAATAGGCCTCTGAATAAGGCTTTTGGCAAAGAACTGTGAACACAGATAAAGCCAACTTTTGGCAGGCATAGATACTTTTTCAAGATCAGCTTGTTGCTTGCATTTAGCTGCAATACAGTTTTTAAGCAAAATATGAGAGACCTTTTCAGCAATTCAATAATCAATTGATTGCTTATAGGAATATCTCTATAAAGACCCATTCGATATGGAAGGCTTTGCTTCTGAGTAAGCATGCACAGAAATTACTGTGTGTGTTGCTCATGGGGGAGAGAAAATATGTCAAGATGTTATTAATTTTCCACTGAACCAAACCATGAGCGAACCTGGTAGTCCCAAGACAGCCCTCTGAATTAGCTATTCAGCAAGGAGGATATATGGGGTACAGGGAGAGGCATCAAACCTGAAACACTGGAACCATTAATGCAAATGGAAAGTTTGGCACACAATTCTAACAGAATCAGCATTTTGCTCCCTCGATGCCATGCTATTTATACTACACTTATCACTCCAAAAGTACAGTAATAACATTTCTGACAGCCAGTGTTCCTAATCTAAGAACACTGGGATTTAATGACCTTCTTGGATATTCAATCAGAGGTCTCCAAAGATGTGTTGTGATGTAAAGGGATTTATTTACACATTAATTTAATTCACTTTTAAATATTTAAATCCATGGTATTGTCAGAAGAATTTTTTCAATGTAAATGACCCTGGCAAACGGCTCGCTCTGTAGAAGGCAGAAAATTAATTACAAAGGCTTATCCAGCTAATAAGGGCTTTGTGCACAGGGTAGATTATATTCCTTTCGACAGGCCCTTTCTGACAGCGAGAGTTGGGAAGGCATCTTATCACTGTGCCCTTGCAAAAGAGAATATAGGATTTTTGCAATTAGTGATCATGAGTATTGCATGCGTGCAAACTGTGGCCCTTCCGGAACCAACCTCTCAGCATTTAGAAGAAGAACTGGCTTTTCTATCCCACTTTTCTCACCTGTTTATGGGGACTCAGACCTGCTGACAAAGCTTCTATTCTTCTCCCCATAACAGACACCCTGAGAGGTAGGTGGGGCTGTGAGAGCTCAGGAGACAGCTGTGACTAGCCCAAGGGCACCCAGCTGGCTTCATGGGGGAGGGCGGAATCGAACCCGGTATTTCCAGATAAGAGTCTAACTACTTAACCACTAGACCAAACTGGAGAGCAAAATCCAAGAGCAAAGTCCTCTGAAGATGGATATCACAGCTACATCCGAAAGCTTAGGTTCTCAGAAGAAACCTGGAACACAGCATAACAGCCCCAAAACTGCTACAAATGAAATTGAAAAGGTGTTAATTTTTCAGAACATCCAAGACACTCATAAAAATCTAAGACACACATTCCGAGTACGTAGCATTAGCTGCATCATGCTTTGCTTACACACTTGCACAGCATTTACAGCAATCGAAAACGGTCACACACAGAAGTCCAGAAGGCCACTTTGGCGGTATTCTTGACAGCCCAGAGTGAGCACAACACTCCCATGAGCTTGCTGATAACGCCTTGGCTAATTGCCATTCAGTAAAACCGGTGGTTATCTCCCATTCCTTCTGCCCCTGTTGATGTACATTTCTCTTCCAGACCCCAGAAAACAGACATGATTTTTTCTGGCAGGAGAGACGGCTATATCAGCTTGTTATCATTCTCACGTCTTCTCCGCCCCCTTTCCAGAGGAGATTTAAAAGTATCCCAACAAATTAAAGTTGACAAGTAGACATAAAGTGCTTATCATAGGTTGACCCCCCTTTAGGTACTGGTGGAGGAGAAGGCTTGGCTGCACCCTTTATTTTCCTTGTATCATTTAGAAAACACTTGAGCACATTTTAAAACAAAAATTTGTAGATGTGCAGTCTTGTTTCTGACCCAAGTTGACATTGTTTTGGGGCACTCTCACCAGCACAACCCCACTGAATCAGCCCCATCTAATCTCCTCTTGCACAAACTGAAGAGTCTTTTTTCTTGGTCAAACATTAGGGCAAGTGGTTATTACAACATTTGCTCCATGCAAACAGACTTCAGGATGTGGGTTTGAAATGTTCCATATCAACTGTGCATTAGCTAGCTGATATTGGGTCACCAAAATATCTCTGGGTCTGTTTTTAGCAGCCTGCTGGCCTCTGACAATCATGCTTGAAAGTTAGCAGCATTTCATCTTTGACAAATTCAGCTTCCAGATTTAGTTTTTTTTAAAAAAATACATTATCCTTCACAAATTTCCAGTGAAATGTACTGTGGTTCACGGCCTTGAAAGCAGTTTTGAGTTTTTTAAATTAAAAAACAACAACCGTACAGTCGGACCCCTGTATCCACTGGGGATACGTTCCAACTCCTACTGTGGCTACCTGAAACCATGGATGATCACAAAGGGCATATCCGCATGCAAGCCAGCTGATGCAATTTGGACATGTGGATAAAAATCCATGTTATAATGCGGGATAAAGCGTCCCCATGTGGTTTGGGGCAACGCGGATCCAAACCGTAACTGCCTGTCCCCATGTAACAGCAGGAATGGTGGCGGCAGCGGGAAGAGGAATCATAGAATCATAGAATCATAGAATGGTAGAGTTGGAGGGGACCTCCTGGGTCATCGAGTCCAACCCCCTGCTCAAGGCAGGATCTCCTAAACCATCTCAGACAGATGGCCGTCCAGTCTCTGCTTGAAGACCTCCATCGAAGGGGAACCAACCAAGAGGAACATTGCAGTATCCCCTCATCTGCCGGCTGGCAGAGCCAGCGAGGTTGTTTTCCCATTCATCCCCTCCTCCCCTGCCGGCCATGGACAAGGAGGGGATGAATGGGAAAATAACCTCGCTCGCTTTATCGCTCGCTCTGCCGGTAACGTTACCTCCATTGACATTGCTGGGAAGGCAACAAGTTTGCACTGAAGCAGATGAGCTGTCAAGCCAATAGGCCTTCTGGAGGCCAAAATAGGCCTTCCAGTTCTCCTTGCCTTCCTGGCCATGTCCCCCTATAACTTTAAAGAACCTTCCAGGGTTGTGCGCGAATATTCAAAACATTCAAAATTCAACTGAATTCAAACATTCAAATTCAAATCGAATGTCTGTACATTTAAATTTAACATTCAAATGAATTTTCAAATCTTTCGAATCATTCGTATGAATTGTTTGGACATTTGTATGTGTACAGATACATGCGCATTACATACGTATCTGCACGAATTTGTACGGATATGTACGGGACAAAAACGGGATGGTTTCGGGATAAAAACGAGATGTGTACGAACGTGTTACGCACACATTCGAATGTTGCCAACATTCGTATCTTCAAATACACATTCAAATCTATTCAAATCTTTGGATATTTTATTCGAATTGAATCCCAAAAACTGCACACGTGGACACCCCTATCTGCCATTCTCCGATGTGTTGAAATCCTCCCAGGAAGCTGGAAGCAAGGATGTGAGAAAGAACAGAGAGGGTGTGAGCTCCAGCTGCAAAAATGCATTTGACACCTTGCCGTAGCGCAAAGGAGACATGGAAGCATTTAAAGACACTGTGATAGGACATTCTGGCAGAGCCCTCATTTTTCTGTCTGAGTTGGCTAATTAGTGCATAGGCTCAGTGAGGTCAATTTTCCTACTGCTCTGCACTGAACTGCAACCTCAGGGTGTTTCCTCAATCATTAGATTTATCTGTTCTGATTCCTGGTTCTGCTTGTTTTAGCACCTTTCCCCTTCCCTCTACCAGCCACAATGGACAGAGTTCAAACAGATCTCAGTATGAAATGTGTCTTCTCTAGCCAAAATCGTTCTTCTACAGGGCCACTGTTCTTGGGACCAGCGTAGGTCAAAATAGCAAGAGTCTTGGTTTACCTCAAAAATAACAGTCTCTGCTGTTACGGTGGCTGAGAAGGTTTTGAAATATGAGAACATACCACAGTCACATTCACAAATGTAGCCACTGTGGTTATATGCCACCACATCTATAGTCACAGGAGTGCCTTGCCCTCAGTGAAGGCCTTCCAGGCCTATGGTGCCAAAAGAATCACCCACAGGGAGCTGTAAGATGCAATAATGATTTTGGTTTGTTTGCTTATAGAATTCTTTCACATAAGCTAAGTTTAAAATCACAAACTATATTCATAGTGTATTTATACAAGGGTTTATCTAGGGTGACTGTAACAAACACTTGAAGAAAAGCACAATGTTTACATTGCCACTGTACTGTCTACTCTCTCATACGGGTCTGAATCATGGGTCATCTATCATCACCATCTGTGACTCCTTCAACGTTTCCATCAGTGTTGCCTATGCACAATCCTAAACATCCACTGGTCTGATTATGTGACAAACGTTTTGTCCTTGAACTCACAGAGGCCACCAGTATCGAGGCCACGCTGCTGAGGACACAGCTGCACTGGGCAGGGCACGTCTCTAGGATGAAGGATCATTGCCTTCCTAAGATGGTGCTTTATCGCAAACTCACCACTGGCTGCCGAAACAGAGGAGCCCCAAGGAGGAGATACAAGGACTCCCTGAAACAAACCCTCAGCCTTGACCATATTGATCACAATCAATGGCGCACTCTGGCCTCAAACCGAGAAGCATGGAGACGCACCATCCATAACGCTGCTACCTCCTTTGAGAATGCTTGCAGAACCAGTCTTGAGGAGAAAAGACAACACAGAAAGAACCATGCTATCACAGAACCACCCAAGGAGACCTTTCTTTGTACCTTCTGCAACTGCATTGGTCTGTTTAGCCACCAACGCGCATGCAGCAAGCGTGGGTCGAGCCCTACCTAATCTTCGTTGGCGAAGCCAAGCCATGATGATATCTAGGATGAATGGTCCCCACAGTTGCCCTTCCCCATAAGGCACAAGCTGAGATTTAAAATGTGCTCAGGGTATAATAGTAAACATGCCTTGGCTGGATGGTAATAGTAGTTTCTGCCTTCCCTTCTTTGGTTATTGGTACCTGGCCAAATGCTAATCTCACCCATTGGGAAATGTACTCTTGTACTTATACAATGCCTCAGCTATTCATAGATGTATTGTATCAGACAAGGAGGTAGGCAAAAAGATGGCTACTACACACAGAACTGTCTTCTGACAGCCATTCCACACAAAGAAATATCTCTGTTAACTAGAGTTGTCTCTACGTTAAAATGGAGGCATCTTCTTGCAGAGCACATTAGGGAAGCACCTTGATCACTGCTCAACATGACACCATCTTGTCTCCGCTTGCCCATGGGCATCTCAAGCAGAGAGGTGTTCTTCAAAGCAGTCCTCCAGGTGCCACCATTGGGTGCATCATGATGGAGTGCACACAAAACGTCACCTGAGGCAGCAATCTTACCTGGTAATGACTGGCATGAGATGCTATGTGATGCTGCAAATGTAGACATGGTGACAGACCTCGTGTTACTGCTGCCCAAAATGTGGAGATCTGGCTATGGAAACTCAATAAGTGCTGAATCAAGGAGACAGACTGGCTGGATGTCTCTAATGGTGGCCGCATCCAAACCAACCCCTAATTTGGACAGTCAGTGGAATGCTACCTACAGCTGCCAATACCCCCAGCAGGAACTCAAACACCGTAGCCTAGTTCTGACTTCTCCAGAAAACAGCAGGGTTAAGCTGTGTTAAGACATTACAGAGGCACCTCAGAGAGACAGTGTGCAGCCCTTGGGTTCCCAAACCTTCCCTAATCCACCGTTTCTAGTACAGAATGTTTAGGGGAGGAACAGACTGGTCTGTAAACAATCCCACCTCAAAGCCTTCTCTAAGCAACCTCAAAAATTCTTCTTTTTCTTTGCTGGGTCTGATCACAGCCTTAGTTTATCTTGCTCTTCTGGGCAGCCACACCTTTTGATATCTGAGCTGCTCTTGGAGCATGAATGTGTGGGAGCCCTGCCTTCTGAGGAATGCTATAACCTATCAGATGTATCAATGGCTACTAGAATGGATGTCTAAGTACATCTTTCAGGCTGGAGGAACAGGCAGGATGCTTCTAAGGCCATTTGCTGGGATTTGAGAGCAGGGGAAGGATTGCCCTTGTCTCTGCTTGAGATGCCCATGGACAATTGGTGGGCCACTGTGTGGGACAGAATGCTGGATTAGATGGGCTCTAGCCATCTAGCCATCTATGTTATCATGTTCTTATGTTATCATTCTTAGTTTATAGTCCATAATAATAATCCCCATCAAATATTTATCTGTAGTATATAATTTGTAAATAGCTATAAGCTAACGCCCTATCAAAATATTATTTACAACATGTCCCACTGCCAGCACGATCGATACATATAAACATCCGAATGCAAATTAAGTAGATTTATTTATTCTATCCTTTTCAATGCATCATACAGAACCTGGAGAAAAGCAATTCTCTCTCATACGTACACATGTTACAGATTAATTCAGAACAAAATGAAGGTCCTTCGTACAATCTTTGCTACCCCAAATTATTAGCTGGGTTGTCGTTTTTTTTTTAATTTTTTCAGATACCCCAGAAATATGATATCCCTATTAGCAAAGTACATTTTACAGAGACAACACAAAATAGGGCTTTTCGAGGTATGAAAAGGCCATTGCTCAGTATTAAATATGTTTTAATAGTGATATTCAAAAATTAGAAGGGAAAAATAGCTACATGATCTTAATGTAGATAAAGCCAGTGAGGGCAAAGACTTCTAAAGATGATTTCCATGTTTCATCAATATTTAAAGCCTTTAATTCTTCTAAGTTAATACATTAATTGTATTGGCATCAGGCTGCCTGCTTGAAGAGAGACGAGAACTACTTTTGTCTGGTCCTTTAGTAAGTTACTCACCTCTTAAAGCAAGAGGCATTCTCTGCTGGGGGCCAAAAGAAAATGGATAGAATTAGGCCTCAAAGAACACAAAGAATTCCCGTTAGTGGAAGCGAAACGTGTATTGATTTTACTGGCGCTAGCATTGATGATTTTGCTTTCATGCTCAGGAAAATGGCTCCATTTAGGCCATCAAGGCAAACTGGTCTGATGTTCGACCATTAAAGCTTATGGCAATCTATCCAAAAAAAGGGGAAATGTATATGCTGAAAAGGAAAAAGATGGAATTTTACACAAGGAGATTTATGCCGTCAAAGCAAAAGCATGATTGTTCCAAGCCTGTGCAATGAGATTAGTAAAATATCAATTAAGGCCAAAAAGGCACTTTTACTCCGAGCTGCTTGGATTAGATTGTGACTAACAAAAGGATAAGAACCAGTGTTTGTTTATCCTAATCGCATTTCAAATGGCAGCCCTTTTTATTATCCTCTCTCCCAAAGAGCAGTTGCTCCGTGACAGTATTCTTCTCCGCCCGCCCTCCTGGTTGGTCTAGAAAGCCCCCCAGCCCCTACCAAAGCATTATTTTCTCATATCTGGATTAACAATCCAACCTTTTTCTCCTGAGCTGCTTCTGTAGTAATTAGGAAAACCCCACTCAAAATCATTGGTATAGATAAACTACAAAACAGAAAGACCAAAAGTGGATTTGTACTGGCCTCTGGACAAACACGCACATTGTCTTTCTCAGCGTTCTGTTGGGCAAATGAGTGGAATCTTCTATAGTAAGGAGTCAAAGGATATAGTTATGGAAACTGTGTGGTCAGGTAATAACGGAGTACGCTCTTTTCTCGAGATGGGAACCAAAACAAACCAAAAGAACACCTGATATTTTATAAGCGATTGACAGACATTCCAATGAGCTGCAACAACCTGGGCAGAAGATCATGTTATCTTCACGTTATTTAATTACTTCAAATTTTCATGAGACTTCAATACTTTTGTTACCTGTTTAATGCACAAAAGCAATACATAATCACCCCGTTTATGAAACAATTTTGATTGGCGTGGTTCCAATTACACGAGTTCAGAGAAATGTGACCCCACCCCACCCTCCCTTCCCAGCTTGCTTTGTACCCCCATTCACCTTCTACTGCTGCCACCATTGCAAACTCCTCCTAGGCCCAAGTAGACTTTCCAGAGGTGCATGAGCACCTCCCACATCCAGGAGGCAACTCCCAGATGTGGGATGCATGCACGCATCTCTGAAGGCCTAATTGGGCCTTTCAGGAACATGCAAATGGGAGCAGAGGCCATTCCCCAGCCTCCTGTCTCCCAGGCCCATGCTCCCTTACCTTTGGCCATGGCTGCCACAGCCTCAACCACCATTCACATGCTCCTCTGAGTGCATGGTGATTTCTGGATGTGGGAGCTGTGCGCGCACCTCTGGAAGGTATACTTGGGTCTAGGAGGATCACACAAATGGCAGAGGAGGCCCATCCCCATACCCAGCCTCCTGTTCCCCAGACCTGTGCTCCCTTACCTGCGGCCACAGCTGCCACGGCCACAGCCACCATTTGCATGCTCCTGGCCCAAGCAGGCCTTCTGGAGGTACACACGCATTTCCCTCATCCAAGAATCACAGCAATTTCTAGATGGGGGAGGGGTATGTGCACCTCCAGAGGGCCTTCTTGGGCCTAGGAGGAGCATGTGAATGGTGGCAGAGGCTGCATGGGTGGCGGTGACATGCAAAGGTAACAGGGCACAGCCTGGGAGCACGGGAAGAGGGGAAGACATGGGAGGGCAGATCTGACCTTAATTGAAGCTTTCACAAAGTTTCGACAAAGGCCAGATCCATTAAATTCACTGGCAAATGAGAAAGGCCCCTTTCAAGCCTCCCACAAATGTTCAAATTCGTACAAATTCCAAATGGCGCAAATACTCAGGCACGTCCCTACACATCAACTGTGCTTAAAATCCACCTGCTTTCCCCGCCACCAACCACAAGGGAGAGTTGCACAGCTGCAAATTTCGGGAAGACTTGTTTTCACCTTTAACCATCACATGTGACTATCACAGCCAAGGAACTTTTGCTTCCCTGCTTCAATGTTTCTGGCTGGGGATGTGTGGTGCCCATCCCCCAACGCGCGCCATCTTACACTCTTTACCCCTGTCTTTTATTCCTGTAAGGGGCTTCCATAATTTTAAAATCCTGGTAGTGTGTTTTATATTCCTGGTAGCGTGTTGTGGTTTGTTCAAGCCTCACGCCCTCAAGCGAACACCAGCAATGCTTAACTCCTTCACCCACCTGCCTGACACTCAAAACTCTTGTCTGCAGCCTACTGGCTCTTTATTTCCCTTAGCCTCGGCTTCCTTGGTTTATGGAGAGAGAGGACTTTGTAACTGTAACAACCTTCTAGGTTAGAATATAGAGAAGCTGGCAAAGTCTCTTCATAGAAACAAAATAAAAAGCTTTATTCTTTACAACTGAAAACAGGTATAGAAACAAATTAGGTGTTCTGAAGAATACAAGTATTTATGTTCACAGGCACACAAATTAATTCCTTAACTTCACAATCCTTTTCCTTCTAACCCTTCTGGCTCCATCCCTGGCCTAGAAGGTCTGGACCTATGCTTGGCTCTTTCCCCTGAGGGAACTAGACAGTTTCACCCGCCTTCCCCCAGAACCCCAAAGCATGGACCCTTCTCTCTTCTGGAAGGCGGGTTTTATACCCCCTCACCAGACGTAACTCGACGCCTGATTGGTTGAGTGCTCTCTTCCCGCTCCCATTATGCTAATAAGGGAGCTTTCGCCCCCTCCTTAACTGCTCAGGCTGTCTGACTGAACTTTCTTGCTTATTCCGCATTGAATGCGCCTTCACTACAGTTTTTTAAAATTACATCACCCAGCGCTGAAATTTAGTGTGGGCATCACAGGATGTTTTCCAAAACACAAGAAATGACCCCTGGTCAGCCATTTTCTATGTTTAGGAAAAGAGAGCTAGTCTATCGATCCTTAATAATACAGAACAGGTAAATCTGCACCTTCAGCAGTGGAAGCAAAGTGGTGGAAGAGCAGAAGAATATGCTGTCGCAGTTCTCACTCCAGCTCTGCCTTTTCAGTGCTTTGATGGAAGCTTATACCATGTGGGCTCCACACTCTTTGAGCATATCCACAACATCGCAAGGGTGCGAGGAGATTCTCAAAGTGCCATAATGTTTCCGTGAAAGGGAGTGAAGCACTTTAGATATTAGAACAAAACCTCCTAATACTAAGAGTGATCAGTGAATGGAATAGGTTGCCCCAGGAGGTAGTGAGATCTCCCTTGCTGGAGGTCTTCGAGCAGAGGTTGGACAGACATCTTCTGGGATGGTTTTTAGGAAATCCTGCACTGAGCAGGGGGTTGGACTCGACCCTAGAGGTCCCTTCCAACTCTATAATTGTATGATTCTATGGCTAAAATAGGGGAGAAAGGAACGATTTAACATTTTGTCGTAAGGAGCAAAATACCCTATGTCGGTGATGGCCAACCTATGACACGCGTGTCACAAGTGGCACACCAAGCCCTTTTGGGTGACACACATGGTCACCCTGGCACCTGGGCATGTAGTGCTTGCTTGTTGTTGAAGTGTACGAAATGCCAACTTTCAATTGAATATTAGCAAACAAAATTCAGCAACAAAAGTCACTAATGTAAAGAATTATTTGTTTTTGCTTTTAATAAAATATTACCAGAGCTACAAAATTCACAAAATTATGGATATTTCTAGATGTGACACAGCACCCGAGTTAAGCTAGGTTTTCTTGCAAATTTTGACACACCGAGCTCAAAAGGTTCGCCATCACTGCCCTATGTCTATTTTTGAGGATTACATAAATGTTCAAATTATTCAAAAGCTGGCCATTTGAAGTTTAGTTCATTCCATTCTTTGCCTTATTTTTCTCCTAACATGTCTCCTTAAAGGCCACAGATCTAGTAAAGGGGTGCATAAACTATGGCCCTTCAGAGGCTGAACTACAGTTCCCATCATTCTTTACCACTGGTAAGATTTCAAGAACATCTGGAGGGCCGTAGTTTGAGCTTCCCCACTTCTGATCTCATAGATCTCATCTCCCCAAAGCAGTCATGTGATAAGACCTTATATGGACAAAAATATAAACAATGTTTCCCCACTAGCATCTCCAAACTAAAATTAAACCGGGACATCTGCACTTACTTAACTAATGTTCCCTTCACCAAGTAGCCTTGTACATGTCATGTATATGTGAAACCATTGGAGGGATCATGGAATGAAGCCAAACTGCAATTTAACTCAATGGAGAGAGCCTTGAGTAATATAGCTTGTACTGTATTGCATTTTTAATTGCAATAATGGCTTCAGCCTATCTTTCCCTGCACACCACGGAAGCTGGAAGCATCAAGTTCAACAGGCTAATTATGTTTTGCAAGAACTTGCTTTAGCTCTCCCAAACATCCAGCAAGAAATCTGGTTTATATTATATTAGTAAAGGGAAGCATCTTCTTGATTATTCATATCTGATGAATAATGCCTTTCAGTCAAAAAGTACACACCGTTCGCTTTTGCTTTGTGTAGCAACACAAACACTTAAAACAACTTTGAAAACACACCACTTATTATTTCCCAATTGCCAAGTCTCAGGACTCATTCGGCTTGCAAACGGAATGCCGGCACTTCACTTCCGCGTAGTTCGCTTGCAAACACAGCATTTCAGTGGCTAAGGCAGACACACAGTTGTAGCCAACAAAAACGAGACACGAAGGGAACACTGACTTCAATTAAACATCTAATGCCTTTCCAAGACAACTACAGTTGCACGGAATGGTGTCTGGTGGCCCTTTTTACACACACAATTTGCCAGTAGTGCTATTGTCTGTCATCTGCTCACTGGGTAGCTGAAACTGAGTTCTAAATCATCAATGTAGTTAACGTCCTTTTGCAGGCTGGTTCCAATGCAAACAAGTTCTTTCTTGAGCCTTTGGGCCCGTGGACCACAGCTGCAAAAAGAAGCAACAAAAACTTCACAGTGGGCAGCCCATGCCCATGGGGAGGGAGGGGGAGAGAGAAAATGGACCACATTTTCATTGGTATTCTTGTTATTTTCCCTTGCCCAAGGCCACTTGCTTTCCACAGTCACAACTTTTGTCTCTTAGCTCTCATTGTTCTGCTCTGCTACTTCCTCCTGACAAAACTGTTTTAATGTGGCTTGATATTGCCAGACTCCGCCACTTTAAGAATCACCAGGACTATGTTGGTGGTAACCTCAAAGCCCTTTATAAAATAAACTTTGGTTGCTCAGGCTAACCCAGAAATGTCCCTATGATTCTAGCCACAGCACTGCTTAAAGTCACAACTCTACAGTTCTTGAGCATTTGGACCCACTGTCACTCGCTCTAGCTTCTCACTTAGGGAAACAATAATTTAAATGGATCATAAGCAGCAAGTATATTCCCCATATTGTCAAGATGGGAGCTCCTCTCCTATTCACTCTCTGCATCACAGGATTTCACTAGGGAAGCTGACCATGAATCGTAAAGGCAGGTTTTATCCACATAGTAAAAAATCGGAGGACTTAGGCATCTGGCGGGTTGAAAAGACAAATGTTTTCAATCACATTTGACCCTCCAGACTCCTTATTGTTGTCAGTGAGTACTAATAAGTCACGGCTGACTCCTGGACCCTGGTCACACAAGTAGTTTAGGATGACCTCAGATCATCTTCAGGTCATGTTACCCACATTATTTTTATTTAATTCATTTTCCAAGCTGCCCTATCCCCGTTAGATTGTCTTAACCGCAGTCCTCATTTTTACAGGACTGAGGAGGACTCAGCCTGTCCTGGCATCTCAGGATGTCTTCTCTCCCTCAAGCGTGAGTGGGGGAACGGACTAAAGGGGGCTGAACTGTGCTGTGGTGGGTGGGGTCCAGTCTTTCCTTTGGCCAATCGGCACATGCGGAGTTCATGAGGCACCTCCCCTACACTCCTCAGTTTATGTGTATGATTGCTCTATCTAGCATTTTTATGCCAGTCTATTATTTTTTTAAAAAAAATTAATTGAGCAGAGAAGAAAAACATTTAAAAAGAAGGGGGCATGGAGGTGGGGGAGCAGGCTTTAAAAAGAACCACAAACACATACCTTCGCCTCCCAAGTGACAGAATGGCATCCAATAAGAAAGGAAGGAGATGTGACGCAGCAAAAGGGGTGGAGAGCCAAGAGTTCTGTGCACTAGGCTCAAGTAGATTGTGCAGAAAGGTGTGAGCAATGCAACTCAAGGCGGAGATGGCTTGAGGAGGATCTATGTGTGACCAGCACTGGTACAACATCAGTTTGAATTAATGAATAGGCCATCCTATCTTAGACTTGTGTGACAAGGGCCCTGATTGACTGCATGGGCACTTCCATGAAATTTTCTGGGCAGATATGCAGAAGTAGGTTTCCATTGCCTACTTCTGGATAGAGGCCAAGGACCAAACTGGCAACTCTCTGTTTTCCAGGCAGTTTGCTCTACCATTAAACTACAATAAATGTGGTTTAAAGGTAAGCCCTTTTTAATTACTCTCAGGCCACAACAATGAAGCAGACCTCTGCCTAGGATTTCTATCCCTAGCAGCAATTCCAGACTAGCAAGGGACCCATTTTGGTGGTGCACCAAAGGGTTCAAGGAATTTTCATCCCTAGCCCACTGAAGTCCTCAGGCCACAGCCCTAAAGCCCCCCCCCTTGCTGTGTTCTGGACCAGTGGACCTCAGTGGTCCATTCCCACTGGCCCAGAACAAGGCAAGGCAGGTGCAGAAAGAGCCTGAGCTTCACGGGGAAAGCTAGATAAAGAAGAGAATGGCATGTATATAAATAAAGAGAAAATGTGTCGCAAAAGGTAAAGACAATGCCATTTGGAGGCTCCAACACTGATTTCATTCCAAAAACCTTCTGTATGCTTTCTAAACGATGGAGTGCAAGAGAGTAAATCACACACCTACAAAGAAAACTCCTGGCTTACCATTTCAAAAAGCACTTAACGGTAGTATAAAATAAAAACCATGTTAATAAATACGGAGCAATGTGTGAAATTTTAAGCACAGGCCATTATGCTGGGGATTTTTTTAGAGAAATCTAATACGGAAGTCATCTCTGAGTTTTATGCTGTAAGCTGTACACATCTGTGTGTCCTTTTTTGCAGCATATGGGGACCTTCCAGTACATTTTAACTTTCTATGCGCACACACACCTGCAAATTCAGCTCAAATTTGAATGGTTTGATTCAAATGGTTCAGTTTTATCCAGTGCAGTTGGAACCAACCTATTCCCTGTTCCAAGAAGGCTGGTTCGTTTTGGACTCAACCAGGGTTACTTGGTCGAATAGACTAGTTCGATTCAAACCATTTGATTTCAACTGTATCTTCCCCTTAAATACTTTTTTTCCCATGTTTTTCCCCCCAGGTTTTTTTGCACTGTTTTGTTTTTGCCTTGACCCATTTGCAAACTGTTCCACCTTGGTTCCAGATCGAGCCAAACCCAGGGAACTTCAGTTCAATTCAACTTGAACCATAGAATCTCAACTAAACGTACAGATCTTTTAAAGCAAACTACTGACTGAAAACACATGAAAAATTCATAGTACAATTACAGGTTTTGATAGGATTTTTATATTTTGTTGTTTACTAAACTGTTTTTTTAAATTTTATTCTAAACCAATCTGAGATTTTCATAAGCACCAGCAGTACAGAAATGTTTTTTTTGATATAATATTTTTTTTAATAATTTAATAGGATTAAAACCATACAGATCAGATAGTACAAGTATCATAAAAACAAAAGCATATATAGATATAATTCAATCATTAACCCTATTCCATAAAGTGGGTAAGGGAATCATCGAAGTCGGACGAGTAGAGGCATTAACAAAAAAAGGTTGCCAGACCGTGAGATAACTTAAGTCCTGTGAGTAACCTTGCATTTCTTTATACATAGTAGCTACATACTCCAGTTTGGCGATTTGCCAAAGTTTGATGTACCATTTTTGAACAGATATTGTACTTAAGTTCTTCCAACCTTGGGCTATTGTTTGTCTAGCTGCTGTTAAAAGAAAGTCAAGCAATAACCTTTTTGGTTTACTCAGTTCAAGATTCAAATCCAATTGTAGCAAGCACAGTTCTGGGGTCAATTCTACATTGGAATTAAGAATAATATTTATTTCTACATTAATCAAGGCCCAGAATGGAAATAATAACCTTTGACTTTTTTGCAATGCCAACAAAGGTACAGAAATGTTTTAAATAAAAAAGAAAACAGGAGGTTACTACACAGTGCTTCACATGCTGAAATCAGATATGAAAGCAGCATTGCATTATGGGTGTTTTCCCACTGTCACTAAAAGTACCCATTAAGTACACATTAATGGGTACGAAATGGCATTTTTGTACCCATTAATGGGTACTTAATGGGTACTTCTAGTGACAGTGGAAAACCACCCTATGTTATGTCTACACGCTTTATGTTAAAACATAACATTGCATTATGTTATGTTATGTCTAGATGCAGCATCGGAGTCACAAATGGTGGTCCCCAAGGCGTGGACAGGCACACAGCTACTTCCCACCCAAGAACCCGAAATCCCACCCAGAGGCAGCGGACAGAGAGCTCAGAAGGAAATGAGATTTCCCACTCTCATTGAGTACCTGTGCCACTGATGCAGCTGTTCATCTTGTCCCGCTCACTCACAGTCATCTCTAACATCTGGAGTTTCATCTCTGGGGCCTGCAGTTACAAAAGGCTGCAACACAGTCATAAAGCTCCACTACCGTCCATCCTAGTGCTGACCTAGGATGACCTTTCTCCCCTAGGGGTTGGAACCCTTCTAAGAGCCTATTAGATACCTGATTGGTACCAATCAGGAAGGTCCTGTCCCCACCAGGGCAGGGGAAATCTGGATTTAATGGGTCCTTCAGGCCCTTAAATCTGGATTTTGTGTTAACCTGATTAAAGGTGTCCACAATGGGATCTTCAGGCATCTTCAAGATCCGGATCTCCAGGAGGACCCCATCTCAAAGATCTGGATCTTGAAGATCCAGATCTTTGACTGTGCGTGGAAAAAGGGGGCTAGTTTGACAAGCCTCTGGGAGGTGTCCTTACTTTCAGATCCAGTTCCTAAAGACAGTAATTGAAAAACATTATTCAGTGCAGGAATCTTCTTTCTCTTCTTGTATTATCAGTCCTTTTCTAAAAGATCCCTGTAAGAATGCATTTCTTACAAACTGTTATTATCATTCAGCATGCAAGAGCAAGATGAACATACTGATAGCATTATTATGCGAGGGTTAGCAGAAGAGTAAAAAAAAATGGTTCAAGTGTGCAAAATGCTTTAAGAAGAAGCAAGAAGAAGAAGAAGAGTTGGCTTTTCTACCCCACTTTTTCCACCCATTTAAGGGGATTTAAGGCGGTTGACAAAGCTTTCTGTTCTTCTCCCCACATCCTGTGAGATAGGTGGGGCTGTGAGAGCTCAGAAGAGAGCTGTGGCTAGCCCAAGGTCACTCAGCTGGCTTCATCATGCGGTGCCGAATCAAACCTGGTATTCCCAGATAAGAGTCCGGCTCCATAATCACTAGACCAAACTGGCTCACATTAAGTGTGTCAAGCATCAGCTTTTCAATGAAACTCTGTAGTGCACAAATCTCTAGACCTTATATTAACGACACATTTAGGGCCTTTCTGCACTTACTTGTGTTCTGGATCTTCCCTGCCTGTTGATGTGGATGAGCCCCCACTGGTATGATCCAGCCCTTTTTTCACTGAGCAAAACGGCGAAGATGGGGAGCACTCTCACACAGTGTATTCACACTGCATGGAGCCACTTCTGCACCCAGTGTGGCTCAGCATGTGTGGAAGTATTGACAGCTTGGCATGCTCCATTCACACATCTTCTGGGCAGGTGCTAATGGACCATGCGACCAGGTGATGCAGGTGTGGTTGCATACCACATTGCCCATTGATACCACTGCGGAAGGTATGTATGTGATCCGTACCAACTGCGTACCAACAGGGTAGCTCAGGGTCCCCTGCTCAACACACACTCTACAAAGGCCTGCATGTCCTTCATAGTGGCTATATAGGCAGCTACAAAGCTGTGTCTCTCCACCATGCCCACTGTAACCGGAAGTGACCACTATATGGACCAATCGTGCTGCACCACCAATGAACCTTCCTGCTCGGGCCTGATCAGAGCCTTGGGATGGGTGCTACGGCGTCTTCACAGAAGCCCTGTTTAGCACCCATTGCCATTGGGTGTTAGACGGCCCATGCAGTTCCACCATGATGCGGAACTACTTGGACCGGATTCCATGAGGACCGGATACCAAAGATCCACATCTTCTTAATCGGGATTAAGAGAGGTACGTGCAAAAAGGCCCACCATTTTAAGCTGCACGTCACCATCTTCTGCGAACATCAGAAGCAACATTTCATGTAGCGGAACAAGGAGGCAAAGTTCTGACTGGAGTTCTGCAATTTATTTTTCCCAAACTACATTTTGATCCACAACAACTAGTGTAGTCTGCAAAGATCAAGCCGTCACTGAAGTCTTGTCCCTCCCATGTTGGTCTCTACTGTCCAAACTGCCACTGACCAGTCAGATACCAAGGTAAAGTATTATTTGTCCTCCTGAGAAATGTAATGGAATTATGTTTTCCACTACAGTATGTATTCTTTCAAGGAACATCCTGAGGTTTGAGTTCTTCATGGGGGCTGTTGCCTCTTTTGGTCCATCATGGGCTGAAAGCATTATACCTAACAGAAGAATCTTCACACAGGAATTCTTTTGAGCTGCCTTTGTGGCTTGAGAGTAGGACCATGTGGAAGCCCTTCAAAGTGCTGCAAAGAAGTTCATTGCAGCCCCTAAGGGTCCCTGAACACAGAAAGAGTTGGATGTCCCAATGCACTTTGGGGTAAACTGAGAAATACCTCTTGTCTTGAATTTTAATCAAACCCACACAAGTATTTGATCCACACATCATAATACAATACTCAGCTTTTATTCTGGCAAGTGTTAGAAGCTGAAGTGTGCCTCAAAACATGAAGTCAATGAACTTCTCCAACAACACTAGCGTTACCAAACTCTAAAGTGCATGACTCAGAACGGATTCACTGAGAATACATTGTTATGGAACAACCCCAATGAATTCCATCTTAAGAACAAAAACTAGCTGAGGGGTTCATCACAGTGGCCAAGCTATGGACCTCCAAACATAATGCTGCTGAAGTACAACTATTATATATTTCAGCCAGTATAGACATTGGCAAGGGATGGGGAAAGGCCAGCAATATCTGGATAGTCGCCGCAGTTTGGGCCAGCACCGCTGTGTGACTTGTCAGATGCCACAATGAAGATATTGAACGAATTTCAAATTTTCCAAAACATTCGTTCAAATGATTTGAAACATTCAAAAATTTGTATCTGTACGAATCTGATACGTATCTGTACACATTTGCGCTGCTAGTACGGGATGAAAACAGGATGCATATGGGATAAAACTGGATGCGTATGAAATGTGTACAGATAAGTATAATGCATACGAATGTTGTTGACGTTCGTATGTTCAGATTCGAATCTAACATTCAAACAAATACATTCAAATGCATTCAATTTGAATCGGATTTTGTTGCATTTGGATTCTAAACATTCGAATCAAATTGAATGCAAATTGAATCTGAATGCAAATAATAATAATAATAATTCTGCACATCCCTAATAGAAAGCAGTAGAAATACATTTCAATAAGTTGCCAGGAGCTTCTCAAAACTATTCATGAACTTAAATCTGTATCTTCTTGCTATATATGGGGAGTAGATGGTGATTTAATCACAAAGACAAAGGCAAGCATGAAACATCGATCTCTAGTGAGAAAGGTGCATAAAATCTTAAAACAGCTGTAGAGTGTTCCACACAGCAAGAACACCTGTGAGTTCACAGGTGTGTGTCTCAAAGAGCAATTCTTTCACAGCCTGTATACCACAAGAAGTAGCCTCTAGGCTTCTTTCCTAATTGATGCTCTCTCACTCACTCTGAAACAAGTCTGCGAAACACAATATAAATCTAAACAGCTGTACTGCTTAATGTTTAGAAATTCATCCATCCTTACGAGAAAGAGGAACTAAAAAACAAAGAAAACCATGACAGATAGATACTAATAGCATTCTAGGGAACGTCAGTAATTTAACAATGGTATTTTAACAATAGCACAATGACCCGGAAAGCAGAGTTGGATTCCAAGAATCAGCCTGGAAGAAGGGAATAGAAAACCACTGCATCATGGCCAAGAAAACTGCACGGATGGCAACATTTGCACAGCATGCATTGTTGCATGCTGTCCAGGGTTGGTCTTGGACCAGACTGAGTGATCTGGGCCAAGAACAAAGCATAGACCCAAATCCAACACAGAGCCATCCACATTGTGACATGTCGGTCCAACTCAACTTTAGAGACCTGAAGACTTTTCACAATACAGCCGGATGCCTGTAGTGCACTTAGGCTGGAACAAGCGGGGGCAGATTTCCCATTTACACCTGGCTGGTAAAGGACCTGTTTCCACGTGTCCCTTACCTGCCTAGGGGCGAATGGGGAATCCATCCCTGTGTGTCCCAGCCCAAAAAGGCTGGCACAGAGGCAGGACACCCCACCCAGACCTGCTGCCATGGGGCTGTAGCAGCCCACTGGCAGACAGACTGATCCCAGCCCGTCCTGGAGTCCCGCGGGCTTTAGCCAACCCAATCAGGTCAGCTGCAGCCCACAGGGAACCCCCTGGGCGCCCACCCACCCACCCACCCACCCACCCACCCAGGGACGCAGACGCACATGACTTACCTCTTCGGAGGTCAGGATAGGACCGACAGGCCCTAGTGGGCAGGCTTGCGAGTCTGATCCATGGTGTTGGGCCTGCACACAATGCCCAGTTGGATAGCACTGTCCCAGTTGCAGGCAGACCAGAAAGTAAAATAGCCAGGCCTCAGCATCTTTGGCAATGGGTGGGGCAGTAGCCTTTAGAAGGGCTAAGCAGAACTTTGATTGGCCATTGGCAGCACCTGTTCTGTCAATCCCTTCTGAATTCTTCTGAAAGGATGCTCTGGTTCATCTCATAGGCCAGTGATGGCGAACCTTTTAAGCTTGGTGTATCAAAATTCGCAAGAAAATCTAGCTTAACTCGGGTGCTGTGTCACATCTAGAAATATCCATAATTTTGTGATATTTGTAGCTCTAGTAAAAAAGTTATAATTTTGATATATGTATTTTATTGAAAGCAAAAGCAAATAATTCTTTACATTAGTGACTTTTGTTGCTGAATTTTGTTTGCTAAATCTTCAGTTGAAAGTTGGTATTTCATACATTTCAAGAACAAGCAAGCACTACATGCCCAGGTGCCATGGTGACCATGTTTGTCACCCAAAAGGGCTTGGCGTGTCACCTGTGACACGCGTGTCATGGGTTGGCCATCACTGTCGTAGGCATAGGGTGTTTTTCTACTGTCACTAGAAGTACCCATTAAGTACCCATTAATGGGTACTTAATGGGTACTTCTAGTGACAGTGGGAAAACACCCATGGTGAGCAGAAAGGTGTTCAAAGCTAGTCATGGGACAAACGCTCAAGGGCACTAGCTGAGTGTGACCTCTGTTCTAGCCTTACTACCCTGTGGGTTAAGGTAGGAAGGGGTTAAAGGAGTTGGCCCACTTTGGACTCAAAGAAAAAATTCCCTTTGAATTCAAGGCAGGCGGGTAAAAGTGCCTAAAGCAAACACACTGAAGATGCCTGAAGACCCCATTGTGGACACCTTTAATCAGGTCCACATGAAATCCAGATTTAAGGACCTGAAGGACGCATTACATCTGGATTTTCCCTGCCCTTGTGGGGACAGGACCTTGCAGATGGGGCCTTCAGTGGGGTCCAGGTGGAGACAGGGATTTCCTGATTGGTACCCAACAGGTACTAATCAGGCTCCTAATGGGGTCTTAGAAGGGTTCTGAGCCCTAGTGGGAAAAGGCCCACAGTTAAATATGGTGGATATATATATTCAGCTTTCTGCCTTTCCAATCTTTCTCCTTTTGTAAGAGCACAACAAATGTGCTGCATTCAGTAACAGTATCTTGACTGCTAAATCACAGTAAATAGTCCCATTCATACACAGCTCTCCATCATTGTGATCTTCTTCTTTTTGGGAGATGCTCTTGGTATCAAAATGCTGGATTTGTTCAGGAGTTTCAAAAGCACTCCTTGACATTCTCCCCCCCCCCCCCCGAATCTGTTCAACTCTGAAAGTCTTTTTATTATCACCCTGTACAAACAGGGTTTGAAGCTCACATAGAATTTAGATTAAGGCTGCATTCCTGTTCTGACATTACTCTTCATTTTTTAAAGTTCAGCTGAATCTACTGACTTTGGAGTAATCGTTTTGAAGGACGTAGCTGGACTTCCTATTGGGTGTTAACAGAATTCACTCATATGTTTCTAAGGAACAATTGATGATGCATTCTCCTTCAATTTTCAGTTAAACAGACTACCTAAAAATAATAATAAATACAGCAAAAGCATTATCTGCTCAACACCTTTAGTTCCACAAATGTCCTTCCCTTTTCATCTCACTGTCGCTGGCACAAATCACTGAATTGCTTCTTCGCTCTTTGAGGTTTTTCTATACGGGCAGGGGTGCATGCCTTCCAGTTGCAATTGAAGTTTTTAGCGCCAAAATCTCAACACAACTTCTATACGGTGCCTCACCCTGGATTATGGGCATCTCTTCTAAACTGAGTTTCATGCAAGCAACTTTTTACGTGCCCTGCTTGGATGTCCAAGCTGTGTTTCAAATGTTTCTGTACTCAAAACTGGCCAGTGTCCCCTTGAGACAGTCAGGCAAGCAATCTTCAAACAATGGCTTAAGATATATAATTTTCATGCTGCAACTCATCTCCTCACATACTTCCCTCTGGATAGTTATACATTATCATGGGCAACTGCCACTGCACAAAATGCTTGACAAACATGCCTTTCATCTGCCTTTCTTCTCAAGCAAGGATACGGTCATGCAATTGTTCAAGTCAAGCGAAGACTGGTAGATATCCCCTTCCAGCAACTCTCAACCTTGATTTCCACGTCTTGCCTTCCACTAGCTGTTGAGATTCCATTAGGAAACACCTTGCCCGTTGCTAAATACTGGCGAGCCATCTCCTGGGCAAGACTGAACGTGTTCCCTTCCTAAGTCCTGTTAAGCCTCTTCTGTTCTACAGATAATGATCCTTTCTGCAAAGGGCCTTGTTCTGGAATAGAGGCCCTACTAACATTGGGGTGGCAGGTCTATATTCCAGGATATATATAACCCAGGATAAGGCCAAGTGCTGGGCGGGCTTATGTCCTTATACAAATCTAGAGGTCAAAACAATGGAACATATTTTTTATTAACCCGCTGTTTTCATAAAGGATATCACCATCAATTGATTTCACTTACACTCTCTGCCTTGCCTGGAACATCCAAGGCATTTTATGTAAAATATCTTTTATCAGAAACCTTCCATAAGATGGCCCTAGATGTTCCTAAATTTTTATGTAGTGCTATAACAGTCAGGAAAAATATATTGGCTTACTTCTCTGATACTACCTGATTTTATTATGGTTATAATGGGAGACTCTGTATTTATTATCCTGTGTACTTAATTAACCCGTTTGAAGTTTATTCTTTACTTTTTTATATTCTATTTGGTCAGTGGACGGCAATAAATCTAACTAACTACATGGAATGAGATCAGTGGGTTTTTGTTTGAATATGTTCATCTTTTACTGAATCTACTTCCTTACATGGCTCACGTCCCAGAGTTTTGCAGGAAACAAGAAATGTGCACTCAAGGGTCTTGATTCAACGTTATATCAGAAGTGGCCTTCAGAATCAGTGTCATAAGAACCTAAGAACCTAAGAGGAGCCCTGCTGGATCAGGCCACAGCCCATCTAGTCCAGCATCCTGTCTCACACAGTGGACCACCAACTGCCCATGGGCATCTCAAGCAGCGACATGGACAACCCTTCTCAAATCCCAGCAAATGGTCTTAGAAATATCCTGCTTGTTCCCCAAGCCTGAAAGATGTACTTAGGCATTCATTCTAGTAGCCATTGATACATCATGGATACATTCCATGATTAAGGAATATACAGCACTCCAATATAGCCTTCCCTAACTTAAGGTCTAGAACATAAGAGGCGCCCTGATGGATCAGGGCTACAGCCTAGTCCAGCATCATGTCTCACCCAATGGTCAACAATTCCTTTTGGGCGTTCTCAAGTAAGGATGTGCTCAAATACTCAAATGTACTCAAAATTCGATCAAATGTGCTGAATTTCAACATTCGAACTCGAACAGAATGTCCCAAAATTCAAATGTAATCAATCGAATCGAATTTCAAATGTTGGATCTATTTGTTCGAATTATCTGGACATTCGTATGTATACGGGTCGTACACGATACCTACTTAAAGATCCAAATCTTTCCCGCATCTGTGCACATTTGTACGGCTCCGTACTGGACAAAAATGGGTTGAATATGGGATAACTACAGGATGCCTACGGATGCGTATGGATGTGGGGAAGATGCATATGGGCACATACATATGCTATCAACATTCGTACGAGCAGATTCGAATAAAAGATTTAAATGAATAGCTTTGAATTTGGTAAAAACATATTGAATCTTATTAAATTCAAAAACATTCGTCCAAATCCCTACTCTCATGCAGAAGACAGAGACAAAACATTCTCTCACTCTTAAATCCCTGCAAATGACCCTTAGAGGCATTCTGCCTATCCCCCCCAATCTGAAGGTCATACCTAGACATCCATTCTAGTAGCTATTCGTACACCACTCCTCTATGAAGTTGTCTAACCTTTCTAATGGTTTGGACCACAGTCCTGCCTGAAATTTATAGCAGTTGTAATTTAGAGTGCTATATCGGGGGGAAAGGCTGTCAAACTGGGTGAGCCAATTTTGTCTCAGTGGTTACGGAGCTGGGATTCTTATCTGGGAATATTGGGTTGATTCCACTCTCCCCCATGAAAGCTAGCTGGGTGGCCTTGGGCGAGTCACAGCTCTCTTTTGAGCTCTCCCAGCCCCATCCACCTCACAGGGTGTTCTGTTGTGGGGAGAAGAACAGAAGCTTTGTCAGCCGCTTTGAGTCCCCTTAAATGGGTGGGAAAAGTGGAGTAGAAAAGCCAACTCTCCTCCTCCTCCTCCTCCTCCTCCTCAGTTCATTGCAAACTCCAGGGAATATACATTAGCAAACCATAGATAGCAATGATTTTCCCAAGAGATCCTTACTTTGGGGAAGAAAAAAAAATCACATTATTGTTTTTTATATCCATATTGGCAGCAACACAGCTGCAGCTAGCTACCGCCAATAAGCCTGTATTTCTTACAACAAGTTTTATCTCGGGCTGCTTAGGAATGCATTTTGCCCTTGAGTATAATCTAATAGATGCTCTCTAAAGGGTACTGCAGACTATAAGCATCAATAATTCTGTAACTAGATAGCAGGCACTGATATGTGTACAAAAATATGCACTACAGAGATATTGGTTTCCCACTGGAGTGGGTAAAAATCTGTTTCAAAATGCTCAGAACAGCCCTGGGTATTGTGAAGAAACTTGTATTAAACATCGCCTAACCTATAATTTCCAAAAAGTTGCTGGACACTCTTCTTCTCACCTGCCACACCAGAAGAGCAAAAGTCCACAAATGAAATGGATAGAAATGAAAAGGTATGAGCAGTCAGACCTGAAGATGGACTGAAGAAGGTTGAAAGGGAAGGTGTGACTGTGACCTTAGAATGGAGGAGAAAAGATCAAATAATGTAGGGGCCCCCAGATCACATTTTACACCCTGATCATTGCTGCAGATCATGAACGCGATGCAACATGAAAATAGCCATGCAAATATGAAAGAGTGAAATAAATTAGAAAGGAGAGAAAAGGGACTGGAGAAATACATGATATGGCTTGCATATATTTGTTTTCCTTCAATAATACAAGCTGATTGCAGGCCAATGTTTTTCTCTGGAGACAGCTGGGCTTGTGAATTTTGCCTATTCTCATGCACACAATTCACGCTGAAAATTTCAGCAACAGTTAGCAAAAGCAGGTAATAGCAGAAGGATCCAAATTGCTACCAAGTGAGTGCATCCATTTTGACGCTGGCGCTTTCAAGTTTGATTTGCTTTTATTTGCTTGTTGACTATGAAATGCCGCTACTTTTGTCACGAACACCAGAGGAGCAAAATTAATTGACTGCACAATTACAGAGCACTGACTGATCACATTGAGCCATAAGCACAAAAGCCATGAAGCCAGATCATCAGATCTATCATTGAAGCCAGTGAAGCTATTTGTGAGCTCAGATGTTGATGGGAATGCCTTCGGGCCGATCCTAAGGCAAGGGCAATGCCTTTTATGGTGCCAGTTTTACATATTTGTATATATCAAGTGAGTGCTTTGAGTTACTCACTGAAACTCCGTTGTTCAAACAATATGCTTATCAGGCTTAAATTCCATTGGTCCAATGGATCATAATTTCAACTTATTTTGAAGTCCTTTATTCTACTACGCCTTTCTTGGACTCTTTTTGCACTTACCTCCATTAATCCAGATTTAGAAGACTCAGATCTTTGAAATCTGGTCCTCATTTAATCTGGTCCTAGAAGATCTGCATCTTAGTGACATCCCCATACATCCCCAGAGGCCGTCTAGCACCCGGTGGCAATAGGTGCTACACAGGGCTGCCGTGGGGACGCTGTAGCACCCATCCTAAAGCTCCAATTAGGCCCAAACAGGCCCAAGCAGGAAGGCCCACCAGTGGCACAGTGTGACTGGTCCTCACAGCTGTCAATCAAGGGTCACTTCCAGGTACAGTGGGCATGGCAGAGAGACATGGCTTTGCAGCTGCCTGCATAGTCGTTGCGAAGCTTGTGCCCAGCTTCGTAGACAGTACGAAGGATGTGTGGGCCTATTTAGAGTGTGTGTTGAGGGGTGGAGCTGGAGCTTGCCCACCACAAATGGCAGCCTCTGACCCCACCCCTGGACCACATTGCCCCGGTAGACATGCAGACACAAGGTCTCTGATCCGGTCTTCAAAGAGGAAGACTGGGTTGAAGACACTATTAAAGGGATCTACCATTAATCCAGATTTAAGGGCCCAAAGACCCCATTAAATCCAGATTTTGCTGGTGCTTGTGGGTACAAATGGGGTTCTTAAGGGGTCTTGTGTGTGGACCAATCGAGTACCTATCGGGTTCTTAATGAGTTCCTAATGGGGTCTTTGTTGCTAGTACAAACCAGCCTTGGAAGAGTTTTAAACAGTAGTTCCTCTTATAGTACTGAGGTTTAGTTCCCATAAACCACTCTGCAGCACAAGACTATTATGCAGTTAGTTACTGCTAACCAAAAAAACAACAGGTTGGGTTCGGGGAGGGGGAGGGCAAAACAGTGCTGAACAAAAATTGTGTAATATAAGAGAGGCCATCCATTTTAAGAAATCTGTAAAAGAAAACAATGTCCTATACTATGTTATACAAAGGACGGTTATATTCCTGTTACTGGGTAGCAATTTTCACTTCATCATTAAAGAAGCGTCATAAGAACCTAAGAGGAGCCCTGCTGGATCAGGCCACAGCCCATCTAGTCCATAAGAACCTAAGGGGAGCCCTGCTGGATCAGGCCACTGCACATCTAATCCATAAGAACCTAAGAGGAGCCCTGCTGGATCAGACCACAGCCCATCTAGTCCAGGATCCTGTCTCATACAATGGGCCAGCAACAGCTTCTGGACATCTCAAGCAGAAGACAAAGGCAAAACTGTCACCTGCTCTGGAATCCCTGCAAATTGTTTTTAGAGGCATCCTGCCTGACTCTCCAACCTTGTAGTTACTGAAGTTGGGTATTAATACAATAATGGATGCTAGCCTCAAGGAGAAAAACTAGGGAATGAAAATTCTAAGAAGCACAATTCTTCAAAGCATTCCAAAATCTCTGCTCTTTATTTCCATCTAAATAAGCTTTGCTTGTTTGTTTGTTTTTTAAAAAGTGCTTTGCATAACAAAGACTCTCTTGACGAAGCATCTTGTGCCAACTGCTAAGCTCTCTTTGTTTAAACACAGTTTGTACCCTTTGGTGAGCCATTAGTAATTGTTTCGAAGAGTTGGCACAGGCATTTTTACTTAATGTTGTTGCTAGGTTCCTGAAATGTTAATGCAATCTTAAACGAAGCACCAACGCGAAGAAGCAAAAATAATGTGATGTTCTATCGACCATTATGTCCAAGGTTAATGAAGCTATTAGCAGGTGAGCCTGGCAGGACACCTATCCCACCCTCTTCCTTCTGCAGAGTCTTGCACTGAGGCCAGGAAGTCACGTGGGCTACATGATATCCATATTATTACTGAACACAAGAACTTGAGTGGCTCTACCTGATCTCTTCCTGACAGGCCTGCGAGGCCCTTGAGCACAGGAAATACCCTATGGGACCACTTCCTGTGTTCAGTGACACCCCTCCTGCCATCAACATGACACCTGTCAGCTGCAAAGATAGGGCAGCCAAGGGCAGCAGCAAATGTGTGATGAGCACATTGGCACTTTAAGAAGCACCATTTTTTTAACACACAGGAGGAAGAAGAAGTAGAAAAGTTGGCTTTTCTACCTCACTTTTCTTACCCATTTAAGGGGACTCAAAGCAGCTGACAAAGCTTTATGTTCTTCTCCCCACAACAAAACACCCCTGTGAGGTAGGTGAGGCTGTGAGAGCTCAGAAGTGAGCTGTGACTAGCCCAAGATCACCCAGCTGGCTTCATGGAGGAGTGCGGAATCAAACCCAGTATTCCCAGATAAGAGTCTTACTCCCTCTTCCGACTTGTCAGGTGACTCTTCCCACTCTCTAACCCCCCATGGACACCATGGGTGTGTCCAGACTGTGGGATAGTGCTCATTTCAATGCATAGTATGCTGCCGCTACTATGGATTTACCACAGTATCCGGTAAATTTGAAGTTTCCGGCTGGATGGTGAGAAACAGCCAACAAGAGTTGAGCATGCAGCTCAGCTCCCATTGACTGCCCCATCCCACATGACATGCACCTCACCACGGGTGCCACAGAAGTCTCGCAGCCGCCGAGGATGAAGCCGCGGACCTCTGTTTCAAGTGGGGACAAGGCGCTGTGACTTCACGGCCAAGTAAGCTGCAATTTTTCTACTAACTGCAGATTTTTATCCACTTGTCTGGAAGAGATTTACTAGCTCTGACCTTAGTCTCCACCAAATGAGTCCACGTAGCCTCAGTCATGCTATCTTCATGAATCCATTCACAAAAATGGTGCATGGGGGAATCGCATCACGGCGGCAGAATTCAACATGAAACAAGGAAAGATGAATGGGGCACATCATGCCATTTGCAAAACATAGCTCCAGCTGTAGCCAAATGTATGTGAACATTGGATGCTAATTATGCAAATAATGGGTCATCTTCACACAGCCAGTTGTAGACTTGCCATGGGCATCCCACAAATACAAACAAAGCCTTTTGTCTGGTGTGGTATCTGAAGAAGTTACAGCTAATATTCAGAAGAGCTGGTACCACAGAAATGAAAGCATTCAAGAGATGAACACTGGTTGCGAGATGTTCTCAGCTATAGTCAGGAGTCTGTGAGGTAATATCTAAATTTGCTTCTTTGTTATTCTTCCAGTTTGGTCTAGTGGTTAGAGAGCTGGACTCTTATCTGGAAATACTGGGTTTGATTCCGCCCTCCCCCATGAAGCCAGCTCGGTGACGTTGGGCTAGTCACAGCTCTCTCCTGAGCTCTCACAGCCCCACCTACCTCACAGGGTGTCTGTTGTGGGGAGAAGAATAGAAAGCTTTGTGAGCCACTTTGAGTCCCCATAAATGGGTGAGAAAAGCGTGGTAGAAAAGTCAACTCTTCTTCCTCCATGAAGTGAGCTGGGTGGCCTTGGGCTAGTCACAGCTCTCTCCTGAGCTCTCACAACCCCACCTACCTCACAGGGGAGAAGAATAGAAAAGCTTTGTCAGCCACTTTGAGTCCCCTTGAAAGGGTGAGAAACATGGGGTAGAAAAGCCAAGTTTTCTTTTAAAATATAAATTAGCTCCTAAAACACAAATCATGGCTTCCTCCATGAACATAAGCAGGGATTACTTAAGAGGTGCTGCCTAAAAAACAAGAAACATTAAATTGGGATTATGCACCTTTTGCTCACTTCTGCATAGTCATCCATACAAGTTCCTGTGTTTAAAATCAGCCCTCGGCTTACACAGATGAAGAGTTAAATATGCCAGCTGTGCCAATTCAGAGAACGCCAGGTGGCAATCATAGGATTATGCCGGAGCAAGAGATTTGTGGGTTACAGATCATAATCCTGCCCCACTGACCCAGTTGCTGGAGAATCAAGGATATTTCCCATGATCGGTACTGTGCAGATCTACACCTGAAAACATTAGATGTTTATACATATGGACTTAATTTTCAATCCTCATCTAGTTCCATTTCTAAATCTGACCTACTTATTAAGCAAGAATGGCCAAGATCCTTATCACAGAAAACCACATTTTATTGTAATTGAGAATAACATAAATTGATCAGTGAGTACAAAGCTGTAACAGAATTATGAAACTGAACATTGGCCCTGTAAAACGTGTTGTAATACTGCCAATCTTGGCACGCCAAAAATCCATCAATAAAGACCTTACATATATTTTCCCCCTTCCGAGAGCCTCATATCCCAAACACGAGCATTCAATAGATTTCAGAGCAGGAAAAACAAACACTGTAAGGGTAGCACCAGGGCAATTTACATTTGTGGCAGCCTACACGTGAGTGACGTTGGAGGGCCTGCGGACCAGTAGGAGAACATTTCTTGGATACTTGACTGCCGGCTTGGAAAGCTCTCTTCCTCCAACAGCAGTTCTGATCCCCGTTAGGAAATAGCTCAATTAGATCTCATAAAAGTGCAAAGCAGGATCCATGTGGTGCATTTCCAGTGCCGTGAAGGGCCCGGAAGTGTGTGGGGACTGTGTGATATCCACGCTCACCAGAAGCCTATTTGCACTTAGGCTGGTAGTCAGCAATTAGTGAACTTCTGGTGAAGAGCACACACACGCCAAGTACCTGTTACAGCCTCAAGTCTCCCCTGCCTCCCCAGAAGTTCACTAATGTGTTGATTAGCAACAGTTGACCAAAAGCTTGCCGGAAGCACCCAGTGGTGCAACCATTCACTCTTCTTCTGGTTCCTTGTGGTCAATGGGCGGCGGAGGCGGCATCTACGCAGGCGTGGTGGCTGTGGCAGCCATGACTGATCGCTTATCTCTGCTGTGACTGGACCACCAATCCCAAGGAGTGGCATCCGGTCACAGCCGTGAGAGGGGCATTTGATCACAGGTGCTGACATTAACGGCCGCAATACATCCCTGTGCTCGAACACGTCCCTCTGCAATGGCGTCCACACATGTCATAGAATGACCAATCGTGGCAGCGAGGAGGTGGAACTTCTGCCTTGGGATGCAGCAGCAATGTAGGCTGGTAAACGAGAGGAGCAATAATGGATGATTTGGGGAAGCTTTCCTGAGGGATTTTTAGGACGGGAAGCCTAAGACAGCTCATGACGCTTTGAGCATTCACGCAGAGGGGCGCAGGGATGCGTGTAAACGCATTCCGGAGCGCCCGTGTGCGAATGCTCAAAGTGTCGTGAGCTGTCTTAGCCGGCAAACGAGGGCAAGGGGCGGGGAGACAGCTGAGGAGGCTCCCGCAGCCGGCGCTGGCTGAAAACAGCTGATTGTCAAAGCTGCGCCGGCGGGGGAGGCAAGCCCGTGGCTGTTAGGGAGAGAGAAGCATGCACGAACGCTTCTCCTCCCGAACGCCTGCAGGCAGTTCGTGCGCGCCCGAACGCATGTAGAGCAGTTTAAAGTGCTCTACATTTGGAACGCGTGGAAGACAGCTCCGGACATGCCGGGACGCAAACTCGGCCGCAGCAAAGCGAATGCTGTGCCCGGAGCTGTCTCCCGCGCGTTCCAAACCCCCGTGTGTGAAAACATCTCTGATCTCAAGTGCAAATGGTCCACCTTTACCAGAAGTTTACCAGCCCTACTTCATGGCAGCCTAATCAGCTAAGTGCAAAAAGGTCCCAGGTTACCACCAGAATGGGAAACACTCTGACTGTGCCACCTTCTCACCCTGCCACTGTAGTGCAAACACGGGAAATGGATGACCCCTTGTGCCTCCCAAAATAGACCCGGGTATACATGTCAAAGCCAGGGAATGAAACCAGCATAGTAATAAGTGAAAACTTGCTCCAGCGCTCAGTCTCTGTAGCTGTGAACTGGTTAATGTAATTCCCAAGAGGAGATCCAGGAAATTATGGGCCCAACAGCTTAACGTCTCTCCCAGGGAAGATAGCAGAAACCATCATTAAAGATACAGTTGCCAAACATCTTGGGACACAGGCCTTGCTCAAAGATGCCCAACATGGTTTCTTTAAGGGAAACTTCTAGAATATTTGGAAGTGCTAACAAGCATGTGGACAAGGCTGAACCAGTAGATACCATCTCGATTTTCAAAAGCTTTTGACAAAGTTCCTCATCAAAGACTTCTTCTTAAGCTTAACCGTTATGGAATAAAAGGACAAGGCCTATAAAGAACTGGCTAAGGGATAGAAAACAGAGAATAGTAAATTGATATGTCTCACAATGGGGAAATGTAGCAAGTTGGATCCCCCAAGATTCTGCCTGGAGCTTATTAATATATTTAATGCTATGGAGTCATGCATGACCAATGGAATAGCCAGGTCCAATGAATACACCAAATTATTCAAAGCAATATAAACAAAAAGAGACTGTAAAGAGCTTCAGAAGGCTCTCTTAACAATGGGGGACTGTACACCAAAATGGCAGGTGCCGTATACTGTGAACAAGCATAAAGTGATGCATACTGGAGCTGGAAAAAAACCCCTAACTTCTCAGACACACTTATGGGATCAAAGCTGATTGTGACTAAGCAAAAAAGTGGTCCTGGGGCAATGTCATAATACAACAGATTAATCCTTAGGGCACAACAGTGTCTCAGCCTGATTTTGGCTTTATCACACCCATCTATTATAGTGCTCAGTCAGTTAGTCCTTCTAAGGCAAATATTTTTGGGTCTCCCCAGCTTCAGACTGACAATAGGGTACTTTTTCTGTCCCTGTCCTTCCCATCCTTCTCTGCCCTTTGCTCTCTGTGATTGGATGCATGCCTGTCAATCAGATTTGACCTTTTTTTCCTGGCATCTTCACAAGTTCTGGGAAGCAATACAGAGCATGGTGGGTGGGTGGGTGGGCAGGTGGATACACATCATGTGTATCCCCCTTCCCCCACATTCCTCAGGGGACTCAGCCAACCTCTTTGTCAGGATGATGTCCATTTGCAAAACTAGTTGTGCGCAATTGTGTAAAACTGCATCTTCACAAGTTCTGGAGGGTGTCAATGTCACCCCACCCAGCCAGGTGATATGCAGTGAATGTGCAGAATTGCACTCTTGCGCAGATCTGTAAATTATAAAAACAATACTGAGAAAAGGAGGAAGCTACAGCCATCCTACCACCATCCCAGATGACTAGCGCACTGTAGTGTGCCTTTAGTCGCTCCCCAAGAATGGTGTACTGTAGTCTGCATTTAATTTCTCCTCCCAGCTTGTGAAGATGCAGACATGCACACTTGCAAAAACTGATTCTATAATAGTAATACTAATATATGATAGAAACATTCAGACTGTGACTTAGGGGAAGCGGAAAGAAAGAGGTCAGGCATTGGATGAGAGGGAAAGAGAAACCCTCCGTATGCTCACCCTGGAAAGGTTGGGTGCTGCCTGGAAGAGGTCTGTCTCAGTGCTGGGATAATCTGAAAATTGGATAGTTTGGATTTGGAGGAATATCTCAGATAAAAATCGGAGGACACTTTGAGGTGTAATTCCTGGGAAACCAGAATGTTGATCACTTATGTGAGCGTCTGTTGTATTGGATCCAGCCGATTCATGCTGGGTAATGTCTACTTCTTGCCTGACCGAACGCAGCAATTTTTCTTCCCACCACTAGGTGGCGCCTCCACTGATCCAGCTCCCTGCTCCACGCCTGTCTCCCCAGTCTGTCGAGTGAGCCCTGACTCCTGGTCCAAGTGTGGAAACTTCAGGTGTAAAAGGCACAGGAAAAAACAAGAGAAGAGCAGAAAAGGAAAAGAGATCACCAACACCCATACAACATAAAATAAACCCACCACAAAGGGTGGGTCATGAATCAGCTGGATCCAAGAGAACAGATGCTCATGTAAGTGATCAACGTTTCATTCTCTTGGTATCCAGCCTCTTCACGCTGGGATGTACCAGAGCCCATGAACGACATAGAAAGGATGGGAAAACTCAGATCTTACCTTCTCATAAATCACATATTGAAGGATCCTTCTCCCAAAGGCCGCATGAGTGGAACAAAATTGGTCAAGCCAGTAGTGCTTGGTGAAAGTCATGGGATATGACCAAGCTGCCGCTTTACAAATCTCCTTCAGTGGAGCATTGGGAGCTAGAGCCGCAGAGAATGCCGCAGATCTAGTGGAGTGCGCTACAACGCCTTGGGGAACCGGCAAAGGTTATGCAGGTTTTAACCCATCCTGCAATAACCCTTGCATTCGCCTTCTGACCCATACTAGATGGGTGAAACTTTAAAAACAGAGAAGGCAATCCTCTGAAGGATTTTGTTCTATCTTGATAAAACAAAATCGCCCTATGCACATCTAATGTATGCCACTTCCTCTCCTGGTCCATCTTTGGATCAGGAGAGAAAGTGGGCAGGTGGATCTCCTGTGCTCTATGAAAAAGGGAGTCCACCTTAGGCCTAAACTGTGGATCTAGACAAAGTATAACTGAGTCAGGAGTGACTTGACAATAGGGCTCGTCCACCCAGAGAGCTGAAATGTCAGACATCCAATGAACTGACGTAACAGCCACAAGGAAAGCAACCATAAAGGATAGAATCCTTAGAGCTATTGTGGCTAGAGGCTCAAAGGGCTTCTGTGTCAGTGTGGAGAGAACCAACTTGAGGTCCCAGATTGGGAACCTGTGAACAACCAGAGGGCTCTTAGCTTTAATGCCCACCAGGAAAATCCAAATATACTCATTCTGAGCCAACTTATATCCCATGGACAGATCCAGCACCACTGCCAGGGCCTGGACCTGCTTCTTAATGGCGTTAAAACAGAGGCCTCTGCGGACTCCTTCCTGCAGAAAGGATAAAACCTGGGAAACAGCAGATCCCGTTGGGACGATTTTCCTAGGCTTGCACCAGCAAACAAAGGCCTTCCATGTCATGTCATAGATGCGCTTAGTGGAAGGTCTCCAGGCTTCCAACATCATGCCGATGACATCACTCTCAAGGCCAGTGGATTCTAATAGTGACCGCTGAGTAAGAACGCTATCAAGGACAGCCAGCCCAGGTCCGGATGAAACACATTTCCCTGAGACAGCAGGCTTGGGGAAACTGGAAGTGGAAGATGGGGGCAGGACTGGAGGCTCCTGAGGAGGGGGAACCAGAATCTCCTCGGCCAGAAGGGTGATATCAGGATCGCTGAGGCCCCCTCTTGATGAACCCTTTGGAGGAAGAGAGGTAAGCGGGGAAAGGGGGGAAAAGCATACAGAAGGCCTCTGGGCCATTGGGCAGAAACCGTCTACCGCCCAAGCTCCCGGGTCTCTGCCCCTTGAAATGTAACAGGGGATCTGAGCGTTTTCTGCTGAGGTGAAGAGGTTGATCACCGGTTGGCCCCATAAGTCCACGAAGGCCGCGAAAACCTCAGGGTTCAAGTGCCACTCGGCTTGGGGGAGGTCCCACCAACTCAGTGCATCGGTGAAGGTATTCCGGGACTCCTGCAAATGAATCGCGGAGATAGATAAAAGGTGAGCCTCCACTCATGTAAACAATTCCTTACACAAAGCCATAAGGGATCTAGATCTGGAACCCCCTTGGTGAACCACATGTGCCTTGGCCATCACATTGTTGGTGAGGACCAACATGTGATGACCTTGAACCAAGGGATGAAACTGAATCAGCGCTAGGTAAATAGCGCCAAGCTCCAGCCAGTTAATTTGGAATGAGGCCTCCTCAGGGGTCCAAATCCCCTGAGCAGTCCTACCTAAGCAGTGAGCACCACAGCCCCTGTTGCTAGCATCACAGGTGACCCGGACCTTGTCAGTACAAACAATCGGAAAGCCCTTCTGTAGGTGGGAAGGATTGGACCACCAAATCAAGGAGGATCTGACTTCCTGTGGAATGGTGACCTCTTTGAAGCTATCAGAGACACGAATGGCTTAAAAACCACTGTAGAGCCCTGAGGTGAAAATTGGCCCAGGGGACCAGGTCTATCACGGAAACAATTTTCCCCAAAAGAGATACTCACTCTAACATGGGGCGATCTACAGACCTCCCTGGAGAGGGACAGGAGAGCCTGAATCCTTTCCTCACTGGGGAAGATGGAGAAGGCCTCTGTATAAAAATGAGCCCCCAGATGGGTTAAAGAGGTGGCTGGGGAAAGAGAACTCTTCACCCAGTTAACAAGAAAACCATGGTCAGTAAAGGAGTCCACTGCCTCCTGCATGTTAATTATAGCCTGTTCATATGACTGCGCTTTGCAAAACACATAATCCAAATACGCATAAACCTCCACGTTCTGGACCCTAAGGTGAGAGAGGAGTGCCGAGAGGATCTTGGTAAACACTCTTGGGGCTGTGCTGAGCCTGAAGGGTAGCACTCTGTACTGAAAATGCCTCCCCTCCAGACAGAACCAGAGGAAGAGCCTCACAGAGGGGGCCATCATGATATGAAAATATGCATGTTGGAGATCTAGAGAGGTAAGGAGGTCCCCTGACCTGACCACCCCCCTGATTGCAGCGAGGGTTTCCATTTTAAACCTCTCTGATTTCAGGAAACTATTAAGGAACGTCAGGTCCAAAATAGACCTCCACTTGTCTGACTTCTTGGAAACAAGGAACAGAACAGAATATACCCCCGAGCCTTCCTCCTTGGGAGGTACTGGCTCTATGGCTCCCAAATCCAATAACTCCTGGACAACTTGGTACAATGCAACTTTTTTATTCAATTCAACAGGAACAGGGGACAATATAAACCTTGAAGGAAGAACATTAACAAATTCAATCTCATAACCTTCTCTGAGAACTTTCTGAACCCAAGGGTCTAAACAAGTTGTTTCCCATTGTGGGAGGAAGAGTGAGAGTCTCCCTCCAACCTATTCACTTCCCCCCAAACTTGGAGAAGTTTAATGATTTGTTAAACCGACCTCCACCTCTACTGAGCGGCTCTCTGTTTGACGCAGAAAGGTGCCCCCAGGATGCTCGACCGCTGGGGGTCTTAGTTAGAAGGGCTGTTTTGTCTGAAAGTCCTTGGGGGACCTTCTGAAAAATTGAAAAGAGGAAGACCAACCTCTAGAGGAGGAGGTCGAGGGTGCTGCCACAGGCATCACTTTCTTTTTATCCTTGTTTTCAATCAAGATGTCTCATAAACAATCCTTACCAAAGAGGCTTTGTCCCTTAAAGGGAGAGGCAATAACCTGGTTCTTGGAAGCCAGGTCAACATTCCAATTCTTGAGTCACAGGGCTCTTCTAGTGGCTATAGACAGTCCTGAGGCTCTAGCTGCTAGTTGCATAACATCCATGGACAAGTTGGCCAAGAGGGCCAAAGATCTCCTCAATGCCTCTATAGCTTCTCTAGCAGAGTCAGAAAATGATGGATCAGTCATCAGTTCGTCTGCCCATTTGGGAGCAGCCCTGGTAATCAACAAATTAGTTGAGGCAGCTCGTAAAATCAAGGATTCTGCTTCAAAAGCCTTTCTAAGCATAGACTCCATTTTGTGGTCAAGGTGGTCCTTCAGGATTGATTCTGAATCCCTGGGGACCACCTGCTTGAATACTAGCTGGGTAATGGGCACGTTAACTGAGGGGACGACCCACTTGCTGTCCAGGTGGTCTTGCAGCAACAGTATCTTCTTTAGGATCACCGGGACCCTCCTAGCGATTGTGGGCTTCCGCCATTCTTTAAGGATCAGAGTCTCAAAGATGGAGGGTATAGGAAGAACTTTTTCTTCCACTGGAGGGACCCACATTAACAATGCTACCTCTGTAGAAACCTCTTCCTTTGAAGGAAAGGAAAGGGCCAAAGTCTCAGCAGTTTGATCAGCAACGAGTACATACTCTTCATAGGAGAGGAGCCTAGAGGTCACAGGTCCCTGATCCAGAGTCTCCAACTGGCTTCCTTCTACTTCATCCGGAACTAGTAAATCATTCTTCCTTAGCTCCGACTCCAGGGAGGCAATAGAGGCCAAATCAGATGAGCATATGGATTTGGAAGGCAGACCAGAGCAGATCCCAGGTTTGGGGTCTTCTGACAGGCCTGTTTGATCCTTTCAAGAATCAGGGGCTTCTCCAGGACAAACTGGCCCCGAGGAAGCTTGCATCAGAAGGCTAGAAGACTTCGGTTTCTTGCTAGCCTTCTTCTTTGGCTTCTTCTTGGGAGAAGGCTCAGAAGAGGAAGATGAGGATGGAGAAGGTAATGGAGATCTCACCCTCTTCTTTTTGGAAGGGCGGGGCACTACTGGAGGAGCGGTTACCACAGTAGGCTAAGCCAGTGTGTTCATCTGGGGCAGCAACGCAGGCTGAGGTAACATGGCAGAGGATCAAAGAGATGACAACACTTCTGCCACGACAGAATCCTTGAGGGTGCTAGCTAGCCCAAAAATCTTCACCATGTCATGTCTGGGCAGGGGTCTAGACCAGCTAGGCATCACTGATGGGCCCCCAGATGGTTCCATTGCGAAGGATGGTGACAGATTGAGTTGGACCAAAGCCTGACCCAGAGGAGGCAAAGCTACAGGCTGGCCCTGATGTTGGGATGTCATCATCTTCTGTGCCCCCGATGATCAGCAGGGACTGAAGAAACCTTCTTAGTCTTAGGTATAGGCACTTTGGACTTAACCATCTTCAGGGCCTCCCCTTTTGGGGTTGAGGTCTCAGTTGGCTGTTCCATGATGATGGATGAGCTGGAAGACACAAGGGATGGGGGATAGAATGAGTCTCCAGCAAGGATGCACAAGGATAATCTAACTAGGGGCAGAGGCCTAGCTAAGATGATGTTTATCCCTAACTAGGGCTCATGCTAAAGGAAGCAGGCCTCAAAATGGCAGCCACTAATAGTACAACCGCAAAATGGTGACCGGCAGTTATAGGAGAGCCTACAAGGGCAGGCGCCACAAGGGCACCTCAGCCACAACCAGGCTAAGCCCTTCAGGGAAGGGGGGGAGGGAGAGAGAGTGGGGGGGTGAAATGGGCTCCAGAAACCAGCTGATAAAAGGGCCTTGGTTAACCAGGTCCGCCTCAAGACGCAATCGAAAACCAAGCTGTGCTGTACGTGGCGATTGGCTTATGAAGTAACCAGAACGGGAGCGTAATGGCCCCCGTCCGATAAGCTTTACAGAAGCTGCACCAAAGCAACCGTCTCATGAGGAGACCAAAACGAGAGCATACATGGCCCCCGTTCAATAGAAGCTCCGTTCGCTAGCCACCTCTCGTGGCGCCAGCAGCAACGTCCCAGGCAGGGAAAACGCTGCCGCGCCTGAAGCCTGGATGGAGCAGAACAAAAGCGCCGGCCCAAGTTGCTCTTGCAGTGCCCGCCGCTGACCTAGCATGCGAGGTGCTCATTTAACAGCCACCCGGGTGACCACGCTACCAGGTGAGCTGAGGGGGCGAATCTGGGGCCAGCAGCAGAGTAGGGGGCCACCAAGCCACCACAAACGCGCCTTCTCTCATGGCTTCTCCATCTCGCCGCTGCAAACTCAAGAGAGGCAGGCTGGGACAAAGGGATAAAGAACCCTGAAAAGCCTTCTAACTAAGGACTGAACCCCCCGGGGGCTCGAACTAATCCTGGGGGGAAGGGGGGTTGAAGGGGCCCCTCACACCTCCCGGGAAAGGTGACTCCTAATTCCCCCCGGACCTGCTAGATAGTGAGGGAAAGAGAAAAAAGGAAGAAAAATACCTACCAGATGAAAAAGAGGGATCAGTAGAGGCTGGAGAACTATACAACACAGAGCTTCAGCTCCACATGACCGTTCTGTCAGGCAAACGCGACAGACTGGGGAGGCAGGAGTGGAGCAGGGAGCTGGGTCAGTGGAGGTGCCACCTAGTGGTGGGAAGGAAAAATTGCTGTGTTCGGTCAGGCAAGAAGTAGAGTGCCATTACCCAGCGTGAAGAGGCTGGATACCAAGAGAACATCTTGTGTGTGACTTCAGCTTTGCAGTAACGGTAGACAGATCACTGGAAATATTGACATAGTATACATCTGCTTTTTTAAAACAGGTAAAACACAGTTGGAGGAAGGCAACTAAGTGACTGAAGGAGCTTCTGTACAATAAAAGTTTCCAACATATGGGACTTTTTAATCTAAAAAGGAGACACATGAGAGGAGACATGGCAGCTGTGCATAAAATTGTGCCTGCGATGGAGAAAGTCGTTAGGGAGAGGTTTTTCTCCCTTTCCCAAAATACCAGAACTAGAGGTTACCCAATGAAGTCAATCCTGGACAAATTAGGACAAAGAAAATAAAATATTTTTTACACAACAAAACTTTGGAATTCATTCCCACCAATAAGTGTTGGCTACCAGCTTGAATGGTTTCAAAGAAAGTTTTGGATCAGTTCATGGAACCCATGGAACCCATGGCTCTCAACACTATAACTCCACAGGCCACCTTCTGGGAGATGTGTGCTCACATCTTGCAGCTGGGCTCCCTCTGCAGCTGCCCATGGGTGCCATCCAGTAGGGCATTTTTAATGTTCTTATGAAAGTTCTCGAGTTATGATATTAGCATGGGGGATGGGAGTAGGGGGGGTATAAACCACACACTGCTCACCTCCAAAGTTGGAGCAAGTGCTCTCAGCTTTGATAGGCACCATAAATTACCTTGGTGCAATTCTGGCCTGAGCTGATTTATTTGGGCTTCACTAGAGACCACTGTAATTCAATCCTTTCTTTCACTTTTCACATATGAACCCTTGCAGATATACTGAAGAGATGTCTCAAGGCATCTGACTATGCTGGCCCCAGTCTATGAAACCTTACGCCACTAGATGCCTTGATCTGTTATTTTCCCAGGTGCTGAAGACTCCTTATTTGTGCTTTTTCATGTGACTAAAAGCAGACTGTTAACACAGTTGCCACCAGCAGCTCTTTCTCACAGCTCTCTGCAGAAATTCCTTCTGTAGCATGCCTAAAATTCCAGCAGAGTTAATTATCCACATGTGTTAGCACATAAATGAACATAAATAGTGTCTCCTAACTGGATGACAGATATTTTTATAGCACTGCTATTTTATTTTTTCCAAAGAGAGTTCTAGAAATTTCTGCCTTGACTGATCACCAAATGTTTGACCCTATCCTTCACTTACAATGCAAAGCAGTGCTGAGCAGCTATCCGAACTGCAGTTCAGAATGCCTTACTGAATATCTTCACACAGCTTCCAGATTTCCAAATTAATACTAGAATATTTAACTGAAGGAGGGAAAAGGGCAAAACTTTCTTTGCTTCAATTATTAGCAAATCAGTCATGCAAACTATACAGAAAAGTTCCCATACTTATTGAGTTTCCCTTTGTCATGTTGTGTACCAGGTACAAGTACAGGTAAAACCTGTTGCAATATCTAATGGCTTCTGTATTATTTTCTAAGGCTGCATTCACACTAGGGGTGTGCACAAATGTAATTTTCAGGATTCAATTTGATTCGAATTGAATACCTGAAAATTTGATTTGATTCGAATGCTTAAAATTCACATTTAACCAAACTCGCTTTGAATTAAGCAAACTGAAATCTATTCATTGAAATTCTTTATTTGAATTTGCACTTACGAATGTCGACAACATTCGTAGATGCCCATACGCATCTTCTCTGGGTCCGTACACATCCGTATGCATCCATATATGTCTGTATGCATCCTGTAGTCATCCCATATGCAACCCGTTTTCATCTCTTACGGATCTGTACGTATGAATGTCCAAATAATTTGAACGAATAGATCCAAAATTCAAAATTCAAATTGGATCTTTAAATTCAAATTTAAGGACATTCTATTCAAATTCGAATGTTGAAATTCAGTCGATTCGATCAAATTTCAAATGCATTCAAATATTCACACACATCCCTAATTCACACACAATGAAAATAAGCCTCTGTGGGGTGGCTTAGTGGAGACTTACAGACTGTTTGCAGATGGGATGTCCACATGCCAGTCTGCCTGTCTCCCCTCTCACGAACCTTCTAGGCTAGAAAAGATAGAATTATTTTATTTATTTGAGTATTTATACCCCAACCTTTCTCCAACCATGTCAGGGCAGGTCACAACAATAAAAAGATAAAACTATACAACAGTATAATCTATATGATAGAAGAGGGATGTGCTGAATATATTCATCAGCTTCAAATTTGCATGTGAATTCGAAGCTTCGACACTTTGTGCACAAACTGAAGAGGTATTACATTCGTAGGGCTCCTTTCGCACACAAAGTAAGTATAGTCAGACTTCATTGAAGCTTCTGCAAAGCTTTGATTTGTCTGGAGTGCTGGAAGGGTGGACTGGGGAAGCCCTTGGTCAACTCCCATCTCATGTCCCACAGAGCTGCCCCACCTCACCTTGAAGTCTGGTGATTGCTTTTCCATCCCTCCCACCTCAGAGGCTCAAAACAGCCCTCCCGGAGGTGCATGTGTTAGTGGAGTGGCCCCACATGATCCCCAAATTCAGAGGCCATTCCAGCCACATGTGTGCCTCCAGGAGGGCTGGCTTGAACCTCTGAAGCAGAGCCTGGTGGCAGAGGTAGAGGCAAAAGGTGAGTGGGGTTGAGGCACACTGGGATGCAAGGGAAGGGGTGGGGTGGGGTTGCATGAAGCTTAACATTTCCTGTGTTGAATGTGAGTTGAATTGAAAGGGGGAAATGTGCCTGGGAGAAAAGTTATGTTTTAACCAGGTACCAAATGACATAGAGAGTTGGTGCCTGCTATACTCACAGAGAGAGGCAGTTCCAAAGTCTGGCTGTCGCTGTCCCTCACACATCTGAAAGAGGTAAGATTACAAGATGGCCGCTCCTCTTGGCCTGGCCTCTGGATGTCTGGACCCCATCTGCAGGTAAGTGGTGTGGACGGGTGTCCACTGATGGGGTCTTCATGCGGACACCTTAATCAGGTCCACACGAAATCTGTATTTAAGGGCCTGAAGGACCCATTAAATCTGGATTCCCCCTGCCCTTGTGGGGACAGGTCCTTGCAGATGGGGCCTTCAATGGGGTCCAGGTGGGAACAGGGCCTTCCTGATTGGTATGGGGTCTTAGAAGGGTTCTAAGGCCTAGTGGGAAAATGTTGTGGGTGATAGTTATTTAGTATCTCTGGATCCAGGGAGGTTCTCTTAAGGTGAAGGCATACTACAACATCCCTGCCTGTAGCTTCACTGCCTATAGCTCTGCAGGATCACTTAAGGACACTTGGAAGCAACCAGGGTGGATAAAAATCAATGATTTAAAAAAAAAATTAAAAAATCGGTTGTTTAAATTTAAATCTGATTTTTTTTTAAAAAAAATGCTTTTTAAAGAAAATATATTACCATCCAAAGGTTATCCCATCATGAAATAAATATTAAATTTTTAATTATGTAGAATAAGGCTGTATATGTTTAATTTTTTGTGGTAATTAATCCATTCACAATGTCATGCTCTTCCAGAGGTTTTTGTAAGATTATTGGGCAGTTTCTCTGCCTATATTTAAGTTTTTCATGTGTAGGCTGGGCTGACAATATATATATTGTTTAGCCAAATTAGTTAACAAACATGGATCTTTGTTTAAGCAAATAACATATACTGTAATGTTATTGTTTCCGTTGAATAAATCTATTTAAATTGTTATTATTAAGGTAATGATTATTTTTCTCCTTCCTAAGTACAACAGAAAAGTTGTGTCCAAATGTGAATGATTAACCTATTAAACTGAGGATTAAAAAACTAATATGAAAAGTTGTTATTCTAAAAATCTTCATCTACTTGCATATTAAAGTAGCAAGAATTAGTTTATGTAGAAACTAGCCTCACTGACTAGTGATTTAAATCAAATCCACCCTGGAAGCAACCATGTCAATAGCTCTGTTCATCTCCTGATACCGAAGTGAGACCAGAGCTTTGACAGGAGTGCAACCCAGGCCCAACAGAAACTCCCACACAGCCTTCAAGAATCTATCATATTTCATAAGTCTCAGAGGGCAAGCCATCTCAACGGGTCAATTTGTTTGTTTAAGACAGTGATGGCTAACCTTCTGAGTTCGGTGTGTCAAAATTTGCAAGAAAACCTAGCTTAACTCGGGTGCTGTGTCACGTCTAGAAATATCCATAATTTTGTGATATTTGTGGCTCTAGTAAAAAAGTTATATTTTTGATATATGTATTTTATTAAAAGCAAAAACAAATAATTCTTTACATTAGTGACTTTTGTTGCTAAATCTTCAATTGAAAGTTGGTATTTCGTACACTTCAAGAATAAGCAAGCACTACACGCCCAGGTGCCAGGGTGGCCATGTGTGTCACCCAAAAGGGCTTGGCGTGTCACTTGTGACACGCGTGTCATAGGTTGGCCATCACCGGTTTAAGAGGTTCCAAGCAAGTCACAACAATAAAAAGATAAAATATATAGCAAGACATATCCTTACTTAGAATACACCAGCTCCTGGTACATTTGTTGGTCCAGTATACTGCTCAGTGCAGAATTACCTTAAGAGCCTACTTTGGCACCATCAGCTTCAGCTCAGAGGACCTTCATCATTGTTTTGTGAACTGCTGATGGTGTACAAGCTTTAGTAAGGTGTAAACCCATTCTGGAGAAAAGTTACTACGTGATCAAGAGTATCTGTACTTGGCCAAACACTTAACGCTGCTGCTGTTGCTATTACTGCCAATAGCCATGGAAATCTGTTTGAGAGAAGCTGTTTACTAACTGTCCAAATACCCAAAAAACTCATCCACAGGTTTTAGGTCCCTTAACCATGGGGTTTTTCCCCACTGACCTCCATTAATCCGGAACTAAGATGATTGCATAGGTTGTTCAATCTCTGTAGGCACTCTGGAGAGTCTTCAAAGATTCTCCAGAGTGATGTGCTGCAAACTTCAAAGATTCTCCAGAGGATTGGCATTGCTCTTGCGTGGGGTCCTCTTCAGAGATTGTGCACAGGTTTCGGAGCTTTGGGTTTCAGGGCACACACCCCCATGGGTGTGCCCCCAGACCTCATTGCCCGATCGCGGTGGAAACACACTCTGTATAATCCAGATTTAATGCCTGAAGAACCCATTGTAGACCCCATACAGGAAATCTGGATTATAGGTCCTGAAGGACCCTTCAATCCAGATTTCCCTAGAACTGCTGGAAACAAATGTGGCTCTAATGGGGTCTGCAGTGGAAATGTGTCTTCCTACTATGAGCCTAATGGGTCTTCAATGGGTCCCTAATGTGTACTTAATGGGTACTTAGTGCTAGTTGGAAAAAAAACCCATATCAGCTAAAGGGGCTCTTTTTAGAATCCTGTATTTTAGTACTGGTTTTTACAAAACCCTATTGAAATATGCACCATCCAGGTGTTTCGCTTTAAAAAACAATTAGTTTTTTTAATTAAGCTTTTTTTCAGTTCCCAAACAAATTTCAAGTGATCTGTGGGGTACTACTGAAAACCTTTGGTTGACACCCAAAAGGAACATTCTTGTGCACACTGATTTCGCCTGATGTTAATACCTTAGCATATGGGGGGGGGGGGGTAAGAATTTGAAGCCCAATCCTCCTGTATTTCCCTGAGAGAAATGCGCTCTCGATTACAACTCCAAAGGGGTTAAAGCATCATTTTAATATAAAAAGCTTTATGAAAAGGTAGCCATTGTTGCACACAAACCAAAGGCAGCCCTTGCAGAAAAGATCACCCATACTTGGTAGCAAGCCACATTTAATCATTTCATTTGATTATAACTAATTTAAAACAGACTTCCCAAGTAATAAAAAACACAGACTTGACGGTTTGGAATTTTAACATGTGGCTGATATCCCAAATATGTAGGAATTGTCGTGCTGGTCTAGTCAATTTGGCAGAAAAGCCCGTTTCACGTTCTGCAGGACACAAGACGTTCAAAGGGCTCATTTCTGCTCATTTCTGTTATTACAGTTTATTCCCAGTGGGGAAATGAAGTCCAAATCTTCAAACAATTAATATTTTTAAACTCCCAGCCATGCTTTCTCTATTATGATAAAATTCTTAAAAACACAGTTATTCCTTAGGGAGTGAAAGACATAGTCATGAACAAAGGTTCACTATTGATCCCTTAGTTTCCAGTTTTTTCAGTATAGTTGTCATAGTTTTTCTTTCAAACTATGCATCCCACACAACCATTTTTGTTTGCAACATGAGACCAGTATTTTACATCCACAGTAGGAGTGTGGACAAATGCAATTTTCAGGATTTGATCTGATTTGAACAGAATATCGGAAAATTTGAATCAGTTTGAATTTTCAGAATTCTCACATATGCACATTCGATGGGAATCGAATACATTTGGACCTATTTGTACAAATATTGGCTTCGTATTTGAAGATAGGAATGTCGACAACATGCAAATGGGTCCGTAGGCATCCGCAGCCATTCATATGCATCCCATTTTTATCCCGTTCGCATCCCATTTTCTTCCCATATGTATCCGTACAAATGTATACAGATACGAGTAAGATGCATACACTTCCCTACACATACAAATGTCCGAATAAGTCATACGAATGATTCAAAAGATTCAAAACGTCATTCGAATGTTAAATTCAAATGTACAGACATTTGATTCGAATTCGGATGTCCAAATTTGATTGAATTTTGAATGTTTCGAATACTCGGGCACATCCCTAACTCACAGTGAAAAGTGATACGGTAGAAAGCTCGACCCTGTGATAAAACCACAAGCTCAGCAGTGGAATGGATGCAGAGCAGGAATGATTTCCAGAGTAAGTGCAAAGCAAGCAAGCGAACACCGCAAAGCAGATTTTAGAACTCCACAACTTTTTTTTCCATACCAGAAAACACTTTGACAAGATTATTACACCAGGCAGCATTAAGGATAAAGCAAAGGATGTCATATGATAACCGTACAATAAAAGCATCGCTATTAATGGGGGGTCATAACCCTTATGTAGTCAATCTTCTGTGCTTTCTTCTGCCTGAGAACTTGTATTTGCCAACAGCTGTTCCAAAAGCCCCTGAGGAGTTAAAGGAGAGAGAGAGGAGCTTCCCTAAAAGTGAGTTAACCATTTTGACTCAATTTGCAATTGCAAAAACAGCATTTTCAGGAGTAAGAAGACGTTCTGAATGCCTTCTGTGGTGCAGTTAGCAGAAAAATATGCAGAAACAATGTCTGCCACTCCGTGTAAAATTTAGTCTTTTTGGCAAGAATTAGGTTTCCCCTCTACATCCATTAGATTATAGAAACACCTAAGGTGTTTTTGACATTCACCTACATCAAATTATATGTCAAGATGTCAATTATAATATGGCTCCTACTGTTAAATTTAATGGACTTAATGGTTAGAGTATCATGGTTAAAATGTCTGACTCTTATCTGGAAGTTTCCAGGTTGAACGCCACTCTCCTACACGAAGCCAGCTTGGTGACCTTGGGCTAGTCACAGCTCTTTCTGAGCTCTCATGGCCCCACCTACCACACAGAGTGGCTGTTGTGGGATAAGAACAGGGTCCCCTTAGGGGTAAGAAAAGTGGGGTAGAAATCCAACTCTTCTTCTTCTAATGTTAAATCAGTGCAACCATCCAAAGTGTTCTGCCTCTCCAAAAGGAATGACTGGGCATCAGTAAAAGGAAAGGAAAAACAAACAGAATGAGGGATGCATTGCAAATTACCTATTTCAAGTTAATAGGCTGAACGAACAGCAAGATAAGAGTTTTCTTTCTTAGCTAATCTTCATATGCACACCATGTATATGAATGTGAGAAGAGAGGGAAGATGCAACCTCTTTTAAGCTGTGTCTCCATCTTTTCAACGGAGGCAGCTTTGCTTGGGTTAGAGTTGGGGTTGGGGTTAGGTGGAGGTGCCCCTCCACAGCATCCTCCTCAATTCCATTTCAAAGCAAGTAGGCACTATTTCCTATGGCACCTCCATGCCAAGCAGGGAAAAAAAATCCTGCAATAGAGGAGCAAGCAATCACACCACAAAATAGCCCAGAATTGTACACAACATTCCTATACACAGCATGTGGCCTATTAAAAGGCACAGTAACATTTGCTGACTTATTTTCTATTCCCTTCCAAATTACCCTTATCAGCAATTTTGTTTTCACTGCTGTGGTACCCTGGGTTCCTACCTTCACTGAGCTGACCCCAAAACCCTAAGATCACTTTTCTGGCCTGTCACAAAAATCTCAGCCCCCATCAATTTATAGGTGTAATTGGGATTCTTCGCCCTGATGTGCATTACTTTGCCCTTACTTGTCAGCAGAGATCTGGCCTGAGATAGAGCATCCAGGCACAGGCGCAGTTGGCTGAATAACAGGGCAGTTGAGCTAGCAGTTCATTCGGAAGGAGATTTATTGCTTAGTTACAGCATAGGCATAAAATAAAAGTACATGGTAAAAATACTTGGTGGTTAAATGCATAGATATATGAAATAAATGCATGACAATTGTCATAAGACAGGTGAGATGAAAAGACAGAATGGAAGAATTAAAAGTGATTATATGTGTGTGAAGAAGAAGAGTTGGCTTTTCTACCCCACTTTTCTCACCCATTTAAGGGGACTCAGAGCGGCTGACAAACCTTCCTGTTCTTCTCCCCTCAACAGAACACCCTGTGAAGGGGCTGGGGCTGTGAGAGCTTAGAAGAGAGCTGTGACTAGCCCAAGGTCACCCAGCTGGCTTCATGGGGGAGGGCGGAATCAAACCCGGTATTCCCAGATAAGAGTCTGGCTCCCTAACCACTAGACCAAACTGGCTCACAGTTGTGAGCAGACATAGTTCACACAAACATAGTACGGATAGGCACAAATGTCCTAAACATTCAAAATTCGATCAAATGTGGACATTCGAATTCAAATATTATGTCTACACATTTGAATTTTAACACTTAAACAAATTTTGTATGTTCCAAAACATTTGTTTGAATGAGTCAAATCATTCGATTGTAGAGATACGTCTGTCTCACCTGTTGTGCTTTCTGGGTTCTGAGCGTTGGCCCTGGCCTCTGGTCTTGGACTTGTGTTAAGTCTGCTGTTTGTCACTTGCTGTAGAGTTAAGAACATTTGACCTTCCCAGTGTGCTTCTCTGCATTAGAACTGGCAATTACAAGCTGCAGTCTTTTGTTCCATGCTGCTAAAAACCTGAGTGATTGATTGAGTTTCTGTCCTTACCTGCTCAAGGCAGGACAGGTTTTGTCATACCAACGGTGGCCTGTTAAAATGAAAAATCCACCCATTCCACACTTGTTGTGCTTTCAACTTCTGCCAACAAAGAAAACCCCATGTCCCAAAATCCTAGGCCACTGTAAATCTTCATATGACACTTTTAGGTATAATATTATCTTTATATTCCGCTTAGCCAATAAATGCAACATTTTTGTACCTTGTATGGTTTCCTTCCCACCATACCCAACCCCCAAATATAGCAATTTATTGTTTTTCATATAAATTGTTTAGCAAAGTCCAAACATTCCATAAAGAGATGCAGCTTTTCTGGACTGTCTTTTGGCTCTTCCTTAGAAATGAACATTACAGCCTCCCACCAGGAGTATGCAATTGTTTCCCCTTAAACAGCAACATGTGCTTCAAGATCTTGATAAAAGACTGAAAAAGAAATAGACGTTTTACTATCCATGGAAATGAATCCAACCACCAAATAATGGCAGAAACCATGCTGGCAAAGTACTTTAAAATGAAAAACCACAAAAACAAACAACTTACCACATAGAATACACAAGCCGGGATTGAACAAATACCCTTGCATTCATATATTTATTTATATAAAACATAGAAGACTTTATAGAAAATTCCAGGCCGGTATGTAACAATAACAAAGAGAAAATCAATACAGTTAAATATACTGTGGGGGAAAGTCTGTAATAAAAACGGAAAATAAACCCGGTGCTGAATACTGAGGATTTGGAAACCACCTGATTTCAAGAGAAGAAAATTCCTTCCACAGGTACAGGAACAAAAGATCCTTTTTACAATTCCAAATATCAGGCAATGTAAGAAGCAGCATGCTGACAGGCCAAATAGTCCCCAAGCTGTTTAAGACTTTATATGTCAGTCTTGGCTTGGTAGATATACTAATTAAATAAAAGTGTCACCTGAGCTTGCTCAGCAATTCCAGCTAGCTGTCGCCTTCTACATACGTTAGGGCTTTTATACCAACCTCAGGAAGAAGAAGAAGAAGAAGAAGAAGAAGAAGAAGAAGAAGAAGAAGAAGAGCTGGCTTTTCTACTCTGCTTTTCTCACCCATTTAAGGGGACTCAAAGTGGCTGACAAAGCTTTTCTGTTCTCCTCCCCACAACAGACACCCTGTGAGGTGGGTGGCGCTGTGAGAGCTCAGAAGAGAGCTGTGACTAGCCCAAGGTCACCCAAATGACTTCAACTTGAATTGGATTTTGTTGCATTCGGATTCTAAACATTCAAATTGAATAAAAAGTTTGGATATTCAATTCAAATTTGAATGCAAAACGAAAACATTCATGCACATCCCTAAATTTCACGCATAATTCATTAAACCAGAATAATCTTCGGCTAACAATGCACGCATAACTTTGGGTGTTCTTCAGTACATCCATATCAAGCCATTATTTCTAAGGCAGGTTCACTAAAACTGCCCCTCTGCTCACAATCACCTCCTGTTTTGCCATATTTCTTCCTATTAAGCCTGTAGTTTATTGACTTCGGAAGCAAGCCAAGTGTGAAACATTTAGTGTTTTCCTTGCTTTCAAATGCTGAGTCTTGATGATGAACCTGATCGACATAGGTTTTATTTAAAGCATATTGAGTACACATCCAAAAACTCAATGCAGTAACTTTTCCTTGGTACATGTACTTACTCATGGTTTGGTATGATGTTAATATGAAGTGATACACACCATATTGAGGAGAAGCTTTTGAAGAACCCTTCCTTCCTTCCTACCTTCCTTCCTTCCTTCTTTGCATTTATATCCTGCTTTTTCACATAAGAGGGTAAAGTGCTACACACCATTCTCTTATCTCTCCATTTCATCCCCACAATAACATATTAGGTAGGGTAGGCTGAGAATTTCAGATTGGCTCAAGATCACCCAATGACTTTTCATAGCAGAGCGGCGACTTGAACCCGGGTGCTCAAAGCAGGAAAGTATCACTACTGGCTCAGTTTTCCATCAGGACCATTCTAAAGGACAATAAATAAATAAATAAATGGCCCATTTTTCCCCCAGAAATATTGTTACTGTAAGGGAAGTTCCCTTTGCTGCAGTGACCGTGCAATGGATTCAACACCTCCTGCTTTTATGAGAGTTGTGTGAATACATCCTAAATGTCACTTGTGAATGTCCACCTATTATAACTATCTGGTAAGTCAACTAGCCACCAAAAGTGAAGCGATACCCATAGCTTTTCAATTTATGGTAAGTATCACATTAACTCATGGCTTCTACAGTCCTAATATGCTTCAGGACAATCTAAGAGGTGTGTGCAAAAAATAAAAATAAATAATGACTTGCCAGCCATTCAAGACACATAGTCTGTCAATTTAAATGCAACACTAACTTTCATAAACCAATAGTTAAGGACCTTATCTGATTTGATCCAGATGATATGCAATAAAAGGATGTAAAATAATTTAAAGCAAAATATATGTCAAACCGGAGATGTGCATGAGTACTTTTTTGACATTCTATTCAAATTGAATCGAATACCCGAAAATCCAATTCAATTCAAATCTTTTAAATTCAAATTTAACAAGATTCAATTTGTATTTACCAAGTTTGAATCTATTCGTCTGAATTTTTATTTCGAATCTAACCATAAAGAATATAGGCATTTGTGCATGCATGTATGCATCTTCCCCACCACCGTACACATTCTTATGTGTCCACACACATCTGTATGCATCCCGTAGTTATCCCATATGCAACCTGTTTTCATCCTGTACGCATCCGTACAAATGCACACGGATTGTGGGAAAGATGCGGATCTTCAAGTACGCATCGTGTACGAACCCGCACACATACGAATGTCAGGATAATTCAAACAAATAGATCCAAAATTTGAAATTAAATTTGAATGTTTACATTCAAATTTCAGGACGTTCTATTTGAGTTTGACTGTCAAAACTTGGCACATTCGATCAGATTTTGAATGCCTACGACTATTCACGCACATCCCTATGTCAAACACACAGGAAAGGAAAATGTATAGTCAAAACAATGTGCAAACTCTGTAAAATTAAAATCTCACGCTTCACATAGGATCACTTTCAGACAGTTACTGTAAAGACGGAAACAAAAAGCACAATGAAAAGGACAAGGTTCAGGACTTCCGAGGCCCACAGTCACCTCAGTTTTCCAGAGGGGTGATTAATTCCCCACTTCTCTCCCTGGTACCATCCATAAAAGCTGCACAGTAATCCTTAACCATCCCTAATAAAGTATTACAGCTCAACTCTAGTGCTGCCATTTGCTTGGTGATGCTTCAATGTAATTATAGGCGGCAAGACTTTGTGACATGACAAACATTTTAAATAAATTACGAGAATGGTTAGTTCTGCTTTCCCTGTAATAACAAGCAGCAGAGACTCCAAGCTGAAAAGGCGAACATTAATCCTTACAGTAAAATTCTACCACTGCCTCTCAGGCATACGCTTGATGCCTTTCAGCACTTACCGTTGTTTTGAAATACGAATCTTCGTAGTCCTCTTCTGGCCTCACCTGTATGTACGTTAGTGCAGAACGGTAAGGCCTCTCCCAACCCTGGTAAACTCCACCTGTTTTAGTCAGAGTGTCGTGTCTCAGGTGGGCGAGGGCAGTGAGGCAAACACACGTGCATGCTTACGGCAGTCCATTGAGGGCTCAAGAGTAGTCAGCGTCAGGTCAGTCCAAAGTCAGGGTTCCAGAAGTTTGGCAGAGTCACAGCAGGGTCCAAGAGTCGGGTTTATCAGTGAAGGCGTGGACAGGAGTTGCACAAGTTTTGTCTGCAACGCTGGGCCAGGGTGTGCAGCTCAGTTAAGTAGGGGAGGCAGCACCATGTCCTTGCCAGCGCAGCTGCATCAGCCGCTGCGATCTGCGCCCCACTTGTTTCTGCTGTCTAAGCAGCAGAGGGGAGGGGATGCTTTTGGGGTTGACTGTCTGAGCTCTCGTCCCCAGAGCTGTCTGTGTGCTCCCCCAAAACTGGCCCCTGACCTTTAACATTCAGGCAGCTGTGCCCCGGTTGCTGCCCAGACTCTTGTGCCATTGAAATGACACTCTCCTACCTCAAGGAGACTGGACAGGTATGATGGGGGATGACACGAAGCATAATCCAGATTAAGTGGCCATTGATCTGGATGACTGGAAGATGTGATTAAATAGTTCTGCTCGCATACTAGCAAGGGCAGTCTGGATCATGGAGGCCTGTAGAAGACACACCTCCATTTCCGATATTACAGGGGGACCCATTTTGGCATCATACCAATGTGTGCCACTGAAACAGGTCCCCCAGTGGTTCCAAGGCTATGAATCTTTGTTCCTAGCCTTTCAGGGTCCAGTCCTAAAGCTCATGTGATCCTTCATGACTAGTGTGGGGGTTGGTCTGGACCAGTTCTGTTGTGCAAACAATGCTGTCCCAGACAATACCTTGCCATGTTCCAGACCAACAGAACATGGCCGACCAACAGAACATTCTCTGGCTCGGAATGGCATCACCACTGCTCTTGTTGGGCAATAAGCTGTTTCCATAGTCTTCCCAGTATCCCACATCAAAGTGCAGATGGAATGAAAATTTAATATAACACAGCTAAATTTTAAAAATGGCTCCACAGAAGTTTGGAGGTGGTACCATGTGGATACTCAGTGTTCCCACTCCATCTCTAACTCACATTAAAGGTCAGAAAAAGTGTCTTGGCCTTTAAGGTGGATTAGAGCAGGGATAGGGAAACTGCTGTGGGACAGCTACTACCTAGAGAGAACCCAAACTGGATAGGCAATAACCTCCACAAACAAGGCAATAACCTCCACAAAGAAGGAGCCATTATCAGCAAAGAAGGTACCTGTTTAGGAACCTCCATTGTTGGTTTCTGGGCTTCATCAATTTGCACGTTTGTGTGGATCTGTGAAGCCCCACTCCTTCTGTTACATTCTGTCTGCATTAGACAGAGCATAACCTGATCAGAGAGCTCCTGACTGGGAATACTGGTGGTCCTGTTTAAACACATCTACTGCTAAACCAGCAGGCCCTAATTGAGAACATGGAGGCACATACAAGGCATGCCTCCTGTGTTTTGGTACTACCAGGGGATATATTTTGGTGGCACCCTTAAATACTCCCCCAGAGACTCAGAACCTATGTTCTGAGTCTTCACGATGCTTGTAGCCTGGTCCCAAGCTCATGTGAGCTTCAAGTCTGGGGTGGGAGTTGGTCTAGTCCAACACAGTCATGCAGACAGCACTGGTCCAGAGTAACTCATTGGGACCATGGACAAGTAAGTGGAGAAAGGTGTTTTTCAAGACTTATGAATTCCCTAAATACTTAGATACAAGTAGTTGAGGGGGCTCACTTTGATTTGTATGGTTCTGTCGAAACAGAAACTTAATCACTACTACCTATATGTTGCCATTTGGGACACTAAAAAAACCAGCATCACAAGTTTGCGGCCCTTCTGGATACCCTGTTACATAGTATTTAAAAGTAGGGATGTGCACAAATGTTCTAAACATTCAAAATTTGATCAAATTCGGTTAAATGTGGACATTCAAACTTGAATGCAATGTCTACACATGCAAATTTAAACATCCAAATAAAATTTACATGTTCCAAAACATTCGTTCGAATGATTCAAATGATTTGAAAGTACAAATACATATGTATTGCATACATATCCGTATGAATCTCATACGTATCTTTACACATTTGCGCTTATAATATGGGATGAAAATGGGATGCATACAGGATAAAACGGGATGCATAGAAAATGTGTACAGATACTCATAATACGTACGAATGTTGTCAACATTCGTATTTTCAGATTCGAATCTAACATTCAAATGAACAGATTCAAATGTATTCAACTGGATTTTGATGCATTTGGATTCTAAACATTCAAATCAAATGTAAAGTTTTGACATTCGTTTCAATTCAAATTCAAATGCAAAAAAAAAAAATTAGTGCACATCCCTATTTAAAATTCTGGAAAAGCTGAAAGAACACGCTTGTTTTCATCATGGGTGCAGAAGGTACCCATGATCGCTGCTTTAATTCAACCTAAAGAGTTAAGGAACAGAAAGGTACTATACATCTACTGCTTAGGGACTTTTTAAATCAAAGCCAGCAACAATGCTTTCCATCCGCCCTTTGCTGTCCCTGTTCAAACTGTGGTATTGAGTAAGGATCTAGGAGCCTTTCAGATGTAAATATTTTACAAGAGAATACCATATGGGAGACGCAGCTGTTTGTTTTTATTAGCAAAAAGTAAATTAATCTCTTCACTTTGCACAGAGGTTTTATGGAGGCCTGATCTACGGCTGTCTGCCAATATTTAAATTACCTTAGCTTCAGTTTAACCTCTAAAAAATGTTCAGATTAGAGGCAGCCTCTTGCTATCGCGCAGTAGTTGAAAGGCAGCACGAAAGGAATTCAAAATTATGTGATGATCATGCTAGGAATTGTGCCCCATATAATGTTTGGATGAAAGCAAGGGCTCTGAGCTAATTACGTTCTTATGTTCTTAAATGGCGTAAAGGCAGAGGATACCCTTATTGGAATACACTCAATGCCATTATACAATTCTTGATAAAATTGTTTCAGACAACCAACTGCAGAACACATAGAACTGTCTAACTCTGGAAAGTGTCTTGGTGTATAATGCAAAACTTAGGTGTCTTTCCAAGCAAGGAAGGCCTATTGCTGACATTTCTGATGGCATGTTTAAAACCAGAGTACAATGGAACTTGCTTTGGCATACACAATTTGGGAATATTTCATTGTGAGTATTAACATGCATGAATTTTTCACTAGATTTTCCCTCCCAACTCTACTGCAGAAGCCAACAAAAGCAATTATAACGCTTACACTGTCAGACATTTATACACACAAAGTTCAGGAGCTGGTATCAGTCTCCAAAGAATTCAGTTTCGAGGCCCCAGCCGGGCGTCCAACTCTCTTCAGTCCGGCCACTATAGCCACGGACTTCAAGTTCCTTTTAAAGTAGGCCTCTGAACCTTTTTTACTACTTCAGCACCAAGCTTCTAACTCTTGTTACACTATTGCCGTTATGTTACTATGGCAACACTTCCCCCCTCCCTTGAGTGACTGAGCCAGTATCAGGCCTCAAGTAGAGTGTCTTTTGAAACAAATGTAACTTTATTTGTTTACAACTCTTATGTCAGTTCAACTTCAGCACAAGCAGTTCACATTAACTTATTTTCTTAACTCAGGACCCTGTCTAATCCCTATCGAGATTCTCCTCAGGACCCAGATCTGCACTGTCTAACTTCTTCCTAAGTTTAGCCCCAGTTACAGAACAACGGCTCTGACAGGAAGGCCCTTTTTATAGTCTCTGCCAGGGTTCCATCCCTTCTGATTGGCTAGTTCTCTCTGGGCTGCGCCCCCCTTCTTCATTATGCTAATAGGACTGGGCTTAGCCCCTCCTTCTCTGTTTACTAACCTTCCTGGTCAGTGCCTTTTACCCTCAACATGTTATATAATATTTACACATTCTACCTAGAAATAAGTGCATGGTAAGGGTGTACATGGAGCCAATTTCCACATTCTATTCGGGCTGAATAGAATGTGGGAAAATTCAGTTCTGGCCAAATACCACCCCCCACAGATGTGGGGGTATTTGTATCCGTACACAGATATTCTATCGATCTTCAGGCAAAAAGAGGCTTCCAGCATGCCTTTTGATAGTTCTCTGATCCAATTACTTTGGTGCCAAAATACGTATTAGGGAATCTCCAGACGCTTATATAGGGAGAGATAAGAAGGTTCTCCAATGTTCAAAACTGAAACCACAAAACTGTATTACAAAATCATGTATTCTGTATGATAAACTTTACAATCAAGACCAACTTTTACTAAAGAAATTTTATCCAAACTACCTTAAGTGACTAAAATTCAATCTGCAAGGAGTAGCACTCAGGTCACTACATCCAACACTGGTTCCCCCCCCCCCAAATGTAAAATGGGGTGCAATCAACCCACGGGGCTGCTGCTTCTATGCATGTCTCACTCAGCAGCAATGGAGGTCCCATTAGCCAACCTGAGCTGGGCAATAACAAACTTATGATGAGGGAGGTACCTTTCCCTACAGCTGTGTGATATATAAGCATTTTAATAAAATTTAAATGTTATTGTTTATATATATACAAAGCTTACTTCTAGCCAAGATTTGTACACAATGGCCATCAATGGTCCCCTAAACTCCTGCCTTTTTTGAAGGTGCTAGGAACTGAACCTAAGACCTTCTGTGTGCAAATTAGGCTATTTCATTTTGCAATAAAAGCACCTTTATCAATCCCTGAAGGCAACTGGTCTCCATTGGCAGTAACACCTTTGCTGCGCAATGGAGACACAGGCTCTTACGCTCATCTGACATATGGCACCATCCCAATGCAATATGATAATTCTGTATTTGAACTACAACTTCCAATCTATGACAGTTTAGCAAAACAAAGGAAGAGAGTTGTTAGAAGCCCATTCTGCCACCCAAAGTTATCATTCAAAACCAGCGATACTGTCAAACATATCACCCAAACATGTGGTCTAACACCAAACATTGTTGTCATGGACCATGCTTATTGGGTGACAGATGTATCAATGGTTACTAGAACGAATGCCTAGGTGCATCTTTCAGGCTGGGGGGGGGGAGGAACTGAGGCACTTCTAAGGCCATCTGCTGGGACTCGAGAGCAGGAGGTTTGTCCTTGTCTCTGCTTGAGATGCCCATGAGCATTTGGTGGGCCACTGTGTGCGACAGGATGCTGGACTATATGGGCTGTGGCCTGATCCAGCAGGGCTTCTCTTATGATCTTATGTTCTTGTTGGAGTTGATTGTACAACTGGTTTAACGACAATGTTTCCTCTCTTCCCCTGCTAGCTAGAAAAGAGATATCTGTTGACCAACCCTTAAAAATAGCCAAAACATTATTTAGGCAACATTGTCCAACAAAATCTTCCATTGCTAAGAACTTCCAAGATAGGAGTTGCAGCTGTTGCACCAGAATGATGTGTGAACTTGTAACCCTCCTCTTCCCCTAGGATATAGCAACACAGAAATATTGCTCTATAGAAATTCAGGTATTATACTATAAACATGTGAAGATCATGCTAATAAGCCATCTTAGAAATTATGACTTCTAGCCCACAGCTACATACTTTCACTCTCATGAGTTATAGAGACCTTTCATCCCTAGGTTTTGAGATCTTTAATCTGGATATTCTACAGCTCCTGGACTCTTCTATAAACAAAGCATATACTCTACTAATGATCTCTCCTGCCTCTTTTGCTGAAATCAAATCATTATCATATGTCAGCTCTTTTAATTCTAGTTCTGTTGATTGTTGATGTTATTATTATAGTATTATGAGTAGAATAAAGCCCACAGGTTTTTACATCGACACATTCAATTGCCACCTAGGGGACAGGAGGAAAAAAAACCAGTACCTTGTCAACTACAGGCTTTTATTTTATTTTTGTTTTTTAGAACAGGTGTATTGTGTTATTTCCTGCTAATGGAAGTTAGTAGTTTAACTACTCTGCCTTAGACCAGCTGTAGTTTCCAGGCATTCTTCCAAATCAAAATCACATAAAGTGCATTGCAGTAATTTAAGCTTGAAGTCGCCAAAGATAAACCAAACTGAGTCCCTATCTCCAAAGAGAAAGGGCAGCTGGATTACCAAGGCAAGACCAAAAACACCAGTCTTTGCCATGGCTGGCCTCTGAAAGAGATACAAGGCTAAGAGGACCGAACAACTACAAAGCAACTCATTAAGTTTATAAAATTCTCTCCTTTTAATCAAGAATAGATTATATTTAGATGCAACTAAACCCAGCCGCATCTATTACCTAAATATATTTACCACACTACTGAACATAAACGTACACACATATTCACATGAGCACATGAATGCATACAGATATCTGCACAAGCGCATACATAAATGCATATATGCACACACTGACAATCCTAGCCTGAGTAAAAGATCTTCCTACCCTTAATATATTTTTGCTTTATTTGGTAACTTTAGCTGTTTCTACATCTGTGAAAGCTGGACTGTTCCAGATGGAGAGGTCCAGCTGTCCCAGGGCTGTCTGCACTTCAAACAGCTGTCTGGGACAGCCCGCAATTCGGTTAGTAACACAGAACCAGTACGGAAAGGCCCTTTATTAGAAAGCTGGTGGAGGGTGGTGGTGGAGTTCTGAATTAATCTCTGGAAGGCCCAAAGGTTTCCTCTCCCTTTACCTATCTGGTGAACTAAGGCAACAGCCCACAATGTTTTAGGATCTGATGGTGCCCATTCTGACTGGGAGGGGGTAGAAGGCAAGACATTTTCAAGAAAATGTTCCCAAGGGTCAGAACAGGTAAAGTTCGTGGTAGCTGAGACCCTCTAATCAAAAACTGAGCCTACTGACCTGAAACATGCATGAAGGAAAAAAGGAGAATGGACTCAAGCTCTGAGCTACTGGGGACATCTTTATGAGTGAGCCACCTCTGATCTTATCACTAGCCCAGTGGTTCCCAAAGTTGTCTGGGCTACGACCCATCTAATATAGTGTTTACCAACTCGGGACCCACCTCTAGGAAATTTAACCGTTACCTATATGAATAAAGGACTTTTCAAATAACAAAGTTTTAATACAATTTTTTTTATTACTTAATTAAATAATTACATCAAAAAAGTTATTTCAAATACGGTTAAATTTCCTAGAGGTGGGTCCCAACCCACAGTTTGGGAAACCCTGCACTAGCCACTTCATCATACCCAAAGAGTCTAAGTTTATGGGTGGACAGTTACCATTGGATCTAAGGGTGTTTCCGCACTGGCTGCAAAAACCCCATTAAGACCACATGTAAGACACATACAAGACACGTACAGAACTTACCTTCCGCACTGGAGGCCAGATCTGGGACTCTTTGCGGTGGCCGCTTCCGCATACTGGCAGGTGAGACCCGTTCTTAATGGGGCCTCACCACCAAAAGATCCAGCCTCCAGGAAGACCTTGAAAATTAGGTCTTCCATCCGGTCCCTCGCCTTGATCCGTTCGGAAGCAGGACGCTTCCACACACAGAGAGGCGAGGAGCCAGATGTGCCGGTGGCCACCATCTTGGGAAGGGCAGAAGCAGGCTGGTCTGCCTCCTTCTGACCTCCCCCTGTGCGCCACGCGCTGGTGGAAACGTGGGGTGACTGGCAGCTGCATGTTCCAGTTCTTTGGTTTCGGGGGCGGCGGCAGCAGCGGTGGCAGCAGTGTGGGAGGTCAGATCCCCTTTGGAATGGGTGGTGCGGCCTCCACACAGTACCCAGGGGATCCAGCCAGCCAAATCTGTCCTCCACACGTGTGTGCGGACATGCGGGGCCTCCGAGGATCCGTCCCTATTTCAGACGGATCCTCGGGAGGACAGATCACCGGGAAATGGATTTTCTTAAATCCGTTTCTCGGTGGCAGGTGCAGAAGCACCGTAAAGGACTGACCAAAGTCTATTTCTGGAGACTCTATGAAGACCTTCAGTGCCAATCGAACATTGTTTGACCATTTATCTTGAAATGCTGGTGATGCTAGGATGAAGGCCCACAATATCCTACTATTTCTCTTCTGGTATTTCCAATTCTTTTTCATTCACCTACAAATGTGTTCTGAAAGGCTTCACGTTAGAGACAGAGATCATACACAAAGCTTAAAGCTCAGAGTGGCTTTTGAAGTGAACTCACCTTCATCACCCTTGAAAGAGGCTATAAGAGTCATATACAACTAACTTTCCAAAGAATTCAGGGGGTGAGCTTTTTTTCTTAATACTTAGGCAGATACCTAAACAGAGAACTAAGCCCTTTTGAAGTTCTCATCATCTACACAGGGAATGTGAAGCTTCAGGTTTTTTTTTTAACCTATAGGTCTGATAGGCGGAAACATCTGATGAAATAGAGCCTAGGGCATAAGAAGTCTCACTTCTTCTTTAATTTGCCTGCAGTGTAAAGAAAACTCTTATGGCTCATTAATCTGGTGGGCATTGAAGGGAGCTCTCATTTTTCTCGGCATTGTGGAAAACTGAAATTGGCTGCTACATCTGTTATTAACTCAGCTAAGTCAATACCAGTATCCTTGTTAACTAGAAACATCTTTTGGTTCGAATACTGCATACACCTGGTGTGACGGCATCCCAGCAGTATCCTTTGGTTGTGAAAATACTGGTGGCATATATTAATACAGGTCTACCAAACTACATGGCAAACAAACACTCAAAACTTTTCCCTGGCTTGTAGGGGTATTTTTCTCAATTAGAAAGACTTTGCAAATATGAAGGAAATGGGCTGGCAAGGGGTACCCAAGAGAAAAAAGGTTGGGAATCACTGACCTAGAAGAATATGAGCTACTCTTACTTCCTGTGTTTTCCTCACAGTTTCACAGCCAACCCCAAACAGCCATTTATCTCAGTAGTATTTTTAAAGGAAAACTCAATGAGGAATACATTAATTTGTAAAGAAAAGGCAAAAAGAGAAAGCACTGTCATTTTTCCAACTTTCAGCTTTGGATGTTTTGCTTGTTTATTAATTTATTCAAAATTATATCCTGTCCTTTACCCAGTGGTCTCAAATAAGGTTACATAAAACTTGAAATCACCTGAAATCATGGTTAAAAATAATTTAAAGCTGCCACCATCCACCAACAAATCAGCAGAACACATGGATGGAGCTTAAGATTAAAAGGTCTAGTTGAAGAGGTAAGTTTCAGTCAGACAACAAAAACTGAAAGATCTTGGTTTGGGGAACATCACAAACTTATCATCTGGGGCCACTACAGTAAAGATCCGCCCGACACCATTACCCCTCAAACAACTAAGACTGAGGGAATGAAAAGGTAGTTAGGCCTTTTCAAATGAAAAGGCTGATTCAGTTGCTTAGGGCTGAAGGAGGACAAATATTTGATTGGGCAGAAGCACCTCCGAGGAGCCCCTGACATGGCTTAGAGAAAGCTTTGGGGTGGGATTGTTCACACACCAGTTTGCCCCTCCCTCCTCTCCTGCTAGAAAGAGTCTTAGGCCCTATCCCCAAAAGACTTATTAGCCCCTCTCGGCTTCCTCTGCCGTCACTTAGTTATAGCTGACTTTAAAAGTCCCCTCCACTTCCGGAATAAGCATCCCCATGGTAGCCGCGATCTAAACGGACTTTCCGTCCCCATGGTAGCCGTCTTCTCTTTCCGGGCATCTTTTCCCCCCCGCCCCCTCTCTTGTTAAAAGGAAAAATAGCCAGATCTCCGTCTCCTGAAAGCTCATTCATTCACTTTCAGCACTTACTTTCACTCAGTTCTCTGTTAGAAAAGGCTTTCTGCCCCGGCAAAGTCAGCGGCTGCAGGCATCGGCAGCGCGATCCTTCGCTCATTCTCTTTTAAGGCTTTCACAGATCACTTGATAACAATGTTGCAATTCTGAGCAATTCTGGCTCTTTTTACAAAGGAAAAGAAGCGAACCTGCTGCATTTCTCAGATGTGTGAATGCTTTTTGGCTGTGTGTGCAGGCAAGCAATCCCCGCCCCTTTTGCCACGGAGCGTCCTCAAGGCAGATATAGTGAGCAAAACCTGCGAATCACCGAAAGAGCGCTGGAACTCTTCTTTAAAGTGCACGTATTTTATCGCGGGTGTCTCACTTTCCTAAGCTCCCTAAGCGCCTTGTAAAGCCTGGAATGGGGCTGCTCAGAGGCAAAAGAAGAGTTCCAGCAGACTTTCAATTGCATGGGGACAGGGCCTTAGAAAAAGCTTGGGGACATAAGGGCCATATACTACTGTCTCTAATGATTTTCTGAGGTGCCCCTTTTGGTGTGTCTGAACACACCCTTAGGCCGCATCCCCGTGCAAGAGATCTGGGTGCGGGCCAACTTCTCCCCATTTTTCCAATCCTCCAAGATAGGACTAGAGGAAAATATTGCAGCTTTGAGGAGAATTCCCTTTGTAGCAGTGATCAAGCAAGGCAAATGGCGTTTGCAGGCTGAGGGTCCCACCTCCACGTGAGCTCTCCACCCTGCTTTCTCCTTCTGCTGCACATGTAGATGTAGCCGACATATTTCTTGTTGATTTCTGTAAATCTGAAATGACACCACAAAGATTGCTAAACACTTTTAAAACTATTCTTGGATTAGGGGAAGGAAAACAGGAAACAAATGGAGACCCGCAAAACTGAGAGATCACTTATACGTAGAACACCTCTACTGGCATTGGTTTTGTAACTTGTTACAATGTTGAAATTTTAACATATTTTTATAAGTACAGTGGTACCTCGACATACAAGTGCCCTGACATACAAGTGTTTTGAGATACAAGCCGCCGAGCGAGTGGTATTTTGCTTTGAGATGAGAGCAAGATTTGAGATACGAGTACATAACAAAAACAACTGAGGTGGTGTTTTGGGAGCTGGAATGGATTAATGGGAAAATTGCTTTGAGATACGAGCGATTTGACATAAGAGCAAGGTTACGGAACGAATTAAACTCGTATGTCAAGGTACCACTGTAGTCAATATCAGAGAAATAGCCGTGTTAGTCTACTTTGAAAAGTCCAGCAAGGTACTTCGTAGCATTTGGAGACTAACAGGAGAAGGGCTGGTGGCATGAGCTTTCGTAGACATGTCTACTTCTCCAGATGCTAGGGGGCCCAATGGGCCCCTTAGCATCTGAAGTAGACATGTCTACGAAAGCTCATGCCACCAACCTTTCTGTTAGTCTCCAAGTGCTATTAACTATATTTTTATAGTCTCAGCAAAGAGGCATATGGAATACACTTAGATTTGCTACCTAGAGCCAGTATGGTCTAGTGGTTAGGGAGCCAGACTCTTATCTGGGAAGACTGGGTTTGATTCCCGTCTCCTCCATGAAGCCAGCTGGGTGACCTTGGGCTAGTAACAGCTCTCCTTCTGAGCTCTCACAGCCCCACCTACCTCACAGTTTGTTCTGTTGTGGGGAGAAGAATAGAAAAGCTTTGTCAGCTGCTTTGAGTCCCCTTGAATGGGTGAGAAAAGCAGGGTAGAAAAGCCAACTCTTCTTCTATGCCAGCACTTGATTTGGCAAAACATCTGCAGTTCTAAAGAAACCCCAAATAAGCCCAGAAATCTAGGCATGTTCCAAAGGCAAAAACCGGACCAAAACAGAGTCAAAGATTTAGAGGTACCTGATCTTGTCACTGTCACCTTGTTTCTGAAATTTTGCATCTCCTTTCACACTCTGCTTCTGGCTTTATTGTGGACTCTTTGACAGATTTTCACATTGCAAATCACTCCAGTTCACAAGGCCAACTTTCCTACTGCAATTTCTTTCCTATTGCCACAGCGACTCCTAGAAATCAAACTTCAAATCTCGGTCGTAATTCTTCTGTACATACTAGTCTTTGCAAAAGATTACAGATAAAGACAAGCATGATAACCAATATCTCTATGGCTCTCTTTTGTACAAAAACTAGAAAGGAGAGACCAAAGATCCTCCAGGAACTATGGAACTTAAATCCTGGCCTGTTGTTCAAAGGTGACCTCTGATGGTAATGAAGTTGAGCAGTTTAATGAAAAATATTCATGAGTGACCCTGGATTATATTAAGTAGGGTGTTGGACTCAGTGACACTGGAGGTCCATTCCAGCTCTATGGTTCTCCAACTCTATGTTTCCATGTCCGTGTCCCCATGGTAAGGATACTGCAAGGTGAACGTTACTTCGCCTCAGGAGAGTCCCCATGCAAAGCCCTAATCTGGGCTACATGAGAGACAAAATCCCAAAAACAAAAACAAAAAAACCCTTTAAAACTGTTCTTGCCCCAAATTAGGGGGCAAGAATGGATTATCCTGGTGGCATGGGGACACTCCCGGGTTACGATTGCAGCATTAGCGGGCAGGGCTTAGCTGTCCCAGCTGCTAATACTCTGATCGCAACTTCCCCCCCTTACCTGAGCGCTTAATCACCCAGGTAAGGACTTGATTTACCCCAAACAATCGCCTGACAGCTGCCCTGCAGTCAGCTGAGCAGCTGTCAGGCGGGTATAGGGGCTGTCATGCACACGAGCAGAGCTCCACTAAAATGATTAAAACAGATGCGGTTTTAATCATTTTACTGGAGCTCTGCTCATGCACAAGACTGCCCCTATACCCGCCTGACAGCTGCTCAGCTGACTGCAGGGCAGCTGTCAGGCGATTGTTTGGGGTAAATCAAGCCCTTACCTGGGCAACTAAGCGCTCAGGCAAGGGGTGGTGGAGAAAACCGCAGCATCTCGATGCAGGGACTTACTGCGGTTTTCATGGGGACGGGCAGGTTCGCCTTGAACCCGCCCTGTCTTCCATTGCTATGGGGACTCCTTAATGTGAATTAATGCGAGGCAGTGGCAACCCCATGGGGATGCAGCCTATGACTCTCACACTGATTATTTTAGAGGCTCAACTTTTAAGCAATGGGTCTCGCCACCTAAAATAAACCAGTTCTCTCCTTGCTGCCGCTAGAGCTCTTGTAATATTACAGAAACTACATATTTTATTACTTTTTCTGCTCCTGAAACTAGGGGCCTTTTTGAATTTAAATTCAGTGGGACAGTTCAGGAACAGTAGCCAACCCTCACACTGTGAGCACCAGCACACACACACACACACACACACACACACACCTTCCCCACTGGTCCTTACAGTGCAGACAGTCTGGCAGCTTCCAGTTTAGAGGATTAAATCCACAGTTATATAAAAATCTGCAGTTTACCTGCGGCAAAGCGGTGGTCCGGCGTCCAGACTTCTGGAGGCCCACGTAGCTTCGTCCTTGGGGATTTGCGATAATTCTGGGGCACGCGGGGTGAGCCATGCGTCTCATGGGAAGGGGCAGCCAATGGGAGCTGAGCTGCAGGCTCGTTCGCTGTTTTCGCCATTCTGTCCAGACTGGTGGGAACATTCAAATTTACCTGATACTGTGGAGTGAGTGTTGATCATTCCATAGTAGGTAAATTTGAAGTATTGACAGAAGAACGCGCTGCTGCTATGGAGTATCGGACATCGGATGCGCAGTTTTCCTGAGCCTGGACACGCCTTGAACCATCCGCATTGCCATAGCAACAACCACGGGGGCTTCCAACATGTGACAACACCATTTGCTTTGGCAATCACAGCATGGTGTGGTTTGGCACAGCCACAGCTGCAATGAAATGATCATTTCAGCCACAACAAATCTATGTCAACTTTCCCTCAGAGGAAACAAAATCAAGGACAGCTACAGAAAACCCGGCAATTCGTCATTACTAGGAAAGCACAAGAGATGAAGAATCTACTCTCAATGTGCTAATGCAGAGTGCATTTTTAACTTACACATCTGGAAGACAGAGTAAGGCTGGGCTCAACTGAATGGCTCCCCAGTGTACAATACATTTATGGCCCATTCCAGCATCAGCTTCCAGCTAACACTTTTCAGCTGGAACAAGGCTATGCGAAAGAAAAAATGTTCTATTTTCTAACATTCCCAGTTAATTATTGAATATATAGTTCCTTAATAAACAGGATGGGTTGCTTTCAGAAAACAATAAACAAAAACCTGTCCTTCCTGACTTCTTGAGATCTTAAAAAGATGTAGACTTCTTCAGAAAACACCAGCTCTTTATCATGGCGGTACGTGCTACCCAATTAATCCACTATAAATGACAGGACTAAGGCTTTATCCAGACAGCACTTTCATCATCCGCAATATTTGGATATTCCAGAATAAAGCATGGATAATCCAGAATAAAATGTGTCTGGATGTGTTTTACTCTGATTAAGTAAGTGCTGTCTGGAAGAAGCTTAAGATAGAGGATAGGTTTTGCAAAGGCTAACATTTTAGTGAAATACCACTCTACCGAACTTTCTGAAACTTTTAAGAAGAAGAAGAGTTGGCTTTTCTATCCTGCCTTTCTCACCCATTTAAGGGAACTCAAAGCGCTGACAAAGTTTTTCTGTTCTTCTCCCCACAACAGAACACCCTGTTAGGTAGGTGGGGTTGTGAGAGCTGAGAAACAGAGCTGTGACTAGCCCAAGGTCACCCTGCTGGCTTTGTGAAGGAATAAGAAGAGTTGGCTTTTCCTCCCCATTTTTCTCACCCATTTAAGGGGACTCAAAGCAGCTGACAAAGTTTTTCTATTCTTCTCCCCACAACAGAACACCCTGTTAGGTAGGTGGGGTTGTGAGAGCTCAGAAGAGAGTTGTGGCTTGCCCAAGGTCACCCATATGGCTTTGTGGAGGAGGGCAGAATCAAACCTAGTTTTGCCAGGTAAGAGTCGGGCTCCTTAACCTCTCCTTAATGATTGTCTAACTAGAACAAGGACCTTATGGGAGAAAGTGCTGTAGAAGTCATCTTCTTTTGCTTTCTGTACTGAGATAAGCACAGACTTATCTTTTTGCCTTGGCCTTTGGGTGAGGCTCTATTCTCCCTCCCCAGTTATAATGATACCATTATTAACGTCCTAGGGAATGCCTGGTTTTAATTTGTTGAATTTTTAAGCTGTTTTAACCGTGCATCTTGCTTTTAATCTGTATTTCATTTTAATCTGTATTTGTTTGAATTTGTATCCTGCTTTAATTTGTTTTAATCTGTTGTTACCCTCCCAGAGACCTTTGGGTATCGGGCGGGATAGAAATGTAAATAAATAAATAAATAAATAAATAAATAAATAAATAAATAAATAAATAAATAAATAAATAAATAAATAAATAAATAAAAACATAAGAGGAGTCCTACTGGATCAGGCAAAACCTTCACCTGCTCTTGATTCTCTTCAAATAGCCTTTGGAGCAGCCTATCTGTCTCTCCAACCTGGAGGTAGGACCTATGCCATGAACTGTCTCAACCTTTATGGGCAGAGATCCAGAAGCTAGGCAAAGGTCAAGGAATGTAAAGACTACAGGATGGGACCAATCTGGAAGAGTGAGGAATGTGTGAAGTACAGAATGGTATTATATTCCAGAAAGTTGGCTGTGATGCATGATTATATCATTCCAGATGTCAAGGATGGGTTACTCTATTCAGATGAAACTTGAGCCTCCAGACGTAAGGAAAGCTTCACAGCCAATGTGATGCTGCCGGTCATGGGATTGCTCACACAACCACCAACTGGCAGCACAGCAGCAGGGAAAGTGCAATGGAAAAAGCTGCTGTTGAATCAGCAGTTTTTTACTTTGCACTTTCCCTCTCACGCTGTGGGGACACAGCGGAGAATCACCCATCCCATCAGAGGGGAGTGAAGGGCAAACTTGTCAAGACATTTCCATACATGAAATGTATTGGCAGGATCAGAGTTCACATCACTAAATCTCAGAGCTACTGCAGGTGTGCCGTAATCTTGTTACTCTGTTTTCCACTAGAGTGTAGACACAATAATATTGTAACACTGTGAGAAATGATTTTTGTTATGAGAACCAAGTCAAGGTGACACTAATAACAGTCCCATCCCCTCACACTTCCGGACACCTACCTGCTGCCATCTTGCTTGCCTGTGCCGTTGCCAGTGCGTGTGAGCCATTACTGGGGCAACCGTGATGCGCCAGGGCCCTTGTGTACTGGGAGAGGTGCAAACGGACCTGCCCGGAGCCTTACCAGCTCCATCACCGGTAAAGGTAGGTGCACGGTCAACCTGCCCCATGGTCGTATTTGACATGGGATGAGTTTCTGCATGTAAGGAGCCATTCCTGGGACCTCAACCCCCTTGACTAGTGGCCCATGGGCAGAAAGGTCCATGTGTGGAAAGCGTGGATACTACCTGTGAAGAGTTCTTGCCTTTGTGTAACTATGCTGGCATGAATGACTCAATACTGGTTTTATATACCAGTAATAAAGCACTATAACTAAAACAGTACTCTGTCCATGGACTTCCTCACTCCCTTATCTTCCAGCTTTCCCAAGAACCCAGGAAATTTGTGACGTTTGTTCTAATGGCAACACAAGCAATAACCCGGGTTTCTCCCTTTTTAATGCACACAAGATGCTAGATGGAATGAAGCACTCCGCTCAGTCTTTATGGCAACATTGTGCAGACGATGGCTTAGCTTACTTGTAACAATTACTGTCTGCAACACAGACTCAGGATAGAAACATGAGCCTATTTTTTCCCCTACCCCAGAATGACAGTGGGAAGACTGGAAACATGCTACTTTTATTTTCTAGTAAGCAATGTTTATTTCTGCATCCCAAACTGGTGGTGATGTGTTTTTAATTAGGAATCCTCCAAACAAGTCTGGATCACAAGCTATGTTCTCCTCTTGGCTTGTCTGGAGAAACTAATTACACTAACCATACCGAAGCTTGGTTCGCAAGAAATGACAAGCTCCAGTTAGTTGAAAAAAGAAGCAGACAACTGTCAGTTATATTTTCCTGCAGTAATTTTGCAACTGTTGCTCAGCTGTTAAGCAGAATATAGAACCTATTTTCAAAGCCGAGCTCCTGTTGCAAGGAGAACCAAGTGGTCTCAACGTCCAAAACACTGCGTTTTTCAAGCTGATAAATGAAACTTCAGCCAATTTGTCGATCAGCTGCTATTGAATACAGACGTCTGGACAGTGGTCTCCTTCTAAATGACTTGAGCGTTTAAAAGATTTTAAATAGAATTTTCAAAAGCTCAATCCTTTCGCTTTATCGCTGAAACGGAAGAGCAATCAGCCACCAAAAACAAAAGAGACTGCAAGGGAAAAAACGCCAGATGCAAAACAGATTTTTGGCTTATCTACCTTCTTTCTGTATTATTTGCAAGAGCTTTCTTTGGATCGGAACTGTGACAGTTGAAGGGGTAATTCAGATTGGAAGACTCCCTTTGATTTTCCTGAACTGTATTTTCATCTCCTGAAGATCAAAATGTGGTTTGGGGAGGTCAGAAGGAAGCTTCCAGTTTGTACACTTCCTACTAGCGTTGTACACGGATTTGTTCGAATAGATCCCCTTTGGATGTGGTAGGATTCTATTTTACTAATGTATTCGTACGAATATCCGATACGAATGCATACGGAGCCTGCATATGGATCCTATACAAACACATACATATTGGATACATACCCTATACAACACATACGTATTGGATACATACCGGATAGGAAGGTATACATTTCGATATGTATCTGATACATATCCCCAGTTTAACCAATGTACGAACTATTTGTACGAATGTTCTGAAGCATTCGTATTCATACGAATGTTAATGTATGAATGTCATAACATCCGATTCGGGTATGAATGTCTGAATTCGTTCGACTTCATATGAATTATGTTACGAATATTCATGCACATTCCTACTTCCTACACACGCCTCAAAAATGTGCTCCACAAGTTACCAGATACAGAAACTTGGTCCGTGTTCCTATAAAACCAGCCTTGAAAACCAGTACAGTGGTACCTCGACATACGAGTGCCCCAACTTACTATTTTTTTGAGATACGAGGCGCCGAGTGAGAGATATTTTGCTTTGACATGAGAGCAAAATTTGAGATACGAGGAATCACACGACCGGCGCTCCCGCTGCGGGCTGAGGCTGAGGCGACGCGCTGAAGGGCGGGGGCTGCGACGCGCGGAGGAAAAGAGGAGGCAGAAGGGCGGGGGCTGCGACGCGCGGAGGAAAAGAGGAGGCAGAAGGGCGGGGGCTGCGACGCGCGGAGGAAAAGAGGAGGCAGAAGGGCGGGGGCTGCGACGCGCGGAAGAAAAGAGGAGGCAGAAGGGCGGGGGCTGCGACGCGCGGAAGAAAAGAGGAGGCAGAAGGGCGGGGGCTGCGACGCGCGGAGGAAAAGAGGAGGCAGAAGGCCGAGGGCTGTGACGCGCAGAGGAAAAGCCAAGGCAGAGGGGCGGGGCTGTGACGCACCGAGAGAAAAAGAAGGCGACGGCTGCGAGGCGAGGGAGGGAGGGAGGGGGTGAGGAAGTGAGCGCCGAGGGCAGGCTGAATTTTGGCAGTCTCTGAGGCCTGGCAGCTGCTCCTGTAATCCAAACATAGCAGCTCCAGAAAGACGTAGGGCAAAAAATGGGGCTGTTATAGCTGCTGGCCGCTTTCAGGGACTGAAATTTGGGTGTGGAGCTGGAAGGTGAGGTGGTTTTTTGGGACCCGGAACGGATTAATGGAATTCCATTAATTAATTGCTTTGAGATACGAATGATTTGACATACAAGCAAGGTTACAGAACGAATTAAACTCATATCTCAAGGTACCACTGTACTTACATGCCCTGCAAAGCATCAGATTTTGAATTCACATGCCTCGGTTCTCCAAAGTTTTTTCCCCTCTACTTTTGTTAAAATACATGCTATTTTTTTTTTTATTTGGCATTAACTTTAATGCTGTTACAGAAGTAGCCATGTGAGCTTTCTATTAGTAAGTGGCCCATGGCTCAGGACCATAAGAATGATGAAGGGGAGTAGAGCTTGAGGTGGAAGTCTCTCTTTGACACCCAGATCTACATTTTAATCTGCCGCGGGTCAAAACGTGATTTCAAATGGAGACCTCTCACTCCCTCCATTTTCTCAGAACTGCCTGACAAGCAACAATTACTTCATCAGCCTCATTCACACAGAGTTTAACTAAGGCTACATCTCTATTAGAGGATCCTTTGATCTCCTCCTCAGATGGGGTCCCCACTGGTGCCTTGAGGCAGGACCAGGATGCACTCGCCACAGAGTGGGCTTTTCTTGTTGATCCAGATCACAGTGGCCGTTTGCTGCTGTGACTCCACATGGAGAAAGCAGCCTGTGCCAGCTACTGTAGAGACTGAAAACATCTAGATAGCTTAGTAGAAAGTGCTGGGGAGGAGCCAGTGGTCATGGTACATGTCGGTACCAATGATGTTGGGAAGGCAAGACGGAGCATCCTGGAAGCCAAATTTAGGTTGTTAGGTAGAAGACTAAAGTCCAGGACCTCCAGGGTTGCATTCTCAGAAATGCTACCTGTTCCACGTGCAGGACCAGCCAGACAGGTAGAGCTCAGGAGCCTCAATGCATGGATGAGGCAGTGGTTTGGGGAGGAGGGGTTTAGATTTGTAAGGAAATGGGGAACATTTGGGGACAAGCCAAACCTGTACAAGAGGGACGGGTTACACTTGAACCAAGATGGAACCAGATTGCTGGCGATTAATATTAAAAAGGTTGCAGAGCAGCTTTTAAACTGATCTCAGGGGGAAAGCCGACAGGAGCTGGGCAGCATCCGGTTCAGGAGAGTGTACCCTCAAGTGAGGAGGGCTGGAAATATGCAGATAATGCTGAGCAAAGAGGGGGATTAGACAATAGTATGGAAGCAGAACGATGCAAGGGGCAGTATAAGGATTCTCATGTTCCTCGACGGCAGAATCTGGACAAGAAGAGTGAATATAAATGTATATATGCAAACACCAGAAGCCTTCGAGCTAAAATAGGGGAGCTAGAAAGCTTAGTTATGGAAAACAGGATTGATATTACTGGCATAACTGAAACCTGGTGGACCACTGAAAACCAATGGGATATAGTCATCCCAGGTTACAGGCTGTACAGGAAAGACAGGGAAGAGCAGCATGGAGGTGGTGTAGCCTTGTATATTAAGGAAGAGAAAGAATCTTACAAACTGGAATGTCTAGGTGAGTCTGACTCTTCCACAGAAGCAGTGTGGGTAAAAATGCCAAGCCAAAAAGGAAGCCTAACAATAGGGACATGCTACCGTCTTCCCAACCAAACACCTGAAGGAGATCAACAATTTTAAAAGGAGGTCAAGAAGGTATCCCATAAAGACAGGGTTGTTATAATGGGGGACTTCAATTATCCTTACATAGACTGGGTGAACTCCTCTTCAACTCAGGAGAGAGAAGATTCCTAGACCAGCTAAATGACTGTTCCATGGAACAAATGGTCATGGAACCAAACAGGGGAAAGGCAGTCCTGGACTTGATCCTAAGTAATGCTCAGGACCTGGTAAAGGACGTCACTGTAGCTGATCCAATTGGGAACAGTGACCACAATGCAATAACCTTCAACGTAAATACAGTTCTTAATAAAGGCTAACACAGAGACCTTAAACTTTCATAAGGAAAACTTCCCCAAAATGAGGAAATTAGTAAAAAGGAAATCGAAAGGGAAAGTCAAAAGAGTTAAATCACTTCAAAATGCATGGAGACTACTTAAAAACACAATAATGGAAGTGCAACTAGAATGCATACCTAAAAGAAGAAAGGGGACTTCTAGGTCCAAGAAGAAACCAATGTGGCTCACAAGTGCAGTAGACGAAGTCATTAAAAACAAGTTCATTTAGAAAATGGAAGGCTTGTCCAAATGAGTAGAACAGGAGAGAGCATAGACTCTGGCAACACAAATGCAAGATGACCATTAGGAAAGGTAAGAAAGACTTTGAGGAGCACATTGCTAAAAACATCAAAAGAAATAACAAGAACTTCTATAAGTATATCAGAAGTAGGAATCCAACCAGGAGAGCAGTTGGCCCACTAGATGGTAAAGGACAGAAAGGGGTAATTAAAGAAGACACGGAGATTGCAGAGAGACTAAACAAATTGTTTGCCTCCGAATTTACGGAGGAAGACATAGGATACATGCCAGTAGCTGAGCCTGTATTTTCTGAAGAGTTAAACTGGACAGAGATAACCAAGGAAGAGGTCCTTGCATGTCTTAATAAACTAAATGTTAACAAGTCACCGGGACCAGATGGTATTCATCCAAGAGTCCTTAAGGAACTCAAATGCGAAATTGCTGACCTTCTAGCAAAAATATATAATCTTTCCCTAACATCAGGCTCTGTACCTGAGGACTGGAGGGTAGCAAATGTAATGCCAATCTTCAAAAAAAAAAAAAAAAATCCAGGGATGATCCAGGCAATTACAGACCAGTTAGCTTAACGTCAGTTCCATGTAAGGTGATGGAAACCATCATTAAAGACAGAATTAGTGTGCACATGGAGGAGCAAGCATTGCTGAACAAAAGCCAGCATGGCTTCTGCAAAGGTAAATCATGCATCACAAACTTGTTGGAATTCTTTGAGAGTGTCAATAAACATGTGGATAAAGGCGAACCAGTAGACATTGTCTACCTGGACTTCCAGAAGGCTTTTGACAAAGTTCCACATCAAAGGCTACTGAGTAAACCCATCAGCCATGGAATAAAAGGACAAGTTCTGTCCTGGATTTGTGACTGGCTTAAGGGCAGAAAGCAGAGAATAGCAATAAATGGCAAATTCTCAGGGTGGAAAGAGGTAAAAAGTGGGGTCCTTCAAGACTCATTGTTGGAACCAATGCTTTTTAATTTATTCATCAATGATCTAGAAGAAGGAGTGCATAGTAAAATAGCAAAGTTTGCTGATACTAAATTATTTAGGGTAGTAAAAACTAAAAGAGATTGCCAAGAGCTCCAGAGGGATCTCTTAGCATTGGGTGAGTGGGCAACCAAGTGGCAAATGTGCTTTAATCTTAACAAGTGCAAAGTAATGCACATCGGAGCCAAGAATCCAAATTATGTCTATAAACTGATGGGGTCTGAGCTTTCTGCAACACACCAGGAAAGGGATCTTGGGGTTTTGGTGGACACTTCAATGAAGGTGTCAACCCAGTGCGCGGCAGCAGCGAAAAAAGCAAATTCAATGCTGGGAATAATTAGGAAGGGAATAGAAAATAAGTTAGCAAGGGTCATTTTGCCTCTTTATAAATCTATGGTGAGGCCACATTTGGAATATTGTGTACAATTCTGGTCACCACACCTCAAAAAGGATATTGTGGAACTAGAGAAGGTGCAGAAAAGGGCAACCAGAATGATTAAAGGTATGGAACACCTCCCTTATGAAATCAGGCTGCAACGTCTAGGCCTCTTCAATCTGGAGAGACGACGTTTAAGAGGGAACCTGATTGAAGTATAGAAAATTATGTATGATATAGAAAAGGTGGATAGAGAACATTTCTTTTCTTTATTGCACAACACTAGAACCAGGGGGCACTCTATGAAGCTGATGGGTAGGAGAGTCGGATCTGACAAGGGGAAGTAGTTCTTCACCCAAAGGGTCATCAGTTTATGGCATGTGCTGCCCGAAGAGGTGGTGACAGCTACCAGTCTAGATCGCTTCAAGGTAGGGTTAGACAAATTTATGGACAACAGATGTATCAATAGATACTAGAATGAATGCTTAGGTGCATCTTTCAGGCTGGGGGGGGGGTAGAAACAGGACGCTTCTAATGCCATTTGCTGGGATTCAAGAATGAGAAAAGGTTTGTCCTTGTCTCTGTTTGAGATGCCCATGAGCATTTGGCGGGCCACTGTGTGCTACAGGATGCTGGACTGGATGGGCTGTGGCCTAATCCAGCAGGGCCTCTCTTATCTTCTTGTGTTCTAAACAGCCCTACAGTGAAACCAGGCTTCTTCTTTGCCAGCTGTCTCTCAGCCACCCAGGAGTTCTCCTAGAAAGTGCCTTATCTAAACTCTGTTTTCTGCTGGGGAGATGCAGGGTGCAATGCTCAGGAGAAAAGGGCACATCATGAGGGATGACATAACGAATCCAAGGGAGGAGGAGGAGGAGGAGAGTTGGCTTTCCTCACCCTATTAGGGGGACTCAAAGCAGCTGACAAAACTTTCTATTCTTCTCCCCACAGCAGAAACCCTGTGAGGTAGGTGGGGCTGTGAGACATGAGAACTGTGACTAGCCCAAGGTCACCCTGCTGACATCATGGAGGAAGAAGAAGAAGAGTTGGCTTTTCCGCCCCGCTTTTCTCACCCACTGGAGGGAACTCAAAAGCACCTGACAAAGCTTTTCTATTCTTCTCCCCACAACAGACACCCTGTGAGGTAGGTGGGGCTGTGAGAGCTCAGAAGAGAACTGTGACTAGCCCACGGTCACCCAGCTGGCTTCATGGGGGAGGGCAGAATCGAACCCGGTATTCCCAGATAAGGGTCCGGCTCCCTAACCACTAGACAAAACTGGCTCCTCATCCTTTAACAGTTACACAGAAGCTGGAATTTCAACAGTTGTAGCCCACGTTTCAAGTTGAGCTTTCCTCTTCTGCAAAAACAACTCAAGTTCCAGGAACGTTATCGGCACTTCCATCAAGCCATCCTATGCCATAAAAAGGTTATAAATTTACATATGACACATATGGTATCCAAATTTTATGCAAATTGAGACCATCTTTTCCAGTGGGGGCCAAAAGCGCACCAGCTACATCTGTCATGCCGGGATCAGAAAATTCTTTTTGGCAGCCCTGTCTGGAATTAAGTCTCACTGAACTTTCTTCTGATTACTTCTGAGTAAAAATGCATAAGGCTGTGTACACAGCTACTTGTAAATGGATGAGATCAGTGTCTACAAACTAATGCAGATTACTTAGACAGAGTTTTGTCCCGAATAAATCAGTATGATATCAGCTTCAGCACAATTGCTCAGTTGTGTTTGATTTGTGGACTGCAGCCAAAATATCTTCATTTTTTTCTCTATACTGAGTCCCTATCTGCTCATCTGTCTTTGGCTTTTAGCAAGCTCTAACAGCTGCAACTTGGCACTGCTTCTATTTTAACATTACTTTTGCCCACAGAACTCATAACAAAGGCAGAACTCAGTCAAATGCTGTGGAACTCCAAAGTTTTGTCTACCCAAAGTCAATCGTGGGAGCCTACAACAGGTCTCACAAGCAGAAAGAGAACCAGTTATGGCCGAGATGGGCTTTCACAGGCTCACCCGCCGGCAAGCCAGTAAACAGCATTCATTCTTATGAAATTCAAGGATCAGTTTAGACAAAACAGGAACTGTGATGCAAATACTGCTTTCTAAACAGGGTCTAAGATTTCAGCAAGGAAGCATTTACATTTGGAGCACACGTCCAAAAAGCTTTCTGAAAATGTTATACTGAAGGCACTCATCCAGCGTCGATTTCTGAGATGCTACAAAACCGGAGTGTTTCCGCACATACACTAAAAACAGATATAAGGACACATGTAGAACACATATCAGCTTACCTTTCGTGCAGGAGGCCGGATCTGGGTCCCTTTTCGGCGGCGCTTCTGCACAAGACCAGTTTTTAAAACCGGTCTTGCCGCCGAAAGCCGTCTCAAATGTAAGACCAGAAAAATCAGGTCTTACATCCGTCCTTCCCCGGATGCGTGCAGAAGCAGATCGCTTCCGCACACAGCCAGGGGAAGAACCGGATTCCCGGCGGCCGCCATGTTTGAAAGGGCAGAAGGAGGCCGGTCTGCCTATTTCCGTCCTTCCCCTGCGCACCAGTCGCCACCGAAAACACGCAGTGACTGGCAGCTATTTACTCCAGTCCCATGGCTCTGGGAGCAGCGGCGGTGGTGTGGGAATCCGGCCGCCTTTGGCCCTGGATGCTGTGGTTTCCGCGCAGCACCCAGGTGTACCAGCTGCCCGATCCGGCCTCGCCACGGCCGCCCTGAACACGTGTGGATGCACGGGTCCTCCAAGGATCTGTCCCTATTTGGGACAGATCCTCGGAAGAACGGCTCGATGAAAAACAGATCCGTTTGGATCTGTTTTTCGGTGGCATGTGCAGAAAGGGCCCCAGCTCCTCAGAAGTGGTGGAATGTTCCTGGGCATATTGTTCAAAACTTCACCCCTTTCTGCTCTGGGTTGTATCTGGATTAGCGATGTGCACGAATATTCTAAACATTCGAAATTCAATTGAATTCGATAGAATGTGAATATTCAAATGTGAACAGAATGTCTACACATTTGAATTTAAACTTTTGAACAAATTTCGAATGTTCTGAAACATTTGTTCAAATGATTTTAAACTTTCGAAAGTACAGATACGTATGTATTACAAATCTCATACGTATCTGTACGCATTTGTGCTGATAGTACGTGGCGAAAACGGGATGCATACGGGGATAAAATGGGATACGTATGAAATGTGTACAGATATGTGTAACACATACGAATGCTGTCGACATTCGCATCTTCAGATTCGCATCTAACATTCGAACGAACAGATTCGAATCTGATTTTGTTGCATTTGGATTCTAAACATTCGAATTGAATTGACTGGATATTCAATTCAATTGGAACTCGAATGCAAAACAAATCATGCACACCGAATAGGAATCTGCCATCCTCATGCAGAACTTGCTGCCATCTGAAGTAGCAGGTGGCCTTCCTTTATGCATTTCTCCCAGTCATATGAAGCTTTTCAAGACTTCACTCTGCTAGCAATGAAGCTGCTATACTTCCATGAACTATTGGATTGTGCCCCAAATAATGTATGATTCGAGAAGGAAATCTTAATCCGACTACAGAAGGCATATTTTATTACCATAAATCTCTGGTCTGAATCCCCACTGTGATGAAGGTTTTCATCACATGGCATTTCCAAGTCCCTCTCTGCTAAAGCCCTTTTAAATGCCATTCACAGAGAGTCAAAGTGGCACCATAGGTGTGCCAAGCATGCGTTCTGGGCCGGGATTTCTTGCTCCTGGAAAAGAAATCTAACATTGTGGGCTCCACTTTGAAGCGCTGTGTAAAAACATGGATTTGGCACCACAGCACAAAGGGCACAGCCTGCATATCAAGCGAGAACCGATGCCAGTAAAACTTAAATGAATTTTCAGAGCACATGATGATTTAAAAACTAAAACACAGGTATAATTACTAAGCAATATCCCAAAGCAAGGACTCAGTCAAATACTGCGGATCTCCAAATTTAGGTCTATCCAAAGTCAATCGCTGGCGCCTAAAACAGGTCTCACAAGCAGAGGGTGTTCCCGCACATACAGTCAAACCACATTTAGACACACATTAAGGACACAAACGAAACACATATAAACTTACCTTCTGCACCGGAGGCCAGATCTGGGTCCCTTTTCAGCAGCGCTTCCACACAAGACCAGTTTTTAAAACCGGTCTTGCTGCCAAAAGCCGTCCGCCCCGTCCGCCCTTCCCCCGCATGCTGGTTGCTGCCAGAAACACACGGTGACTGGCAGCTGTTTGCTCCAATCCTGCAGTTCTGGGGGTGGCGTCGGTGGCGCGGGAATCCGGCCGCCTTCGGCCATGGGGGCTGTGGCTTCCGTGCAGCACCCAGGCGATCCGGATGCCCGATCCGGCCTTGCCGCGGCCACCCACCTGCATGTATGCGGACACGTAGGGCCCCGAGGATCTGCCCATGTTTGGGACAGATCCTCGGAAGAACGGCTCACCGAAAAACGGATCCGTTTTTTGGCGGCATGTGCAGAAAGGGCCAGAAAGACTGCCATATATGGTCCATAAATTGGGATAGAAATACAGAAAATAGTTAATCTAAATGCTAGACCTGTATGCAAGTCAAGTATCATGTCTTTCACTGTGACTCCTTTGTCCTTGAGTTTTTGAAGCTCAGACATAAACCATCCATCAGGGCCTGGAACTCCCTTGTTCAGACTGTGTCTGGTACAACTTCAATATCCGCCACAGTCCCAGAGACAGCAGAAAAACCAGGATAAGGATCATTGCAAACATCCCTTAAGGACTCCTCCTTAGGTTATCATTTCAGAAATCTGAGGAGTGCCGCATTGACAGAGAGGTAAAGATTTTCCCTTTATCTCCTCAAAGCAAACCACTATCTCCTCTATTTTTGACACAGCCCCTGAGTAGTGTACTAGTTACAGCTTCATGTTCTGTGCTTCACATGCTGATGAATGTGTTGTATCTGAACAGTCCTCCCGAGGTAGAGCCAAAGGTAGAAATGTAATTCAAATCTGGCAGCTGTGGGAAATTATTTCGCCAGTTTAAGAACAAACAGGGGACAATTTATCAATACATCAATACCTGCTATACAGGACTGAAACAGCCAGTCACACCGGGTAACTTTTACTATAAATTTGCCAGAAAGGAACATTAAAAAGCTTAGGGCTGATTTAAACATGACAGCCTCCATGTAGAGCCCCATGCAAAGCATTATCTGGGTGTATTTCCACTTAGCACTAAAGGACCCATTCAATGGGTACTCTAGTTCGAATGTCGAAGTTCGGCACATTCAATCAGATTTCAAATGCCTATGAATATTCATGCACATCCCTAATTAGGACAGCTCTGGTCCAGATACCAGACCTGTCCTAACTGCATACCAGAGGTTTAAGTGCAAATATATATGCATTCAGTAGCTATATTCATAAAGGCATCACTGGTCTAAAATCCTCCTTTGGACTTGTAGCTCACGAGTGTGATGGTATAATTGCAGCTGTACAGAGTCCAGCAGTCCAGATCAACATGGCAGTTTCCAAGCATGCACTGGATGTTGCTGTGGATGTTGTCATGGCGATCTAGCCTGCCCTGCCCTGGCTATTCACACTTCAAGTGCTGCTGACTCAGTACAGGGACCTATCAGCATTTGAAGAGCAAATGGCCGCCGCCACCACCACCACCACCACACTACCTATCAGCCTAGTATGGCATAACGTTATTACCATACTAGCTCCTACGTAGGTGCAAAAAGTCCCAAACGATCTGAAAAATACAGTACTAGCACAGCAGTTCAAGTACCACCTCAAGCCTCTAATGGAAATGGAGTCAAATCCAGCCTTATTCAGATTACATGGGTGTTTGGGAAGTAATGTGAAAAGGAACAATTTCACTTCTCATAAAAACGCCCCCAAAATGTCAGAATTGTGCATAGTTAACATTTCTTCCTTACAACACACTGGGATAAAATTTGTTCCCAGGCGGAATTCAAAGTGCAGGTTTTGACCTATAAAGCCCTAAAGGGCTTGGGTCCAGGTTATTTGAAGGATCATATCTCCATCTATAATCCAATGCAGCCATTGAGATCTGTTGGGAAGGGCCTTCTATCAGTCCCACCACCTTCTCAGGTTGGGTTGGTGAGAACTTGAGAGAGGGTCTTCTCTGCGGCTGCTCCCAAATTGTGGATCTCCCTTCCATTAGACAACCACTCAGCCCCCTCTCTTCTCTCCTTCTGCCAGCGGGTTAAGACAGTGCTGTTCAGGCAGGCCTTTAATTAACTTTGATTTAATTCTAATGATGTTTTAGCTGTTTTGGGGACGTTTATATCGATTACAACTGTAATGGCTGTTTAATTTTATTTTGATGTTTGTATTGTGGGTTTTTGTTTTTAATGGAATTTTACTGTTGTAAGCCACTCTGGGGGTGTTTTTCCAGTAGCACTAAGTACCCATTGAAGCACCCATTAAGGACCCATTAGGCTCAGAGACGGATGATCCCATTTCCACTACAGACCCCATTAGAGATACATTTGTTTCCACCACAGCTAGGGAAATCCGGATCATATGGGTCTTTCGGGACCTATAATCTGGATTTCGTGTAGACCCCATTAAAGGGGTCTACAATGGGGTGTTCAAGCATCAAATCCAGATTATAGGGAGCCTGTTTCCACTACAATTGGGCAATGGGGTCTAGAGGAGGCTCGGGGGGGGCACCCATGAGGGGGTGCCCCAAACTCAAAACTTCAAAGTCCCTCCGAAGTCCCTCCAAAGTTGCCTTCAGAGATTAGCACAGGCTCCGAAGAGAACCCCTTGTGAGAGCAATACCACTGTCAAAGGCTCCAGACGATCTTCGAAGTTAGCGGCAGATCACTCCAGAGATTCTACAGATACTTAATGGGTACTTCTAGTGACAGTGGAAGAACACCCTATGACAATGGTTCCCAAAGTTGTCTGGGCTACGACCCATCTAATATAAGTTTACCAACTCGGGACCCACCACTAGGAAATTTAACCATTACCAATATGAATAAAGGACTTTTCAAATAACAAACAAAGTTTAATACAATTTTTTTATTACTTAATTCTACAGGCAGGGCCCACTCAATATTCCCTCGCGACCCACCAGTGGGTCCCGACCCATAGTTTGGGAAACCCTGCCCTATGAAATCCTGACATCCTAGTACTGGTGACTTTTTAAACAGACCATTTCTGACTTAGATAGTAATTCTGAATTCTTCTATACTTATTTTACCCAGTTCTTTTCCAAAAATCCATTCCATTTTATTCTTTATTATTTTATTAAAATTAGACAAACCAATTTCTGTCCCAGTTTCTGTGTCTTTATTTCCCCTTCATTATTTAAAAATCTGTCACCCCAAAAAGAAAGAAAACAAAAGCTTTCCAGGTGCCAGAACTCTTTCTTGACTTAATCAAGATTAAATCTCAGGCTCTGTCTCTTGCAAAGAAACTTTATCTCTTGCATACAGCCAGCCTGTAACTTGGGCGAAAGAAAAACTATGTCCTTTTAAAACCTCAGGCTTGTCTTCTCAGCCCAATATGGAGTCAGTCTTGCTATGTTCAGGCTTCTCCATGTTTCATGGTCTGCCTTTAGCTTTTAACTATGCCAATTATAAAGCCAAATTCATACATCAAAACCCTGCTTATTTCAAATTCAGGTTTTGCAGTTAAAATTTCTTACGATACCTGCACACCCAAAGCTGATTTGGTAACACTGGGACGGGCTGCACTGGTTCCGAATGGAACTGCCGGTCCAGCAGAGTGAATGCTCCATCCCAGGGTGTCCTACTCGGGTTTGGGAGGTCCTCATGCAAATCGGCCTCAGGACACCCTAGTCCAGTCTATGGTCCATCCCCTGCAGACAGAGTGTACCAGGAAGGGGATGGGCCTCCTTTAAACCACACAATATCTGGTCTACTGGCAAGTAAAGAAACAGTCTTATATTATTTTATAGCTCTGCTGCCGCCAAGATATACAACCCTTCATTTCTCACACAGCAGCCACTGAGGTATATACAGGTATTGTGAACTGCTGATGAGGTATTGCTAGACAGCTACATTAACCCATGCCTAGTATATCCCTTGGAAAATAAAAATACCTCCTTTACTTTTAGATGCACGAAGGACGGACCATCGTAGGATAAATAATTACAGCACACGGCGGTGTTGAAAAGGGACTTGGACAGCTGACCTCATCGTGAAAACAGGCATGTTACAACAACGTCCCTATTTTCAACTGTGAAATGCTGAGGGATGTGGAGACATTTTCCTTTCATCCAGTTATTTATACAAGCACTCTCTCATCTTCCTTTTCTCTGCCAGATGTTATTCTCCACTTTCATCAGTTATTTCCGTGCCAATCCTTCCTCAGATCTTTACTCTAGCCAGTTAGTTCTCAGTCGCCACACTCTCCACGCACCCAGCTGTTAGCTCTCCCATCAAAGTCCCAATGTTGCCCCTGGCAACCTGGTAGGCCCAGAGACCTACTTCTCTGTGTGCTCCAAGTGTTATATACTGCTTCACTGAACCATTTCTAGTCACGCTCAAAGCCTAGTAAATGAACTCTGCGAGGCCAACTCAAGTTCCAGTACCAGCTACAACTCCTGAGGCTGGAAAGAGAACATGGTATTTTCTTTTTCCTGTAAAAATATGATCGTCTTGCTTAACTGGAAGCCACATAATTATAGACACTGACATTAACAGAGACCAAACAAAAACATACTTCAGCTACATCTGCACAGAGTAAAAAAAAAAAAAAAGTTGCCCAAAAGCAGCTAAATCCACATTTAAGGTCATAAAAAGCACTTCCAAAATGCATTCCCTGGTCTTTAATATTCACTAGAAATGGGATGGAAACACTGGCAACTGCATGCTACCACGTCTACGCTTCTTTTGAGCTGTTTTCTCAGGTTGTGTATAAATTTGGACTGGAATCGGATCACTTGTCAATCTCAGAGAACCTCATTCAGTCAAATAAATCCAGAGACAAGTATTTCTTTCCTCAGTGGATGCTTCAGCAGCCTTACTCTAGAATCCTTTCTGAGATAAACCTCTCTTTTAAACAAGAAGCCAAAGACAAAGCTTTTACAAAACAGAGATACTTATATAGCCCACAAACTGCAAGTCATCATGAGGTTTTAGAATGATGTCATCTACTTACTGCAATAGCATGAGACTTTGAATCATAAGACTCTGAGTCATGAGTTGCTGACTCATTGTGACTCCTTAGTTCCTGACTAATTATTTTAAACTGCCTGACAGGTCTTTTTAGTACAGATCTTCATTTACCCAGAGATGCAGCTTCTGATCAGGCACATTCCTCAGCAAGGAGGCATCTTTCCAGCGACAACTGGAAGCACCTCTCTTCAGGTTGTGAAATCATGCCCTGCAACAGTGGAACTTCCATTGGCATTGCACCTGGAAATGGGGCAGTGCGATAAGAATGAGGCATTTGCTGCCACCACAAATGGAAATGCAGTTGTGTCAGATGCTTTCTTGGGCAGTGGTGGGCATGTCCTCTGGTAGTACACCGGGTGTCAACAATTCTGTCCCAGCCCCTGCTGGTAGAACAGAACTTGGAGTCCAAGCCATTCAATGCTCCACTAATATCAAAATATTTAACTTCTGGTTACATTTATTCTCAACATCTGGAAATAGATTTCCAAGAATGTGTCTTGAAGAACAATACAGGAATGAGAGCACCGATTCATAGGTCCACCAACCACATGGCATAATCTCTTACTGTCGTCTCTCCATGGAAATGTTAGGGCATACTAGCCAGTTAGCTAAAGAGGTTTTTAAGAAGCAAGTGATGGACATTTGTGCACAAAATGATATTGCTAGCCTTTCTAACATAAAATCACTGAAACGGCTAGCGCAAACGAAATCTATTTTCCAACCTGGAAAATATCTAGTTTGCAAAATGCCCCACCAATTAAGGCAACAATTTACTTATGCATGTTTTGAACTTATTGACTCCATGATGATGTATGGGAGATACCATCAGACATCTTATGAAGAAAGACTGTGTGTTTGTGGTGCAGCAGCGGTTGAAGATCTTTTTCATATCTTGTTTATCTGTTCCTTGTATTCCTCAATAAGAACAACTTGTTTGGGACCCCTTTTACAAAATGGGTCCCACTTGAATGGAGAACATAAGGTGATTTACTTTCTGCAAGGAGAAAACGTCCAGGTGACATATAGAGTAGCTTTGGTTTTTTTAAGGCTGCCCAACTTAGGAAATCATTCATTGAGTTGAATGGGGTGTCTTGTAAGGGCGATGGAGACAAATAATGATGATATTTTATTTTGCGTTTTTAAAAAATTTTATCCTTGTATATTTTATATGATTTTATCTTTTGTAAACCTGAAACTTGATATGGTCAGATGACTAATCAATAAAGTTCATTTTATTTCATTTCTCTGGTAAATGGAGACAGCCTATATCCCTTTTCTGGATTTTCTCCTCCTGATGGGGTTCAAGCATTAAATAAAGAAGAATTCTGTATTCAAATCACTGTAACACTTTTTCAGGGAGAAAAAACCCTGATTCTTGTAAGTGTAAACTTGTAAACTTGTAAGAGCAAACTTGATTCTGAGATACCTTAGCTAAGAAAAAAGAAGAAGAAGAAAAATAGAAGAGTTGGCTTTTCTATTCCGCTTTTGTCACCTATTTACAGGGGACTCAAAGTGACTGACAAAGCTTTTCTATTCTTCTCCCCACAACAGACACCCTGGGAGGTGTGTGGGCTGTGAGAGCTCAGAAGAGAACCATGACTAGCCCAAGGTCATCCAGTTGGCTTCATGGGGGTGGGGGGGACAGAATTGAACCCGGTATTCCCAGATAAAAGTCTGGCTCTCTAACCACTAGACCAAACTGGCACTCTTGTGAAACACTAAAGAATAACACGTAAATGTCTTAACAAGGCTGCTGGAGGGGCAATTATCACTCGAAGCAAGCAGGGAAGGAAGAAAAGATTGATACACTGTGAGAACTGCTACTAGCATCCTGCAAAAGCTATTTTTATTTTAAGGAGGCAGAAAGAAAGGAGGAGGTACATTTGCCATGACATCTCATCTTTCGCCCTTGGGCAATGAACCCTGCCTGTGATAACACAGATCATACCCTAAAGTTCCACAGATTGTTATATTAAGACAATCTAATTGAAGTAGCTGAATTTTAACACACAAGTATATATATATAATGGAAGGAACGGTGGTCGCCATAATCAGTAACCAACCAACTAACCAACACAAAAGTAAATAAACCAAGTAACCTGAATGTTCTGGCAACTGAGCAAATTTATGTATGTTTTCACTCTGAACTCGTTGGACGAAAAATGTGTGAAATTTGTTTTAAGTCCCATCTTTAAAACATTAATTGCTCTAAATACAACGGATACATTTCTGATGCTAATTTGAAAAGAGTCAATAAACAGGCAAAGGGTAGATGGGAAGAATGTATTTCTTTCAGCTGCATGCTATTAGAAAAATGTATTTTCAAAAATAGAAAATTACATCCTGGAATCGAGATTCAAGGTTTGATTTTTTTTTAAAAAAAAAATTCCCCCTCCCTTATTCAACATTAATAGCTCTCTTCTATAAGGCATGGTTCTGCAGTATGAGAGCAAAGTCATTCAAAAGGCCAGAGAGTTGCTGTGCAGCATTCGGTCACCATCTAATCAAAAGATGATGAAGCGGTGATAGATGAGGGTACAGATTAGGCTAAAGCAGAGAATACTTACTTTCCAAATTCTTCTTAAATTTAATGTTCCTGCAACTCAAAACTTCAGAAGACTTCGGGAGCTGCCGTCTTACCCAGGGCTAACGTGCATCATATAGACCAAATGTGAGCACGTTAGCAGCTTGGATGGCATTTGGGAACCCATAATAACCACTTGGGCCAACATCTACAGCGTTGTGGCAGCTCTAACCACCTTGACCTGCCAGAGTTTCAGCCAGCTGGTATCGCTTGCAGCCGCAAAGGGCCATAAAACCACCGAAAACCACCACAACATGATTCCAAGCTGACCTAAGCAGCACAAAACAGGGATCCATGATGGTTGGAAGATGGAACTGTCCGTGATATGCCGCCTGTTCCGCATGTACACAAACATGTACACACCCGTGGCTTGAAATTTCAGTGTGTTTGTAAGGGTGAATAATACTGTGGCAAGATCAGACTGCCAACACTGCCAGCTTCTACACATAGAATGAGGATAAGCAATCCGTGTTATCTTTTATTTCAAGCCGAGAAAAGGGAGAAACTGAAAGTGAGAAAAAGCAGAAACAGAAAAACAGAAGCATTCAGAAGGAAAGAAAAAGCTTGAAAGACGGAGACAGAGAGTGTGTAATACATGCAATTTGGAATTCAGTAAATGTAGCTTCATCTTTTAAAATTACTTAACAAGAACTACAACCTTTTCGCATTTCCATTTTAGGACAGTCTAAGAAGGGGCCCTACTTCTGCACATGGGTACACTCTAAAAGGGGAATACACCATATATTTACACAAGATGAAAGACAGACCAAAGGTCTATTAGGACAGCTCTGGTACAGATACAGAATGGGTCCTTCAACTAATCTGGATTTAGTAGATCCGGATCTAAGGGAGGTACCTGATGCGTCTCCACGGGCAGTGTAGCACCCAACAGCAATGGGTGACTCTACCCACGTTGCACCCGTCCATCATCCCATGTTTTTTGCTGGGCGACGTGCCGGGGGGTGGAGGGGGGGGGACTCCAGAGCAGCTCCGAGGAACCTTCAAAGATTGCAGCAAATCACTCCAGAGATTCTCCGGAGCATGGCCAAAACACCGTAGAAAGACTCTGTAGAAATGGCTTAAGCTCTAAAGTTTGCCATTCTCCAGAGTTTTCTTTGGAGCCGTTTTCAGAGATTAGGCACTGGTTTTGAAGCTTTGGGTTTAGGAGCACTCCCCCCCCCATGGGTGTCCCCCCCAAACCCACCCCCAGACCACACTGTCAAATTGCAGTGCAAACGCACACCGTATAATCTGGATTTCATGGCCGAAGACCGGATTGTAGACCCCTTTAATGGTGTCTACAGGAAATCCGGATTTTAGGTCCGGAAGGATCCATTTAATCCAGATTTCCCTAGTATGGGTGGAAACAAATGTGGCTCTAATGGGGTCTGCAGCGGAAATGGGGTCTTCCTGCTCTGAGCCTAATGGGTACTTAATGAGTACTTAGTGCTAGTGGGGAAAAAAACCAAGTATGCTTTGTCTGGAATGGACTGGATTAGGTAGCTCAAAATAGCTACTGAGACTGGTATACCAGTAGACCTTTTTAAAAAGGTCTGCAAGCGTGCTGGCAGCTCCTATGACCTCATGATGCGACCGCGACTGCAACTGCGCAAAGTGCCAGCATCACCATAGCGACAGTGCTAGCACATGCACAGTCACGCAGGGCACCACACTCAAGATGGTGGCACCCTGTGGAAGATCAGCCTGGCAACCAAATATGGGCAATTGCTTCCTATCTCATCTTCCTGTTCCGTGTAGTCATCCTTCCAGCTTGAGAAGAAGGCACATGCCAAACCGGTGCCACACTTGATGATCCTCACCCTACAATCTTCCTACATTGTCTATCTCCCACAGGCTGCCCAGTTGCCAGTAGACCTCCTGTGCTTCTGGCTGGCTTCGCTGGTGCCAGAAACAGCATTCGCCTCTCTCAATGCATGCTCCCCTGGATAGCAACCCTCAACCTTCACCTTTGTTTTACCTTTTGTGAAAAGCATCCAGCAACAAGAAAGATACAGACATTAAAGAAGTCCAAATTCTTGATTAGGAAGCTGGAAAAAGACCTTCAAAATCTGAGGCATCACAAAGCATTTTGCAATGTTCTTTTGCAATGTAATTAGCAAGCATCAAATTGGCCGCTGAACCGACAGATCAAAGCAAAGCAAAACTCCTTATAGATTAAGTGACTTAAATGGCATAGATTAACATGGCTTGCTTCTCGGGTCTTAGATTCAAGGTCTGGCAAATAAGAGAAATCTAGTTCATATTTGTACAAGACAATTTTATTATTCACCCTTACAAACACAGAAGTATGTGATAGTTTAGGAAGGCAGAATAATATTGTTATAATATATTGGCTACATAGTTGTGACGCAGGAACATCAAGAACAGGATGGTACCAAAAATTATAAAGAGGTGTAGGTAGAAATAGGAAGTCATTTTTTCCACCTCCCTTATATGCAACAAAGTATACTTTTGGAGGCTGTCCACACAGGTTGCCCATGGGCCTTTTTCCACTAGGGCTTAGAACCCTTCTAAGACTCCATTAGGAACCTGATTAGTAGTTTGCCAATTTGGTTAGGAAGTTGGACTCTTATCTGGGAATACCGGGTTCGATTCTGCCCTCCCCCATGAAGCCAGCTGGGTGACCTTGGGCTAGTCACAGCTCTCTTCTGAGCACTCACCGACCAATCTACCTCACAGGGTATTCTGTTGTGAGGAGAAGAATAGAAGCTTCGTCAGCCGCTTTGAGTCCCCTTAAATGGGTGAGAAAAGCGGGGTAGAAAAGCCAACTCTTCTTCTTCTGATTGGTACAAATCGTGAAGGCCCTGTCCCCACCTGGACCCCATTGAAGGTCCCATCTGCAAGGCCCTGTCCCCACGAGGGCAGGGGAAATCTGGATTTAATGGGTCCTTCAGGCCCTTAAATCTGGATTTCATGTGGACCTGATTAAAGGTGTCCACAATGGGATCTTCACGTATCTTCAAGATCGGGATCTCCAGGAGGACCCCATCTCAAAGATCTGGATCTTTAAGATCCAGATCTTTGACTATGTGTGGAAAAAGGGCCTATACAGACTTTGGGGCCAAGCAATGAATGTCCCCAAGCTTCCATCCAGGCCCTTGACACGAAGCACCAGAAGTGGCCATAGAAGTGGACTGTTTAAGGCAGTTTGTCATGGGCCTGCTTGTACAGATAAACCCAGCATCTATATGACAGCAAATGGAACAAGCCAAGCCCACACTGCCTTTTGTAGAATACTTTCTATCATTCTGCAGAAGGAACCCTCCCGGGGGAGGATTCCACCTTTGGGGGCACTTCAGGCACCAGTGGCACACAGACACTATGCACCAAAAGAGCAGCTCGTTTTCTTTCAGCACATGGTGGTACGTGGCTACCACTTACTCAGCATCCTCCTGACACAGTCCCAGGGGGCCATCCAGACCCTGCCTCTGTCTTGATTTTACATCTATCCACTGAGACTTGTTCTATCTGCCTATCTTTGTCGTCCTGTAGGGTTATCTCCTAGTCACTCTTACAATCACAACAGAACAGACCGGGTTTGTCTCGGTGTTCTCTGTGAAACTGAAAACTTTCAACAACATCTTGAAAAGCAATTACCACTAATTGGTTTTGATCTAAAGGATTACTCATTGCATTTACAGTTCCTGGCTTTCTGCTTTGACGAGAAATGTATTCATTCTTTTTTCTTCTTCACTGTGTATTTCAATACTGATTACAATAAAGAAAAGCAAACAGATTAGGAAAAATTAGACTGGAGAGGTGAATAGGAGCAGTCCACGTTGAGTAATGCATCAAAGGAGCCATCATCAACCACCAACCTTATAGATATTCACTTACGCATGCTATGGAGATTTCTGTATGCGTGTCTGTAAGGTTTCTAAGCCCACATTGGATCAAGTCATGTCTTTCTAACACTGAAAGAAAGGTGTACCAAGGCCTTCTTTCTGGCCACCCAAGAAATCCCAAATTACCAAAACATATTCAATTCATGCAAAATAAAGAAATATCTATAGTATCATTGAAATATTTAAAGGACAAAGATACCAGCGACCAGGTAATCACCCCAAACGCAACCACGCGGCCATGGGTGGCGTGCGGGGTGGCAGCTGCAGCTTCCCCTGGCAAGAGAAGGGGCTGTGGCCTTTTCTCTTGTGAGTGGAAAGCCAGGGAAGGCCCCAATCGGGCCCGTGAAACCCTGGGCGGGGGCGGAGGGTTTCTGCTTCGGCTTCCCTGGCAAAGAGAAGGGGCCATGGCCCCTTCTCTTGCCAGGGCAAAGCCAAGGAAGGCGGCAGCCGGCTGTGCCATGGCCAGCTGTCAAACAGGGAGCATGCGCCCTCCCTGTTTGACAACTGCGCATGCGCCGGCAATCCAGCTTTTTGCCCCCTGGTGCAGAAGCGTTTGCTTCCAAACCAGTTTAAGGGGAAAAGCCAGATGTAAGACCTGATTTTTTCAGGTCTTACATCTGGGTAGGATTCGGCGGCAAAACCGGTTTAAGCAACCTCTTTTGTGCGCCAATGTGCAGACGTGGTGTTCTCAAAGGGACCCTAATTGGGTTCCCTATGCGGAAGCCACGTCCTAATCCTTCCCGCATCTGGCTCTAATTCCGTTTTTAGAGCCTGTGCGGAAAGGCCCTTAGATACGAATTTAAAGATATGAATGTTGACAACATTCGTATATACGTATCTGTACGCATTTTGTATGCATCCCATTTTATGCATCCTGTTTTCATTCCATATAATAAGCACAAATTTATACAGATATGTATGATATTTGTACAGACAGATATGTAATACATATGTATCTGTACATTCGAATCATTTGAATGAATGTTTTGGAATATTCAAATTTTGTTTGAATGTTTAACTTCGAATGTGAAGACATTCTATTTGAATTCGAATGTCCACATTCAATCAAATTTGATCGAATTTCAAACGTTCAGAACATTCGGGCACATCGCTAAAAGCATTCATTCTTACCTTGCCCCATGTTCTACTGATCATAACGACCCCATTCTGACGGTTTTGCTTCCTAAATCTAACCCCATCCTCATCCTATCCATTTGGGGGGGTGGGGGATTCCCTGTCTAAACTTCATATTTCCCACCCCCACCCCCACTTCTTTTAATAAATATTGGCTTATATTATGCAGCGGATGGACAGGATGAGGGATGTTGAAATTCATTTGGATTACTTGCCTTGAAAACTGAATCCAAAGGAAACGGTAAATGAAAAACCTGTCATTTCTTGCAAAGGAAAACTAAGAGTGATTCTGTAGTGGCCAGTGTATGTGGAAGACTATGAGGCTCCATTGCACACACTGGTGTGGTCTAAGGGAGGTCCTGCCCCCTCCTAGTACAAGATGCTGGATTTGGGCTGTTACCTGATCCACTATGTTCTAATATACTTATGTAGACAAGACCAGGAGACCCAAAATGATGGTTTGATGTAGTCTATCAGTAGACCTCTTTTTCAAGGTCTGCCAGCATACTGGGATATGATATACCAGACCACAGTGTGGTTGCCACACCTCTGTGGTTCCATATACGATGGAACCCATTGCACTGGCATGACAAGGCACACAGCTAAAATGGGCACGCTGCATCTTTGGAGCTTTCAGAGGTCCCCCCACTCTGGCCTAGAACATAACAGCCTTTTTCTGGTTCAGGAGCCATCTGGTCTACTTGGTCCAATCCGCTAAAAGTATGAAAAAGCCCTGTGTTTTGGAGATGCACGCCATCTAAAATTGTACAGCTGTAACAAACTGAAACTGTATCAAAGGCTGTTTGACTTCAATTCATAAGGAGAAAAAACACCAGGTTTGGCTCTGAAGGCAGAAAGTAGATATAAAAGAAAATTAAATGTGCTGCAATCCATTCCAACCTTTAATTAAAACTGGAAAACGCATCCTTAGTTTTGGTACCGCTCCACAGGTATATAGCAGATAAAACACAACCTTGTTTTCATAGAAGAACATCAAAGAGAAAGGGAAATGCCACTATTATTAAAGGCAACCTGGATTTCAGTATTATTAATAAAGAAATTGTGACAACTTTAAAAATTACTAAAAACAAGAAGGAAGCTCAAATGCACTATCTGGACCAAAAGAAAACAGCATGTATGGGGAACCCAACACCTTTTGTCATGGAGTAGATAGAAGAAGGATAGAGCAGCTATCTAAGGCTGTTTTTCCACTGTGCTCTTTTAATCTGGATCTAAGAAGATCCAGATCTAAGGAATGGGTACTTCCCTTAATCCGGATCTAGTAGATCCAGATTAAGGGAAGTACCCAATGTGTTTCCATGGGTGGTCTAGCACCCAACAGCAATGGGTGCTAGCCTCCCTGCTGTGGAAACACCAGAGCACCCATTTGCAAATCTGGATTGACCCACAAGGGGTCTGCCTGTCACCCCAGGTGTTTTGGGGGACAGGGGGTGCAATCTCCGAAGTCCCTCTGAAGTTGCCTTCAGAGGTTAGCAAAGGCTCCAAAGACAAACCCCTTGGGAGAGCTTGCATATTAATTAGTTCCTTGTGAGCAGGGATGAGTCAGCCTCATTAATATGGGGTCTACAGAAAATCCGGATTAAAGGCTGAGATGTACCCATATGATCCGGATTTCCCCAGCAGCAGTGGAAACAAATGTGTCCCCAATGGGTGCTGTGGTGGAAATGGGGTCATCCAGCTCACACCCAAATGGGTCCTTAATGGATGCAAAAATGGGTACTTTCTGCCAGCGGAAAAACACCCCATAATAGCCAAGTATATGAGATGCATGGCTGATGCACGTTGCATTTACTGTTTCCTCCAAAAGCATGCAATTCCACACAATAAAAAAACCAGCCAGTGATTTACAGCTTACGTGACATCTACTTGCTACTGCCACATTAAAGAATGATTTCCCATAATTCAAGTGCATCACTCTTCTGTCATTATACGGAAGCACTTAAACCAGTTTGAGGTCCTCATATTGATTTTAGTTTTACAAAGAACAGTACGCTTAGTGCAGTTTGCCATGTAGATGAATGGCAGCATAGACGACTCTAGAGATAACTCATGCTGATATACACAGAGAAAGGGAGATAAAGATAGATAGATAGATAGATAGATAGATAGATAGATAGATAGATAGGTAGGTAGGTAGGTAGGTAGGTAGGTAGGTAGGTAGGTAGGTAGGTAGGTAGGTAGGTAGGTAGTTGGTGGGTGGCTGGGTGGCTGGGTGGCTGGGTGAGAGGACAGATGAACAGACAGACAGACAGACAGACGAACAGAAAATTTGCATTTGCATCTTATTTACTGTCTTCTCTCTTTAGGATAACTATTTCTTCTTAATAGTCTGCATTCTGAGGTTTTAGAGGCATTTTCCATAAATATTGGTACTGGGACTTCGCCAGCATTGTACCAACTTTCTCATATGAAATGTTCTGCTATTTCTTTGCCAAGGACCAGGCAAACATAAGTTTTGCAAAAATCATTGCACTTTATGACAAGCAACCATCAAAACAAGTTAATTTGTGACTTGCTTGAGGCACAGGGTGAGAGATTACCCTCCCATTTCACACGCAATAAGTTTATTAAACCAGCAGATGACTCTTAGGGTGCGTTCCCATGGTACTAATTTGTATCTCTATTGCCCCTCCACTGAAGTGGATTAAAGAAAAGCGGGTTCAATCCGGATTTAAGCGTTCCCAAGGGGGTAAGCAAAACACACATTTAAAATAAACGGACCGTCCCCAAGGAAGCGTGTTTTGTTTACCCGCATCTTTTTCTCCCCGCCCCTCGCTGTTTCATTGGGTGATCGGGCGGAAGGAATTTCCAGCTGCCGAAACGCCTCCCCCCCCAGCCAGCGATCCTGCAATCCTTTCCTTCAAAAAGACCAAAAGAAAAATTTAAAACTTCTCCGTTCGTCTCCCCTGCTTGCGAAGACTGCAGCCGGCACTCTTTACAAGATCTCCACCCAGCCAGCTCTTTTACACTTTCACTTTCGCGGAAGCAATTCATCACAATGTATCTTTGCTGTTTCTCTTTGGGATTGGAAAGAGAAACAGCAAAGAGAAAATGCCTGCCTAGATCGCTGTTTGCATAGATCGCTGGCTGGATGACAGGCAAAAGAGAGACAGAGAGAGAGAGATGATCTCTCCGGCCGGCAATTCCCACCTGGGAGAGAATCCCTGCCCCTTTTGCCACGGAGCAATTCCATGGAAAATGTTGCGCTGAAAACCCACGTCTTCCAGAAAGTACTGCTTTAAACAGGTATTTTTTTAAAGCGGGTTTTCCCGGATTAAAGCCGTGCATGGGACCGCTCCGTGGCAAAAGAAGATTTTCAGCAGACTTATTATTGCATGGGAATCTAGCAGTGGAACATGGTGCTCCATCGTATCCAAGAAAAGCAGGAAGTTCTTACAGAGAAGAACTTCTGATGAGCTCCAAGAGAATGGCCAAAGGGCTGGCGCAGCTCAGCATCCCACCTCTGGGTCCCGATGCCTCAGCTGAGCCTGTAAAAACGGCTAATTCACAAGCACCCAAAAATCATGTGTTTAAAAGTTATTCGTAGATAAAGAAACATTTGGTGAGCACCAAAGCTCTGATTACAAGAGATGTCGTGCAGTTCTGCTTCATCCATCCATTTCAGGGAATTCTGGGTAAACATTCAGCAAGCCTTCTTCAACCTGATTTTGCCCTATGATTCCCATGGGTCCTATTTAGTACAGTGAGCTGACTTGAACGGATGCAAAGCATAGTTCTAAAACATCTAGAAGGCAGGTGTTGCAAAAGGTTGAAAGATGCTCCAATCAGAAGCCCCCTTTGATCTCCTCCAGTCAGCATCCTGACTAACAGCAGACTGAAATGCACTTCAGAGACATCAAAGGAAAGCTTCCTAAAAGTGTCTGTTTTTGCACTTACCTCTGGAAATCCAGATTTAAAAGATCCAGATTTTTGTGATGGCGTCCTCGTTTGAATCCAATCCTGAGAGATCTAGATCTTGGCAAGGACCCCATAAGCCCGTACGGGCCCTCTAGCACCTGACCGCAATGGGTGCTAAACAGGGCACTGTGCGGACACCATAGCACCCATTCCACTGCTCTCTGCTGCCGAAGCCAGAAGGGCAACCGTTGGCGCGGCGTGGCTAGCCAGCGCCAATGTCAATCAAGGCATAATTCCGCCAGCAGAGGGTACGTCAGAGAGTCACGGCTTCATAGAGGTTTACACAGCAACTACACAGCCTGTGATCAGATTCACAGACACCTATGAAGTCCCTGCAAGCCTCCATAGCTGTGAGTGGTGGGACGGAGCCAGAGTCATGCCCTGTCCTGCCAGTCCGGCTCCCTCCTCGGAGGACAAAGGAGCCTTTCCACTTGCCCAGCAATCTGGGCAGCAACCGGAACCCAGCAGCGTGGACTTTGAGAGCCAGGGGGCAGTTTTAGGGGTGCACTCAGACAGTTCTGGGGATGAGAGTTTGGACAGCCAGCCTCAGGTGCGCCCCTCACCCTATCTGCTCCAGCAAGAGAAGCAGGTGTTACCCAGATCTCAGCGTCTTGCATAGCTGCGCCAACAAGGACGTGGAGTTGGCTCGCCTCCTTAACTCAGCAGGACTCGCTGGTCCGATGTTGCAGCAGACAACACATTTGGGCAACCTCTGCCCATGTTCTTGCCCGCGAAACTGACTCTTGGATCTTGCTACGACTCTCTGCTGAACCTCTGGAATTCCTGACATTGGACTAACCTGACGTTGCCTTCTCACAAGCCCCCAGCAGACTGTCGTGAGTGTGCATGTGTGTTTGCCTCACTGCCCTCGCCTGCCTGAACCACAACAGCTGGTGCCAACTGTGTGTACAGCTTCGCTTCTACTAGGCCCATCCCTAGACCCCACTGGCCCCGGAAGTCATGCAGACGCACGTCCCCTAATCTGGTCTTCACAGCTGAAGACCAGATTGCAGAGATCATTAAAGGGGTCTACAGTAAATCCGGATTTAAGGGTTTGAAGGGCCCATTAAATCTGGATTTCCCCAGCACTCGTGGGGACAGGGCCCTCAGGATGGGGCTCTAATGGGTTCCTAAAGAGGTCTTGTGTAAGGATAGGGCATGCCTGATTGGTACAATTGGGTTCCAAATGGAGTCTTAATGGGGTCTTCAGTGCTTGTGCAAAAACTGGCTGAAGAACTTGAAACGCTTCCCTACTTCTCACAGACAAGCTGCAAGAGCTACTGCAGAAGAGAAAGCACGATTTCACAGAACCTACAATTAAGTTCTGCCCCTGCTCCAGGTGAGGTTGCAGCATGTATAGCCCCATTCACAATGAGGAGGTAATCTATAAGTGAAGCAAAATGCCAGTATATTTACTTTTATTTTTCTATACCTGGGCATCTGAAAGTTAACTGATAGTGAAAGTTTGGATCTGGCAATACATCTTAGGCCAGTGATGGCTAACCTTTTGAGCTCGGTGTGTCAAAATTCACAAAAAAACCTAGCTTAACTCCGGTGCTGTGTCACATCTAGAAATATCCATAATTTTGTGATGTTTGTAGCTCTAGTAAAAAAGTTATATTTTTGATATATGTATTAAAAGCAAAAACAAATAATTATTTACATTAGTGACTTTTGTTGCTGAATTTCATTTGCTAAATCTTCAATTGAAAGTTGGTATTTCGTACACTTCAAGAACAAGCAAGCACTACATGCCCAGGTGCCTGGGTGACCAGGTGTGTCACCCAAAAGGGCTTGGCATGTCACCTGTGACACGCGTGTCATAGGTTGGCCATCATCATCTTAGGCATTACATTGTTATACGCTTGGGGTGGTTCCGTACTAGCTGCCGAAAAACAGATTAAAGAAAATCCGTTTCCCGGGGATCCATCCACCAGAGGATCTGTCCAAACTAGGGACAGATCGAAGAGGCCTCGCGCATCTGCACACGAACGGGGAGGACGGATCCTGCAGGACAGATTATTTGGGTACTGTGCAGAGGCCGCAGCTCCCATTTCCAAAGGCAGCCAACCTCCCGCGCCACCGACGTCACCCCAGAGCTGCGGGACTGGAGCATTCAGCTACCAGTCACTGTATGTTTCCACTGGCACACGGCGCACAGGGGAGGGGCTCCGGAGGCAGACCGGCCTACTTCCGCCCCTCCCAAGATGACGGCCACCAGCACATCTGCCCCCTCGCCTCTCCATGCGCAGAAGTGTCCTGCTTCCACACGGATCGAGGCGAGGGGACGGATTGAAGACCTGATTTTCCAGATCTTCCTGGAGGACAGATTTTACGGCAGCGAGACCCCATTAAGGATGGATCTCGCAAACCGCTGTGCGTAAGTGGCTGCCTGGAAGGGTCCCTCATCTGTCCTCCAGTGTAGAAGGCAAGTTCGTAAGTGTCTTATATGTGTGCTTAATGGGGTTTCCACAGCCAGTGCAGAAACACCCTTGTTCAGTTGTCCTCCCACATCCAAATAATGCCTTCTTCTGAAATGACTCTGCACCCACATCCAAATAATGCCTTCTACTTTGAAATGACTGCTATGTATGTGTAAATAAATTGCACACATATATCCCTAGGCTATATGTGTGCAATTTATTTACACATACATAGCAGCTGGTTTTGAAGAAGATTCTCAGAATTAATATTCCAACAAATTCTGCCCTCTAAGTACGCTCCTCTGGAAAGAGTCACACTGGTTACTCATAGAAAGCATGACCATTATCTGCGTCTCCTCCTGGCTCAGCATTAAAAACAGCCAGCATGTTTTTCCTTTCCTCTTCATAAAAAAAAAAAAAGCTTAATGAAGTCACCCCCAGCCAGTGGATACTCCCATCCATTAGGATACGGGTTCCTATAACGTCATCCATCCTTGGTTTACTCTTTAGACTTGCAAACACCAGCTCTCCTTACAAGAGAGGGTGAAGCAGCTGGTATCTGCAGTCCTCCTGCTTCGCTGTTCCTGGCTTACAGCCATAAAGTTACAACAAACGAGACCCTCAAAACTGCCCATGCCAGGACTTAGGCTGTGGTCACACTTAAGGTTTAATCCAGCTTCCAGTTCACTTTCAGAGAGAGAGAATACATAGGTGAGAAGCTGTTTTCTTTCAGTGTTAAACAACTCAGAAAATTCACCTTTGGGATACATAATGTTTAAAGAAAATTACTGGCCACTTTGCCAGTGCACCAGGACAGATGTTCTGCGCAGGCGCGGGTAACTGGCCAATCAGAGCCGGGGTGCACGCAGACACACAGCGCCCCCGGTCGGGCCCATCACTTCAAACCCAGTGGTGACGAGGTAAGTCACGCGCATGCGCGTGTCCCCGCTAGGCCCCACCGCTTGATGGGTGATGCCTGGGGTGGGTCCCTGTGGGCTCTAGGTGACCCAATCAGGTCAGCTCAAGCCCGCAGGAACCCGGGGAAGGGACGGGATCATCCTGCCCGCCCCTGGATCGAATTCGACCCAATGGCAGCAGGACTGGGAGGAGCGTCCCACCCCTGCGCTGGCCTTTTCAGGCTAGGCCACATGGGGACAGATCCCCTTTTCACACCTAGGCAGGAAGGAATGTGTCCCCATGTGTTCCTTACCTACCTAGGTATGAATGGGGAACGTGTCCCCACGTGGCCTAGCCTTCTTTCACTACAGCCTAAAAGCCCTCTGGTCTTGAGTGGCTCTTAATGCCTCTGTGTAATGAGAGCAGATGTTTTTCAGCTCCAGATTACATAAGGGGCCACTCAGGCCTAGATGTCCATACAAATACTGGTACTGTGGGCAGAATCCATTGTTACACCGTTGTGATGCCAAAGTTTTGTCAAGGCATGGATCTGGTCCTTCCTCTAATACAGCCACATATAATATAAGAATAATATTTTAAAAATAACAACAACAAAAATTAATACGTCTTCTCTATCAAATCTCTGCCGCTGCTTCTGACTCCGAACTTGTCATTTATCTTTCAAGAGTGGCAGTAATTATCCATTGAAGAACGAAGTAAGATTCGGCACCAACTCAAGGGAATTCTGCCCTCCAGGAAAGCTGAAATCATCTTCGTTAATAACCAGCGCAGGAGATATTGATGAGCTCTTAGAAAAGATTACAGCATGCCTTGGCCCCTCGCCAGCGGTATGTCTCTGAAATGTACCTGGAAAGAAAGCTAGACTGTTGCTTTTGCAACGTAATATCTGGCCTGAACATTTGCTTTGCTAGCGACAACCATTTCCCCCTCTTGTTAAACTGAGTGGCAAAATTCCCATTCATCTCCACCGGGAACAGAATCGGAACCAGCTTGTGTATTCTGGAAGTTTTTGAAAGGCAAAAGGCCTCCAGTTTGAATGACATATAGTGTCTGATTTCCCATATAATGCGTGTTTAGTCAGTCTCACGCTAGGATTGATAGCTTTCTCATAAAACAATGGCCCTTTAGGGACTCAAAGTCACTTTAGAAACCTTACATAGTACATTAGTAAAAATTCAAACAATAACGGTTTTATCATATATATATATATTCCATTCTCGGTGGGCAGTTGTGGGTTATCCCCCCTTTTTTTTTTTTAATGAAAAGCACATGTCAGATCCTCTCAGGCTTTTCTTGTTTATGCCTTCCCGTAAAATAACTACTGAAAGGACCAATTTCCAGATACTGCCCGGTGGGACATTATCAGCCTACAGTGTGCCAAAGGCATCTTTAAACATATGCTCACAGTGCAATTACCTTCCTTTAAATGGGCAACTATTGAAAACGTTGTTCCTGCTCTGATTGCTGGCTGGCATTATTTACTGTCTTTTTATCTGTTGCATCATAGGAATTTTCCAAGCAAGATTTGCTACCATGCACAGATATATCTGGATATATGAACATTGCTCTCTCCCACCCACACTCTATCAAACTAATTAATTTGTGGCACATTTATTTATTTACATTATATCTTACCCTATATCACATAGCCTCAGTGCTGTCAAAAAAAACATGTTCTGAAGGATTCTGGGAGTTAAATAGTTTGGCCTGTCCTTAAGATTAAGCATATCTGGGGTCTTCTATTTCTGTGAAAATCGTAAGAAACACTAAGGAAGATATTACGCATGTTGAAACGCAGCTGGCTCAAACGGCAAAAACTCCTTGGGCTTGCCACTTAAACCCGGCACAACTATTTTAGGAATAGGAAAACACGACTTAAGAAGAAATGGGAAGCGCCATAGCTCTTGTGTGCTTGTGGTTAGCTAGAATATGTCTGTCTGTTTTCTATAAATTGTGTTCTCAAACCTTTACCAGAAAGGGAAATGATCCTATCTCTTCCCTTCACCTTGCAAGGTATCAATAAGCAATTGGTTTCTTGTCCAGGAGTGCTTGCCTGTTTAAAATTTTTCGTGACAGTACAGGTTATAATTTCTGACATTGCCAGTGGCCCTTAAGGACGTCACATGTTTCCAGGGTTTCTCACTACTACATACAAATGTTTTCTTCCTTTGAATAAGGGATTTTGGAATTAATTTCAGGTCCAAAGCGTGCATGCAAAGTGTGAATAGTAAACAATACACATTTGCTCGAAACAAATGTCTGCTGTCTATACGGTGGCTTGATCCACCCATGCATGTCTGTTGTGCCTAAACAATGCTGTGCATATATATATTCCAAAATGTGTTCAGTCCCCAGGCAGAGAAGACTCTGTGGGTGTTTCCGCACAGGCCATTAGGACCACATTAAGCACCCAATAAGGACGCATATGGCACATATCTGCAATGTACCTTCCACACCATGGGACAGAATAAGGCCCCTTCAAGGATGCCACTTCCGCACAGCCTCACACGGGATCTGTCTAATGGGGTCTAGAGGCCTCCGGATCCGGTTTTCGGGAAGACCTGAAAAATTAGGTCTTCAAACCATTCCTGCTTGCAAATTCCGGATCAAAGGACGATGCTTCTGCACAGGGACAGGAGAGGGCATGCATGTGGGCGGGACCGGAAGTCGCCATGTTGAGCGCATCTGGGCAGCCACGGGATCTCAGGCACACCACTGACACACCCACGCATGGTAGAAATGAGCTGTGATTGACGGCTGAGTGCTCCAACCACGTGGCACCTTGGGCGGCAGGGCCACAGAGAGACCTGATCCTTCTGGATATCGGCACTCCAGCGTCCGCACAGCAAACACATGATGCGTTCCTCGCTATCTGTGCTTCCTACACCGGTGTGGATGTGTTAGGCCTCAGATGGATTTTCCCAGGGACGGATTTCAGAAATCCAGATTTCCTTTATCTGGATTTCAAGCGGTAAGTGCGGAAACACCCTGTCTAACATCGCCATTATATACGTTCAGGTGGCAGGTATCTTTAAAATTCTAAGTGTTTAAAATTACTGTTTTTAATCATGTTATGTTTTAAACTATTTTAATCCACACATGGTTGCAAGTCAACAGATAACTTTAGCTATCAGGTATCTATACAAATAAAAGGAATGTGCATGAATGGTTTTTTGCATTCGAATTCTATTTCAATCGAATGTCAGAACAATCTATTCAAATGTTTAGAATCCAAATGCAACAAAATCCGATTCGAATCAAATACAATCAAATCTATTTGCTTGAATGTTAGATTCGAACCTAAAGATACGAACGTTGACAACATTTGAGTTTGAAGATACGGATGTCGATAACATTCGTATGTGTCATACGTATCTGTATGCGTTTCTTACGCAAATGAGTACAGATACGAATGAGATACATACAGATATATATCTGTACATTGGTATCTGTACACATGTACCTGTACATTCAAATGTTTCGAATCACTCAAACGGGTGTTTTGGAGCATTTGAAATTTGTTTGAATGTTTAAATTCGAATGTGTAGTAGACATTCTATTCAAATTCGATCAAATTTCAAATGTTTAGAACATGCATACACATGTTTTACTTACATGCACATGTAAGTAAAACAGACAAAGCAGCCCTGCCAGTCCTTACTTCTTTTGATGAGGTCTTCTTCTGGCTTGGATTTGATTTGAATGTTCTCTTGGATCCTGTCACATATTGATTTAAACTTCTTTGATGAAGGGATAAAACCACACAGATGCTTGAGGTGTGTGACAACTTCGAAACCAACCACTTCCCATATATACTCCTGCTGTGTAATTACACAATGTGTAATTATGTAGGCCTAGATAATGCAAAGGAAGCCGCCGAATACCAGTCCAGGACCACATTAAAAAGGCATGAAGACCAGTTCAATCTTTCAGCCTTCCAAGCTTTGCCCTCAAGCTCTTCAACAAACACTCTGGCATATTCCAAGCAATCTTCCCCAAATATTTGTCTTTGCATAATGCCAGCTAAAATGGTGTGCTTTTTCTAGCAGTTGCTTTCAGAATGTGCTATATGATTAAAGGAAGGAGAAAGGGGGAAAAATGAAAGGGTGGGGGTGGGGAGAAGCAGAAAAACCTCAAGGGAAAGATAATTTAAATTTCCATTTATTTTCATACTTTTTGTGTAAGAAAATTCAAATCTGAGTACATCCATTGCTATATGAATAGGATGTACAAATCCCCTTATACAGATTATAATACCAAACGAAGATCAAGAAAGTCATTTGCACTTTTTCTTAGCAGCATCATATGAATCAACCCCCATTACTGTCTAGCCAAGCACATCCTGGATCCTTAATAGTACAAAGAAGATATTCAGCTCCGGTTGGTCAAAAAAGCAATATTTTCCGTCATCCAGCTGCAGAGGAAGCTTCAAGCCTATGACTTTTACAAAGCTCGCCTGCATTTTCAGGTGTCCTCCTGTGCTAAAACATTCTAAGGATGTTTCCACACAGGCCCTCAAGGCCCCATTAAGCACCCGATAAGGACCCATATGGCACAGATCCGCAAGGTACCTTCCGCACAGTGGGACAGAATAAGGCCGCTTCTGCATGGCCTCGCGTGAGATCCCTCTCTAATGGGGTCTAGAGGCCGCACAATATGGTATTTGGGAAGACCTGAAAAATTAGGTTTTCAAACCATTCCTGCTTGCAAATTTTGGGTCAAAGGAGGACTCTTCCGTACAGGGACAGGATAGGGAACGGTTGTGGGTGGGACCGGAAGTCGCCATGTTGAGTGAGGTGGCAGCACCACATTCCAGCTACATAGTCCATCCCGCAGTTGCTTCACATTGGACATGCGCCAAGTTACATCTGATCCCTCTGGATATCCATGCTGCGGCATCCGCACAGCAGCCACGCGATGCATTCCTCAGTAACCGTTCTCTCAACGCATGTGCGGATGCATTAGGCCTCATTTGGATCAATCCCTATTTCAGACGAATTTTCCCAGGGAGGGATTTCAGAAATCCGGATTTCCTTAATCCGGTAAGTGCAGAAACACCCAAAGATTGTTCCAATCTAGTGACACTGAAGATTTTTCTGAAGACCCGCTGTTCTCCCTTCCTGTTTTTGGAGACTTCTTATCTACTAGCTAATTGTGACAACTCTCTGCTCCAGTTGGCACCAACACATGTTGCTGGTGTGTGTTGATAATCATGCACCAATCCTATTTAAGCTGTTGTTGTTGTTTATGATGGTGTTATGATGATGATGATGATTCGACGAATAGACATCACCATGGGCGCCTCAATGTGGTTTTCCTAGCAGAGATAGAGAAGTCGTTTGCCATTGCCTACTTCTGGAGGTATCATGCCCCGTCCTGCCTCTCCACTCTCCTCAAAGGAAGAGGGCGTGGCTGCAATGGTGAGACAGCCTGGGCAGCAACCATGGCACAGTGCAGCAGATGCTGAGGGTCTGAGGCCACTTTTGGGGGAGCACACAGACAGCTCTGGGGACGAGAGCTTGGACAGTCAACCCAAGAGTGCCCCTCCCCTATGCTTCTTCAAAACAGAAGCAGGTGAAACGCCGTTCGCAATGTTTGTTTCGGCTGTACCAGCAAGGGTGTGGTGATGACTCCCCTATATAACTGAGCTGCACACGCTGAGTTGGTGTTGCAGACAACTCTGATGCAACTCCCGCCATGCCTGTATTCTGACTCTTGGACCCCCTTGTGACTTTGCTGTACCTCTGGAACCCTGAACCCTGACCTTGGGCTGCTGTGACTTTGCCATATCTCTGGAACTCTGACCTTGGACTGAATTGACGCTGACTACTTCCGAGCCCCCAAAGAACTGCCGTAAGCATGCACCTGTGTTTGCCTTGCTGTCCTCGCCTGCCAGGGACACGTCAGTAGGCAAGCTGGGGATTCAACCAACAATCCTCGGCTTTCCAAGGAGTTTGCTCTACCACCGAGCTACACTCACTCCCGCTAAAGCTATTCCAGAAACACTATGCCAATACCTGTAAGAAAATATTCATGCACAAATGCCCTCATATAAAATTGTAGTTGGTTCTAGCAAGATCCCATGGAAAGCAAAACTGAGTTGCAAAATAATCACCATCTATGGGGAAAGGAGATTAAGGAAGACTATGGAAACCTAGGGTGCTCCATTCACCCCAGAAAGCATGGTTTTTCTTCCCCAAAAGTCTAGAGCCTCATTCCCACTTCTTGAAATAAATCGTGCTGAAGCTCTGAAGTGCACAGGGAATGCACTTATCCAAATAGGCTTTAGCTCGGGTTGCAGAACTTCAGTCCACAATAAGGTACAGAAACCCTTGATTTTATCTATCCATCTATCCATCTATCCATCTATCCATCTATCCATCCATCTATCCATCCATCCATCCATCTATCTATCCATCTATCCATCTATCCATCTATCCATCTATCCATCTATCTATCTATCTATCTATCTATCTATCTATCCATCCATCCATCCATCCATCCATCCATCCATCCATCCTGCCCTATACCCAGTGGTCTCTGGGCGGGTAACAGCATTTAAAATCAAATGTTATTAAAACAATAATGGTATGTATTAAAACAACAGCATCTGCAAGTAGGAAGGGGAAAGTGTATTCCCATTTAACTGAAGGCCAGGGCAAAGAGGTGCACCTTCACTGCCTTTCTAAATGTATACAGTGAAGGTGATAGACGCACCTCAAGGGGGAGACTATTCCACAGCCTGGGGGCCATCACTGAGAAGGCCCTCTCGTGAGTGCCCACCCCTTTTGCTGCAGAGGGTGGTAGTACAACCAGGAGGGCCTCCCCTCCAGATCTTAAGACACAGGCAGGTTGATATGGGAGTAGGTGTTCCTTCATATACTTGGGGCCCAAGTCAGTCTCTAAACATATTATCAGCCCTGTTGGAACAAGTCCTTGGTGTATTTTGCACTGCACTCAGGAGTCCTTGAGCAGGAACAGACAACTACTATGCAATTGGGGGGGGGGGGGAAAGTCCCTAAATGCTATCAAGAGATTCTCCCTTACCAAATAAAGCATAAAGCACTTACAAAATCAGGGTTACAGATCAGATATGCTCCTCTCCTGGGCTATTAAAAAGACATTCAGTTATCAAAAAGCAACACACATCTGTGTGCCTGACGTTTTCACTTAAGATCAGCAAGCAGTGATAAAACAGGGTGGGAAAAAAACTCTCCAAAGACTTCCCTGATAACTCTTAGCAGTCTGAGAGGCTTTTTCTGAACCAGTTGGGAAATTATTGCAGACAGACATATTCAGGTGAGCACTAATATAGTTTCAAGGTAAGTCCATAGATCTCATTCTAAGAGGACCTTCAACCTGGTATTTCCAAAAAACTCTATTACTGCCAACTAACATCAATCCTCAGGGTCAGCCCCTGAAGTCCAACTCACGCCAGAGGACTTGGTTTCACCCTGTGCAGGAAGGACAGGCCTTGCAGAGGCTGGTTGAAAGAACACCATCCGTCCTTCCAGTCGCGCCATTACAGTTGGGCCCCCGTATCCACTGATTTGGTAAGCACGATTTCAGATAACCATGGTTACCGGATCAGCCCCCCAACCCCCCATAGGGAAAAGCACCCAGAACCGGAAAGCCTATTTTGGCCTCCTGAAAGGTCTATTTCAGCCTCCGTAGAGCATTGGAACAGATGTGTGATGCCACTGGAGCCTGTCCCAAAATATAAGAGGGTATGTGGTGCCATCAGGTGCCTCCCACCCATCTCCCACACACCCGGTTCTCGGTGCTTTTCCCTTAGAGCGCCTGCGGGGGGTTGGGGGGCTGATCCAGTAACCGTGGTTAACTGAAATCGTGCTTTCCAATGCTCTCCGGAGGCTGAAATAGGCCTTCTGGAGGTCAGAAAATCACTTCCAGTTTTGGGGTTGCATGGCCCCAGAACTGAAACGCCTGTTCATGATTATCCAGTTTCACATGACTACGGTAGGAGCCAGAACGTATCCCCCCCCCCAGAGGATACAGGGGTCCGACTGTAATTGTATCCAGCCCTGAAGTGTTTCAGGGTCATTGCGATGGACAACCAAAGTGTTGCGATTCTGGCAGCCTGAAACTCCAACATAGAGAAACGTCACAAAGGTGGATTCTCCCCCAATTCAGATGGTCCTTGATGCAGGCCACTGGCTAACCGGCCCATCCAAGGCCAGATCACTTTTATTCAATCCAAGATCAGCCCAGCACAGTGCAGCTTAGCCTCCTTCATGGTCTTTGCCCTGGCATATCATGTAGACATTTTCACAAGTACTTCTGTATTTAAAGCTTTCTACATCACTCTTCAACAAGAACATCCCAGGATGATTTATAAAGCGCTGAAAACATCATCAGTTTTAAAAAATAACATGAATGCAATCTAAACAAAATAAGATCAGCGGAAAACAGCAGTCCAGTTAGCCAGGACAATTGAACACAAGTAAGCTGTAAACAGGCTCCAAAAAAGTCTAAAACTGCCTGTTAGATTTCAGGGGAAGATCATTCCACAAACAGAATGCTAAACCAGAAAATTCCTCTCTATCCCTGAGCCAGTACCAGATGATGTAGGTCCCACTTGTTTAGACTACTGTCATTTTCAAATCTTTGCAATCGGTCCAAGCTTCAGTTAAAAACAGGAACATTATCAGTGCTCACCAAAAACTGCACTTATAAACTTTATAAACTTGGCACCACAACTATGACAGAATGGGCCAACTACCTTGCAAGAACAAAGCAGGAAAATAGCTTCTTAGTGTTTCATTTTGAGGGATGACAAGTTGCCAATTCCACAAAACGTGAATTCCACAGGGTCATCTGGGGCTCACATTTCTACCACCCCTGAAATACAGCTGACAGTTACATAGTAATGAATGTTCACATTGTGGCAAGTAAAAATGGGAAATATCCACATCATTTATTGAGTGGGGCTTTCGTTTTAAGAACACTGCCTTCTTCTCAGTCAGCTGAATGCTAACAAAACTGCAAGACACAGAGAGGAAACCGATTTTATTATTGCTGTTACACCTACCTAGCTACTTAGATAGACAGACAAATGAATATTCATTTAGACATACAGTCGAACCCCCATATCCACTGGTGATACATTATGGCTCCTACCATGGTTACCTGAAACTGTGGATAATCGCAAACAGGCAACCCCAGAACCGGAAGTGCTTTTCTAGCCTCCAAAAGGCCTATTTCAGCCTCCAGAGAACACCAGAATAGGTGTGCGACACCACTGGATGCCTCCCACGTGGCCCCTTACATTTTGGAAGAGGCTCCAGTGGCGTCACGCACTTATTCCAACACTTTATGGAGACCGAAACAGGCCTTCCAGTTCTGGGTGCTTTTCCCTTATTGGGCCCGCAGGTGATGGGGGGGGGGGGGCTGATCTGTGGTTAACTGAAACCGTGGTTACCGAAACACTGGATACGGGGGTCCGACTGTACTACATACTCATTCTTACCCTTTTAGGCTTCATAATACTGTCCCTTTCTGTGCTAAGACTTATTCTGCAAAATATTCTGGAACAGGGACTCCTGTCTACATGCTAGTACACATTATGGCAGATCCTGGGCAGGTCCCTATTCTGAGATATAGGCTGTTCTTGCACTTACCTCTGTTAATCCAGATTTAGAAGATCTGGATCTTTGAAATCCAGACCTTGTTAAATCTGGTCCTAGAAGATCCACATCTTAGTGAGGGCCCCATGTATCCACACAGGCCATCTAGCACCCGATGGCACCGACCCAAGGCTCCATTTGGCCCAAGTGGAAGGGCTGCCAGTGGTGCAGCACGATTGGCCAGCACAGATGTCAATCATAGTATACTTCTATCGTTGTTTCCCCCAAAATAAGACAGGATCTTATATTAATTTTTGCTCCTAAAGATGCACTAAAGATGCATTATTTTCAGGTGATGTCTTATTTTTCCATAAACAAGAATTCACATTTACTGTTGAACAAAAAAATCAAGCTTTATTAATATACTCTAGTCATGTCATAAGATTCTGAAATATTAACATAACCCAGTGGTTCTCAACCTGGGGGTCAGGACCCCTTTGGGGGTCTTATTACCCTTTCAGAGGGGTCACGACAAGCCTCCCACCGCCCTTCCCACCCACCTCCCAGCTGCTCCGCCCCTGTGGTTGGGGTCTCCACAACATGAGAAACTCCATTAAGGGGTTGCGGCATTAGGAAGGTTGAGAACCGCTGGCATAACCCCTAAAAGTATCGCACTCAAAAGACCCCACCAGGCCTACACACAGATTCAAAACAATAAGGGCTGGCAAGGGCATGGCTCCCACACACGAGACCCAAACCAAAAGGGGCTGAAATCTGTCAAGATCCTTCACAGATTGGCCCTGTCAGTTTTACCGGTGCCGCACACATCAAGTGCATACCTGGGAACAACAGCCCAAGGGAATCAATTTTAAAGCCAGGTCGAGAAAAAGAAGGGGAAGAAGGCGTCTGTGGGTGCCAGAGGGTCTGGCAGCCTCATTGTTCATCCCTGGAGGAGGCAAAGGCTTCACTATTGTACTTTTAAATAAACGCTGCCAGCCAGTGTTGGAGGAGCTCTTCCTCACCCGCCGGCGATAACTCTGGCAGTTGCGGCACGCTCTGGAGCAGCGAGGCGAGATGCCTAGAGCATCTGAGGAGCTTTTCCCCACCTGGAGATAACTCTGGCAGCCTCAGCAGGCTCTGAAGCAGCAAGGTGAGGTGCCTAGAGTGCCTCAATTCCCCGAGAAGACTCTGGCCTTCATGGACGCTAGGCAGATGGGCCTTCAACACAAGGCATATCCAGCAATGCCCTAGGGCTTCTTTTCAGGGTAGGGCTTATATTTCTTAGCTTTAAAAAATGCTGGGAAAATTAAACTAGGTCTTATTTTTGGGATAAGTCCTATTTCTGGGAAAACACGGTATTGACAGTGGTCGTGGCGGAGAGGCAGGGACAGCTACGAAGACTGCTACATCACAACTAGACAACCTGTGCTCAACTTCGTAGACCCCTGTGAGTGGTGGGGTGGAGGTGGAACCACCACTGAACCCCACTTCCCTGGTAGACATGCTGTGTGCGTCTTCTGATCCAGTCTTCATGGTGGAAGACCGGATTGAAGACACTATTAAAGGGGTTTAGCGTTAATCTGGATTTAAGGACCCAAAGATCCCATTAAATCCAGATTTCGCTGGTGCTCGTGGGCACCAATGGGACAGTGTGATCCGTACTAATTGAGTACCTGTCAGCGTCCTAATAGGGTCTTCGTTGGTAGTGCAAGAACAGCCATAATCTGGAATAAGACTCAAAGCAGAAGGGGCCACTGTTTAAAGCAGGCAACATGGACCTAAGCATGGATGGAAATCTAGAATCTAACAAAGGACTTAAAATAAAGCTTGTTTTTAACTAGTCGCAAAGACTTTGCTCTGAGCGGTATTTCTCCCATGGAACGATGGAAGCATCTTGTTTAATTAACAAGTGTTTTCAGGATGGAAAAGTGTGACCATCTGCAAGGAAGGAGTTTTTTTGATGAATATACCTTTGAAAATACCCCACTTGTGGACCATATCAACCTGCCCATGCCTTAAGATCAAGCGGTGAGGCCCTCCTGGTTGTCCCACCACCTTCAACAGTGGGGCTGGTGGGCACCCGGGAGAGAGCCTTTTCTGTGATGGCCCCCAGACTATGGAATAGCCTCCCCCTTGAGGTGTGTCATGCCCCCTCCTTATATACATTTAGGAGGGCAGTGAAGACGCGCCTCTTTACCCTGGCCTTTGGCTGAGCTGGTTATGTCCCCTCCCAGTACAGACACTATTATTTTAAACATATTGTATATTGTTTTATATTTGTTGAACTTTTAATGTATATTCTATTTTAATCTGTTGTCACCCACCCAGAGACCTTTGGGTATGGGGCGGGATAGAAATGTAAATAATAAATAAATAAATAAAATAGCACAAAAGAATTTAAGACGCTTGTTTTAATGCTGGAAGAAAGAACACGTTCATCTGTCAACATCTCCTTTGGCTTGCAATGAAAAAAAATCAAAGGATAAATAAAAGTAAAAGTTCACTAGGGGAGGCATCAACTGCAGAAGAAATTAACTTTCACAAAGATCAGAAGAAAATGCTTTACTTGAGGCAATTCAAAAGTCCATTCTTGGAAGATGATAGGCAATCAGCTGGAGCTGAAAAGCTTAGCTCCAGTTTAAAGGATCAAAAGCTGAGAGCCTGTAATAATGAAGGTCCAGGGATTCAGACCAAGGCTAATGAAAATTTTCCAAACCCAACAACAGTAATACCTCCTTTTAACCAAAATTACTTCTGCTATGCCTCCCCAAAAGCAAGTAAAGACGTGTTTCCAACAAAATGGCGTGGCCTTCACTGAAAACTTAACCATATTAAGCAACCTCAAATAGATACGATTCACTCTTTCACTAGGGGTGTGCACGAATTCAGTTTGCGGGATTCAATTCGATTCAAACCGGATATCCAAAAATTCAGTTCAATTAGAATCTTTAAATTTTTAATTTAACCAAACTCAATTCAAATTAAGTAAGTTCACACCTATTTGATTGAATTTTCAATTCGAATTTACACTTAAGAATGTCAACATTTGTATGTGCCTGTATGCATCGTTACGCATCCCGTAGGCATCCATACACATCCGTATGCATCCCGTAGTTATCCCGTATGCAATTCATTTTTGACCCGTACGGATCCGTACAAATGCGTACGGATGTGGGAAAGATGCATACGTGCAAGTACGCATCGTGTACGAACCTGTACACATACAAATGTTCAAATAATTCAAATGAATAGATTCAAAAATTCAAAATTCATTTGAATGTTTAAATTTGAATTTATGGACACTCGATTTGAATTCGAATGTCAAAATTTGGACAAATTCAATCAAATTTCAAATATCTTTGAATATTCATGCCCATCCCTACCCTTCACATTTAATGGCTTCACAGTGAAAGGGAATTCTCTAGGATTGATTTGATTTTACTATTGCTCTTGTTTACACCACAGGATTTTTCCACAAATGCTAAAATCAGTTCTAAATAAATAAATAAGCAAGAAAGCTGTAGCATCCCCATTTAAGTTATTCTTGAGTCCTTAATATTTTTTAATTTAACGGTCAGTCATTTTGCTAGGGTAGAGTTGATTCCAGCTTGGCATAAAATTGAATAAGTAAATGCAAATGCAACTAAGGCAACGTAAACATAAAAAACAGAACCATCAAAAAAATATATTTGCCTTGTTTCATCCACCACCAGTAGTAAGAGCTTCTTATTTTGCAGTTACAATCAAGATGAAGCAGGCAAATACTGTATTACTCACTTGGGCAATTTCATGTCTTTAAACAGAAGTGAGACTCGCAAATCCAGAATGGTTAACACTCAGATTACTAACACAGTTGTCCATTATTCAGCTGTTCCTTCTAAATTCTGCTCTTGATAATACAAAATAACAACCATGGAAATGCAGAGCAAATAATAAAATTGGATTTAACAAGCTTCATCTGTCATTTCTAATGCAAATTATATACTCTTTATATTCCAACTCTCATTTATTGCTCTTACTTACCAAATGTTAACACATAGTTAGAGATTGTGTTTGGCGAAGGTCACATACCCACCACCACCCAAAAAAGACTGTCCAGGGGCCTTTTCGCACTGGCCAGTGAGGGAAACATACGTCCTTTACTGGCCAAGGTGGAAATGGTCAACCCGTCCCCTGTGTGTACCAGCCTGCTGTGCCACCGCAGGAGCTAGAAGTCTCACCCCTGGGTTGCCGCCGTTTGCCGCTACTGAGCATGTGACATGGCTGGCAGCAGCCAATAGCGGCAGCCGGGGGGCAGGATTCCTGAGCAGCCCGGGAGGAAGAATGTGAATGGCCTCCCTGCCAGACAGGTCAGGTAAGCCCAGGGTTAAGATTGGGGAAAGTCTGGAACACGATTTCGTGCTCCACACCTTGGCTGCAATTAGGACAGCTCTGGTACAGGACGGGACGCTTCTGGGCAGAAACTGCCTCCTGCAAATGCAAATGGCCTGTACCAGAGCTGTCTGAATTGCATACCAAAGGCCTAAGTGCAAACAGGCCTCAGGTTCTTCCCACACCTGTGCAGGAAGAACCGTTCTCAGCTGAAGTAGGCCCACTGTCTGCAGTTGGATGGCGTGTTCTGGGACAAGCCCCCTGCTACCTGCACTGCCCCTGCTGCCCTGTGCCACCCTGGGCTGCCCACAGCGTTCCACACCACACCAAAGCTCACGTCAGCTCTGAAGCCAGACATGAAGGCTCTAATAGTCAGGAAATTTAGTACTCCGCCTCAGACGCCTAAGGGAGTACATTCTGGCAGCACAATTTGGTGTGTCACCCAAATGTGCCCCCCGCTAAACTAGGGGGCATTTTGGCTGCCTTAGACCAGGCCATGCTGTGTCCAAGGCAGGCAGAGCTTGCTAACTCAGGACAGGACCTCTCTAGACTGCACCAGAGCATGGAAGAGAGAGACTCTAAAGAGGACAGGCCCCACACTGTATTGGACTCTCAGTAAGTGCATTAATGGGCCAAGATCTCACTACATAATCATGCTTTATTACACTGCAGGATTGTCCCACAGACATAGACTATGGGGCAGCAAAGAAGAGGCAAAGCTCCAGTCGGAAGTTCTGCTTTCATGTCCCCAAACTGCGCTTTGATCCACTGTGGATCACAGCAATGGTTTGGAATTACGAAAGGGTTGCTCAAAGAGGTGAATGCAAGACTTCTAAAGAGAGCTTCTCCTCTTCCTGCTGCCCCATGGTCCTGATCTACAGACGAACCCAGTGCAGTTACAATTACTAAGTGCATTATAAACCCCAGAGCTAATAATGGAGTACCATTCTTCTCTGGAAACCAAAGAAGGCAACAGAAATAGCCCCACGGCAAGATGTTGCTTCCAATTTTGTCATACTTTAATCTGAATTTTCCCAAGACTGTCAGGTATAGGGCAGTATAAAAAAGTGAGTGAGTGAGTGAGTGAGTGAGTGAGTGAGTGAGTGAGTGAGTGAGTGAGTGAGTGAGTGAGTGAGTGAGTGAGTGAGTGAGTGAGTGAGTGGTTACTCTTATGGAGATCTGCATGTAGCATGCTGAGAAGAACGCTACAAGGATAGCATTCTCGGTAAACTGCTGGCACCCTCTTCACACGCCTGCCTGGCCATACATCATTGCAGCCAGGAACGTCAAAGTGATCTTCTGAGTGTTTCCCATGGTGGACCAGACCAAGGTGTATGGAGTCAAGCACCATTTCACCCTTCTCCAAGAAACAACCCCAGAAACGGGCCATTTTCAGCGTGCCACAGCAATCCCCTCCACCCTGAAATTTCAGGGGCTGGGGAACATGCGTTCTCAGCTCCATAACTAGGCCAGGATGGGAGTGTTCCAGAGCAGAGAACTCCTAGCACATGTCACTACCCACCATTCTGCACTTGACCCACACCGAGAGATCCAGGCCCAGACCAGCCTCTGCATCATGCACCAAGACACATGGTGAGGAACCTGCCACAATGACCCAAAACACTCTTTGCAAAAGAAGCATTTTCAAACTATTTTAAAGCAACTTCAGTAGTCCCTTGGAAAACAAAGCAGGCTCAACACACTGTGCATCAAGTGAACTGTCCACATTACAGCCTAACCCAAAAGAGATCTTTGTTCTTTGTTGTTGGTGCCCCATATCCATAAAAAAGAAACATCCGATGAATCTTTTCTCACAGGCCAGAACTCTTGATTCCCCTCTCTGAAACAGATATATGGATAGACAATTAACTTGACTTCAATTTCAGGCAAGGAACATTTTACTAGTCAAGCTGCCCATGATCATAATGGACTGTGATTGTAACAACCAGCAGATTAAATCAGTCAGTACGTAACTTTCTTTCACATTTCTCTACACTGATGGCAAAAATACTCCATCAAGAAATGTTATAAGAGATGTTAGAGCTTGTTCAGGTTCTCTAGAAGATTCAGGATCTGCAGGCCTGCAAATGTCATTTTAGTTCTCACACATTTCACCTCTGAACTTTGCACTTCTGGCAAATGCAAAAATAAAAGGCCATTTTATCTCAAGCAAGCAGCTATCTGACATGACAGCCCATCTGTCAGCTTCATAACCCAAGTGCCCTTGTATCTGTCTTGTTTCACCATAGATTTCTGCTCAAACAGCAAGAATATGACAGGTCTACCAAGCACGTTTCTGTACATAAGACTGAAACATCTCAAAAAGCTTATAGTTTGTGCAGAAAGAACAAGTTTGCTTTCCATAGAAGAAATGTGGCTGGTAGGAATTGAATGGGTGTTCTGCTTCCCATAGATTTTGAGAATCTATGCAGTCCAAGTGCAGGGTGCGATCAGACAAGGCTTTTTTTCAATCATCCCTTTTAAAAATGAACATTTTATATAGTCACTAAAAAAAAGGCATTCAAACAACAAAAGGAACAAAGTTACCTCATGTTTCCAGGCGTTGGTCTTCCTTCAGTTCGAAATCTGGAAATTCTTCGTTAACAACAAGTCCTTCCCACTCATTGGCCTCAACCTGCCCAGGTTTCCAAGGCCTGAATGGCTAGATTTCCCTCCTCTATGCTTATGAAGCGCCTCACCAAATGAGACTGAAAAAATTGTCACTCCCAGTCTTATGATTTTCCACAGGAGGAAAGGACAACCCTTCACAGGCTTCGAGGCAAGATGAGCAACATGCAGTGGTAAAATGTATGGCATTCCCACTTCAAATTTGCCTAGGGGTCACCCCTTTAACCATGTCTGATCGCACCTTCAAGTCACCACATTAAAATAGCTTGGGACCTGATGCTGTTGTGGAGAAATGGATTCTACTGGGATTTCTCCACTACAACAATGCAAGGAAGCTAGAAAATTTGGCTCCAGAACCCCTGAGGGCATTCTTGCCCAATGGCCATGAACATTGTACGTATGTATGTGTGTGTACGTACAGTATTTCTATCCCACCCTATACCCAAACATCTCAGGGCAGAACACAATAGAATGTAAATGGAAAACACAATTACTCATAGCAGTTCCTGCAATACATCCTTCAAGGCCATAGAAAATGCATGGGTGGATCAGCCCCATTTGGCATTCTGCAGCACTAGGAAGGTCCAGTTGGAATCGCTGGCTGGCCTCCCTTGGCTTCCAGGCGTGGTGGTGGTCTTGGGTGCCTGACCTTCTAGATCCGTCCAGGTCCTAGAGGAAGACAATGACCTGCTGTGACAACAAAGTAGTGCCTGAGAAACCTCTCCCCTCTAGTCAGCTTACTGTAGGTCACTGGAGATGTGGCCAAAAGCTCTGTGCAGGGTGGGGGCTGGGGCTGCCTGCCAACGTTAACGCTTGGACTGGAAATTGAGCAGATGTTCAGATGAACTGCATTTCTCATTGAAGTCTAAGATTTCACGTGCAAATTCTGTGCAAAATGACGCACAGGGCTCTTAAAGTTGTGTTTCTTCTGTCTTCCTGGAAAGCAGAGGGTCGTTGTTCGATACCCAGGCTCTCCTCAGAAGCAGCCAACGGGAAACCACGTTGTTACCCCTGCCAAGAAAACGGCATACAGGTGCCCACAGAGGTGGCCATACACTCAGTCACCCAAGAACAGCAGCTTTGTCTAACCTGCTCTATAAAAGCCACATTTTAAAACAAATGGACTACATTTTAAAACAAATAAATTAAACTTGTCAGTTCATAAATTTCATCTTCCATTGTTTCCTGTGGTAGAGTTTGATTTCATAGTTTTAGCTAGCCAGGAGGCTGACCACAGGTATGGCTGTCTAGTGAATGCTTCACTTTTTCCATTATGAGCTTCCTCCGCCAAATTGTATTTTTAGACCCTCTGCCCATGATAAACGACATTCATTTATTCCCTTTTTCATTCAGTACAAAAAATGAAGGGTAGATCTTGAGGTTGATAACTGGATACCCTCTGCACACGTGTTCTAAAGCAGTACTGAAGAGATTCTGGAGTAGTAAAATGACATGTCAGAGACAGATCCCATAGCAAACCTGGATTACAGACCTCGTAATCCACGTTTTTAGCAGAGTGCCTTTAACAGCATCAAAAGCAGATCCCTTGCTTGACTAGGCTGGATTTCCATTTCATGACTGAAAATTTGTAGAGAAGAAGAAGAGTTGGCTTTCCTCACCCATTTAAGGGGACTCAAAGCAGCTGAAAAACCTTCTCCCCACAACAGAACACCCTGTGAGGCTGGGAGAGCTCAGAAAGAGAGCTGTGGCCAGCCCAAGGTCACTCAGCTGGCTTCGTGGAGGAGGGCTGAATCAAAGCCGGTATTCCTCGATAAGAGTCCAGCTCCCTAACTGGACTCTGCTCCCCACAACAGATACCCTGTGAGGTGGGTGGGGCTGTGAGAGCTCAGAAGAGAACTGTGACTGGCCCAAGGTCACCCAGCTGGCTTTGTGGGGGAGTGTGGAATCAAACCCAGTATTCCCAGATAAGAGTCCGGCTCCTTAACCACTAGGCCGAACAGGGGTGTATGTGGGTAAGAGGGGGAGTTCAGGAAGGCCCTTAGGGAAGATTGCGCTGTCACATCAACCAATCATTCAGCACACACACAGCTCAAAGCTCAGGGAAGTTGGCACACCAGCACAGTAGATGGCCAAGGCAATTTGCCGAGACATGTTGAAATCTCCACACAGGGATGGGAAAACTCAGAGTCTCCATATGGAAGCTGGGTAGCGTCTGGGCTGGAACAACAGAAAAAGCCACCAAATGCACCTTAGCTAGCCACTGGGAAGAAAAACTGAGGTGTTGTGGGTGTGTTTTAGGTGGCAATGCCAAGGCTGAAGAAAGGAGCCAGAGCAGGGAAGGGGGGAAGGACAGCTTCAACTCCTCCAGGCCTAAAACTCATTCTTCTTTTATATAGCCTTAAAAGCATTGGCGTGCAAGAGCATTAATTTTGCATTTTTAAAAAATGACACGACACCATACCTTTTGTTTTACTGTCAGGACAGAAAAGCAGAAAAGCGCTAATCCTTTCTTTGAAGAAGGAGGCAGTGTCTTTTGCAGAGGGAGAAAACAGGAAGGAAGACAGGATGCACAGATGAAACATTAACAGTTTTGGGGAGAAATTTACAATGGGGAGTGGTGGGGAAGCAGGGTAAGAGGATCTTGTTTACACTGGTTATTTATTTAAGTATGTTGTAGAAGAAATGCACCTGGACTGCATTAAGCGTCTGAAGTGAATTCTGTCTGCCATTGTAGCAGGTTTTATTTTAAAGCGCAATGTAAAGTTGCAGTGTAGAGAGGTTCTAATTCTGATCTGATGTCAAAAGGATCCAAATCAGAGCCTACTCATGTGTGTGTGCATGCGTGCGTGCGTGCGTGAGTGTGTGCATATGCAGATCTAAAAAATCCATGTGTTTTCCCACACTGACCATACTTTGGACCACATACAGAAGCATGGCGGGCACCTGGAAGAGGGCCTTCTCAGTGGTAGCCCCTAGGCTATGGAATAATCTCCCCCTTGAGATGCGTCAGGCTCCCTCACTGTATATGTTCAGGAAGGCAGTGAAGACACATCTCTTTGACCTGGCCTTCGGCTAAACGGGGACACTTTTCCCTTCCCAAAATGGTAGTCATTGCAGATACTACTGTTTTAATATAGATTGTGTATTGTTTTAATGTATTGGATTTTAAATGCTGTAAAAATCCTTCAGTATAGGGTGGGATAAAAATATAAATAATAAACAAAATGTCAACTTGATCAAGCTTGAAACGTCAGCCTGTGCTCAGTTCAGTACACAGCATGCTGATTTACTATAGGCAAACAGTCTGCGGACGCCACATTCTGACCTGTCTCCTACACTGCCCTCGCATACTCACAGCCTGCCGGAAATCTTGTGCCTTGATTTAAAAGGGTCAGGAGTGGAGCCTACAATTTCCATACTAAGTCCCAAATTCAATCCTCAGTATCTTCAGAACTGGAAATATTAATACCCTTCTGGCAATGTTAGAGCAGCTCAGAGCAAATCAAGAACAGGTAAACGCAATGCTCTGGTTCAGCTTTAGCTGAAATGGCCCTGTTTGGGAGGGATCAGATTTGTCCTAAGCTAAGAAACAGCTGAAGAATTTGGTACAATCTACCCAACATTTGTGGGGCCAGTCTGGAGAACGGAATCAGACAAACCACTAAGTGAGGTGAAGAGAGACTCAGTGCAAAGACAATAATGAATGCACCAAGAGGCCTTTTGGTACTACAGCCGTGCACTAAGGCTGGGCCACATGGGAATGGATCCCCCATTCACACTTTGCCCTTACTAGCCAAGGTGTGAACGGTCATTCCGTCCCTGCGTGTCCCAGCCCGAAAAGGCTGCTGTGGGGATGGGACACCCCTCCCCGGGCTACTGCCATCGGGCCGCATCACCCCGCTGGCTAGCAGCCTGGTTGCGGCCTGTCTTTGGCTTCCGTCACCCCAATCAGGTTGATGGGAGCCCATGGAGGCCTCCTGGGTGCCAACTCCCACCCAGGGGTCTGAGCCACCCCCAGCTCCCTGTGCATGACCTACCTGTTTGGATGCCTGGTTTGAACTGGTAGGCTCCAGGGGCAGTTTGCCGAGCTCAAACTGCAGCATTCTGAGCAGGCGCATGCTGCAGCCTCCGATTGGGCCACGGCGCACACCCGCACAGACCACCTGGTTCGATCCAGCAAGCCCTGCCCCCAGGGCCTACCCAGTTGAACTGCCGCAGGACTCTGGCCACAATTAGGCCACCCTGGGATGGGACAGGACAGTTCCGGATGGAACCGCCTGGCCTGCAGAGCAAATGCTCTATCCCACTTTGTAGTAACTGCTAGGCTGCCCAGCCTTTTTCCTAGCTTCCCTTCAGCCCCCACCATGACTCTCAAGCCTCCCACTAGTAAAAGGAGAAAGAATTTTCCTGTTCCACTGGCTTGTAGTACACTCTCAGCGCGACCAGGATGCTGAGTTCTTTCTACCCCACGTGGTTGCCTTTGGCCATTATGGAGTCCGAGCACATGTTTCTATAGGACAGTTTCTCTTCTCTTCCTGTTTGAGGATTTTCCCTCAAACAGTTCTCCAATGCCTTGGGTACTTGTTGCATTTCCAAACCTGCCCAGATTGGCTCAGCTACAGCGGAACTGAACCACTACCAAAACCTAACCAAAAGGTATCATCCCTAGCCAGGGAAATCAATTATTAGCTCAAAACTACCACAAATTGGCACCAAATCTATCATGTATATTTCCATACTTCTGCTATGAGATAGTACTAACAGATAAAAGGCAAGAAAAAATGCTGTGTAATCTTCTATCTTTTGTTTACCACGGATTTTTCCCTCTTAACATCAATGGTGGTTCATGTGTGTACGCATGTGCACGTATATAATTTAAACATATATTGATCTTTCCTATTCATGCATGAAGGATACATATTGACAAAATCATTCTATTTAAAAGATGCTCTCTCTCTCTCTTTTTTTTTACTTTAAAGGAAGGGCTGATTTTAAACAGTGCATGGAAGGGCAAATGATTTTTCGTTTTCAGCATGGAGATCAGTAATACAGTGTGGCTGATCATTCAGGGGGAAAAAACTGCTCAGGCTTCCAGGGCCTTTCTGCTCTCATTTCCTGGTGATCTGCATCAGCATGTCTAGAACAAGTAAAGGGTCCCAAGGCAGGAACAAACTGCTGTGGGCCAGAGGCCTGTTCACCCTTGGAGTGTTTCCACACAGCCCAAGACCCCATTAAGCACCCAATAAGGACCCATATGGCACACATCCGCAAGATACCTTCCGCACAGCAGGACAAATTAGGGCCTCTTCAAGGACGCTGCTTCCGCACAGCCTCACGCGAGATCCATCTCTAATGGGGTGTAGAGGCTTCCCAATCCATTTTTTGGGAAGACCTGAAAAATTAGGTCCTCAACCCGTTCCTGCCTGCAAATTCCAGATCAGAGGACACTTCCGCACAGGGACAGGATATACGGATGTGGGCAGGACTGGAAGTCACCATGCTGAGCAAGGCAGCAACACTACATTCCGGCTATGTAGTCCATCCCGCAGTTGCTTCACATTGTGCCTGTGGCAAGTTACGTCTGATCCTTCTGGATATCAGTGCTGCTGCGTCCACACAGCAGCCACGTGATGCATTCCTCAGTAACTGTTCTCCCAACGCATGTGCTGATGTATTAGGGCTCATTTGGATCCATCCCTATTTCAGACAGATTTCAGAAATCCAGATTTCCTTAATCTGGATTTCAAGCAGTAAGTACGGAAACACCCTTGCCTCGATTCTGGAATATATCCTGGAATAGGGGCCTGCTGTCCACGCACTAATGCAGGCGATAGCAGGCCCCAGGTAAGGCCTCCCAGAGTCTGCATTACCAGAGTCTGGACCACAGACCTGGATCCTGAGATTTGGGGCCTTTCTGCATGTGCTGCCGGCGAAACATTTTCCGGCGAAATGTTTTTTAAAAGAATCTGCCCCAAACAGGGACAGATTCTTGGAGGCCCCGCACATCCACACATGTGCAGGGCGGCAGCAGCAGGGCCGGATTGGAGAGGGTGCTGATGCTTGTGAGGGCGGCTAGCCAATGGAGGTCGCGGCGCACACACGCACAGTGGACGCTGGGCTCCCGCTGCCAGAAGCTGCCCAGCAGCGAGGAAGTAAGACGGTGATCGGGAGCACATGACCATGGGCGGAGTGTGGGGGTAGGCCGTGGCTTCCCCTCACAAGAGAAGGCACGATTACACCTTCTCTTGCGAGGGGGAAGCCGGGGAAGCCGGCTGCTGGCCTCGCGATGCCTGGCTCCGATGGAGACAATCGTAGAGGCCAGGAGGAGTACCCAGCTGTCAAACAGGGAGAGCATGTGCTGTCCCTCTTTGACAGCTGGGCATGCGCCCGCAATCGGGCTTTCCCCCTGCCACTGCGGAACCGTTTGCTTCCGAAACGTTTTCAGGGGAAAAGCCAGATGTAAGACCCATATCATCCAGGATCTTCTCCTGGATGAGGATGCTGACCTGGCCTGCTTCACAGAGACCTGGCTGGGGGAGGATAGTGCTGCTATATGGGCGCAGGCCCTTCCAGCCGGGTACTCTGTCAGTGAGCAGGTGAGGGGAAGTGGGCAGGGGGGCGGAGTGGCACTGGTTCATAAGAACACCTTGACCTTGGCCAGGATACCTGTTCGGAATACATTCCATTTCGAGTGTATGTACCTTAGCCTGAAGACCAGGGATAGATTGGGGATTTTGCTGGTCTACCGGCCACCCCGTTGTCCAGCAGACTCCCTAACCGAGCTGACACAGCTGGTCTCTGAGCTGATCTTGGAGACCCCCAGGCTTTTAGTTTTGGGGGACTTCAACATCCCGCTCGAGACCAGCCTAACAGGTGCGGCCCGAGAGTTCATGGATACCATGACAAACATGGGCCTATCCCAATTGGTCAACGGGCCTACACATTGTGCGGGTCATACTCTCGATGCGGTGTTTTGTACCGAACAGGCATATCCGTGGGCGGAGGTGGTAAGCACCTCCGCATTGTCATGGACGGATCATTTCCTGGTCAAGATAGAACTAAGAGCCAATTCCTGCTCCTCTGGGGGTGGCGGGCCGATTCGAATGGCCCGCCCTCGAAGGCTGATGGAGCCAATCGGATTTCAGAAAGCCTTAGAGGGTTTAATGGTTGGGAATGCCAGGGATCCTGTCGATGCTCTGGTTAACACCTGGAACACCGATCTTACCAGGGCTATCGACATGATCGCTCCCAAGCGCCCTTGCCATCCCGCTCCTAATCGGAGGCCTTGGTATACGCCAGGGCTGAGGAGGATGAAGCGGTTTGGACAACGGCTAGAGCGCAGGTGGCAGAAGACTCGTCTCTTATCTGACAGAACTCACCATAGGAACTTTCTTTTTTCCTATCGGGAGGCAATACGAGCAGCTAAGAAAGCTTTCTTCTCTGCACGTATTGCGTCTGCAGAGTCTCGTCCAGCAGAACTGTTTAAGGTGGTGAGGGAGATGACGCAGGCACCCCCTGCGCCAAATCCCTTACTTAACCCGACGACGGCCTGCTGCGACGCATTTAATAACTTCTTTGCAGACAAAATCTCTCAGATAAGAGCCGACTTAGATGCCACCACTGAAACAGAGTCGATGTAGTCATACTGGATCAGTGGCAATCTGTGAGTACCGAGGACGTGGACAAGCTACTTGGTAAGATGAGGAAGACGACTTGCCCTCTCGACCCTTGCCCATCATGGCTGGCCATCCAGGGAGGGGATGCATTGATGAGATTCCTTACGGATATCATCGGTGCATCCCTCAGGGAAGGACATGTTCCATCTTGTTTAAAGGAAGCAGCTGTTAGGCCGCTTCTGAAAAAACCTTCCCTGGACCCCCTGGATATGAGAAATTATAGGCCTGTGTCACTGCTGCCATTTTTGAGCAAGGTGGTTGAGAGGGTGGTCGCTCTTCAGCTCCAAGCTGTCTTGGATGAAGCCGATTATCTAGACCCATTTCAAACCGGCTTTAGGACAGGCTTTGGGGTTGAGACTGCTATGGTTGCCTTGACCGACGATCTGCGCCTGAGCATCGACAGGGGTAGTGTGACCCTGTTGGTGCTTTTGGACCTCTCAGCGGCTTTCGATACTATAGATCATGGCATCCTCCTGGACCGCCTGAGGGGGTTAGGTATCGGAGGCACTGCTTTGCAGTGGTTCCGGTCCTTCCTCTCGGGTCGGTCCCAGAGGGTGCTGCTCGGGGACTGTAGCTCCAGTAAGAGGGACCTCACTTGTGGGGTTCCTCAGGGGGCTATTCTGTCCCCGATGTTATTCAACATCTATATGAAGCCGCTAGGTGAGATAATACGGAGTTATGGTGCTGGGTGTTATCAGTACGCTGATGACACCCAAATCTATTTCTCCATGTCTCGCTCGTCGGCCTCGAGTTCCAATGGCATCTCTTCGCTCAATGAATGTCTTCAAGCGGTAATGGGCTGGATGAGGAAAAACAGATTGAAACTGAATCCAGACAAGACGGAGGTGCTCACGGTAGCGGCCCCGAAACCAAGAATTGGGTTACAACCTCCAGTCCTGGATGGAGTCACACTCTCCTCCAGTGACTGCGTTCGCAGTTTGGGGGTGCTCCTTGACTCGTCACTCCTGATGACAAATCAGGTAAATGCGACAGTCAGGAGCGCCTGCTTTCAGCTTCGGCTGATACGCCAACTGCGCCCTTTTCTGGAAGTAAGGGACCTCGAAACTGTTGTGCACGCACTGGTAACCTCACGCCTGGACTTCTGTAACGCGCTCTACTTGGGGCTACCCCTGTACTTGGTTCGGAAGCTTCAGCTGGTACAAAATATGGCAGCCAGGCTTGTTTCTGGTACATCTAGGAGGGACCACATTACTCCAGTTCTGAGGTCCTTACACTGGCTGCCTATTAGCTTCCGGTCCCGGTACAAGGTGTTGGTTATTACCTTTAAAGCCCTAAATGGCTTGGGTCCAAGCTATCTCAGGGACCGCCTTCTCCCGTACAATCCTCCCCGCGCTCTCCGCTCCTCTGGGAGGAACTTACTTCAGCCTTTAAAATCCAGGCTTGTGGCGACCTCCCAGAGGGCGTTCTCTGTTGTCGCCCCCAAACTCTGGAACGACCTGCCGGATGAGATCCGTCAGTTGACATCATTAGACAGCTTTAAAAAAGCTGTCAAGACGGATCTCTTCCGGCAGGCCTTTCCAGATTAACTTTCCAGATTAATCATTCTTGCTCGGGCTCTCTGACCCCCTCACTCCTCCCGTAGCCTCATCTTTAGTGATGGTCGAGGATCTTAGAGGGACACTGGGGCTATTGGTCTGTTTAATTATGTTTTATAGTTTTTGATATTGTATTTTAATTTGTCATATTGTTTAATATATTTTTAAGGGGGGGAGGGACTATAATGTTTTATTTTTTATATGATGTTTTTATTATATTTATTGTTGTTAACCGCCCGGATTGGGTTGCCACAGGGCGGTATATAAATAAATATTATTATTATTATTATTATTATTATTATTATTATTATTATTATTATTATTATTATTATTATTATTATTATTATTATTATTATTATTATTATTATTATTATTAAATAAATAAATAAAATAAATATTATTATTATTATCAAATTTTTTAGGTCTTACATCTGGGTAGGATTTCGGCGGCAAAACCAGTTTAAGAAACCGGTCTTGCTCACCGAAATGTGGACACGGCGTCCTCAAAGAGGCTCCAATGTGGCCTCCACTGTGGAAGCCACGTCTTAATCCCTCCCCGAACAGGCTCTAAATCTGTTTTTAGAGCCTGTGCGGAAAGGGACATATACCAGAAAAAGGCCAAGTGTGAACAGGGCCCTTAATGCTGTTCCAGTCCAGCCTCCATGCAAGTCCTGAAGTTCACAAGAGCTTCAGATCTGAGTTCTGGTGGCCAGGAATGAATGTTCCCAGCCTCAGAGCCCACATATGTATGGCACACTTCAGTGTGTGGCCAAAATGAGTCCCACAGTAAACCAGAACAAAGAGGAGTAAGCCTTGTGGATGCTTCCATAATCTGGATTATCCCTAGCTAACATGCCAACGGGCCTGACAGATGAGATCCATCAGCAATCCACATCACGAGCCTCCTGTTCTAGATCATGCTCCACCTGGTGCAGATGACAGCGTGTCTTAGCAGGAGGCAGGGCCCCTCTAGTCTGTGCCAATGTGTAGAGTAGGGGTGTGCACGAACACAATTTTTGGAATTCAATTCGAATACTCACAAATTAAATTCGATTTGAATGTTTAAAATTCGAATTTAACCAAATTTGATTCAAATTAAGCAAGTTTCAATCTATTCATTCAAATTTTTTATTCGAATTTGCACTTACAAATGTCAACATCATTCGTAGATGCCCATATGCATCTTCCCTGGGTCCATACACATCCGTACGCATCCCATAGTTATCCCATATGCAACCCGTTTTCATCCCATATGGATCTGTACAAATGCGTACAGATGTGGGATTTGGACATTTGTATGCGTACTGGTGCATACACAATGCGTACTTGAAGATTCGCATCTCCAAGTACGCATTGTGTACAAACCTGTACGCATACAAATGTCCAAATAATTCAAACGAATAGATCCAAAATCTGAAATTCGAACCAGCTCTTTAAATTTGAATTTAAGGACATTCGATTTGAATTCAAATGTTGAAATTCGGTCAATTTGATTGAATTTCAAATGCACTACAATATTCATGCACAACCCTAGTGTAGAGTAGGCAAACAAGCTCCAGAAGAGGACTACAGGGAGAGCAAATTCAGAGTTAAGAACAGAAAAGTCTGTTCTTTGCATGCGATTGTCAAGAATGCTAAGAACTGAGAGAACTGAGAAGCCTTCTTTTGCTTTAAGTCAGAAAAAGCCAGGCATGCAAGCTCCTGCATTCTTACATCTGGAAATAGACACTTAAAAAGGAAAAGAGAGGATCCCTTCTAATTGCAATCAGAAAACGTGCAGCCATCATAGCCGTCCCTCACGTGCGAACACACACATATCCACATATGTATGTATTGTTAAAAATACTTCTACACTACAGCCAAAAGACTGCTGGAATAAAATGTGACTCAGAATCCAGCACTGAGGTTGCTGGGAAGTTATGAAAATGGGGGACCATGTTTTCCTAGCATTCACAGAAAAGCAAGTAACTTCGGTGTGCAAGGTCTTCCATGTTTGCACGCAGATTGGCATAGCTGTCAATCACAAGTCCCACATCACAAAGCCCGAGATACGGGGCTTTGTTATGCAGCATTACTCAATTAACTAAAGGCACTGCTATCCAGAAAAAAAAGGAGGGAAAGAAAATGTAAAACTGAAAGCCATATCTGTCATACCCCCATCTGATAGCTGATCTTGCTCAGCTGAGTGCAGGGAAACTATCAGGCACTTGTGCGTCAAATCAAGCATCCATGCTTGCCTTGCAGATCGGGCGATCAGGCAACAGGAGGGTGTCATGCTTGTATCCAGGGGGGAGGGGTGGAGATAAAAGGATGTGGTTCCATGATGCAGTGGTCTACCGCGGTTTTCATGGAGACAGGCGGATTCAGCTTGAACCCACGCTGTCCTCAATCACATGGGGACATGTTAATGCGAGCTACAATTCACATTGGGACTGCCCCGAATCCACCCCGAAGTAAACGGAGTCCATGGGGATGCACCCTCAGTTTCTCATAGAGGGATGCAGGGAAGCTCCCAGTAGTGACTACCTTAAAAACTACTAAAGTTCTTGGTCCTGATAATGAGGTGCCCTTGTTTCCAGTGGTGGCTTCAGCAGTCTGCACATTGATGCAGAGCATGACACTCTCATCTCACCTGAATCAATCTATCTGGATAAGGATGGTGAGGACCACTGCCAGAAGACATCTGCATGATGACAACCTTTACCAGACCAATTCCAGAAGCAGGAAACACACATTTCCCAGCCTCCAAAGTTGCAGATTGTAGGGAATAGTGCAGCACAGTGCAAACAGCTTGTTTCCAGGGCCAGTTCCAGAGCATGGCAAACCACTTCAGCCAATCCTCTTGCTTTAAAGCAGTCGCCCATCTCAGCGCTCCCCAATGTGATTTTTGCACCAGAGAGTGCTCCAAGGATAAGACCCATGGGGTCCCATGCCTCCCAGGGACCGCGAAACCAAAGAGATCCCACATTCCCTGGCAGGTACTGAGCCGGTCCATAGAGGCCATGTGAAAGATTCCAGTGCAGTCTGCAAGAAGACATGTGGAGTACAGTCAGACCCCCGGATCCATGGGGATAGGTTCCAACTCCTACCACAGTTACCTAAAACTCTAGATAATCACGAACCCCAGGTGAATCCATCTTGCCTGAGAGGAGTGGAGAAGAGGCAGCAGGCTGGGCTGCTCTGCCATCTTACTCCTAGCAGTGCCCCTCCCTCCTCCAACTGCTCCCATCACAAGATGGCAAAGAGACTATGGCAGCCAATCCACCAGATGAAAAATGTCCTGAGGCTGAGCAGGGCGGGGCTGAGTAGATGCCGGCCGACCATCTCTACAATCATCCAGTTTGTCATCAATGAAGAGAAAATTCAAAGTAAAGAGAATAGGAAAATTCCAGCAATAAGAAACGGACAGAAGAATTGGAACTGAAGACCTCAAGTGCTTGCGTTTTGCTGTTCCTGTTCCCTCCCACACCATTTTCCTTTTGTTTCTTGTCTCTTTAGATTGTAAGCCTGAGGACAGGGACCTGTCTAAGATTAATATAATATTGTACAGCGCTGAGTACATGTACAGCGCTTTAGAAATAAACAACAACAGCAGCAGCAGCAATTATTATTATTATTATTATTATTATTATTATTATTATTATTATTATTATTATTATTATTATTATTATTATTATTATTATTATTATTATTATTATTATTATTAATAATAATAATAATAATAATAATAATAATAATAATAATAATAATAATAATAATAATAATAATAATAATAATAATAATAAAAAAGAAACAGAAGGACTGATTCTTGCTGCACAAGAACAAGCAATAAGAACAAATGCCATCAAAGCCAGAATTGAAAAATCAGTAGAAGATCCAAAGTGCCGACCATATACTCAGCTGCTGCAAGAAGATCGCACAAACTGATTACAAGCAGAGACACAATGCTGTAGCACAAATGATCCAGTGGAACTTGTGCCAAAAGTATCATCTGCCAGTGGCAAAGAACTGGTGGGATCACAAGCCAGAAAAAGTTGTTGAAAACGAACAGGCAAAACTACTTTGGGACTTCAGGCTTCAGACCGACAGAAAACTGGAGCATAACACCCCTGATATTGCAATTGTTGAGAAAGAGAAGGTGTGGATCATCGACATTGCTATACAAGGTGACAGCAGAATTGAGGAGAAACAGATGGAGAAGCTCACCAGATATGAAGATCTGAGAATTGAACTTCAGCGACTCTGGCGAAAACCAGTGAAAGTGGTCCCAGTCATCCTCGGCACACTGGGCGCGGTGCCAAAAGGTCTCAGCGGGCACCTAAAAACCATTGGCATTGACAAAATATCCATCTGCCAACTACAAAGGCCACTTTACTGGGGTCTGCTCGCATAATTCGCAGATACATCACGCAGTCCTAGGTGCTTGGGAAGTGCCCGACTAGTGATATAATACGAAATCCAGCATAGTCATCTCGTTTGCTATGTGTAACTGCTGCTTTTACATCATCATCATCATAATAATAATAATAATACAACCCGAGAAGTGGTTTTCTGGCCTCCAGAAGGCCTATTTTGGCCTCTGGAGAGCACTGGAATAGGCGTGGAACGCCACTGGATGCCTCCTGCCCGCCTCCCACGCACCCCCTTACATTTTGAGATGGGGTCCGGTGGCATCACGTGCCTATTCTAACTCTCTGTGAAGGCCAAAATATGCCTTCCACTTAAGGGTACTTTTGCCTTATGACACCTGCAAGGTGGGCTGATCTGGTAACCATGGTGAACTGAAACCATGGTTACCGAATCAGTGGATACGGGGGTCCGACTGGGCTCCCTATTCTCCCTCTATCAGGGTCTTTTCATGCCGAAAAAGCACTCTGCTGTCACTCAGTAAGGACCAAAAACCTCAAAGACTTTGGAAGGGTAAATTGTTAGCAAGTTCCTTCGTGCACGCTTACTTTGCTGACCCTTTTATTTTGTACTTTTCCAAATACATAGAGCAGACCTTGATTTTACTTCCTGACAACAGGCTGGCAGGTGAATAAAAAGTTCAGGAAGGGATGAAGCAGAAGGCTTAACCACTGCCCAATCATGTTACTATTTGGAGCATCTTATTTTTGTAGGAAAGGCGAGAAGTGGGATGGTTTGGACAGGGTTGCCAGCGTTCAAAAATAGATGGCCACTGACTACTGTGATATATAGCACAAGCCTTTCATTAAAACACAACTCCATTCAGAAAAACGCCATTGGACTAACTTCCAGACCTCAGACAAAAACCCAATTTTCTTTATTTTTAAAATTAAAAAATAGAGGGGGTATTTTATTGATTGATTTAATATTTATACTTCTATCCCGCCCTATACCAAAGGTCTCAGGGTGGGTAACAATGTTTAAAACAACAAATTACAATACCCTAAATATTAAAATAACAGTATCTGCAGTGGGGGGAGGAGGGAATATAATCACATCAGCCAAATAAGGCCAGGGTAAAGAAATGCATCTTCACCACCTTCCTGAATATATACAGGGAAGGGGTGTGATGCACCTCGAGGGGGAGACTATCCCATAGTCTGGGAGCCATCACTGAAAAGGCCCTCTCCCGGGTGCCCACCCGCCTCACTACTGAAGGCAGTGGGACAACCAGGAGGGCCTCAACTCCTGATCTTAAGGCACGGGCACGCTCTGTGATCCGGTCTTCATGGTGGAAGACCAGATCAGAGACACCACTGAGAATCCGGATCTACTGGTCTTAAGACCCTATTAAGACCGGAATCAGGAGGCACTAGTGTAGATGATGGGGTCCTCATGAGGTCTTCTGTGTGGAAGGTGAGTAGATTCCATCCTTAATGGGGTCTTCTCAGGTCCTTAATGGGGTCTTCACAGCTCATGCGGAAATGGCCTTTGTGCCCATGAATATGCAGCCTAAGCGGAAAGGGTAAGATTTTAGTGCAGTGATCCTGAATTGTGCAACCATCTCTGCTTGATTTTTTGCAAGCAGAATCAAGAGAGGCAGAGGTTGGCTACAAGAATTTCACTCTGCTTGTCATTCTGGTCACATCTCAGTCCTTCTGCCAGTTGCTCCCTTCTTCCCTCCATTAAGAAAAGGCTTAATCTGGTGAATAAGAAATAGGATTCGAGGTATGAAAGAGGCTAGAAGAAGGCACTTCAAATGATTCTCTAATAAGAAACAAAAGCCACAAAGCTGATTAGCTAACTTCAGGCCTTTTCACATTTTCACATCCCTGGGAAATGTCCCAGGCAAGTGAAGATGGTGGATAGATGTGGCAACTCCACTTTGGGATGCTGAATCTATCCCAAACCTCACCAGTTAAAACTGCTCTACTGCTATAGGTTTCTGGTCGAGAAGCAGCTTTGCCCAGTGTGGACACAGGGTCTGGGAGTATCCCCAAAGTTCCCCCTGCAGGAAAGTGCAAATTCACCCTTAATCTAGTCACTTTTGCTCTGCCTAGCCTCCCTCACAGGGTTATTGTCAGGACAAAACATGGGGCCACCTTGAGCATAAAATAAATGAGTCTGCAGCCTCACACTTCTCTTAAGAAATATTATTCTGTTGGTGTTCATTCTTACTACAGTCCTTACATTTTTTTAACAGCATTCCATGGAAATATTTGAAAAAAGCAACCCAATGGCCGTGTCCCCATGCATGTTTGGTATGGTTCCAAATGCGGGATAGGCAAGGGGCATCCCCACACGATTTGGTCTGCAGAAAGCAGACCACATTCTCCCAAACTGTGCCAGAACAGGGCCAAATTTGATACCTGAAAATACAAGTCTTGGCACGGTTTGGGTGTCTGGCACACACTGGTTAGCAAGCCAAGATCGTGCATGGGGACAATCGCAGGCTAACCGGAGAGGAGATTGGCACTCACATCATTAGGAGGCGCGGCGTGTTTGCTGTCCCTGCCCTGTGCATTGGAGATTGAGCCTCTGACATTTTAAAATCCCGATCACCAAGGCAGGCAGGATACTGGCTTAATTTTTGTGCATTTTCCACAGAAATATTCCAACCCCGTTTCCCAATTGCCAAGGCAAGCAGGATAATGGCTTGATTTTTGTTTCAATTCCACAAATTTTCAACCCTTGTTTTCCCCATCGCCAAGGCAATCATGAAATAAAGGCTTGATTTTCTCCTTTTTAGACTTGGTGGGAGTTCTTGTGGTTCCTGGTGGAGCGGAGGTGCGCAAAACTGCTCAAGCGCCTAACTACCGCTAAACCTCGTAGCGACTTTCGGTCTTTTAAAATTATTTATAAATTTATAGTTATCAAGTAAGCTTTAACTATTTCTTCTGTGCCTCCCAGCCCAGTCCTGGCTTTCAGTGCCACTAAGGGAGGGGGGATCTGGCACAGGGGTGGGCCGACGTCAATCCGGCTTCCAATAAGGAGAGAGGGGGCAGAGAAGAGGTTGCACTGCTCCCATGCCAGGGTTTGCATGGGGACGCCTCCATCCGCCCCCAACCCACACCTAGCCTGCATTGCTGGGAATGACATGGGGACAGGTTGGGAGCGTTCTCAGACCCACACCCGGCCCGTGTGAGCCCAAACAACACCCAAACAGTGCCAAATGTCTTGCATGGGGATGGAGCCTATGTGTTGATTTTTTAGTCACTAATGCTAAGAATCAAATTCATTGCTGAATTCTTTTCAGCTTTTTTACTCACAAATGCAGATAAGCAAAGAGTCTGCTGAAAAAGTTTTTAAGTCAAACCCACTTGAGACAGAGACGCAGAGGGATTAACCGCTAATATTAATGTACCTGAAAAACAGGATGAAGTTGGAAATCACTCGACAAAGTCCTAATACTTGGCAGACATTTTGTTCAAGTTGAGCCAGGTAGTGAAGGCTTATGCTTAATGCTGTATATTTCCAGAAAGCTTCTGGGATTATACTGTGAATGCATTATATGTCTTTCAAACTCAGAGCTGAAACTGCCTTCTCCCTGACTCCAGCAAGCCTGAACTGTCCATAACCAGTTCAAATAAGGTCATAAAATCCAATTCCCCAAAATAACTTGTTGAGGGGGGGGGATCATTGCAATTGGTTCTCTTTCTCTCTGAAGTATGAAAAAGGCTGGAGGGTGCTGTACACGATTTACAGTTAAGGGAACATCAACATCCCTCTCTAAAAAGAAAGTCCATGTGGGATGTTGAATTACTTACACCGCAGGCTGGTTGCCAACAGAAGATCGTTATGCCAGCTTTCAGTCCTGTTGCCTCTTAGATAAATAGCTATTTTCTTATTTTTAAAAAAATCATGTGCTCTCCAATGATGCCTACTTATTAAAATGCCCCTAGATCACACCCTACACCATCCAGCAGCAAATACTATCTGTCACTTCTGGCACATCATAAGGGTTAAGAAACGAATGAAAAGATTCCTCTGTGCTTTGCTACTATCTAACACTTGCCAGCACATTTTTCTTGCAACTCTACTCACAATGCAAAATAAGATTGCCTTTCACCTACTCTTCCAAATTGGTAAAATTATGTGTAGTAGAGATGTACACTAATGTTCTAAATCAGTGGTTCTCAACCTGTGGGTCGCGACCACTCTGTGGGTCAATCTACTCTTTCACAGGGGTCGTCTAAGGCCATCAGAAAACACATAGGACCCGAGACACCACTCTTCTATCCATCTCCGGGTGGGTCCACCCACATGCAGGTCCGCCCACATACGAGTACTGGCATGATGCCATCATCGCGCCAACCCCATCACATACACCCCATACAAATACAGTAGAGAGCAGCTACTGTGTAGAAAGCAGCAGTATTGGAGGTAAAACGACACTTTTATATGCATTCAGATTCTAAACGTCCGAATCAAGTGTTTGGATTTTTTATTTGACTCACATTCGAATCAAACATTCTTGCACATCCTTAGTGTGTAGCCTTCCTCCTGCCTCTACAGTTTCTCCACTGATATGCTAATCTAGCAGCAGCCTGCAGCCTAGGGTGTGCCCAGACTTCTAACTACTGTGCAGCGAATGTGCATTCACAGTAGGCACGTCACACACGACGATTGGACGATGGTAGTGGCAACGCATTATCCTACCCCTACTGCAAATTCATCTTAATGCTGGTTGAAGAACCCTCTCTCCGTAGCATAAAGTAAATTTGAATTTTCCCGCCAGTCTGGACAGGACAGCAAAAAGTACAAGAACAGGGATGGCAGCTCAGCTGCGATTGGCTGTCTCATCCCACATGCCCACGTGGACTGACTAACCTCTTGCAGTTTCCTCTTCAGAAGCTATGGAGACTGCTTTTAGTGAGGACAGCGGGATGTGGATTTGCAGCAGGTAAGCTGCAATTTTTTCTACAACTGCGGATTCATTCCGGAGGTCCGGAGGGAGGGCTAAATCCCCAGATGTGGGTGGGAAGAGGGAACCTTTAAATGGACCCTTTAATCCTTCTGAGCTGCTCTTTGATTAGCCACCTGCCCATTGTTCTGCATTCTGCTCTCTGATTGGCTGCCCATCGCTCACTGCACTGCATTCTCCTCTTTGACTGGCTCTTTCTTTTCCCCATTGTTCTGCATTTTCTCATTGGCTGCCTTCAGACTTGCAGAATAAATCTGCACTTAAAGGAAAAAGCGCAGCTTACCTGCTGCAAAGTGACAACCAGCCGTCCCAACTAAAAAGCAGCTCTGTAGCTTCCTTCTTGGAAGCTGCAAGAGCTGAGTAGGCACACGCAGTCATGCAGGATGAAGCAGCCAATCAGATCTGAGTTGGCCTTCCAGTTCTCATTCACCTCTTCCTGCCGTTCTGCCTGGACTGGTGGGAAAATCTGAATCTTCTTTATACTGCACAGCAAGTGTGCTTAGATCAGCATTAAGATAACCACGTAGTACTGATCAGATAATGCGATCGATCGTTGTGTGTGACACCCCTATTGCAACTGCGCAATCCGCTGTGCACTATAAACACAGCCATTCTTACATATGGTTGGAGTGGTAGTTGCACAGTTTTGTTGCGAATATGGCCCCATCTTTCATTATCTTCTATATATATATTATTGATGGTACATGAAGGAAGTTTAGGTGGTACATGGATGGACTTTTTTTATTGTGAATAAATTTAAAGAAGTAAAAAAGTTCTTTTAAATATCAGAGAGTAAATAACAGTATAAGAAATTCATGGATATGGTAAAAATTATGAAAGTGGTATGCAAATTCCTGGAGTTTGGGTAACACTACTTTATAGAGCTGGTTAGGATGAAGAAAGAATCTCCATATGCTACTAGGATGACAGAAGTGTGCTTTTAGACCCAGGAATATGCAAAGAATTAGAAATCATATATGAATGAACAAGACAAGACACATTAACTCTTCAGAGAGCTCCTAGCAACATAGGAAACACACGAGCTGGAAAGATTAAGACACCGTGTGTCAGTGATTATGGAAGGCACCAAGCCAGTATGGATGAACTAGAGTGCTTGGCTTTACAATTATATCGGACAGCTGGGGGAATGGTGGGCATTTTCACTGAACAGATACATGCTGCTGAGAAGGCAGGAACAGGTGAGCTAGCAGTGGTGTCATTTTGCACAAAAAGAAAATATAAGGTAAGACAACCTGAAATTCCCAAGGAAGTAAGTTCTCCAGTGAATTGTTGTGAGCAAAAGAAGAAGACTTGGCTTTTCTACCCGCCTTTCTCACCCATTTAAGGGGACTCAAAGCAGCTGACAAAGCTTTCTGTTCTTCTCCCCACAACAGACACCCTGTGAGGTGGGTGGGGCTGTGAGAGCTCAGAAGAGAGCTGTGACTAGCCCAAGGTCACCCAGCTGGCTTCATGGAGGAAGAAAGATTTGGTTTTTCTACCCTGCTTTTATCACCCATTTAAGTCCCTTAAATGGCTAAGAAAAACAGGGTAGAAAAGCCAAGTTTTCTTTTCTTCTTCTTCTTCATTACTCAGATAGAACTGGATCTTTAGCTTATTTTCACGAACAATGGATAATCCTGTTTCCCACAATATATTTGAACATTCTGAGCTGAGCAAGGTGGGCAGAGCACTACTTGACGCCACTTAGGCTAATGTGAATCTTCCCTGTGTCAACTACTTAATTTGTCCTAGACAAGAGAGAGGAAAACAAGAGCTGTATCATTAGTAAAGGTAATGAAGCCTACTGTTTGCAGCCCTCCAAAGTGAAGCCCGTCTCTTTCAAGAACAAGATCAGATTTAATCGAGTTGCTATGAGCTTTGGCTGGTGTCTGCTAAAGAAAACAGAACCTTTAAGCATTCTTCCCCAAGATATCACATTATCCGATCCTCATGGGTTTGCTGGGCTGATGCCTAGATTTTTCCATCTCTGGTCAATCTCCTTTCCCAGCCTCCTCTGCATAATGATAATTTCCCGCAGCATAATCAGACACACATCTGCATGTGCTCTTCCTTTTAAACTATCTTTCCATTATTGTTTTCTTTGCCAAATTGTTGCAAAAACAGCCCATGAGCCTTGCTTTCGGAACTTCGCTGCACAGGGCTGAAGGGAACAGATCACGCAAGTTTCACCTTTATTTATTTATTGCCCTTTGTATCCCAGCCTACCTGAAGGTTAGGCTTAGGGTCACTCAAGCCACTAGACGGAAATATAAAACATAAACATAAAACAAATAACAGTTCTGAGATTTTAAAATTAAGTTTACGGAACGAGGCATCAGTCTTACGTAGTGCGTGCACAAACAGTCGAAGGTACTCGAAATTCGATCGAACTCACCTGAATTTCAACATTCGAATTCAAATCGAATGTCCATAAATTCGAATTTAAAGATTTGAACAACTTTCAAATTTCTGATCTATTCGTTCGAACAATCTGGACATGCATTCTTCCCGCATCTGTACGCATTTGTACAGATCCATACACATTTGTATAGATTTAATCACATTTGAATTTAGACATTCGAACGGATTTCAAGTTGTGGCGCCCATCCCTCGGTGCGAGCTGTCTTATAATTTTAAAATCCTGGTAGTGTGTTTTATATTCCTGGTAGCGTGTTGTGGCTTGTTCAAGCCTCGCGCTCGCAAGCAAACACCAGCAATGCTTAATTCCTTCACCCCACCTGCCTGACACTCAAAACTCTTGTCTGCAGCCTACTGGCTCTTTATTTCCCTTAGCCTCGGCTTCCTTGGTTTATGGAGAGAGAGGACTTTGTAACTGTAACAACCTTCTAGGTTAGAATATAGAGAAGCTGGCAAAGGCTCTTCAAAGAAACAAAATAAAAAGCTTTATTCTTTACAACTGAAAACAGGTATGGAAACAAATTCAGTGCTCTGAAGATGAATACAAGTATTTCTGTTCACAGGCACACAAATTAATTCCTTAACTTCACAATCCTTTTCCTTCTACCCCTTCTGGCTCCATCCCTGGCCTAGAAGGTCTGGACCTATGCTTGGATCTTTCCCCTGAGGGAACTAGACAGTTTCACCCGCCTTCCCCCAGAACCCCAAAGCATGGACCTTTCTCTCTTCTGGCAGGTGGTTTTATACCCCCTCACCAGACATAACTCGACGCCTGATTGGTTGAGTGCTCTCTTCCCCCTCCCATTATGCTAATAAGGGAGGTTTCACTCCCTCCTTACCTGCTCAGGCTGCCTGACTGAACTTCCTTCCTTATTCCACATTGAATGCACCTTCACTACAGTTTTTAAATTACATCACCCAGCACTGTAATTTCCGAAACATTTGTTTGAATGAATGTTAAGAGGGGAATGTTTTAATTTCAGAGTGGAAAAGGGTTCCTCAGGTTTCAGAAGTTTGGATAATTCAAAGCTAAACATACACACTAGATGAATGGAATCTATAGGAACCCTAGCTTTCTCCTGTTTTTTTTTAAGGGGCAAGGCATGAAATATAAAATATTTTATATACAGTATAAAATGGTAAATATAAATATAAAACAAAACAGCCATTCTTAACATCTTTCTTTACTTCAAGCACCAGCTTTCTGAAGTATCTAATTCTAAGTCTTTAAAAAATACAGTTATTGCGACTGCAGACCCTCTCTTTAAAAATCAAAAGAAAAATCTGGAAAACTAGGCAAAGTAGACACAAATACGCTTCAGCAACTGGTGGCTAAATTGTTCAATGCCCAGGCTTGCTTCCAGAAGAAATTTTGCTGGAGCTTCGAAGATCAGCAGTCCAAGGTCTCAAGCTCATTACTTCATACTTGCAAGGTCCACGAGCGCCTTTAGAATGAGTTTAAGCAAATGTGTCAGATGGAGTCGATTAGCATTGCATTCAGCTCTCTGTTCCACTTTTCAGGGTGTGAAGCAAGCAATTTAAATTGTCATGCAGGACCAGCAGTTAGGTCCAACATGGCTAGCTGTCTGGACGCAAAGGAAATCACATAAAACAGAACATACATAAAACATCACAGAGCCTCTTCTGTTGTCATAGTTTCCAGTTCTTTTGCCGTGGCAGGTAAATTAAACATCACCTATACATAAGGGTATGTGCCATCACCGTCACTGGGACAATGGTAAAGCGCTGTGCGGGTTTTGGGTCATCTGACATGCCAGCATGCTTATCCGGCACCTCAAGTGACCCACCAAGCACCATCAAGGTGCAAATGGGCTGTACCAGAGATGGTGAAAGGTAAAGGTAAGTCTATGTTAGGAGTGTGCATGGATGCAGTTTTTGGGATTCGATTCGATTTGAATCGAATACTCAGATTTGATTTGATTTGAATCTGTTCATTCGAATTTGCACTCCGAACGCAACTTCCCCGGGTCCGTACATATCCATATGCATCCCATTTTCATCCTGTATTTTCATCCGTCCAGATGCGTACAGATGCAGGAAAGATGCGGATCTTCAAGCCATCGACCGTCCAAATAATTTGAACCAACAGATCTGAAATTCGACTTCTGAATCAAAATTTTAAATTTGAATTTAAGGACATTCGATTTGAATTCGAATGTCAAAATTTGGTTGACGCAATCGAATTTCAAATGCATTTGAATGTTTGTGCACATTTCGAGTCTATGCGTGGAGCACAAAATCGTGTTTCACATGTAGTCAACCTGTATTGGGAATGGCTCCTTGCAGTGCAGATACTGTGTCTGGGAGCGCAGTGCATGTTGACTACGGGACCAAGTGTAGAAGGGCCCCCTGTTTGGCGAAGAAGAAGAAGAAGAAGAAGAAGAAGAAGAAGAAGAAGAAGAAGAAGAAGAAGAAGAAGAAGAAGAAGAAGAAGAAGAAGAAGTAGTGTTGGCTTCTCTACCCCACCTATCTGGGAATACCAGGTTTGATCCCGCCCTCCCCCATGAAGCCAGCTGGGTGACCTTGGGCTAGTCACAGCTCTCTTCTGAGGTCTTACAGCCCCACCTACCTCATAGGGTCTCTGTTGTGGGGAAAAGAATAGAAAAACTTTGTCAGCCGCTTTGAGTCCTCTTAAATGGGTGAGAAAAGCAGGGTGGAAAACCAATCTCTTCTTCTTCTTCTTTCTTCTTCTTCTTCTATTACAGATGGGTCCATGCCTGCTTCATAGTCTGTGCCTTGGATGGAAGGTGCTTTGGTTCTTCCATGTTTTATTATGGTGTGGAAACTACAGTTAGATGGAGACTCAGAAGTCTTTGCTGAAATGCATTGGCTCTGTTCAATATAGAGTTTATGATGTATAAAGATTCACATGACGGCCCAGGCTTTTTGCTGTGTTCTGCTAGCAGCTGATTCATGACTAGGCCTGCACAGGCCTCGAATCAAAGAAGCTCAGAAGCAGCCCCATGTGTCTTTTCATTATGCCATACCACCAGTGACACTACTTTCTGGTGGGTTCCATCCATGACTGTTTGCTTCAGATCTTTCCTCAGGCCACAATGTAGATACAACATATGGAAAAGAGGCCTGTTTGCATGAGGGCCTCTATTGCATAATTAGGCCAGCCCTGGTTGACAGCATTCGCTCTGCCAGGAGGGCAGTTCCATCTGAAACTGTCCCAGTGCATCCCAGGGTGGCCTAATTATGGCCAAAGTGTAGATCACGAAATCATGCTCTACACCCGGCCTGAGCCATCCCTGGCTGTCCCTGTCAGACAACTCTGGGATCTGCCCCACCCCGCATCCATTGGGCCCTTTTGGGCCCTCTGGCCAACAGCACTTTTTGGACCATCCTCGGGTCCTGTGGGTCTTAGCTGACCCGAATGGGTCAGGCTGAAACCCACAGGGACCACCTGCCCCCACCCACTCACCACCACCACCGCGCCTCCCCCAATACCTGCACGCATGTCTTATCTTTTTGAGATCCTACTCCGAACTGGCAAGCCCTGGGTGGACGTGGCTTGCTGGGTTCGGAGCGCGGCGTTCTGCCCGGCGTATCTGTACAATCAAATGATTCAAACAAATGTTTCAGAACATTCAAAATTAATTCAAATCTCTAAATCCCTACTTGTGATAGACAAGGGTCATGTAACTCAATCCAAAAATTCCATCAAGAACATTAATTTCTATACCCCACCCCTTCAGATTAGCAAATTAAATTTATCCTCTGCCCTTTCTGCACTGGGCCCTTTCTGCACGTGATTATATCCTGGAATATAATCCGGAATAAAGGCCAATACAGAGCACGCAAAGATGAGTCTTCAAAGATGAGGAGGGAAATGCTGTAAGATTCCTGTACTGATTTAATTTTTGATAAATGCATAGAAATAAATTCTCGAACTGACACATACTTCTTATTTTTCACCTAATGTGACCTTTGGATATCCCTCCATGAAGACCTGGAACTATTAATTTTACTAAGGGCCTTTCCGCACTTGCCGCCAGAAAACAGATCTAACAAGAATCTGCCCCAAACAGGGACAGATTCTTGGAGGCCCTGCGCGTCCGCACATGTGCAGGACAGTGGCAGCAGGGCCCCGAAGGGCCTCCTCTGTCAAAGAGGGAGAGCGCATGCTCTCCCTGTTTGACAGCTGGCCTGCCCACCAGCCTCTGCCATTGGCTCCTTTGGAGACGGCATGGCGAGGCCGGCAGTCGGCTTCCCCGAGTTCCCCTTTGCCCAAGAAGGCACAACGGCTCCTTCTCAAGGGAGAGGGAAGCCGCAGCCGCCACCCCCGACCCCGCCCGGGGTAGCCCGCGTGCAATCCGGTACTTACTTGGTCACTACCGGGCGGCTTCTGGCAGCGGGAGGCCCAGCATCCATTCCCCGTGCGTGCGCCACGGCCTCCCATTGGCCAGCCGCCCTCACGAGGGTGGCTGGCCCCTTCCCATTGGCCAGCCTAGTTTTTCAGGTCTTACATCTGGGTAGGATTTTGGCGGCAAAACCAGTTTAAGAAACCGGTCCTGCGCGCCGAGATGCGGACGTGGCGTCCTCAAAGGGCCCCCAATGTGGCCTCCACTGTAGAAGCCTCGTCTTAATCCCTCCCCAAACAGGCTCTAATTCCATTTTTAGAGCCTTTGCAGAAAGGCCCTAAGTGTTGGACTGATTGGGGTCTCTGGAGTCTATACATTTCCTTACGTTTCCACCCAATAATTTGATTTGCTCAGTTAATAAATCACAATTTTATGTTAACTAAGCTTAGTAGCAAGCTCTAAGGGCAGAGCCTCATCTTTTCTTCCTGGGTGACATATGGCCAAGCAACCCCGACGGCCCCCACCCACACAAAAACTGAAACAGCAGAGAACTTCCTCCTTTTTTTTCGCATGTCAGAGTAGGAGTTGATAATCTGAACAGAACTCCATTTATCTTCCTCCTCCTCCTCTCACCCTACTTTTGGGTTGCCCCAGTAGTTTATCATCCCCAATTAGCCATCTGCCATGCTGGTATCATCGCACAAAGGAAGCGTCCGCGCAGGCCTTTTGTTCAGGCTGACAAGGAAGAATCAGACAACCATTGCGCTTGGTTATTGCTGCTCCCTGAATTTAGGCTGCCTCCTCTGATTAAAACAGCAGGAGTGCCACAGGATTCAGAATCGGTGCCAGGTGCTCTATACAATGTCACCAAAGTTGCATTTAATATGGCGTATTCTGTTTCTAGGCACTAAAGCATATCTTCCTCCCTTCCTTTATTTCAGCCACATTGGTGGATACACGATTCTCTTATATTCCGTTCTTAGCTTGGGTAATACCAACGGAATATCAAGAAACAGCACTCCTATTAATACAAGGCATGTATTATTTATTTATTTATTTATTTATTTATTTATTTATTTATTTATTTATTTATTTATTTATTTATTTATTTATTTATTTAAAACAATAACAGCATCTACAGGTAGGAAAAGTATCTCTTCATTTAAAAGTATCTCTAGACCCATTTCAATCTGGCTTCAGGCCCGGTTATGGCACGGAAACTGCCTTGGTCGCCCTGGTTGAGAACTTTCTCTGGGAGAGAGACAGGGGGAATGCTACCCTGTTGGTTCTCCTGGACCTCTCAGCGGCTTTTGATACCATTGACCATGGTATCCTTTTGGAGAGACTACGGAGTTTAGGAGTGGGAGGCAATGCTTGGCACTGGTTCTGCTCCTATCTCCGGAATAGATCTCAGATAGTAACTGTGGGAGACACTGATTCGACACCCTGGGAACTCACTTGTGGGGTTCCTCAGGGGTCAATCTTATCTCCCATGCTATTTAACATCTATATGAAGCCGTTGGGAGAGGTCATCCGGAGATTTGGAGTAAGGTGTCATCGGTATGCAGATGATACCCAGCTCTATCTCTCTGTACCATCTGAATCAGGAGAGGCGGTTGAAGTGCTTGACAGGTGTCTGGAGGCAGTAATGGGCTGGATGAGGGTGAATAAATTGAAGCTGAATCCAGACAAGACAGAGGTGCTGTGTGTCACAGGGTCTCGGGTCCGGGTGGTTGGGAGATATCCTGTCCTTGATGGGGTTGCAATACCCTGGAAGGGACAGGTGCGTAACTTGGGGGTACTCCTGGACTCTGCACTAACTCTTGAAGCTCAGGTGGAGGCCGTGGCCAGGTGTGCCTACTCCCAACTATGGCTAGTCCGTCAACTGAAGCCTCTTCTGGATAGAGACGACTTGGCCACTGTTATCCATGCTCTGGTAACCTCTAGATTGGACCACTGTAATGTGCTCTACGTGGGGCTGCCCTTGAAGACGGTTCGGAAGTTGCAGCTAGTGCAAAACGCAGCCGCGAGAATGCTGACTGGAACATCTAGCCGGATGCACATCACGCCGGTTTTAAAAGAATTGCACTGGCTGCCAATTCACTACCGAGCCCAATTCAAGGTTTTGACTCTGACTTATAAAGCCCTAAATGACTTGGGCCCCAAATATCTAAAGCAATGCCTTCTCCCGTATCGACCTGCCCGTGCCCTAAGATCAAGTGGCGAGGCCCTCCTGGTTGTCCCACCACCTTCAGTAGTGAGGCTGGTGGGCACCCGGGAGAGAGCCTTTTCTGTGATGGCCCCCAGACTATGGAATAGCCTCCCCCTCGAGGTGCGTCAGCCCCCTTCCTTATATATATTTAGGAGGGCACTGAAGACGCACCTCTTTGCCCTGGCCTTTTGCTAAGCTGTTAATGTTCCCTCCCCCAGTACAAACATCATTTTAAACATGTGGTATATTGTTTTATATGTACTGAATTTTTAACGTCTTTTAATGTGCATTCTGTTTTAATCTGTTGTTTTAAGGTTGTAACCTGCCCAGAGACCTTCCGGTATGGGGCGGGATATAAATGTAATAAATAAATAAATAAATTTAATCGAAGGCCAGGGCAAAGAGGTACATCTTTGGGGCCCAAGTCATTTAGGGACTTATAAGTTACAGTTAACACCTTGAATTGGGCTCGGTAGTCAATCGGCAGCCAGTGCAACTCCTTTAAGACCAGGGTGATGTGCAACCAGCCAGCCGTCCTGGTCAGCAATCTAGCTGCCCCATTATGCACTAGCTGCAGCTTCTGAATCGTTTTCAAGGAGCAGCCCTATGTAGAGTGCATTACAGTAGTCTAGTCTGGAGGTTACCAGAGCATGGATAACCATGGCCAAGTCCAGAAAAGGTTTCAACTGGCATAGCAGCCGTAGTTGGGAATTGGCACTCTTGGCCACTCTTGAGCTTCAGGTGTCAGTGCAGCGTCCAAGGGACCCCCAAATATTTGTTTGTAATAAGGGATATGACAATTGCGACTGGGTTGATTGTTTAGACTCTTGCTGCATCAACACATGGAACATGGTGGATCAGGTTCTCCAACTGGATCTGACTGTCCTCATAGATACTTGCTTTAGATGGGCACCAGATCCATGTGCAGGAACTGCATCCCATGATGCCAAAAACAACAATACTACTCATTCATCCAGCACCACCCTTCCTGATCAAAATCACAGGAGCTGCATGATGATTCTACGTAATGTGTAACTCCGAAGAAATGGCAGCCCTTCACTAACCATGCGTGGAAGACTCCCAAGCACCTGACAACCCTCCTATCATAAAAAGCCAAAGAAGGAAGAATCCTTAAGGGGACTCAAAACGGTTGACAAACCTTCTATTCTTCTCCCCACAACAGACACCCTGTGAGGTGCATGGGGCTGTGAGAGCTCAGAAGGAGAGCTGTGGCTAGCCCAAGGTCACCCAGTTGGCTTCATGGAGAGGTGCAGAATCAAACCCCCTGACTACAAGATATGAGTCTGGCACACTAACCACAAGGGCAAACTGGCTCACACATGCTAGCCCAGGGCGACCCAGCTGGATTCGTGTCGGAGTGAAGACTCGAACTAGGAGATTACTAGATAAGAGTCCAACACTTTAACCACCAGACCACTTTAGCCTGCGGTCTGGTGAACTGTCATGGTGCAACTCTGAATTTGGTAATTTACTGGTGAACCCTTGTTTCAGTTGTTCCTGCTCATCTAATAGGCAGGAGCCATTATTTAGAACGGTCATTAAAAATAAGAGAACATAAAAGCCTTGAATCATCAAAATGGAGTGCATCCCCATCCTAAGTACAAAGACATCCGTGGGTCCCAGGACTGCACATTATACCAAGTTCACGTAAGTAGAATATGCAGTACCAAGAAGACACCATAATATTCTAGGATTTATGTGGGTCCAAGTTCCATTCTATCTATTTCCTGAGTGCTGTACCAATACAATCAATACAAGACTCTAAAATCTTTCCACCTAAAAGACAAGACAGTCATCCAATCTTCCATGAACCATGAGTGCGCCATTCAAGTTGGGTAACTCTTGCTCCTGCCACCTGAAGATGGATGGATGGATGGATGGATGGATGGATGGATGGATGGATGGATGGATGGATGGACGGACGGACGGACGGACGGACGGACGGACGGACAAATCAATGGATGGAGGGATTTATTTGCATTTTTATCCTGCACTACACTCAAGGGCCTCAAGGTGAGTTACAACATATACAAATGAACACATTAACACCACTAACATATAAAGGACATATATTTTGTTTTTCTGTTCATATGTCTGCATCTCTGCATGTTCTTAATCTGGGACTCACCACCCACCCCAGCGAATAAAAGGAGTGCTTTTTTTTTTAGTTTTTTTTAAAAAATAAAATAATAATAAAGCACTGTCTATGAAGGAACCCCCTTGGCTCAGCACCTTCTTCCCTCAGCACCATTCAGCCAAAGAGGATCCAGCTCACAGGAAGTGAATGAAAACAAGAAGATACACTGGTGAGGGACCTGAAGAAAGCCAGTTGGGAGCTGAGAATAAAAGCTACCAGAGAACCTTGTCAAAGTCACTCCCTGGCAAACAGGGATTGGAGATATTGAAGGTGATGATACACTTTTCTCACCCAATGGATTGCTCAGTGTCAGAGGCCAACATGCATGCAGGTGATTTTCCAAACTAGTTTCTAGCTGCTTCTCTGTGGTAGCACTTTTTTTTTTCCTGATAGAACTCTCATGTCTTACACCCTTGCAGACGAAATATTTCATTGCTCTGTGAAGTTCCCTGGAGGAAAAATTCATCCATTAACATCCGTACAAATACAAATGTTTCGGAACATCCGTATGAATAGTTTGTACATTTGTTAAACTGGGGATACATATCGGGTACATATGTGTTGGTATAGGATACTTATCCAATATGTATATATTTGTATAGGATCCGTATGCATTCATATTGGATATTCATTAGAGGTGTGCACGAATATATATTTTTTGCATTCAAATTCAAGTCGAATTGAATGTCAAAACATTTGATTTGATTCCAGCGTTTAAAATCCAAATGCTAAAAAACCCAATTCAAATCCGTTCCATTTGAATCTATTTGTTCGAATGTTTTAGATTCGTATTTAAAGATATGAATGTCCACAACATTCATACGTGGTACACGTATCTGTACACATTTCGTATGGATCCCGTTTTATTACATATGCATCTTGTTTTTATCCTGTATTATAAGCACAAATGCTTTATTATTATCCTGTATTATAAGCACATATATTTGTAGAGATATGTATGTAGTACATACGTTTCTGTACATCCAAATGTTTTGAATCATTTGGACGAATGTTTCGTAACATTCAAAATCCGTTTGTATGTCTAAATTGGAATGTCAAGACATTCAATTTGAGTTTGAATGTCCACATTTGAACAAATTCTATCGGATTTCGAATGTTACGAATATTCATGCACATCCCTAATATTCATACAAAGACATTCCTATCAAATAGAATCCGACCACATTCAAATGGGATCTATTCAAACAGAAACAAATTTTCTAACTTTCCATTCATTACGAATCTAATGCCAAAAAAATAATAATCTACGCACATCCCAACTTCCTGCCGTTCTGCTCTTGTGCCTTTAACAGCCGTGATGTATAGAAATAAACATGTACTAATTTTTCTAATAGAGTACAATAAAATGACAGTGACTGTAGCTCATGAATTATTAAATGAGATTTCTTTTAAAATCACAGCTTTATAGCCAATTAGAAAAGGAGCAATCCTATCCATATCCCACCAACAATCACATCAGAGAGACTTTCGCTGCCTCGCATTTAAAAGCAAAGCAGGCATCTCTCCCTTTTATGCCACGTCACCCACATAAACGGCCACCACACTGGAACCTACAAAACACGGTTATTAAATTGAAGATAATTTCCTCTCATTACCTTCAGCCAAGCATGATGTGATCTCAAGAGTCAAAAGCATGGTTTGCCTAATTACAGGAGTTGCCTTCCACTACAGAAATAAAAAGGAAAGTTGCTTTTGAATGAGATTTTCACTTTCCACGTTAGAAGCAACTTTTAATCTGCTAAGTGCTAGGAACCCAGATAAAGCAGATATTTCGCCACAGGACTGATGCTGCTGCATTGTGCCCGACTTAGATCAAAAGCTACCTTGTCTGAATCTGCATACCTCCTTCAAAGATCAATGGACAGAGTCCACAAGCAGAATGACAGAAGATGTAGATTGGATGTAAATGGAGACTTGCCAGTTCTAGGATTTGAATAAATATCAGAAAGCTGTTGCTGATCTTCTGTCGTAACTATTTTGTGAGATCCCATTTACCACAAAGTAACTGGGTTTAAGATTGCACATTTAGACAATGTCCAGAAAATGTTTTCCAGAGTCATAGAGCAATTCTGCACTGGCTAGAAGTCTCCCTTCCGCACTCCGGTGACTTCTCCGTGGGCCTCTCTTAGACTGTACCACCATGTGGACGGACTGTTATACCCGCCATGGCAGAATCATCCATGGTCAACATCTGCAGAGTCCGTTTGGAATATGCCAGAGGTGTCAGAATTCTCATGGCATCAAGCTGGGGATGAGCACGAATATTTGTAAGCATTCGAAATCTGATCGAATGTGCCGAATTTTGACATTCGAATTTGAACAGAATGTCCCGAAATTTGAATTTAAACATTCAAATCAAAATCTGAATTTCCGGAGTATTCATTTGAATTATCCAGACATTTGTGTGTGGACGGGTTAGTACACGATGCGTACTTGAAGATCCACACCTTTCCCGCATCCGCAGCATTTGTATGGAGCCGTACGGGACAAAAACAGGTTGTATACGGGATAACTATGGGAGGCATACGCAAGTGTACGGACACCTACGGATGGGTATGGATGTCGGGAAGATGTGTACGGGCATCTACACATCTTGTCGACACTCATAAGTGCAAATTCGAATAAAAAATTCAAACAAATAGATTCAAATTTGCTTCCTTTGAATTGAATTTTGTTAAAATTCGAATTTAAATAATTTGAATCAAATTGAATTTTTGATTATTCGAATCGACTCAAACAGAATGTCAAAAAAACGTTCTTGCACATCCCGGTTAATGCTGCTCCCTTTTTGTGCTGTGATAGTATTGGAAGTGCATTGACTTAGGGCTAGGGTGGAAAGACTAGCATGTGGCAAAATGGCCCAGCTACCATCACTAAATTCCATTTGAACCACTTTTTTGTTGCATGTAGATGGAGAAATAGGTGGCAAAACACAGACAATAGGATGTTGCCAGTCTGCTCGGTGTGGTATTTTAACATGGGGTGTGATCAGATGCACTTATAGTGGCACCCTCTGGGCAAATCTGAATCTGAAGTGACAGCGATTTTTAGTCAGAATTTGCCTTACCTCATCTCAAAGCCTTAGAAAGGTCACCTCTTTTTCATTCAGGACTTCATATCAATGAAGGCCTCTTTTTAACCTGGGCTGAGTCGTAAACTACATAAGCAAAAAGGCAGAGTGTTCCCACCATGAGAGGACCAGTGACCAGTCAGTGGCTCACACCAGTTGTCCAGGTAGGTGTTGTCTGACTTGGAGGCAAAAGCCGGTGAGAGTGCAGTAAAAAACCCTGTCTGATCACACCTTAGTTTTATGTTTCTTTTCAGTTCAGTTCTAATAGACTGTGAATTGGCACCAGTTTTGGGCTGATCAATTTACCATGTGAATCTGTATAGCACCACTACCTGCCACTTCATCACATCTAATTCACTAACCACTCCTGGACAAAAGGGGGATATTTTAATGCCCAGTGTCTGGGGAGGGGGGAAATGTGTAGTATATTTTAACCAGATGTTGAAAGATAATGATGGTGCCTGATGCACATCAAAGAAAAAGCCATACTATGGGGCTCATCAACAATTTATTTATTTATTTATTTATTTATTTATTTATTTATTTATTTATTTATTTATTTATTTATTTATTTATTTATTTATTTATTTATTTATTTATTTATTTATTTATTTATTTATTTATATCCTGCCCTATACCCAAAGATCTCAGGGTGGGGAACAGACTTTAAAACAACAAATTAAAACCAATATTAAAACCAAAAACATTTAAAAGATTCTGCATATTAAAATACTAAAATAATAGTATCTGCTGTAAGGGTGGGGGGAGTATAATCACATCCTCACATCAGCCAAAGACCAGGGCAAAGAGGTGCGTCTTCACCTCCTTCCTGAATATATACAGAAAAGGGGCATGACACACCTCAAGAGGGAGACTATTCCATTACCTGGGGGCCACTGCCGAGAAGGCCCTTTCCTGGGTGCCCATCTGTTTCTCTACTGAGGCTGGTGGGACAACCAGGAGGGCCTCAGTTTCAGATCTTCCACTCTGTCACCACCTCTTAAACCTGACTGACGACACTAGCAGGTCCAGTCCTAACATCTGGACATGTCCACGTGGGAGAAGATGCTCCTTATTTGCATCTATTTATGTTCAATTATTATATTTCAAAAAATCATTAAAGTTTGTTCTGATCTGTTTGGGCACTTCTCCCCTTCTGTGTTTAGGTAACTATGTAACATAATCCATCCTCCGGACAGCTTCCTGGCATGGAATTAGGTCCTACATGGCTTGATACCAGGTCTGCACTTCACGATATAAAACCAGAATTATTTTTTCAACGTTAAGATTAAATATTGCAAAATCTTCCAAATAAAATACGAGCACAAATGCATCTCATTTGGAGCCCAGCCATGCTGATGTTTCAAGTCATGAATTACAGAGAAATGTGGGTTAGTAAAACTTAACACTCCACTAATATTTGCTTTTCACTCACTTATAAATACTAACAGTTTTTGTATAAATATGTGTCGTAGTACTTCGGGGAAACTTCAGGGTTTTTTATCTCTACTGAAATTTCATTGGAATTACAGGTCTCTGGCAGCTGAATTAACAAAATACTACACTGTGACACGTGGACACATGCAACAGGCTCAGCACACCTGTCCCAAAACATCCCCCTTGAAAGATGGGTGATTTTTTTTTACCTGTCTGAAAACCAACATTGTATCTAAATTGCTTCCCTCTCCCTACGTAAAAAGGAAATAAAAAAGACCACCAGTAATGCGATTCAGCCTCTGAGGCATTACTGACAGACGTTATTTTTCCACGCAGTCAAAGATCTGGATCTTGAAGATGCTGCACTGTCAAAGATCCGGATCTTCAAGATCTCGATCTTTGAGATGGGGTCCTCCTAGAGATCCAAATCTTGAAGATGCCTGAAGACCCCATTGTGGACACCTTTAATCAGGTCCACGTGAAATCCAGATTTAAGGGCCTGAAGGACCCATTAAATCCAGATTTTCCCTGCCCTCGTGGGGACAGGGCCTTGCAGATGGCCCTTCAATGGGATCCAGGTGGGGACAGGCCCTTCCCGATTGGAACCAATCAGGTACTAATTGGGTTCCTAATGGGGTCTTAGAAGGGTTGTAAGCCCTAGTGGAAAAAGGTCCTTACACTGGTAGACTTGGTCCTCTTTCCACTTCACCACTGGTTTATTAATAATATGGGCTTCAACTCTTCAGGGGCTTGAAGCCTCCAGAGCTTCTTTAAAACCCAGCTTTATATTGGTGCCAATTACCTGTGTAACACAGTTTGACACTCTGCAGGGACCAACCATAGCATTATACAAAAGATGACTATTCAGGCTTGGTAAAATGCACACCTTGTGTTCTCTTACAATATACCTAAGTGGTTTCAGAATTACCACCAAACTTTTGGCTCTAATGAAATTTCAAATTTTTCCAGCAAAACCATTTGAGTGTGTGTGTGTTTAAAGAAGTCCAAATAATATCATTAAGATTGGCCATATTTATAATAAGAGATTTTTCACATCCTTTGGCTAATTTTGGGTTTCACCTGAAGATAGCTGCAAGCAGCAAAATAGATACAGTTGGCAAAAATTGAAAGTGGGGAACTAACAGAAGGCTTCCCTCCTTTCCCTGTCCTGCCAGTTCAGTTTCACCAGTTGCTGCTGTCAGGTTGTGTAGCAGATTTGGACTGGAGTCAGATCACTTGTCAATCTCAGAGAACAGCTGGACAGTCGTTCGGTCAAATAAATCCAGAGACAAAGTATTTCTTTCCTCACTGGAAGGTTCAGTAGCTTTATTTCAGAATCTCTCTTTAAACAGCAAACTAAGGACAAAAAACCTTTACAACACAGAAATACTTATACAGCCTATAACCTGCAAGTCATGTGTTTTTAGAATGATGTCATCTAATTACTGCAACAGCATGAGACTGAATCACAAGACTCTGAGTCATGAGTTGCTGACTCATTGTGACTCTTTCATTCCTGACAAATAATTAGAATTCAAAACTGTTTGACATGCTACCTAAAACAGAAAGCAAAATGAATTCAGATGACCAATTAAGGCTACATTGCAGGAAATACAAGAGACAAAATAAATCACACTAATGTACTTCTATGACTTGTTGGGGCTTTAATGGGTTAGTTAACATGTCTGGGATGGGACCTCACATGAATTCTAATGGCTGTCTGCATGCTTTGAGACCAGAGGCCTATTTGCACTAGGGCCTCTGGACAATAATTAGTCCAAACCTGGGACAGAGCATTCACTCTGCGGGCTGGGCGGTTCCATCTGGAACTGTCCCGGCCTGTCCCAGGGCAACCTAACTGCAACCTAATTGCAATACCCGGCCCAAGCCATCCCCGGCCATCTCAGAGCTGTCCAGCAGGGAGAGCATTCAGACTCTCCCTGCCAGACAGCTCTGGAGCCCCACCTGGTTCAATGCAACAAGCCCCATCTTCAGGGCCTACCCCAACTGGTTCTGGGCAGCCTTTTTGGGCTGGGATGTGTGGGAACACATTCCTTACTGGCCAAAGGGTGAGAAGGGTGTCCGTCCCCAGCTGTCCCAACCTAACTGCACTACAGCTGTCCGTGATGCCAGTTGCCTGCTCTTCTTTGTCTTCCCTAATACCAAATGCTTGTCTGTCGGGTTTCCATGGTCCTAAAGGGTCACCTGTCCATAGCAGTGACTTCCAGGCTAGGATTGCCTAGAGCAGGCATGTCAAAGATACGGCCCGCGGGCCGCATCCGGCCTGTGGGCTGTATTAATACGGCCCGCGGCCGCCGCCCGCAGCAGCAGCCGCCCGCCGCCGCTGTCCTCCTTGGGCACGAAGGAGGCGAGGCAAGGCGAGTGAGCGCACGGCGGGACCCTCCACTGCCCAAGTGCGCAGGCGCCGCCATGGACAGCCAGCCCCTCCTCTGTGCCCTAGCCACGCCCCGGCCACGCCCCCAGCCCCTCCTCTGTGCCCTAGCCACGCCCCGGCCACACCCCCAGCCCTCCTCTGTGCCCTAGCCACACCCCCGGCCACACTCCCGGCCACGTCCCAGCCCCTCCTCTGTGTCGTAGCCACGCCCCCAGCCACACCCCCAGCCACGCCCCCTGGCCCTGACAGTACTTTTTTTTTTTTAATCCGGCCCTCTGCAAAATTGAGTTTGACACCTCTGGCCTAGAGGTACCTCTGTGGTTTCCTAACCAATCCAGCCCAAAAGTGAGTTACCCTCAGAATTAGGATTCCTGTCTGAGAAACAGGCCACAGCCAGAGGCTTTAGAATACAGCAAGATGATTTTGGGTATTTTATGTCTATCCCTGTAACTGTATATGATGACACCCACAATTTGATGGAATGGAAGGGAGACTTCCGTCCAGAGACTTGCTGTGCCTCCTTTTGTCCTGACAATTCTAACTCACTACCTGCTGGAAGGGGATCTCTACTATCTCTTCCATGTACCCAGCAAGAGTAGTTTCCAATGAAACGGGGAAAGTTATGGTAAGCTACACACCACCTAGTCATTATATTTATTCTCCATCTTAATTATTGCTTAAAAAAATTACATCCAAGGCAGCTTACAATGTTAATTACATTGATCCTTAGTTGCACTTGACTATATTCCTATTTAATGCTAGGTAGCTATTTTTAAAAATTCATAGTACTCTACTGTATCCTCATGGCATTAATTTCACCTTGAATCATCTGAGGCATTTGGCTGTATGGCCAAATTATGAGAAATAAAGACTAGACAGACAGATATATCTTCTAACTACAATATATAGCATCTCCTTCAGTTAGCTAGTACATCAAACGTCACCATGCTAAAGTCAATCCAGGACTTACTTGCTAAAGTCATGCATTCATTGATTAACACACATCAGGAAAGCAGACCTGATCAATTATGAAGCCTAAACGCAATGAAGGGCTTCATAAAAACACTATCCACAGCCAAAGACAAGCAAATTTACTCAATGGCTACACCCTATTAAGGACAGCAAAAATTTGCCGCCTCTAGATAGCCTTCTTTGCAGACATAACTTCAAGCACTTCTGTTGACTAAACTGCTTGTCTGCTGCCAATCATTCATTTTCGGTTCCAGCAACAGAACTGCCCATCACGCACACCCAAATGCCCAGCAAAAAGATATGATGTAATTCTGAATGAAAACACAGTAGGGAAAAATTAACTCACCAAAACAAATTCACCGGCACTCCCTCTCAAAAGGAGGTGACAATCAGTAATTTTATTACGAAGTTCTGATACCATTTATTTTATATATTTTTCTTATCCTTCAGTACTATTACACACTGCCCAGAGAGTTTTGTTATTAGGCAGCCATACAAATACAGTAAATAACAAATAATCCCTCTATAGCAGTGATGGCTAACCTTTTGAGCTCAGTGTGTCAAAATTCGCAAGAAAACCTAGCATAACTCAGGTGCTGTGTCACTTCTAGAAATATCCATAATTTTGTGATATTTGTAACTCTAGTTTAAAAAAGTTATATTTGATATATGTATTTTATTAAAAGCAAAAATGAATAATTCTTTACATTAGTGACTTTTGTTGCTGAATTTCATTTACTAAATCTTCAATTGAAAGTTGGTATTTCGTACTCTTCAAGAACAAGCAAGCACTACACGCCCAGGTCCCAGGGTAACCATGTGTGTCACCAAAAAGGGCTTGGCGTGTCACCTGTGACACGCGTGTCATAGGTTGGCCATCACTGCTCTATAGGAAAGCTAGATTTCAATCTAAGACCCTTTACCGCTCTCTCAGGAGGGAACCAACAACCACAACCCCTGGGATTGTACAAGCTGGCATTGTCTTATCTAGAGACTTTTTAATAAATATTTAAGCAAAATATTCTTCTGTCCACTTTTTACCAAGGCGTTTTAAAAGCAATCCTTAATAGTATTTCTTCTAATTGCTGGAACTGTGGGAGGATGAAAGGTACCTTTATACATATGCTATGGTTATGCCCCAAAGTAATGAAATTCTGGAACTGGGTATTAACAGTAATGTGTGTTAACGAAAGGGCTTTTCCGGAGCTGTGTGTATTATTGATGAGTAAAAGGCAAATAAAAGAGATAAATAAAATATATTTATTAAGACAATTAATAATGGCAGCATTATCCACCATTGTTTGAGGTTGGAAAGATGAAAACAAATGGAAAGCAGATGATTGGTTTAAGTATGTAATTGACCAGTTTAAATTTGATTTCTACCGACAGCAGAGAATGAAATCCACGGGATTACAAGACAGAAACACAGTAGAAGATTGGAGTGGATTAATAACTTATGTTAATAGACAGGATGCAGAGGGAATATTACAGCAAGAAATACGGAAAGTTATGAATAGTCTCCCTACGTAATACAAAACAGAATTATAAGTCGCTGGGGGCAGGGTATTAAGGACATAGAATATACTGTAATGGATTGTAAATGTATATTGTAAAGTTTAAACAATTTTTTTTTAAAGAAATCCTTAAAATGCCACGATCCCCCCCCCTAAATTTTCTATTCCTGTATAGAGTATTTCTAAATCTTCCGATCCTTTACAAGTGCAAAGGCAGCTTCCTTTTGCAAAAGGCAACAAAGTCATTTGAATTCTGCCAAGCAAATGGGAAACCCATCAAGTCCTTTTCATTCAAGCTGCCTGGGAAACAACCAAAAATGTTTGAGCAAGCTTAGGCTTCCCCAAAAAGGAGTGGGATTTATGCACCCTTCTTCACACAGGCTTCGAGACGGCCATGTCCCAAAAACTATGGAGGGATACTTAACCCATAAAAATATTAATTTTACACAGTCAGCAATAAACCATGAGCTACATGGAAATGGCCAACATTGGTTACTGCTGATGATGGTTATATATCACCCCCACCACAATAAGAGCCAAATACACTCCGAAATAACAGTTCAGCAAAGAAGCTCAGAAAGCAACAACGGAGTTTATGGCTGTGTCTCCACAGAGGTGATTAGGAGTCAGTGGAAGAGGGGGCTGGCTCAGGAAGGGTTCATGCCCCCCTCCCAGAAAGATATTTCTGCTTACCCTTTGGGATGTCTGTGCCTCTGCCAATCTAGAGGACTTATCTGTCTCCTTGGCAGCCTTCACAACATCATTATACACAAGAAACTCTCTGTGGACTAGTTGGGTCTTGTGGTTAGAGTGTCTGACTGTTATCTGATAGTCTCCTGGTTCAATTCCACACTCCTCCACGAAACCAGCTAGGAGGCAATGGGCTAGTCACAGCTCTCCTTCTGAGCTCTCACAGCTACACCTACCTCACAGGGTGGCTGTTGCAGGGAGAAGGATAGAAAGCTTTGTCAGCCACTTTGAGTCACCTTGAATGGGTGAGAAAAGCAGGGTAGAAAAGCCAACTCTTCTTCATCCTCCATGAAGCCAGCTGGGTGACCTTGGGCTAGCCACAGCTCTCTTCTGAGCTCTCACAGCCCCACCCACCTCACAGGGTGCCTGTTGTGGGGAGAAGAACAGCAAGCTTTGTCAGCCAGAAGCGTTATGCTCCCAAAGGCCAGCTGGAGGGAGACTGAAGGCAGAAGAAGCTAGGGCCTCATGTGCTTCCCTTTATTGGCAATGGGGAGAACAGTTTGCTGACCCAAATGGGCCACAGACCCAATCCAGTCGGGCATTTATTATGTTCCAGGAGTCTCTGGGCATGCTACTATAAAACATAATTAAAAATACATTTTAAAATCAACTCACTAAAACAATAGATAATAGTGTCTAAAAGGGAGAAGATTTTTTTTTCTTTACCAAAGGCTAAGTTATAGAGATGTGTATTTACCATACATATAAATATATACAGTAAAGAAGAAGAGTTGGCTTTTCTACCCTGCTTTTCTCACCTATTTAAGGGGACTCAAAGCGGCTGACAAAGCTTCTATTCTTCTCCCCACAACAGAACACCCTGTGAGGTAGGTGGGGCTGTAAGCGCTTAGAAGAGAGCTGTGACTAGCCCAAGGTCACCCAGCTGGCTTCATAGGGGAGAGTGGAATCGAACCCGGTATTTCCAGACAAGAGTCTGGCTCCCTAACCACTAGACCAAACTGAAAACATTAGACATACCTTCAGAGGAGATGCCATTCCACAGACTTAAGGCTACCACAGAGAAAGCCCTCTCAAATGCCTGTACCTTTTAGTGTTCATAAGGATGATACTAGCAAGAAGATCTCTCTTGCAGATATTCATAGGCAAATAGTAAATATTTGGGGTCGGTATGTCTTATCAAGGTAAAGATGACTGAAATCTTGCTGCCCACATACATGTAGGAAAACATGATTCTGGACTAGGGACACAGTGGGCGAAGCTTTTAGAAATGTGTCTGCATAGTGATGAAAGGTACTCACCTGCCTTGAAATAAATACAGGAAACGTGAACATAAGAAACAAGTATGGTACTGTGTTTATACTGGATGATCGGGGTAATGTAGTCACCCCACGTACACCTCGACCTGCTAACTCCACTCTTTGATTTTGTCTGCTTCCCAATGAAAGCATCCTATTCGAACTATCAGCTTCCAATAGGAAGACACAGCTTGAACTAGCAGTGTGGCATATTCTGAGCTGGAGAGTTGCAAGTTTTAATAGACTAATATGGGTACACAAGCTGAATAGTTGGTTTAATTACTCCAACTTGTTCACCTGTCCTGGAATGCCTAATACTTTACCATGTTTCGTCCTACTCATATCTCACATATCTGAGAGTACGTTTTGGGGTATACGAGTATGTACCCTTTTCCATTCAGGTTTGCAACCAAGATCCATTCATTCAAGGTCCTTGTCTTATCACCTTTCACACCATGACCTTGGTTCACGATTGGTCAGTCGCTCTACCTCTCACATGCTTCATCGAAAGACTCTGTATATATGCATTGGCATGTGAGTGGCTTCCTGCTTCTGAGAAGAGCGTAGCTGAAATCGCTGTTGGGTTTAAGGAGGAGTTTGGATCTCTCTCTTCCACTTTGAGGTTTTGAGCAGTTTAATGTTGGCAAGGTCTGGGGTGGCTCAACCTTGAATTGTCTCATCCTGAAGGCTACAGTTGTGGATGGTACACTTTCATTGTTCAGAGCTGCACCGGCATTGCAGGCCGAGGGGAACCAGCATGGAGGGTGGGTAGTCTCTTCCAGTACTTTCCTAAACAATAATAAGACTAGAATGATATAATTACCCCAATAAATCTGATGATAATGTCATTTTTGTATCAAATCCAATACTTAATGACACAACAACTATGATATGACAGTATTAATATGGGATATAATTTTTTTCTCTTGCCTATTTCTCATGAGTGCTTATTGAACATATGTCTGTTCAGCAATAGACTGTGGCCTTTGTTATGCTCGAACTCTTTACCAGGATGACCAGTTTTATGCAGACTCCTGCTGTTCTTCCACAGCAGCAAATGTCACAACTACAGCATTCATGGCCTCCCTAATACTCTCACAGCTACTCGGGAAGCATAGCTTGTCTGCACTGAAACAAAGAAACAGTATGTAAAACTGTCCCAAATCATTACTATATATAGAAGAAAAACATATTCATCCTGAAAACAATAATTAGAGAAGTGACTATAGGTTATCCAAGGATCTTGGCATTTCCCTCTTTATTAAAAACAAACAGACCAAGCTGCCTTTGGAGTTGCTGGAAGATAAGGGAATGCGTCCCCACGTGTCCTAGCCCAAAAAGGCTGGTACAGGGCAAGACGAACCTCCCAGTCCTGTTCCAATTGGGTCCGCCTGGACCCAGGGGGAGGCAGGCCCTTTTGCGTTCCTTCCCTGGTTGCTGCAGGTTCTAGGGGGCCAGAACTCCCCCGGGCACCCATGCCCCTGGGCACAGGCCTACGCAGGGCACTTACCTCATGCTCACCAGGTTCTGAAGTGGCCGGCCCGGCCAGCAGCATTGTACACCTGTGGGCCCCGCTGGCTCTGATTGGCCAGTTACCTGCAGGTAGCTGGCCAATCAGAGCCCGCAGGTAGCTGGACAATCAGAGCCTGTGGGTGCACAGGTACACAGCACTGCCAGGCCAAGCTCACCACTTTGGAACAAGGTAAGTGTCTCATGTGCGCACACGTCCCCACGTAGGCCCGTGCCCAGGTGGGTTCCTGCGGGCTGTAGGGGATCCAATCTGATCCCCCTAGAACCTGCAGGAACCCAGGGAAGGGACTAGACAGGGCTGCCCAATGGGGGCAGCCGGAGGCAGGGCCCACAGCTGTCAGGGAGGGAGTGTGTGCCTCCTGCAGGATGGCCGGAGACAGTCACGAATGCCCTGGGCCAGGTGTAGAGCACCCAGAACGCATGTGGGCACCCTGGGATGGGGCGGTTCCAAACGGAACCGCCAGCCCAGCGGAGCAAATGCTCCATCCCAGGCATCCTGCATGCATTCCAGATGCCCTCATGCAAATAGACCTTTGATCTTTTTCACTGCAGACATTTCATCATCCCAATGAAACTGTCATACATGACCCCCAATATGATGGCATAGATATAGGTGTTGGGAATGCGCAGTTCAAACATTTTGGCCACAGTGAAAGAGGAAAGGGAATGGATAACACAGTAATTAACTGAATAAAGAGTTATTATTGAAATTACTACTTATAGCAAGACAAACTATAATGTATGACTGGAATGATAAAAAGAAATGGACAAAGAAGAGATGGAAAGAGCATATATGGAAATTGTTTATATTTCCTATGAAGGGGCTATGAAACCAAAATGGAGTTCAGTGAGGATTATGGGAGCTTGTTCAACCCAGAGTGCAGTTTGAGTGAGAGAACACAGTTAGTAGGATGTGCACAAATAAACATGAAGATAAGAGTAAATAAAAGATTTAGCCTTGGAGTTAAAAGAACTCTTGTTTCTATCCTGTGCTGTTATCAGCTCATTTTGAAGCCTGGCTCTATACAGCTAAGTGCTTCCTTTGCATACCTGCGTGCAGCTGGTCAAGAAATGGAGAGAGACAGGAAAAAATGAAGATCAAGCTCAGAGAACTTTCTATGATGGAACAGTAAAACCCTGAGCTACATATATTCTTCACAACAACATAGTCCAAGGCTCCATCCACTTCGGTATGAAAAATTCCCTCCTCCAGAAGTAGTTCATTCGGATGTGCCCAGAGAGCTCCTAAGCCAACCCAAGATCCCCAGGAATCACCTTTCCATCAGAGCAGGATAAACAACTCTTTGAGCGGATTTGCTCCTGAGGGTCCTCCAAGAGACCAGAAGCATGGCCAGAAGGTGGCCATTGTCAGTCCATTCAGCCTTGCCACTGGGTTCCAAGTACCGTGCTGGGATGAATGGCATTTGTAAACCAAGCTGTTCACCCTAGTAGCAGGATCTAGATCTCCCACTCTAGAAGTCAGCCCTTCTGCAAGGCAGGTAGATGCAGGCCAAGACAACCAAGGTCAGTCCAGCTTCCACAACAGTCAGGGCACAGTAGGCACGGCTCAGGGCCTCAATGTGAATGCTGACCCTATAGCCCAAGATGGAGACAGCTCAGACGAGGACGCCAGGCAATGCCCTCCCCCAATCATTCTGAGGATAGAGCAACAACAGCTGAGATGTCGGCGCACTGGCAGGGCAAGCACCTACGGCACTGGAGGCGTGATTCCCCTTGCCTACTTAAGCATGACCCATGCCTCCAGAAGTTGTTGCAGACAATACATCTCTTTCTTCTGCAACCTCGGCCCTTTTGCTCCTTGTATTTCTGATCCTTAGACTAGCATCTGACACAGTAGACCCTCCGGCATCTTGGAATTGGAACGTTTGACTAGGCTCAACTCTTGCTCCCTGAAAGAACTTCGAACTTTGGCTGGTCATTACTACTGCTAGCCCTGAGTGTGCGTGTGTGTGTTTGATCTCTGAGTGTGTGTGTGAGCCAGTTTGGTCTAGTGGTTAGGGAGCCAGACTCTTATCTGGGAATACCGGGTTCGGTTCCGCTCTCCCCCATGAAGCCAGCTGGGTGACCTTGGGCTAGTCACAGCTCTCTTCTGAGCTCTCGCAGCCCCACTTACCTCACAAGGTGTTCTGTTGTGGGGAGAATAGAAAGCTTTGTCAGCCACTTTGTGTTCCCTTAAATGGGTGAGAAAAGTGGGGTAAAAAAACCAACTCTTCTTCTTTTCCTTTTCCTCCTTCTTCAGCCTGGCTGACTCAGGACACGACAGCTACTATTGAACAAGGCCCTATTCCATCATGGTGATCAAGATTTTAGTGTGATCTCTGAGAAAACGTAATGGTAGCGCCCAAGTCCTTGAAGACCCTCCCAAGAGAAGACTTAATATTTAACCAGCCATTTGAAGTCCTAATGATGGTGTTTCTAAAATTGGGATTTTAATTTCACTGTTCTATTTTTATATTGTATTTTACTATATTTGAACTTAATGCTTTTTAATTTTTGCTGTGTAAACTAGCAGAGCTACAGGCAGCCACACAGAGAGAATTAATAAATAAAGTGAATAATGCATTTCAATTTTTATTCCCTGCTTTTATTTTAAGACCATCTTTTTACTGGGTGCTCATATATTTTTAAAAAAACATACTGAGTACATACACAAGTATATGTACATTTTTTTAAAAAAACATACTGAATACATACACAAGTACTAGACCCATTTCAATCTGGCTTCAGGCCCGGTTATGGCACGGAAACTGCCTTGGTCGCCCTGGTTGAGGACTTTCTCTGGGAGAGAGACAGGGGGAATGCTACCCTGTTGGTTCTCCTGGACCTCTCAGCGGCTTTCGATACCATTGACCATGATATCCTTTTGGAGAGACTACGGAGTTTAGGAGTGGGAGGCAATGCTTGGCACTGGTTCTGCTCCTATCTCCGGAATACATCCCAGATAGTGGCTGTGGGAGACACTGATTCAACACCCTGGGAACTCAATTCTGGGATTCCTCAGGGGTCAATCTTCTCTCCCATGCTATTTAACATCTATATGAAGCCGCTGGGAGAGGTCATCAGGAGATTCGGAGTGAGGTGTCATCAGTATGCAGATGATACCCAGCTCTATCTTTCTGTACCACCTGAACCAGGAGAGGCGGTTGAAGTGGCTGACAGGTGCTTGGAGGTGGTATTGGGCTGGATGAGGGCCAATAAATTGAAGCTGAATCCAGACAAGACAGAGGTGCTGTGTGTCACAGGGTCTCGAGTTCATGTAGTTGGGAGATATCCTGTCCTTGATGGGATGAGGTTGCAATGCCCTGAAGGGAACAGGTGCGTAACTTGGGGGCACTCCTGGACTCCGCGCTAACACTTGAAGCTCAGGTGGAGGCCATGGCCAGGAGCGCCTACTCCCAACTACGGCTAGTCTGTCAACTGAAGCCTCTTCTGGATAGAGATGACTTGGCCACAGTTATCCATGCTCTGGTAACCTCTAGATTGGACTAGTGTAATGCACTCTACATGAGGCTTCCCTTGAAGACAGTTCAGAAGTTGCAGCTAGAGCAAAATGCAGCCACTAGAGCGCTGACCAGAAAATCTAGCTGGATGCACATCACGGCAGTTTTAAAAGGGTTACATTGGCTGCCAATTTACTCCCGAGCCCCATTCAAGGTTTTGACTCTGACTTATAAGGCCCTAAATGACTTGGGCCCCAAATATCTCAAGAAACGCCTTCTCCCATATCAACCTGCCCGTGCCTTAAGATCAAGCAGTGAGATTCATTACGACCCCTCTGAAATAGGAGTTCGACCCCCAAAGGGGTCATGACCCACAGGTTGAGAACCCCTGCACTAGACCAAACTGGAAGAGTGTCTTTTGCATGCACAATCAAGAAGACATACAGGAGCATCACTCTGGAAGTTCCGCCAATCTCTAGACCAGTCTCCCTGGAAGGAATGTAGGTGGGCAACATGGACTTCCCTCCTAATACAGCTTCAGAGCAAGGATTTCCCATCACCACATCGACAAGTACAGGAGGGTCAAAAAGGGGCCCATTCTCCCTTGATGCCTGCTGTGACTCGAGCTGGTGTTTTCTTAATTTGCTTGCTTTAAAGCCCTGTAGATGTGAATAGCCTTCCCAACTATTAAATGAAAGTGAGCTGTGAGTTCACTAGGGCATTAGGTCAGTGCAAATGTCTTGGACAGAATCAGCATCACCCATCATGAGAGATGCTGGCTAAATTCACCATTATCTTCTTCCGAGAACTTTGTCCAAGTCAGAATGCCGGGCTACATGATAAAGCAACTGACATTTCACCCTTAAGTGTTTGTCCCCTTCCCAATGTTTAAATGAGACCTAATGCATTGCTAGATTATGCCTGATAACCAGGTATCCAAAGGTAGCAATTTTGCAGGCCCAGGCAGAGAAACACTTTCATGTTAATCGTATTCCAAGTGATTCTTCTTGGTGATTGAAGTGAAACTAGACAAATAGCAAAGCTAGATATATTTCACATTGATTGCCATGAAGTTATGCGATCAGCCTACTTGACTCCACAGGCTTTGGCTCGATGAACATCTTTTCTAATGGGATCAATTTGTCTTCTGGGCTGCCCCTCTCAAATACCTTACATGATTGTCCTGCAAGAAGATCTGAAACCAGCAACAGCCTGCAATTTGTGATCATAGGATAGCGGAGACAGCACAGCTTTTGAAAACATCACTTTCATTTCCTTGAGCCACATCCAAAGGAACCATAAATGGCAGCACGTTTCAGGAAGGTAAAAGCAAGGCATCAAGTTGAATGAATTTTTGAACCTTTTGAATCATTTGTACAAATTATTCAGCCATTTGTATGTGTATGGATATGTGCACATTACATACGTACCCATACATATCTTATTTGTATCCATACACATTTGTTCAGATACGTACGGGACAAAACCAGGATGCATACGGGATAAAAACAAGATGCGTATGGACACATTCAGATGTTGTCGACACTGTATCTTCAAATACGAATAAAAAATTCATACAAACAGATTTGAATCTCACGTGAATACATCTGAATTTTAAACATTCAAATCGATTCGAATCTTGGGATATTTGATTAGAATTGAATCCCGAAAATTGCATTCATGCACCACCCCTAATGCCAGCAACATCACCTACTAGGGATACCTAATTACTATTGGCATGCCTCCTTTGACCAACCAACACTTGAGTGCAACTCATCCCAAGACATTTTCTCCTTCCAAAATTTTCTTCTTATAATAAATAAGGGAATATGCATAAATGAAGGTGCAGACCATTCCTGAAACTGGAACTGAAATTCTAATCTGCATCAGTGAATTAATGCAGAGAGGTATTCTGGATTGGTGGGAGGGATTTGCAAAAATAATACTTGGTCCACTGAATATTTTGGTTGAGAAGATGTAGCAAAGTTGTCTAGAGATGCGATCAAAAGAAATTTTGATCAAAGCTTTTATCAAACTTTAATGAAGGTATGGCCAGAGAGAGCGCGTTCATCTTTGCTGTGTCTTCTGCTTTGCAACCACAGGGCAGCTCCAAATCCATTTGCAGAAGCAGCAACAGCAGCAAACTGCCTTCTACTGACACAATACAGCCACTGCTTACAGTTTGTATCTATTTATTGTGTTTGTGTACCCGTATGCCACCTACATAATGACTCGAGGTAGATATGGCTAGTATTTAATGAGGAAAACTAGACATATACCACAGTGCAATAATCTGTCCCTGGTTCAGTTTTTTTATATGCCTTGATGTTTGCTAATGCTTGAATCTGCAGGTAATTTTACTATGCCAGAGTACACAGGTTCTGTAAGCTAAGTACCAGTATACTCAAACCCTTCTGCAAAGAAGGTGAACAGAGACCCAGCAAGCTGCTATTCTCTCTGTTTTCCTGCTGGAAATGCACCTTGGAACAGATATCAACAGAAACCATGGCAGCATTCCAAGAGCCCAGAAGAGCTTATTCACTGGTGACAAACACTGGAACCAAAAATCCCATGTAGACACTCAGCTGGAGTTTGGAGACACCTGCCACTGTCACGGTAGATGTCTCGGTTTTTGAACAAAAAGGACTGAGATGATCGTGGGGGCATTTTGTGAGGATCTTTATGCCTTTTCAGGGGTTTACTTCCAGTATCCACCTCTTTTTTAAAAAAAGCTTCATCGGTTAGACAGCAAATGTAAGAATAAGCATGCAACTCCCCCACCCACAACAAATAACTTTGCATAGAAATCTAGTCAAACAACATATTCATAAAATCTGTTCACAATTCAGGACGCACCAGATGTACAAGTAAATGTTTGTTTCAATGGGTGTCAAACAGTCAGTACAATCATAGCATGCCGGAAAGAAATTTCATAAAATCTAAAGGAGTGCTTTCTCCCGTATCGACCCGCCCGTGTTTTACGATCTGGAGGGGAGGCCCTTCTGGTGATCCCTTCACCTTCAGTAGCTAGGCGGGTGGGCACCCGGGAGAGGGCCTTTTCGGTAGTGGCCCCTAGGCTATAGAATGGTCTCCCCCTCAGGGTGCATCAGGCCCCTTCTTTGTTCCTATTTAGGAAGGCGGTGAAAACGTTCCTCTTCATGCAGGCCTTTGGTTAAATGTCCCCCACACTTCCCCCATTGAAAATCACTGTTGCTTTTAACTATTTTTGTATTTTTCTAAAGTTGCATTTTAAAACTTGTTTCTGATTTTATGGTTGATATAATTTTTAAATGTCTGTTTTTAAATATTGTGAGCCACCCAAAGACCCTCGGGTATGGGGCGGCATATAAACGTAAATATAAATAAATAAATAAAATAGGTGTCAGAGCTGACTAGCTCCAGATCCTAATCAGAATAAAGGATACCTCAGCAGCCAGGATGATGTAGTTAGGATGATGTGCCCGAATGCAATTTTCAGGATTTGATTTTAATTCAAATATCCCAAGATTCGAATACATTCAAATGTTTAATCCTTGAATGTATTCATATTGAATTTGAATCAAATATATTCAAATCTATTTGTACAAATTTTCTATTCGTATTTGAAGATACGAACGTCGACAACATTCGAATGTGTCCGTACGCATCTATAGGCATCCCATTTCTATCCTGTGTGGATCCCGTTTTCATCCCGTACATATCATAAGATGCGTATGGATATGTATGAAATGCGTACGTATCTCTATACATACAAATGTCAGAATAATTCGCATGAATGATCTGAAAGATTACAAAATTCATTCAAATGTTAAATTCGAATTTAGAGACTTTCGATTCAAATTTGAATGTCTGGATTAGATCGTATTCCATTGAATCTCAAATGTTTTGAATATTCATGCACATCCCTCGTTAGGACACCCTCTTCAACACAATATGTGATCAGATCTATAGGGGAGGAAGGACGGTTTCAAAAATGCACATTCTGAGTTATGTAGGACCTTGGGTTTTATTAAGGCAGAAGGCAGGGGTACACTTAAGTCACATGCCACATATCCATGCGGCTTCCTTGGAAACAGTATGGAACCAGTTTGCTATTGTCTTTCTCCAAGGAATATGCCAAGAACCTGTGACCTTCTGCATCTAAGGGATTTTCTGAGCTTTGCTGCAGAACAGTTTCTTGAGGGAAACCAGTAGCCTCCTTTACACACCTTAGTACCATCCAAGGGAGGCCATGCCCATCTCTAGGATGCTCCAACTGAACTGGAGGGAGCACAGACCGGACTAGATGGCCCAAAACGGCAGTCTAGTGGGTCCTCAACTGGATCAAGGGGCACCTGGGACTCCTCTGGGTACCAAAGTGCATACCAAAATGAGTTCTAGGGGGCTCCAAGGCCAGAAACTTCTATTCCAGCCCACTGGAGTTTGCAGAGGCTGGCTCCAAAGTTCTGGTGAGCTTCAGGATACCATGTGCAGCTGCTCTTCCAGAACAGCCATCCAAATGCAGACAGCATGGTTCTGGGACACAAGGACCCATCTAGCTGGTGGACCACTCCAGCTGAACTGGTCTTACTGGAATGGTCCAGAAGAGGTAAATATAGAAATGCCCTAGAACAGAGGGTCTTCCATGGACCTATGACCACTCCCAAAATGCTAACTGACACCGCATTTAATTTGGCTCACTTGACACAACTCAAGACAACCCAACAGCATCATAGTAGGTTGTTTCCATTTGGCACTAATTCTGCCTATGAGCCTCTAGGGCAGTAATCCCTATTACAGCAATCCCAAACTGAAATTATGAAATCAGGACTTCAGGAAGATCAGTGACATGTCTTCTTCCCCAACAATGACACTTACTATTAGGAGAACAAAGTAGACCCTGAGTAAGCAGAAGCTGGCAAACTTGGATTAAAAGGAATAATCTTTCTATGGGCCCTTTCTGCACTTGTCTTTGGGCTAGTCCATCATGTAGACTATTGGCCTTTTTTTTCCTGGATCATAGATGGTCCAAGGGAGGCCCCGTCTACTCCTGATACACTCTACCTGCATAGGACAAAGCATAATCCAGATCAAGGGGCCTTTAATTTGGATCACCAGCAGGCCTGATTAAACAGGTCTATTAGTGTACCAATGGGTCCTACTCCAGACCACAGAGCTGTGCAGAAGGCATGCCTCTGTCTTCTTGGGTGTTTTTCCACTGTCACTAGAAGAACCCATTCAGTACCCATTAATGGGTACTAAATGGCATTTTTGTACCCATTAATGAGTACTTAATGGGTACTTCTAGTGACAGTGGAAAAACACCCCTTGACTACCAGGGGACCATTTCAATGATGTACCAGCTTTGGGGAAGCTGACCCCAAAGTTTATGAGTGTTTCTGCTCCATTGCAGAGGCTGGCCAGGACTACCACCATCATTCAGACTGCCAAGACCCACAGATCCAGACCATGGCCTCTGAGTGAAGAGTGGCCCCATGGTGCTATATATTGGTCTGCAGCTTCTGCTAGTTCTCACCAATGGAAATGTTAGTCCAGACATAAACCAGAGAATTTGTTTGTTTATGAAGGGCCTTTGTATTAATCTTTTTCTTCCAATTCCATCTTGATTCCTATCTTTTCCTCATCTTCATTTTCTGGCATCCCTTAACACCCAGAATACCAGCTCAAAGCTATTGGAACAGCCACATTCACCAATTAAAGAAATACAGAGAACAAGAAGCTTCCCTGGATAGACGGATTTTTCCAGAGTTACTTAGTTTTGCTAAGCTTGGGCTACAGTCAAAATCCCAGCTTAACCCCTCCATTGATCACATGATTTGCTTAACTTTGAAAGCCAGACTATTACCTTTCCTCTATAAATAAATTACATAAGAACCTAAGAGGAGCCCTGCTGGATCAGGCCACAGCCCATCTAGCCGATAAGAACCTAAGAGGAGCCCTGCTGGATCAGGCCACAGCCCATCTAGTCCATAAGAACCTAAGAGGAGCCCTGCTGGATCAGGCCACAGCCCATCTAGTCCATAAGAACCTAAGAGGAGCCCTGCTGGATCAGGCCACAGCCCATCTAGTCCATAAGAACCTAAGAGGAGCCCTGCTGGATCAGGCCACAGCCCATCTAGTCCATAAGAACCTAAGAGGAGCCCTGCTGGATCAGGCCACAGCCCTTCTAGTCCATAAGAACCTAAGAGGAGCCCTGCTGGATCAGGCCACAGCCCTTCTAGTCCATAAGAACCTAAGAGGAGCCCTGCTGGATCAGGCCACAGCCCATCTAGTCCATAAGAACCTAAGAGGAGCCCTGCTGGATCAGGCCACAGCCCATCTAGTCCATAAGAACCTAAGAGGAGCCCTGCTGGATCAGGCCACAGCCCATCGAGTCCATCAGAACCTAAGAGGAGCCCTGCTGGATCAGGCCACAGCCCATCTAGCCCATAAGAACCTAAGAGGAGCCCTGCTGGATCAGGCCACAGCCCATCCAGTCCATAAGAACCTAAGAGGAGCCCTGCTGGATCAGGCCACAGCCCATCTAGTCCATAAGAACCTAAGAGGAGCCCTGCTGGATCAGGCCACAGCCCTTCTAGTCCATAAGAACCTAAGAGGAGCCCTGCTGGATCAGGCCACAGCCCTTCTAGTCCATAAGAACCTAAGAGGAGCCCTGCTGGATCAGGCCACAGCCCATCTAGTCCATAAGAACCTAAGAGGAGCCCTGCTGGATCAGGCCACAGCCCATCTAGTCCATAAGAACCTAAGAGGAGCCCTGCTGGATCAGGCCACAGCCCATCGAGTCCATCAGAACCTAAGAGGAGCCCTGCTGGATCAGGCCACAGCCCATCTAGCCCATAAGAACCTAAGAGGAGCCCTGCTGGATCAGGCCACAGCCCATCCAGTCCATAAGAACCTAAGAGGAGCCCTGCTGGATCAGGCCACAGCCCATCTAGCCGATAAGAACCTAAGAGGAGCCCTGCTGGATCAGGCCACAGCCCATCTAGTCCAGCATCCTGTTGCACACAGTGGCCCACCAATTGCCCATGGGCATCTCAAGCAGAGACAAGGGCAACCCTTCGCCTGCTCTCCTTATGCTTTTCACATGTCTGTGAATTGATAAGAAATTCCCATAAGAAACCAGATCACCCAAACTGAGCAAGAGAACAGAACAGCATTACATCTTCCAGGAATGTGCAAATGTGAAATCTTCCGGGCATCAACAGAACATCCTAAATCGGATTACACATAAGAGTTATTATTTTAGCACAGAATTACTGGGGCCGCCAGTGAAAGTAGGAAGCTTCTGAGCTGAAGATTCTTTTCAGCCACTTGTTTTGCTCAAGGAAACAACACTAGGTCATCCTAAAACTTAATTAAGATGGCAGAAATAACCTTTTAGCCAAACATCAACGCAACTAAGGATGCCAAGGAGGTACGGCAGAAAATGACTTTACAGGATTCCCTCGAAGCCACGAGGCAGCTGCGTGCAAAATGGTCAGGAGAAATCCTCAATCGCTAGGCTCGGTGTCCCGTCAAGGTATCACTTGGCAAATATCCACCCCGCGTGGTGTAGCTCGTGAGATAAGGTCAGACCTTATTATGCTTCTCTGCGAGATCAAAGGCTACGTGCATACGCGGGGTGCAGCCTTGCACAGAGAGCACCAGGGGGCCGGCAGGGATAAACTTCTTGAAAAGTTTGGGTGATGATGTGACGGATCTGCTGCGGCTGGAGGAACCCTCCGCGTGACCAAGGATCACGGCTGAACCAACGCAGCAGGGAAAAGCAGCTAGGAAAGCAAAGCAGCCGTAGACGGAGGAGGAGAACTGGTCCAGAAGGGTCAGGTCTTCCTCTGAAGACAGCACTTCATCTTTTGCTCTCCTTCATGGAGATGCCACCAAGATGCCTGTAACGCTTCCCTACCCCCACTAAAAGGTCTGCTAACGGAACTGGAGGACGTGGGAGAAAGAGATTTTCTCGATCTTTTGCCATAGCTAAGAACATAAGGGAAGCCATATGGATTCTCTCTCCTGAGCCTGCCCCCTGCTCACCAGTCCACCGCTCTGGATGAGCACCCCCACACACATGTATTGAAACTCCCACTGTAGGTTAACACCCTCCACGGAAACAGAAGCACGACCAGCAGTTCCCCCGGAACCCAAATTACCCCTAGAGGCATCCTCTAGGATGTCCCACTTAGAAGGCTTCCTAGGAAAGTTCACGACCAGGAAGGTCACGCCTGGTTTCAAGCTGGAAGCCACACTTGTGGCAAAAACATCATGCGCGCATTTCACGGCCACATAAGAGGCAGGGCCACAGGGTTCCTCTGGTGCCGTTCACCCCACAGCGCAGGAAGAAAACGGGCGGGGTGGGGGGAATTGGAAGACTTGGTCGCAGAGCCTCAAAGGAAGCCACACAGGTGAGGAAGACGTGAGGCGGAAAGACCATCTCTCCGCCGCCGAAAGTACCTGGATGAGCAGGTAGATCCAAGGGGAAACTCCATCCCACTGAGCCCACTGGCTGAGCGTAGTTGCGGAATCCTCCCCTCCCCGCCCACCACGCTCAGCCTCCTTACGCAAGGTAAATGCATAATGCGAGCATCAACTCAAAGATGGCCAATACCCCAGTCTCTGGCTCCATCGCCAGACACTGCGAGAGTGAACGAGCAGCCCCGAACCACACGCGTGTTCAGAACGCGCATCCTTTTGTGCCCTACGAGGGGAGAGGCTCAGAAAGGCACAGCGGTCTTTCGGGAGGCTGGAGAAGGGCAGGGCAGGGCAGCGGGAGTCATGGATGCCTTTCCCGGGCAAGGCTCCCCAAAAGTGACGGGAGGCCGCCCCGTTCCTGCGCGAGCAGCGAAGCGCGGGGCCGCTTTTCAACGGCAACGGATCGCAACAAATCACCAGCATCGCCGGCCTGACGGTGACACGATCCACAAATAAATAAATAAAAAGCACACACGCTTCTTCGCGAGTCGCCGGCTGCTCTGCATCCACGCCCAGAAGCCAGGCAGCCGCACGGAGACGAGGCGAGAGAAAGGCGATCGGAGCGCCGAGAGAGCGGAAAAGCGCATCCGCCTGGCGCGACAGCCAACAGTTCGTTCCTCGCCCGATTCCGTTCCGGACCGGACCGGACCGGACCAGACCCGGGGAAACGAATCGAATCGAATCAAAGCCGCCGCCGCCGCCGCCGCCGCCCCCCTCGGAAGACGGCAGCCTCGCCCGGACCCGGAGGCATCGCCTCGGGAAGCGTCTCGCGCCCTACGGAACGGAGCGAGGAGGAAAGACCGGCGGCGAAGGCAGCCGAGCCCGCCGGGGGAAACAATGCGGGCAGGGACGACGAGGGGCGGGCGGGCGAGCGGGTCCCCCTTCCCACCGGGACCCCCAATCCCTCCCCGAAGAAAACCCGCCGCCCTCCTCCAAAACAAAGGGAAGCGGCGACCGCGCGCCGCCCCGTCTCCGGGAGTCACAAGGCATCGCCCGGCTGCCCCTGCCGCTGTCGGCGGCGGATCGCGTCTCCAGGTCCCGCCAGGGCGCTGCCGGCTCGGCTCGGCTCGGCTCCGCCGCCGCCCCTGGGGGCTGCTCTTACCTGTTCGGAAAAAGGCGTCCACCTCGGAATCGGGGAGCGCCCCTTCCTCGGCGGCGCCCTCGGCCGGGTTCATCGCGCTGGCGCTGGGGGCGAAGGCGGCTCGGCGGCGGCGGCGGCGGCGGCGGCGGCGGCACAGACTGGAGCAGCCCGGCGCCTGGGTACGACTATCCAGTGGGCTGCTGGCTGGGGAAACAGCCAGTGGGGAGGGGGCGGGGAGGGGGCGGCGTTGGTGGAGGGGAGGGGAGGGGAGGGGGAGACACCCACCGGCACGCGCGCGCCGCACACGGAAGGAGGCAGGCGGGCGAGGAGGGCGTGTGGGGAAGAGGAGGAGGAAGGAAGGAAGGAGGAGGGATGGACGGAGGGTAGAGAGGGAAGGAGGGATGGAAGGAAAAACGGAGGAGGGAGGGATGGGCAGAGGGTAGAAAGGGAAGGGGGGGGCGGAAGGAAGAAGGAAGGATGGAGGGTCTGGAAGCCAGCCAGGCAGCCCGCTTAGGCGCTGCCCATCGCTCCCTGCCGGGGCGTCTGCCGAGCTCTGCGCCCGAGGGTGGCGTTGGCGGGCGGCGTTGCCAGCGGCTGCCCGCGCGTCTCCCCCCGAAGGTGTGTGTACACGAACACGCGGGCACGCAGCGCGAGCCGCCCCCGCTCCCTCCCCTTCCCTCTATTGTTCCGACTCGGCCCCCTCCCCTCCCTCCACCCGCCCGCCCCTGCCGGCAAGCGGCCCCCTTCCCTGGGTGCTCCCCACGTGATTGTCTCTCCCCGTCCGCGAAAGGGAAAAGAGAAAGAAAAACAACTCCACGCCCCCCCCCCCGGGTGGGCCTGGGCTCAGGCGACGGGCCCGTTCTCCCGGAGAGCCCCCCCCCCGCCGCCGCCGCCGCCCCCTACGGTCGCCGCTAGCTCGGTGTCGGTGGCTTCGATCTGCTGGCGGCCACCGCGAGAAGCCCCCGGGCGCCGCCACCGAGGAGGCCCTACGCCGCCCCCCTATATTTATATACATTCGCGAGCTTCTATCGTTCCAACAGCTCCGGCAGAACTTCCCGGAAAGGGGGGGGGCAGGAAAACGGGAGGGGCGCGCGTGTCTGAGGAAGAAGAGCGAAGATGAAAGGGTCTCTTCCCCTGCTGTGCCGCCTTCCCTGTCTGCTTCTTTTGTGCCCCCCCCCCCCGCCCAGCCTTTCTTTTCCACAGAAGCATCCATTAAAATAGTTTCCTCCTTAGACGGAAGGGGACCGGGACGCTCCAGGTGCAGAAGGGGTCGGTCCGCGGGGGCGGGGGGCTTCTGTTGGATTTTTTGGAGGCGGGGGAGGGGGGGCTGCCATCGAAGGCGACAATGACTCCAGACGTCGCTCAGGTGATTGTGGCCGCCTGTGGGATGAGGCGCTTTTCAAACGATAATTATGGGCTTGACAGCTTCCAAAAGAAGACTCGGAGTTCCATTTCGGAAGATGCCCATAAAGGTTTGTCTGGGGAATAGACAGTGGAAGGACAGAAAGAGAGAAAGTGGGTGTGGGGGGGGGGAAGAACAGGTTTGCAACAAGTGGTTTTTCCTTCCCCCCCACCCACTATTTCCTGGGAAAGGCTTTGCAGTTTAGAACCCATAAAAATAGCTGAAATTCAGGTGCCCGTTTTACACACCTCCTTTTTATCCTGAATCCCCTCCCTGTTTGGGCCAGTGGTTCAGGAGCCGGACTCTTATCTGGGAATACCAGGTTTGATTCTCCCCTCCTCCATGAAGCCAGCTAGGTGACCTTGGAGTAATCACAGCTCTCTTCTGAGCTCCCACAGGCCCGCCCACCTCACAAGGTGTTCGTTGTGGGGAGAAGAACAGAAGGTTTGTCAGCCACTTTGAGTCCCCTTAAATGGGTGAGAAAAGCAAGGTAGAAAAAGCAACTCCCCTTCCTCCCTCTCTCCCTCCCTTCCTTCTTTCCCCAACAGGGTCAGGATCACACAATGAAAACATCTGGAAGCCCAAGAGGCAGGTCCCTAAAGACTCTGTCTGTGTTGTTCTTGGAGCCATGCTTACATATTTACTCAGGTAACCCTCCATTAGTTCTGTTAATATTTTATATTAATCTTTTTCTCTCCAGCATTTCTTCCAGATGGCATTGGTGCTGCCCATAATGCAAGCGTGTTGGCACCATCCGTACACTTGCTGGCATTAATATGCCAGTCCACACATTTTACTGTGTATTTTTTTTTCTTTTTACATTTGACTCAGGTTTCTCACTGGTAAGAAGTGGTAACCCTTTACATGCTTTCAGCCAATGCTGGCATAAAATCTCTCCTGCACATTTAGGGGTGGCTAGATGATTTCTCACGTGCCTAGCAGTGTCTTGGTGCCTGCCCTCTGTCATTCGACTGCTGCATCAGACCTTTTTTATATACGTTCACTTCAAATTGAACCAGAGAGGAGCTGGTTCAACTTGATTTTGAACACCTTTAAACACTTTCAAACCACAATCGAACAAGGTTTGTTTGCTAGGGTCATTAGGAAACCCCTTTGTTCGGTTTTTGAACAGCAGGATGATTGGCCCAGACTCAAAATTTTGAACGCCCCTGTTCAATTCAAACCACTTTAAACCTGAAGCATTTCAGCACGTCCCTTAATTTCCAAACAACAAAAGTGCTCGTGCCAGATTCCATGGTCTGTTGCATGCTCAATGCACGTTACACCTGCCGCACAAGACTTGGGCAGAGATTACTAAGGGAGAGAGGAGGAGAATATAACACCCTAAATGACTTCGGCCCCAAATATCTGAAGGAACTCTTTCTCCCATACCAACCTGCCTGTGCCTTAAGAGCTGGAGGGGAAGCCCTCCTCGTTGCCCCCACCACCCTCAATAGTAAGACGGGTAGGCACCTGAGACAGGGCCTTCTCAGTAATGGCCCCCAGGCTGTGGAACAGCCTCTCCCTCAAGGCCCCTTCACTTTATGCGTTCAGAAAGGGGGTGAAGATGCACCTCTTTGTTCTGGACTTTGGCTAAATGTGGCACAGTGTCCCCCCCCCCCCCCCCGCAGACATTATTGTTTTATATGGTTCTATTTTAAATACGTCTGTTTTTAAATGCTGTTACCCACCCTGAGACCTTTTTATTAGACTTGTTTCTTGATTATGTATGTATGTATTTATTTGTATTTCTATCCCACCCTATACCCGAAGGTCTCAGGGTGGGTTACAATATTATGTTAATCTTAGACAGGTCCTTGCCATCAGGCTTACAATCTAAAGGGTTTTAGGGTTTTACTTGGGGCTTTTTCCCACTAGGGCTTAGAACCCTTCTAAGATCCCATTAGGAGCCCGATTAGTACTTGATTGGTACCAACTGGGAAGGCCCTGTCCTCACCCGGACCCCACTGAAGGCCCCATCTGCAAGACCCTGTCCCCACGACGGCAGGGAAAATCTGGATTTAATGGGTCCTTCAGGCCCTTAAATCTGGATTTCACGTGGACCTGATAAAAGTTGTGCACAATTTGGGTCTTCAGGAATCTTCAAGATCCGGATCTCCAGGAGGACCCCATCTCAAAGATCTGGATCTTGAAAATCCGGACCTTTGTGCATGAAAAAAGGACAGACTAGAGTAGACTACACCAGCTAAATCTAAAGGAGTCTTCTTCCTCAAATCCATCTGAAAACCCTGCTTTTATAGATCAGCCAGATATCTTTCTTGCTTTCTAAAATACTAGGAAATAAATGTCTAGTGTCATTAACTAGCCTGAATTAACACCAGTTGTGCAACAAAGTGCTTTCTAGTCATAAAGCTTTGCTCTGTTAATATCCTTATTAAGAGTTGTTATCAAACCTGGCAAGTTTAGTTTTGTATAACTTCATGCAGAAACAGAGTGAAAATTTCATAAGAAGGCCACAAAGGCCATTTCCACATTTGTGGGGGCTGAACCCCTCTTGCTGGAACTGTGTCTTTAGAAATTGTTCCCTGAAACAATGCCATCCACAGTGATGGTTCCAAGATGGCCCCAGCACCACCCATGCCATTCCGAAGTTCACACAATCTTCAAAGACAGCTGCAAAACTTCTGAAGGCCAGGAGAAATGTTTCTGGCCTCAGAGCCCTAGGGGGACCCATTTCAGTAGCATAATTTGTTGTGTCGCCAAAATGGCTCCCCCTGCTAAACTGGAACAGGGAGGTTTGTGCCCTTCACATATTTCCTGTACTTTTTTAAAAGGTATCCTGGTATCCTAATCTGGGCAGCCATTCTGGTCACGTAGACCAGGCTACATACACTCCATCCACTGAAGATAGAAGAGCCTAGCAGGAGGTATGGCCTCTCTAGTCTATACCAGAGTATAGAAGAGAGACACCTAGAAGCTAGGCCTCACACTGAATTGGTATACTAGCCGTGTGGAAAGCCCCATGGTCAATAAAACTACAAACGCTTAGGCCGTGTCTTCATGGCAACCTTATCTCGGATTCAAAACGTTTTCAATCCTCAGAGTCCACACAGCAGTTTGGCTTAACACGCTTTCCCCATGTTAAACCACCCCAAAGCATGGTGAATCTCAATCCTGATTTCAACAGGTCTCACTCCGGATCATGCGCTTGAAACGTTTTACATTTTTTTACTGTGTGGACAGTACCATTTTAAAGGATGATAATCCATGTTTAGGGTTTCCCTCTCCCAATAGCTTGCTTCCAAAGACAGTGATTTCGGTGTTAAAAATCCACCCTTAACAGCAGCACTACACTGTAGCGATGGAACTACTTCAACCTGATAACAATGTTGCAATTTTGCACTATTCTAAAAGTTCTGACTTTAGAAAGGGAAAGGAAGGGAGGAAAGCAGCTGAATGTGAATGTTTAAAGCAAAGGGACTTTAGTTGCCACTGCTGCTGTGTGCCCTGAGCAATGGGGAGAGGAGGGGAAAGAATCGCTGGCTGGCGGCCCGCTGCCATTTTTCCTCCATCCTACTCCCAACTACGGCTGATGTGTCAACTGAAGCCTTTTCTGGATAGACTACTTGGCCACAGTTATCCATGCTCTGGTAACCTCTAGATTGGACTACTGTAACACGCTCTACATAGGGCTGCCCTTGAAGACGGTTCAGAAGTTGCAGCTAGTGCAGAATGCAGCTGCCAGAGTGCTGACCAGAACAGCTCGCCGGATACACATCACGCCAGTCTTAAGAGTTGCACTGGCTGCCAATTCACTGCTGAGCCAAATTCAAGGTGTTAACTCTGACTTAGAAGGCCCTAAATGACTTGGGCCCCAAATATCTAAAGGAACGCCTTCTCCCATACCGACCTGCCTGTAGTAGCACCCGGGAGAGGGCCTTTTCAGCGATAGCCCCCAGATTATGGAATAGTCTCCCCCACAAGGTGCAGCATGCCTCTTCCTTACATATATTTAGGAAGGTGGTAAAGACGCACCTCTTTGCTCTGGCCTTTGGCTGAGGTGATTATATTCTCCCCCCACCCCAGTTACAGTCACTACAAACGCAATATGGAACATACTTGTTTTTAATCTGCTGGTTAATCTGCTGTTACCCGCCCAGAGACCTTCAGGTATGGGGCGGGACAGAAATGTAAACAAACAAATAAATAATAATAAATAACCAACATTTAGCCAAAGGCCTGAGCAAAGAGTCACCTTCCTGCTCACTGCCTTCCTGAACATAATCAGAGAAGGAGCCTCACACACCTCCAGGGGGAGACTATTCCATAGCTTGGGGGCCATCACTGAGAAGGCCCTCTCCCGGATGCCCACCCGCCTCACTGGTGAAGGCGGTGGGACAACCAGGAAGGCCTCCCCTCCAGATCTTAAGGCACGGGCAGGTTGATACGGGATAAGGTGGCATTCTAAATTCAGGAATAAAGTCCTGTGTAGAAAGGCCAAGGTCCCTTGGAAAGTAACCAGATTGAAAAAAGGATCCCTGCCAAAATGGAACCGTTTGTGCTTCATTCTCACTGGGTGGCCATTCCCTGCTTGGCAGATGATGGAAAAGCCCAGCTAATTAGCTCCTCCACTCACAACTTGCTCTGGAATCACTTCTATCTAAAGAGGCCACTTCAGAACAGGTAATCCTTTTTAAATAAAAATTTTGGCATCCTGAGAAGTGGGATTTGCACACTTCCTAGCAGAGGCCTGGAAGGTTACAAAATGCAGGGTTAAGAGTCTGTGTGGAAATACCTTAAGACCAGTTCAAATCCCCACTCAGCCATTGAAATTTACTGGGTGAGCTTGCTCCAGTCCCTGCTTTTCAGCCTAATCTACCTCACAAAGTAGGGAGAAAGGGAGGAGAGGAGAATGTTTACAGTCGGGAGCTGCTGAAACAGGATGGTAGCATAAGAAGGAGAAGAACAGGAAATGACTGAACATTGTACACTGCAGGGACCTGACTGAAGTATATAAAACCATGCACAGTATAGAAAAGGTGGACAGAGAAAATTTATTTTCTCTACCACACAGCACTAGAACCAGGGACCATCTATGAAGATGATGGGTAGGAGAATCAGATCAGACAAGGGGAAGTATTCCTTCACTCAGAGGGTCATCGGTTTATGGAATTTGCCACCAGAAGAGGTGGTAACAGCTACCAGCCTAGATGGCTTCAAGGAAGGGTTAGACAAGTTTATGGACGACAGATGTATCAATGGCTGCTAGAATGGATGCCTAAGTGCATCTTTCAGGCTGGGGGGACAAGCAGGATGCTTCTAAGGCCATTTGCTGAGATTCAAGAGCAGGAGAAGGTTTGCCCTTGTCTCTGCTTGAGATGCCCATGGGCAATTGGTGGGCCACTGTGTGCAACAGAATGCTGAACAAGCCTGGATCACCCCATGGGTTTGCATTGAATTTTTGAATGGCCTTAAGCTATTTGATGAACAGTTCTAGAAGGAACCAATGGAGGAGAGCAAGGGAGGCCAGCGAGCCCAAAAGATATTAAAGCAACCAACAGCTTCTCACTGTTACTACACTACCTGGCACACTCAGGCCCTTTTAAAATAATGATAGTGGGTCTTTAACCAGCAGAGCTGTATTCCTCACACCAAGCTTCCTGTCACAAACAACAAATATTGCAGGGAAAAAAAATAAAGCAATCGGGTGCTTTCCATTGCTACCGCACCGACTGACACACACAGGGGCCTTTAAAATGAATGATAAAGGGTGCATTCCCATGTGAATTTTTAAAATCCGGATTCAGGACTGAGTGCGCAATCTGGGTGTTCCCATTTCCTTGAGGATAACACAGGCTGAGTGCAAATACAAACCACAAAAAAAACCAGCACAGAGAAACAGGACCTTTTAATCTTCGCCCCTTGTCCACCCCCTGTTAAGCCTGCCCTGCAGAATCAGCTGAGCAAAAGAACAAAGCAATAATCCTTTCCACACTCTCCCTTTCACATTGGAAGCTCTCTCCCAGCCCTGAAGGCAGTACTTTTGCGCTTAAACAGGAGAGCAAAAGAACCAAGAGACTAAGGGCCTTTCCACACGTACCAAACAGGGCATATGCACAGGGAGGCGGGAGCAGAGCCCAATCCAGCCTCTGGAGGCCCTACCCAGCTGTCAAACAGGGAAAGCGCATGCTCCCTGGTTGACAGCTGGCCCTGCCCACCAGCCTTCACCACTGGCTCCTTCGGAGCTGCCATGGCAAAGCCGGCAGCCGGGTTCCCCTGGTTCCCCGGGTTCCCCTTCGCCCGAGAAGGCACGCTGGTGCCTTCTTAAGAGGGAAGACGCAGCCACCAGCCACCACCCCGCTGGGGGTCACGTGCTCGCAACTGCCGCCTTACCAGGTCGCTGCCGCACGGCTCCTGGCAGCTGGAGGTCCGGCGTCCATTGCGCATGTGCACGCCGCAACCTACATTTCCCAGCCACCCTCACGAGGGCGGCTGGGAAATGTAGGTCGCAGCGTGTGCATGTGCAATGGACGCTGGCCCTGCCGCTGCCAAAATCAGCCCAGCAGCAACCAGGTAAGGTGGTGACCGCGAGTGCACGACCCTGGGCAGGGTGGGGGTGTCTTCGTCGGCTTCCCTCTCGCTCTAGAAGGCACCATCGTGCCTTCCCGGGCAAAGGGGAACCCGGGGATGCCGGCTGCTGGCCTCGCCATGGCGGAGGCTGGTGGGTGTGCCAAGCTGTCAAAGAGGCAGAGCATACGCTCTGCCTCTTTGACAGCTGGGCATGCGCTGACAATCTGTCTTTTTCCCCTGCCGCTTCAGAAGCATTTGCTTCTGAAACGGTTTAAGGGGGAAAGTCAGGTGTAAGACCTAATTTTTCAGGTCTTACATCTGGGTCGGTCTTCAGTGGCAAAACCGGTTTAAGAAAATGGTTTTGTGCGCCGACGCGCAGACATGGTGTCCTCAAAGGTGCTCTAATCTGGCCTCCAATGCGGAAGCCACGACCAAATCCCTCCCCGAACAGGCTCTAAATGCATTTTTAGAGCCTGTGCGGAAAGGCCCTCTGATGGCTCACAGAGGGGGGAAGAGAGAGACTATTACTCTCCCTTTCGTTTTCCCTCTCCTCTGTAAAACAGAGGCTCATGGCTTAGTTTTCCCCTGTGTGCCAGCCTTGCTACAGTGTATCTTATCTCTTGAGGCTTGTGCTTTCAAAATGTGTTCCTGCACTCATATGTCTCCTATTTGGATTTAAACTTGTATGGGATCGCAGCCAAAATGTCTCTTCAAGCCAGCAAACAAACTCAACAGAAAGGGCCTTTTTCCACTGAGGCTTAGAACCCTTCTAAGACCCCATTAGGAACCCGACTAGTACCTGACTGGTACCAATCAGGAAGGCCTTGTCCCCACCTGGACTCCATTGAAGGCCCCATCTGCAAGGCCCTGTCCCCACAAGGGCAGGTGAAATCCAGATTTAGTGGGTCCTTCAGGCCATTAAATCTGGATTTCATGTGGACCTGATTATAAGCGTCCACAATGGGATCTTCAGGCAACTTCAAGACCAGATCTCCAGGAGGACCGCATCTCAAATATCTGGATCTTGAAGATCCGGATCTCTGACTGTGCGTGGAAAAGGGGGGAAAGGGAACCTACTCCTAGGTCTAAACTAATGCCTCTCAACTAAATCACTGAATCAAACAAGTGTAGGTTAGGCAGAGAGAGAGAGAGAATAACAGAGATTAGATCAATTAGAGAAAGCAGCTGTCAGAGAGCAAAGCCAAGTCACAGCAGGGAGTCAGAGTAAGAGAGAGAACCCAGCAGCAAACACTCTCTCTGAGGCAGGAAACACGAAAACCGCAGCAGCTCTGTCTCCAAAATCTTTTACCTGAATGGAAAATGTGGCAAGTCTTTTATACCCTTCACCTCTCTCCTGCTACCCAGCCAAAACAGGCAATGGTACACCTGTTTCCCTGGCAGCAGCACATAAACAAAGAAAGTACCCAACAGCCTTTACACAATGATGCATTGGAGCACTTATCACCCAATTGCAAAAGGCAAAACAATACCCAATAGGTGGTGATCTGTTTAAAAAATTGGTAAGTGAAAACAGACTAGAAATGAGAAAAAAAAATGAGAATGGTGGTTGTCAACGGCGCCATGTGTTCACCTCAGACACAAACATTTGCACGTGAACAACAGCACCGATTGCCTCAATAGCAAACATCTGAAACCAAACCAGCTTGGCATGTCTCTACTACCTATCTTTATTTAAATGTTACTTCTAGATTAGACTACATCGATCGGTTGGTTATTAGGAAAAGCCTGGGCGTGCATGTGAGCCCAATATAGACCTGGAACTTTTAGGTTGGGTTCCCATGCAAGCCATTTGGAGCAGGATTGGAACACATGAGACCAGGAGCAGGTCCAAGAGTGCTCCCAGCCCGTCCCCATGGAATTCCTGGCAATGCAGAATGGGCGCAGATGGGCGTGTCCCCGTGCAAACCACACCAAACCCCGGCATGGGGGAGCAGCACCACCTCCTCTCTGCCCCCTCTCTCCTCATTGGAAGCCAGACTGACGTCAGCCCACCCTATGCCGCATCCCCCCCTCCTCCCTTAGTGGCACTGAAAGCCAGAACTGGGCTGGGAGGCATGGGGAAAAAGCTAAAATAAACCTTACTTCATAATAAATTTATAATTTTAAAAGGCTGAAAGCCGCTACGAGGTTTAGCGGCAGTTAGGCGCTTGAGCACTTTTGCACACCTCCACTCCACTAGGAATCATGAGAATGCCTGCCAAGCTTAAAAGGGGGAAAATCAAGCCTTTATTTCACGATTGCCTTGGCAACTGGGAAACGGGTGGAAAATTTTTGGAATTGGAACCAAAATCTAGCCATTATCCTGCCTGCCTCAGCAATCGGAAAATAGAGGTGGAAATATTTCCGTGGAAAATGCACAAAAATTAAGCCAGTATCCTGCCTGTCTTGGTGATTGGGATTTTAAAACGTCAGTGGCTTTGATCTCCAATGCACTGGGCAGGAACGGCAAGCACACCCCACCTCCTAATGACGTGAGCACCAATCTCCTCCCGGGATAGCCTGTGATTGTCCCCATGCGCAGGCTTGGCTCACTGGGCAATGCATGCCAAAGCCCCAAACTGTGCTGAGACTTGTTTTTTCAGGTACCAAATTTCATCCTGGTCTGGCACGGTTTGGAGGGACTTGGTCCACTTTCCGTGGACCAAATCCAAAACGCATGGGGACACTCCTTGCTGATCCCATGTTCGGAAACGTACCAAATGTGCATGGGGACGCGGCCTAAACTCCCATTCTGCCAGGATGGGTCACAATACTGGATTCTAATTTGGGGTGGGCCGTTGCTCACACCCTAGAGAAATATATTACTTAAATACTTATTTTGTTATTGTCCATCGCTAATTTTATTTCCATGTACAGATGCTTGGGATCAAATACATAGACTGGTATCTGCTAAGCCATACAAGGGCTGGGAAACTGGGGAAGTTCAGTCTGGAGAAGGAAGAAGGAGAGTTGGCTTTTCTACCTTGCTTTTCTCACTGATTTATGGGGACTCAAACCAGCTGGCAAGCTTTCTGTTCTTCTCCCCACAACAGATACCCTGTGACTAGCCTAAAGGCACCCAGCTGGCTTCGTGGAGGAACAAGAAGAATTGGCTTTTCTACCCTGCTTTTCTCACCCATTCAAGGGGACTCAAAGCAGCTGACAAAGCTTTCTGTTCTTCTCCCCACAACACCCTGTGAGGTAGGTGAGACTGTGAGAGCTTAGAAGAAAACTGTGACTAGCCCAGGGTCACCCAGCTGTCTTCATGGAGGAGCGTGGAATCAAACCCGGTATTCCCAGATAAGAGTTTGGCTCCCGAACCACTAGACCAAACTGGCTCAGGAAAGGAAAGACTGAGATATGACATGTTATCACTTTTGAGGGAGATGAAAGGCTACCGTAAGATTATTATTATTATTATTTACATTTATATCCCACCCCATACCCAAAGGTCTCTGGTCAGGAACGGTTCTCTAGAGCAGGGGTAGGGAATCCCCGGCTCGAGGGCCACATGCGGCTCTTTGGCCCCTTGAGTGTGGCTCTTCCAGCTTAGGAGTACCCTAATTAAATTAATAACAATGTACCTACCTATATATTTTAAATTTTAAAAATTTGGCTCTCAAAAGAAATTTCAATTGTTATACTGTTGATATTTGGCTCTTTTGACGAATGAGTTTGCTGACCACTGCTCTAGAGTCATAGACAAGTAGAACCAGCATTAAAGGGTACAAGCTTGCAGCTTCTTAGATTCCAGCTGAATATGAGTAAAAAAATTCTTGACAATTGGATCTGTACAACATTGGAAAATATACATATGGATCTTATAGGTTCCCCACCTCTGATGGTTTTGAAGAAGGGGCTGGACACCCACTCCTCAACAGGAATTCATTATCCTGGATATTGCAAGGTGTTGCACTGTATTATCTCTGTGGTCCCTTCCAACTCAACAATCCATAATTCTATGATTTCCCTTCACAGCAGGACAACATAGTTCTTGGAAGCCAAAAAGCATGTCCTAAGCCACTGCTGGCTGGAAATCTTTGCTGTTTTTATCGAGACAGGTGACAACAGGCTATTAAACATTCCCGACTGATGGCGAGCAAAATTCCCCCCACTTACGTCAAAGTTGGCCTGGCATTTTGCATCATCCAAATCAGTTTCTCCCTCCACGGTGCTGGCACAGCACGTAACACATTATCTCATTATCCCTCTGAGTTGCCATTTTCTGCCACAATTAAGCACGAGGAGATAGAGATTAGATGAATTGGAGTTTTCCGCACCCTTCCCAATACTTACCCACAAAACCAAAAATTGATCAAAGAAGAGGAGCTGTGTGGCAGGCTGGGAGGAAGTCTGGGGTTTGGTGTAAGCGGATAGTAGATCTTCCCCTGCGGGCTCATGACTTGGAAGACGTTCACCCACCACCACTACATTCATACACCTGGGTGCACTTGCTACAGCTGCTTACACACAGGAGCACAACTGGCAGCCATCTTTTGAAACAATTAAGCCAATTAGCACTCACTTCACAGCGTCAGGTATGGCTGGAGGCTGTTTGAAACCAACAGCCCGACTTAACAACTATGAGGAGATGAAGGGCTTTAGGCCTACGTGGAGGACAGGTACATGAGTATTGGCTGCAAAATAAGGCAGACTGCAGAAATAAAATGATACAGGGCTGTCAAAAGGTTGTCTAGCTAAGTACTGTGGTCTGGCATCTATTGTTGAAGGATTCTTATTAAATATATACACACACACACACACACTGAGGGCCAAGCCTCTAGCACCTGGTGTTATCAACACCATTCAGATCTTAAAAGGGCAACTCATTATGGTTCAAGTGTGTTAGAGATGCCAATAGTGACATAACAGGCTTGTGAAAGCTGGTCTGAACTGATTTAATGCTTGTTCTTAATCATATTTATACACTTATAGCCTGTTTTTTCTCCAAAGAACAGTTTGGTCTAGTGGTTAAGGAGCCAGACTCTTATCTGGGAATACCGGGTTTGATTTTGCTCTCCTCCATGAAGCTAGCTGGGTGACTTTGGGCTAGTCACATCTCTCTTCTGAGCTCTCAGCACCACCCCCCTCTCAGGTCACAGGGTGTTCTGTTGTGTCCATCTCCCCCCACCCCTTTCGAGGACGGGACGAGACTGGGGCTGGCAGTGTCTTCGGCCAGGGTGGGTGTGCCGCTCTGTGCGCAGGCGTGCGTGCCCCACGCTGTCAGCGCATCGGGCTGGAGGTGTACGCGTGGGGAGACAGGCCCCACACTGTCTGTGGGCCCCATCTACTGTCACGCATGCCTCCATTCCGATGCCCTGATAGCGTGGGGCCCATCTACCATCCGGAGCGGCACAGCGCTCGGGCCAGGTGCACGACCACCTCATCGGACTAGAGGGTCAGAGAAGGTAAGTCATTGCATGGCTGGGGGTAGGGCGCAACCCCCCTAGGTGCCGGTGGGCACCTGGGGGGGGGGGGGTGCTGGCAGCTGGTGCAGCTTGGCGCATCACTTGAAGATTGTGACCATGTCTCAGTCTTCTCCACTGTAGGCTAAACATTCCTAGATCCTTCAGCCTTTCCTCATAGAACATGGTTTCCAGACCCCTAGCAATTTTGGTGGCCTCCTTTGAACTTGCTCTAGTTTGTCAAACTGTTATTTGAACTGGGGTGCCCAGAACTGAACACAGTACTCTAGATGAGGTTGAGTAAAGAGGAATGATTACTTCTCATAATCTAGACTCAATAGTTCTCTTGATGCATCCTAGGATGGTATTTGCCTTTTCTGCAGCTGCATCACGTTGTTGACTCATGTTCATCCTGTAATCAACCAGTACACCCAAATCCTTTTCACTTGAGCTACTACTCAGCCTGATTCCTCCCATTCTGTATTCATTTTTACCATTTTTCTTACCAAGATGTAGGACTTTGTGTTTGTCCCTATTAAATATCATCCTGTTAGTTTCAGCCCACTATTCAAGCTTAGAGGACAACAAAGCTCTCAGCTAAAGTCTCCTGCTTCTGCCACCGTTTTGTGGCCAAAATCTTCAGCCTGCAACTACATTTTCTATTTTCACACACAGAAATTACTACTCTGATAGCAGTAATTTTCTACTTCCATCAGCTACTGCTGTGTTCTTGGTAATAACAAATGATTCCTCAAATGCCATAAAATTTGTTATCACCACTGTTCATTAATGGTCAAGTCAACATTTGTAGGTCTAATTAATGACACAGCCACAGCATCCTTAAAAGAGCGTCAATCATAGTTTAAATCAGGAATATGCCTATGAGGTATGCATCAGATAAAGGGTTTGTTGGGCTGGGGCACTGCAAATCTACCTCGGCACATACATGACAGCGCTTGACAACTGAGAGAAAGATTTTCATCCGCATTAACATCAGCACAGAAAAATGGCTTTATTCCACATTTAAATTAGTGCTGAAATGAATGCGCAAACATAGTCATCACTCTAGAAATCTAACAAGGGCTCAACTTTTCAGTTTTGTATTTTTCATACTGACAGGTTTATGTTTTCTCTTCTTATAAGCAAACAATTAATTATGAAAAGCCACTTCATTGCTTCAGTTTTATAAAACTACGATGATAAATGTAACAGATTATGTCATCTGACCAATTCATAAGGAGTGTTAGGTACAAACCAAAATTATATAACCTTTTTAAGCTGCTATTTTCAACTTGTAGTATTTTTCAAATAATAGTATCTGCCTTTGGCTGATGTGATTATACTCCCCCCCCCCCCCCGCAAATGGCAGATACTATTATTTTAGTATTTTAATATGCTGAATCTTTTAAATGTTTTTATGTATATTGTTGGTTTTAAAATTGGTTTTAATTTGTGGTTTTAAAGGTTGTTACCCGCCCTGAGACCTTTGGGTAAGTGCGGTATAGAAATATAAATAAACAAATAAAATTCCAGGGCAAGGGTTTCAATCAGGAGGTGCACAGGACACAGGCGCGAAGGCAACTGGGACCTCGCAGCCAGAATCGGGCTGGCTGCGTTAAGGTAAGGAGGGGTTCACGGTCAGTCGCCCCAGGGTGGGCTGGGGGGTTAGGTGAAGCCCCCTAGCTCCAGAAGCGGTGATCCACCACTTCTGGGGCAAGGGGGAGCCCCGAAATCGGAGTCCCCCGGCCCGCCATGATTGGCCCGCCATGATTGGAGCTGAGCATGGTGAGCCAGGGGAGGGTCAAGTTAGGGACCCTTTTCGCTGTGCGGAGCCATCCGTTTTGGATGTCTCCTAACAGTGAAAACACCCATTAAGACCACATTCTAGGTAGTCTTCCAGGAAACCGGTTTAAGGGCCAGATAGCGCCCATTAGAGACACATCAATGCGGAAGTGGCTTTCCCAATGTGTCTCTAATGGGTGCTGCTGTGCAGATGTGGTTTTCCCAAGTGTCTAAAATGTGGTCTTAATGGGTGTTACAGGGTCAACGCGGAAGCACCCGTAGTTTCTTAATAAGAATATGGCCTTCCAGAATCCTTAACTACCATGTGCAGAAAAAGGGGCCATTCCCCCCTTTTCCACGTGCAGTCAAAGATCCGGATCTTCAAGATCCTGATCTTTGAGATGGGGTCCACCTGGAGATCCAGATCTTGAAGACACCTTTAATCAGGTCGTCTGAAAATCTGGAATTAAGTGCTTGAAGGACCCATTAAATCCGGATTTTCCCTGCCTTTGTGGGGACAGGGCCTTGCAGATGGGGCCTTCATTGTGGTCCAGGTGGGGACAGGGCTTTCTCAATTGGTACCAATCAGGTTCCTAATGGGGTCTTAGAAGGGTTCTAAGCCCTAATGGAAAAAAGCCTATATTCTCCAGAGGTTCACCATTTCAGAATCTATTCTCCTTAGCATATGGGAGAATAATTTCTCATTAATTTCTCATGTTCGTCCTAAATATACTCCCCATATTGCTTGTGACTGAAAATGCAATTCCAACCACATTAAGGAGAATATTATATATTTTAGAAAGTTTTCTTCTCAATATCTTGATTTCCAAAAATCTAAGCCATAACCTTTAAAGATTTTGAAAGGGAGAAGATATTAATTCACATGTTACTTTTCTGTGTAATTCTGGACAAGATAAAGGCTATGTTAAGGGTAGCATCCTGACAAACATCTGGGTGTAGCTTCATAATATTTCCACTAGATCTGTAGATTGGTATTTGGAGAACAGAAGATCCATCCTGGATGTTGAGGAATCGTGTAAGGGAATCCCTGTCAATCATTCTAATTTTTAATTTTGTTGGCTTTTTAGATCTTACAGTTAATGTTTGATTTGGTTCTGTATTTGATGTTTGATTTACCATGTTTTATTAAGCTTTGGATTTTGTATTTGTGCTGTATTTTTATATTCTGTTGTAAACCACTCTGGGAGATTTAACCAACGGAAAATGAACAGACTTAAGAGCTTGATTAACTGAATAAGCAATGATTGCATAACATAAAATATCTCTAGGATGCAATAATAAATTCAGCATGAGAGACCCAAAACTGAAATGCAAAGAGGAAAGATTTGGAGAAACTTGCTTGTACAGAATCTACCACAATAGCCTATGACATTCAGCACAAGAAAGTGCTGGATCATTCAAAACATTCAACCTATATCCAGGTGCAAGGCACCACTGAGTTGGACTTGATTCACTATTTTGACCATTTGGGGCCTTTTTCCATCAGGGCTTAGAACCCTTCTAAGACCCAATTAGGTGCCTGATTAGTACCAGATTGGTACCAATCGGGAAGGCCCTGTCCCCACTTGGATCCCACTGAAGGCCCCATCTGCAAAGCCCTGTCTCCATGAGGGCAGGGGAAATCCAGTTTTAATAGGTCCTTCAGGCCCCTAAATCTGGATTTCGTGTGGACCTGATTTAAGGTGTCCACAATGGGGTCTTCAGGCATCTTCAAGATCCAGATCTCCAGGAGGACCCCATCTCAAAGATCTGGATCTTGAAGATCCACATCTTGGATTGTGCATGGAAAAAGGGGGATGGTGACCATCATGATCTACAGTCACTATTCAGCCTGCAAAAATCCCATCATGGTTGCCCAGATTTCTGAAATCCAGATGCAACAGTCCTACAAATACGATTTCATAGCTTCTTCAAGAATACTCCAATAGTCTCTTTGGCTGTAGTCACACCTAAGGTTTAATCCAGCTTCAGTCCATTTTCAGAGCAAGAGAACACATCAGCAAAATGACCAGTAATTTTCTTTTCACATTATCTATCTCAAAGGTGAGTTTTCTGAGTTATTTAACACTGAAAGAAATCAGCTTGTCGCAACCTTTCCAGCATAGTCATTTCTTCAAGCTTTTTGTCCACTTTCACCCCAAATAAATGATGATGACGATGATCATGCATTGGCATGCATTGGCAGACTATGTGAAAGAAAGCCAAGAATTAGTCCTGATTGAAGTGAACAACAGGAAGCTTCATAAAGTGCAGCAAACCAAGAACCAGTACCAAAAAATTGTACTTCAGTGCTGGACAGATAGTTGGCACAACAAGGTACTGCATGGATGGTTCTTGGAGAAAACTGAAAACGAAGTGGATAAGGAAAAGACCTGGTTGTGGCTGACCAATAGAACATTCAAGAAGGAAACAGAGGGACTAATTTTCACTGCACGAGAACAAGCCATCAGAACAAATGTCATCCAAATTTTCAATGAAATTGTCAATAAAAAATTCCTAGCAATTCCTGTATCAACTTTTCCCGTTCTGCACATCGGTCATTTGCACAGCCAAAATCATGCACCTAAGCAGTATTCTATTCCAAGCCTAGCTATTCCTCATGGGAAAACAATGGAGCATTCCTGTTTCAGTTGATAAACCAATAGGAGCCTACATATTCCCATAATGTCACTCTGTATCTCTTACCAGAAAGCTCTTATAGGTTCACAGTCTCACCACATATACCTAAAGGAGCCCCAGAGCAGGCAACTTCTCCAGCACCATGGAGGGTAAGCCCTATCTGTCTTACATGCTGAAAATACTCTGGATTTAAGCTTGTCTTGCCTCGGAGTGTCTCCATGCACAGCTTTATTCCAGGCTACAGCAGACGCAAAGGAGGAAAATCCGTGGCAGAACCCCCCCCCCTTTTCAAACAGTACTACATCCAACGTTGGGGGAAACCGCGGATTATCCTGGGAGCATAGAGACACAAACAGATTTCTTTAAAGTGTCTTTCCAGCTACATTAATCTTTCTTGCTCTTTACATGTGTGTGTGAAAACATTCCTTTCCTTGGCTGCCAAGAGTTAAAAGCATAAGCAATGCTTGTAGCATAGTTACAAGCATAACTAAAAGCAAATCGCTCCCTGCTCCCCAATTTAAAAAAGACATTGACAAACTAGAGCAAGTCCAAAGGAGGGCTACCAAAATGGTTAGTGATCTGCAAAGCATGTCCTATGAAGAATGGTTGAAGGTTCTTGGAATGTTTAGCCTATAGAAGAGAAGACTGAGAGAAGACATGATCACAGTCTTCAAGCATCTGAAGGGCTGTCACAGTGCAGATGGATTGTCCCTAATTTCACTTGCACAAGATGGGAGGACTAGAAACAACTTCAAGGGAGTCAGTGCAGATTAGATATTAGGAAAAGCTTCCTGACAGTGAGGGTGATCAGTCAATGGAATAGGTTGCCACAGGAAGTAGTGAGCTCTCCTTCACTGGAGGTCTTCAAACAGAGGTTGGACCTACATCTGTCTGGGGTGGTTTAGGAAATCCTGCATTCAGCAGGGGGCTGGACTAGATGACCCTAGAGGTCCCCTCCACCTCTATGATTCTATTATTCAAACCTGGAATATCTGAAATTAAGTGGGGTGACAGTTGGAATCAATTTGGACTATTGTTTCCAGGTCTTAAGATCAATAAGAATTATTGGGTTCAACAGCTATGCCCTATTAATATCCACTTTTTAAATCAAAGGCTCACTCTTGCATTGATTAAAGTCTTAAACTAAAACCATTCTGGCATAGGTAACCTATTCCCATAAAGGAACTGCATGATTCTAAATGAATCAAAACAAAACCTCAACTGAATTGAAGGCTACCTAAAGCAACTCATATATATTTCAATGTTTTCATGTCAGTTTTTCATCACTGACATAGGCTGATTCCATACCTGAACTCCTTAAAATGCCCTATATTTTCCTGTCAAATTCAAGAGCAGAATGTCTGCTCTAGGGATGTGCACAAATGCAATTTTTGGGATTCGATTCAAACTGAATATCTGAAGATTTGAATAGATTCAAATGTTTAAAATTTGAATGTATCCACATTTGAACTGAATACTTTCACATCTATCCGTATGCATTTTCAATTCGTGTTTGAAGATAGGAATGTTGACAACATTTGAATGTGTCCATATGCATCCGTATGCATCCCGTTTTCATCCCGTACATATCTGTACAAATGTGTTCGGAGGCGAATAAGATGTGTATGGATACGTACAGTATGTAATGCGTACATATCCATATACATACAAATGTCCAAATAATTTGTACAAATGATTCAAAAGATTCAAAAATTCATTTGAATTTGAACGTCCAATTTCAATCAAATTTCGAATGTTTTGAATATTTGTACACATCCTGTCATGTCTCAGGTGGGTGAGGGCAGCGAGGCAAACACATGTGCATGCTTAAGGCAGTCCGTTGGGGACTCAAGAGTAGTCAGCATCAGGTCGGTCCAAAGTCAGGGTTCCAGAAGTCCAGCAGGGTCACGGCAGGGTCCGAGAGTCAGGATTATGGGTGAAGTCGTGGACAGGAGTTGCACAAGTTTTGTCTGCAACGTCGGGCCAGCGCATACTGCTCAGTTAAGTGGGGGAGGCAACACTATGCCCTTGATGGAGCAGCTGGGTCAGGCACTGCGATCTACACCTCACCTGTTTCTGCTGTCGAAGGAGAAGAGGGGAGGGGTGCTCTTGGGGCTGACTGTCTGAGCTCTCGTCCCCATAGCTGTCTGTGTGCTCCCCCAAAACTGGCTCCTGACCCTCAACATCCGGGCTGCTGTACCCTGGTTGCTGCCCAGACTGTTGTGCCATTGAACCACACTCTCCTCCTCCAAGGAAACTGGATTAGCGGAACGGGGCATGACACATCCCGAAGCTCAGAAACCATTTAAATTGCCCGGAGTAATTTTTACTAAATGCTTGCCAACACCCTTCCAAATGTTGGCAGTTGTGGGCAGAAGTAGAAGAAGACACCATCTTCTCTGAAGAAAATGGGAGAAGGAACTGAAGCAGGTAGCAATTACAGAATGCCCCAACCCCATCTAAAGACTGAAAGGTGCATTCCTGCACAGAACTGCAAACTAGTGTGCACAAATGTTCTAAGCATTCAAAATTTTGCTCTTCTCTCCCTCTCCGTCTCCTACAACCTGATGGAATCGCTGCCACATGATGGATTGTACCTTGTCCTTATTAGCATGTAAGGCAGCAATCCAAAAAAAGTCCTTTTTAACCACTAAATTAAGTAGTGAATACTGTTTTATTACCACATACATTCACTTGAGTGTGCTTGTGGGACATTAATTTCACACATGGCTGGACATAAATACAAACCTGGTTTCCAATTCAGTCTTACAAAAGACATCCTTTAAAAAAAAGTTTTAGGCCTGAGCAGTAAAGGGGGCAAAAACATTTGCAGAAATACAATACGGATTGCAACAAGAACAGAAAAACTGAGTTTAATTTGTTTTAAGAAAAGCTGGGATGAACTTGAACATAAGACATATATTCTTGGGTGGAACATCAGAAGAAGCGTGACGAAGGGTTGTACTGCACTCAGCTAAAACTGCCCCAGCATAAGGTCCAGGGGCCTCCCTTGCATATACTGCTGCTGTCCAAGTAAGGCCCCAACACAGTGTAGACCAGACCAGGCAGCCCAAAATTATCTAGAAGAAGCAATCAATGGAGCTTCTTTAAAAGGTCTACCAGTGGTCTAGCAGTTGCTGATCTAGGCTGCAGAAGCATGCAAACACTGTGCACAACTTCATGTTTAGTACAGTGGACGACCCATTTTGGCAGTGTACCAAACTGAATCAACAAAATGGGTCCCCTGGAGGACCAGGGAGGCCAGGAAGGTTAGTTCTGCTCATAGGAGCTTGAAAACTCTTACCTGGGAATATCAGGTTTGTTTCCACCCTCTCTCATGAGGTGAGCTGGGTGATCTTGGCCTAGTCATGCTCCACACCTTCCCCAACCTTAACCCTGGGCTTATCTGAACCATCCTGCAGGGAGAACATTCACATTCTTCCTCCCAGGCTGCTCAGGACACCTGCCTCCCACCTGCCGCTATTGGCTTCTGCCGGCCACGTCACATGCTCTGTGACATGCCAGCTTGCAGTTCGATGGTGGGGGCAGGATCAAACTGGTCCAGGGGCATGTTGGGGTGCTGCAGTCCCCTACCACTTGAGTCAGGCCTGCAGCAGCCAGCACATAACTACCCTGCCCCCCATGCCATGCTCACCTGTCTGGACTGCTGGTCTGGTCTGGATTGGTCCCGATGCCGTCCACAATGACTGATTCCGCACACCTGCACAGAACACTGGAGACCAGACCCTGAACTTGCAGGATCAGTCACTGTATATAGCATTGGGACCAATCCAGATTGGACCAGCAGTCCAGACAGGTGAGTGTGGCATGGGGGGGGGGGCAGAAGGCTACCCACCCCCCTGGGCGACGACGGGCACTGGGCAGGTCCCTGCTTGCTGTCACCACTATGGAAGGCCAGGGCAGGCCCAATCTTGGTGGTGAGGGGGTGTGGCACCCCAACACGCCACCTGGCTGGTCCGATCATGCCCCCCGCATCAGACTGCAAGCTGGCACAACTCGTAGTGGCCAACAACGGCAGCCCAGAGGGGGACTTCCAGGACTAGCAGCAGCGGAGCGGGCTGGTACACACATGGGACAGGTTGACCATTAGCACCTTGGCTGGTAAGGGACGCTTTTGGAATGCTTCCCACACCAACCAATGTGAATGGTTGACTTGTCCCACGCCTGTACCAGCCTTAGCACACTATAGCCTTCCGGCTGTAATACAAAAAGGCTCAAGGAATGACCACAGTGTCCTACCTGTCACTAACAACAGGAACAACCAAAAATCCCAAAAGAAACCCAAACAAACACACCAAAAGTGACCAAACAAACAATTGGGTTCTATACCCCCCCCAAAATATATGTAATATTTACTAAAAGGGTTACAATGACCCCACTGATAATGCAAATAATAAATGAACTAAATCAAATAATATAATATAAAGCACCAAAATTAAAAAACTCACTGTAAGAAAAACAATTGTGGAATAAAAGTAAACCACAAGCCACAGCCAAAAGATATATTAAAATCAAAGCAATAAAGAAAATATAGATAAAATATAGATAAAAATAGGCCAAACGCGTTTCGACTAGAAAAGTCTTCTTCAGTGGCCAATATTAAAATATATATACAAATAGCTGTGTGTGAGTGTTTCTCTCAAATTCAATATCAGTAATCAATATCAGTGATTACTGATATTGAATTTGAGAGAGACACTCACACACAGCTATTTGTATATATATTTTATTTAAACCTGTAAGAACCTAAGAGGAGCCCTGCTGGATCAGGCCACAGCCCATCTAATCCAGCATCCTGTTGCACACGGTGGCCCACCAATTGCCTGTGGGCATCTCAAGCAGAGACAAGGGCAAACCTTCTCCTGATCTCAAATCCCAGCAAAAGGCTTTAGAAGCATCCTGCTTGTCCCCTCCCAGCCTGAAAGATGTACTTAGGCATCCATTCTAGTAGCCACTGATACATATGTCATCCATAAATTTGTCTAACGTTTTCTTACAGGTATCTAGGCGAGCTGGTGTTACCACCTCTTCTGGTGAAAATTCAACTTGAGTGGTAAAGAAGTATTAAGAGGAAGATGTACAGCTAGAAATAAAAAACCCATTATCCATGTATTTGAATAAATGAAGATGAAAACTCAATTCGGATTTCAACTCCCAGAGTATCACTGAATAATATGATAGAAACAAGCATGCAACTAGCTGGAAAAATATATCTTTCTTTTTAATGCTTTTTATCTTTCCGCTTCTTCCAAAATTAATTCAGTAAAGAAAGAACAACGTCCAGGTCATTTCTGGTACATATCTCATCATTACCAATAAACGATATTGACAGAAAAACAGAAGAGCGCCTTGAAATTTTAGAATTGCAGCGTGTTTCTACAGTGGAAAGGCAAGGACTGGTTAAATGAAGGGGAAAGTAGAGACATTCATCACACTTTTTTTATTTCCAGTTTCTACAGTGTAGCCAGTCTGGGGTTATGGGGCTTTTTTCCATTAGAGCTTAGAACCCTTCTAAGACCCCATTAGGAACCCAATTAGTACCTGATTGGTTCCAATCGGGAAGGCCCTGTCCCCACCTGGATCCCGTTGAAGGCCCCATCTGCAAGACCCTGTCCCCACTAGGGCAGGGGAATTCTGGATTTAATGGGTCCTTCAGGCCCTTAAATCTGGATTTCATGTAGACCTGATTATAGGTGTCCACAGTGGGGTCTTCAGGCATCTTCAAGATCCGGATCTCCAGGAGGACCCCATCTCAGAGATCTGGATCTTGAAAATCCAGATCTTTGACTGTGCATGGAAAAAGAGGGTTAGTTGAATAGCTAGAAATTTACAGTTCATTAAATTCTTTTAACAGTGAATGTCGCTAAGTTGACCATTTATTTATTTTTTTAAATCCAGACCTGCAAAACACACACACACAGGCTGGGTTCACACGTTAAGATTTAATCCAGCTTCAGTGAACTTCCAGAGTGAGAGAACACATCAGCAAACTGAGAATCTGTTTTCTTTTGGCACTATCTGACTCAGAAAATCCATCTTTGGGATAGATAATGTGAAAAGAAAAATGATTGGTCACTTTGCTGATGTGTTCTCTCAAACTGAAAGTGGACCAATGCTGGATTAAACCTTAGGTGCGAATGCAGCCATACTCTCTCTCAGCCCAGAAAGTATCTGTGTAAATAATTACTGTTCTTTAAATTTAGGCCTATAGACACTGACTGCCCCAGCATGACATAACAATGCCCATGCCAGGATGGTGCAGTGGTAGCCACTTCCACTACAAGCACTAAACTAGCCCCATACTAGAAAGAAATCAGTTTGTTGCTTTGCTGATGTGTTCTCTCATTCAGAAAGTGACCTGAAGCTGAATTAAAATGTAGGTGTGAACCCACCGCTATTGTCCTAGATACACTTTTAAATGCAAAAAAAGCCTTTGACTTCACTAAACATATTTTTCTCAGCAGTGCTGACACATAATTTGTGTGCACGAATACCCAAAAATTCATTTTGATTCAAATGTTTGAAATTCAAATTTAACCAAATTTGAGTCAAATTAAGCAAATTCAAATCTATTTGTTCAAATTTTTTATTTGAATTTGCACTTACGAATGTCGACAACATTCATAGATACCCGTACACATCTTCCCCGGGTACGTACATATCCATACGTATCCATACACATTCAATATGCATCCCATACAGGTCCATACAAATGCATATGGATGCGGGAAAGATCCAAATCTTCAAAGTATGCATCATGTACGAACTCACATACATATGTCCAAATAATTTGAACAAATAGATCCAAAATTCAAATAAAATTTTTAAATTCGAATTTAAGGACATTTGATTCGAATTCAAATGTTGAAATTCAGCCGATTTGACTGAATTTCAAATGCATTTGAATATTCGTGCACATCCCTAGTTTTGGATCTCAAGGAGAAACGGAATTCAAAATGCCAGTGCTCAGAAACCAGAGACCTATTTGCAGGAGGACTGACGGAAAGCGTGAAGGACACCCTGGGAAGGAGCATTCGCTCCTCTGGGTGGATGGTTCTGTTCGGGACCGCCGCAGCCCATCACAAGGCATTCTAGACGTGTTCCAGGTGTAGAGCACTTAATTGTGCTGTACACCAGGCCTAGGGCATTCGGGGCCATCTCAAAGCTGTTCAGGGGAGAGAACGTTCGCACGCTCCCTCCCTGACAGGTGCATGCCCTGCCCCAGGCCTGTCCGGATTGGGTCTGGCTGGATCCAGGGGTGGGCAGGCCTGTCTGGTCCCTTCCCCACATTCCTGCAGGTTCTAGGGGACAAGATCGGTTCCCCTAGAGCCGGCTTGCCATTTTGGGGACCCCAGCAGGCACGAGATAAGTGCTTCGTGCACATGCGCATCCCTGCATAGGCCCAGGGAGGTGGATGCCCCAAGGGGGCCTTGTGGGCCCTAAAGGACCTGATCCCATCCTGTAGAACCCACAGGAACCCAGGAAAGGCACCGCCCCTAGGTCAAACTCAACCCAATGGCAGACAGGCCTGGCCAGCTTTTCAGGCTAGGACACACAGAGACGCTTTCCCCTTTCATACGTAGGCAGGTAGGAACGCATGGAGACACATTCTGCTTGGGCTTCTCTTTGGCGCCACCCTCCCTCCCTCCCTCCAAACCACAAGACCTGGGTGAGGAGAAGAAGAAACTGCTTGCTGCTGCTTGCTGGGGCTTGTCTTTGGCCCCACTCTTCCTCCCTCCAAACCATAAACCTGGATGAGGAGAAGAAGTAACTGCTCGCTGCTGCCTGCTGCTGCCTGCTGGGGCTTGTTTTCAGCCCCTCCCTCCCTCCAAGCCATAAGATTGGGGTGAGGAGGAGAAGAAACTGCTTGCTGCTACTTGCTGGGGTTTGTCTTCAGCCCCACCTTCCCTCCCTCCAAGCTATAAGACCAGGCTGAGGGGAGGAAGAAGAAGAACTGGCAAGCTGCTGTTTCCAGGCATTTCTCCCGGCCCCATCTATTCAAGGTGAGCTTTTAAATTGTGGGGTAGGGTGGCTGTCTTTAGAATTATTGTTTTTACTGTTTATTGTTTAATACCTTCTTAGTTTGTGTGTGTGTATCTGTTGTGTTGTGCTTTGGGCAGGGAAACATGTGCCAAGGCCAGGCAGGAGGGGGAGGAGTGTTTCAAGGGGCCACTATCACAGTGGTAATGGGCAGGGGGAGATACGGCATTGGGAAGCAGAAGAGCCAGATTAGGAGAAGGGGTGATAGCTGTATTGAAGCTATCACTCCTTCTGTTCTGCTTCCCAGCTGACAGAGTTTGGGGAGGTCTACCAACCAGCCCACTGCTCTGGCCGTGCTGCTCCTGAATGCCAGATCAGTTCAGAATAAAACATCTGTCATACATGACTTGATTTTGGATGAAGGAGCTGATTTGGCATGCATTGCTGAGACTTGGGTGGATGAATTGGGTGGGCCTAGTCTTGCCCAGCTTTGTCCCCCAGGATACTCAGTGCAGCACTGCTCCAGACCAGAGGGGAGGGGAGGGAGTGTTGCTGTAGTCCATCAGACGTCCATCACCCTCGCCAGACAACCAATTTGCACTGTGACGGGGGTTGAGAGCCTGTTTATGCTGTTGGGCCAGAGAGACAGGATAGGGATGCTGCTGGTGTACCGTTCACCCCACTGCCCAACATCTTCCCTATCTGAGCTGGCTGAGGTGGTCTCGGATTTGGTGTTGGAAGCCTCTGCCATGGTGGTGTTGAGGGATTTAAACATCTATGCCAAGGCTACGCTCAGTGGACCATCTCAGTTCTTCATGTCCTCCATGACAATCATGAGGCTGTCTCAACCTGTATCTGACCCGACTCATATAGCAGGTCACACCCTTGATTTGGTTTTTGCCTCAGAGAGGATTGGTGAGTATCCGTTGATAGGAGGGCTGACTGTCAACCCATTGTCATAGACGGATCATTCGCTGGTGAGTTTTGGACTTGCAATGGCAGCTCCCATCTGTGGGGTGGGACCTATTAAAATGGTCCGCCCCGGGAGACTTATGAAATCCGAGCGATTCCTGAATGCTCTGGGGGATTTTCCGGTTGGTATGACTGGTGTGCCTGTTGAAGCCCTGGAATCTCTCTCTGGAATCAGGAGATCACCAGGGCTATTGACATGATCACTCCCAAGTGCCCTCGGCATGCTTGTGGAGCTTGAAAAGCTCCTTGGTACTCCATGGAACTATGGGCTATGAAACATGAAGGCCGATGGCTAGTGCGCAGGTGGCGTAAATCCGGCTGTGAATCTCACCGAACACAGGTTACAGCACACTACTTTGCCTACCATGTAGCAGTGACAGTGGCGAAAAAGAATTTTTTCATTGCCACCGTTGCGACCTCAAGCAGCCGTCCAGCAGAGCTTTTCAGAGTAGTAAATGGCCTCATAAAACCAAGCTCAAAGAAGCACGAGTCAGGGCCAAGTAATATCTGTTGTGACAAATTTGCGAAGCACCTTGAGGACAAAGTTGCCCAGATTCATAGGGGATTGGATGTCACAATTGAACATAGCCCAAATAAGGTGTCCAGAGAACTGTCTGGTCCTGTTTGGTTGGATCAGTTTCACTTGTTGCAGCCCGAGGACGTGGACAAGCTACTTGCAGGCGTGCGGCCAACGACATGCTCTCTGGATCCCTGCACCTCATGGCTGATAAAGACTAGCCAACAAGTATGACCAGGTGGATCCAGGATGTAGTGAATGCCTCTCTGAGGGAGGGAGTGGTTCTACTGGTCCTGAAACAGGCTGTGGTGCGCCCCCTCCTGAATAGGGCCTCCCTGGATCTGGAAGATTTAAACAACTATAGCCCGGTGGCTAACATACCTTTCTTAGGAAAGGTTCTGGAGAAGGCTGTTGCTGTTCAACTGCAAGCATGCTTGGAAGAAGCTCATTATCTAGACCCATTTCAATCTGGCTTCAGGCCAGGTTATGGCACAGAAACCGCCTTGGTCGCCCTGGTAGATGACCTTATCCCGGAGAGAGACAGGGGGAACGCTACCCTGTTGGTTCTCCTGGACCTCTCAGCAGCTTTTGATACCATTGACCATGGTATCATTTTGGAGACACTACGGCGTTTAGGAGTGGGAGGCAATGCTTGGCAGTGGTTCTGCTCATATCTCCAGAACAGATTCCACATAGTGGTGGTGGGAAACACTGATTCAACACCCTGGGAACTCACTTGTGGGGGTCCTCAGGGGTCAATCTTCTCTCCCATGCTATTTAGCATCTATATAAAGCCATTGAGAGAGGTCATGAGGAGATTTGGAGTGAGGTATTATCAGTATGCAGATGATACCCAGCTCTATCTCTCTGTACTATCTGAATCAGGAGAGCTGGTTGAAGTGCTTGACGGGTGTCTGGAGGTGGTAATGGGCTGGATGAGGGTGAATAAATTGAAGCTGAATCCAGACAAGACAGAGGTGCTATGTGTCACAGGGTCTCAGGTCCAGGTAACTGGGAGATACCCTGTCATTGATGGGGTTGCAACGCCCTGGAAGGGACAGGTGCATAACTTGGGGGTACTCCTGGACTCTGCGCTAATACTTGAAGCTCAGGTGGAGGCCGTGGCCAGGAGTGCCTACTCCCTACTATGGCTAGTCTATCAAATGAAGCCTTTTCTGGATAGAGACAACTTGGCCACAGTTATTCATGCTCTGGCAACCTCTAGATTGGACTATTGTAATGCACTCTACATGGGGCTGCCCTTGAAGACAGTTCAGAAGTTGCAGCTACTGCAAAATGCAGCCGCTAGAGTGCTGACCGGAACATCTAGCCAATTCACTACCAAGACCAATTCAAGGTTTTGACTCTGACTTATAAGGCCCTAAATGACTTGGGCCCCAAATATCTAAAGGACCACCTTCTCCCATTTCGACCTGCCCGTGCCTTAAGATCAAGTGGTGAGGCCCTCCTGGTTGTCCCACCCCCTTCAATAGTGAAGCTGGTCGGCACCCGGGAGAGAGCCTTTTCTGTGATGGTCCCTAGACTATGGAATAGCTTCCCCCTCGAGGTGCGTTTTTCCCCTTTCTTATATATATTTAGGAAGGCGGTGAAGACGCACCTCTTTGCCCTGGCCTTAAGGATTATATTTCCCACTCTGGTCAGACACTATCATTTTAAACATATCGTGTATCTTTTTAGAGTTGTTGAATTTTTAAAGTCTTTTAATGTATATTCTGTTTTAATCTGTTGTTTTAAGGTTGTAACCCGCCCAGAGACCTTCGGGTATGGGGCGGGATAGAAAAGTAAATAATAAATAAATAAATAAATAAATAAATAAATAAATAAATAAATAAATAAATAAATTCCTTACCTGCCTATGTGTGAATGGTGAAAGTGTCCCCGCATGTCCTAGCCTAAGTGCACTACAACCGTTCAGCTGTAGTGCGAAAAGGCCTCTGGAAACTTCTTGGGCTGAAGGCATAAGGCTAGAACTCAAATCCTTTAATGCAACTCATTTAACACAGTAGTGTTAAAATTGGAAAGTATTCTATTACCTATTACTTCTGTCATGCCATCCATGCCATTTCCAATGAAACACCTGCCTAAGCAGTTTTTACAATGATGTGGAAATGTTCATCATTCACTAGTGAATGCACACCACTGAAAACAGTGACTTGCGAAAGAAAGGAAGGAACATGTTTCAGGTTTGTGCATGTTTTACTATACTGAATATACTGTAGTAGGGGTTTCTTAATGGATTTAACTTTGGGGGCAGTGCCATTCTTATTTAGGGCCACAATCCTGCACAAGCATACACGAAAGAGAAAAATCCTCCTGAATTCAGTTGCCCTTTTTGAGCAACGTTCTCTATTATTGTGGTGATCTCCTGAAAGTTTCAGCAACAATTCCTGCCAACCTTTTATGTAACTTAGGAATGATGGTGATTGTAGTCCAAAACATTTGGAGGGGACTTGGCTGAAGAGCTCTGCATTGAAATACCTTTCCAAAATCATCTTGTCATCATATTCTAATAGCTTTCTGCCTTAAGGAAAGAGGGCCTGCCTGAAATTCAGTGCTTGCTTTGTCCGGAGAACATTCAGTCCCTTGTATCTTTCTGATGCAGGTGATAGCAAGAACTTTCCCCTGCTCCACACCTTGCTAGGTATGGCCACTCCAAAAAGGCAACCCTGGACAAAAGAGAACAACCCTGGCCAGAGATTAAGCAGTTTCTCAGGTCCTCGAGTCACACGTTCTCAAGATCTCTCCCTCAGCCCAATCCTAGAAATTCTCATCCTTTGCTGCTTATAGTACTATATTTGATTATAACCCAGGAAATAAACATACACCCACTGAATTGTTGCATAAGTTAAATAATTCTTCTCCTCCCACCCCTCCCCCTCTAGGTTCACTTCATCCAAAATTCTGTTAATTTCTTTCAAGGTATCTATCCCCCTGGTCATGCCATATCCCCTACATTTATCCACATAAATATATTCAATCCAGTTTCTCCAGCTTTGTCGGGATTATTTCCATTTTCTCTAACAATTCTCACACATATATTTCTGATCGTCAATTTTTTTTTATTTCTTACGTCCTCATGTATACCTACCACTATTTTATCTAGCAAGCATAGCTCAGTAGTAAAATAAACCAACTTTACTAATATTTAACTTATTCACTAATTTTCACCCGGTTTTTTTCTCTCTCTACACTCCCACCACATGTGTACACACACTCCTCTAAACACTCATGCCAACACTAGGATGTATATATGCATGTATATATGAATGTGTGTATGTATACCTACATGTATACATGTATACATGTATGTATGTATGAATAGGTGGTTATAGGTAACCACCTATTCATTAAATCATTAATATGATTTATTTATACTCAATGTTCTTAATACCTATGTCAGTTTTTAAAACTAACATCTCCCATTCTTTTTCTGTCATGTTTATCTTTAATTCTTCTTTCTGCATCTTTATCTTGTTATTCTGTATGTATTTCCCTATCATTATTTATATACTGTGGATGCTATACCCTTTCTCTCCTTTTTTTCCTTCTAAAATTAATTTTCCCATTTCTATTAGAGGCCTTGTCTGTGATTCTCTGTGTATTCCATTTGTCTTATAGAGGAAAGGACATCTTCTGTTTGAGACCATCCCTTTTCACCCAATTTGACTTTGGACTCTAGTTCATCCCTTGGGAGTGAATAATTCCTTTCATTATGGAAATTCTTGATTATCACTAATCCTTCAATATATATATATTTTTTAGGTTTTTCATTACTTGCAGCTTTTTGATCTTGCTTTGTATCTGCAAATGGTGTTATTATAGATCATCCTTCTGGTATTTTAATCATTTGTTTAGAATCTCCGTAAGCATTGGGACCTTCTCAAACATGATCCTTTAGAACACGTGTAAAAGATATTCCAAAATGAAATGCAGAGAGAGAACTTGGGGGGAAGTGATCTGTAACTATCGGGCAGCACTCTGTTAGGGTCAAGATGATCAAATAGAAGGTTAAAAAATGTGGCTTTTACCCCTTTCATGGTTTGCTGCAGTTTTCCTTGTCTCTGTATGACAAGTTACAGCTGCCCATTCTGCTACTTCTACAAATTTAGCAAAAAGGTAAATATTCTCTTGATGTCCTGGTCAGTCAGCATGGGGAAATGTTTAAAATACCAAGGTCAAGGCAAGAGAATCTCCCCTGCAAAAAGCGATGGTTTTGCTTACAAGAATTAGGCAGGACATGGGATAACTTTTCTTTCCTCCCCCAAATCTCAGAAATAAAAGATTAAGTTCACTTACCCATCCTCGGATATTTTCTTCAGATTCAGACTTTAAAGGGTTTTTTTGCTGTTACAGAAAAGTTCCTTCAATCACATCCACTTTGCATCCATTTCCATGGGGAAATAATTCCAAAAAAAGATTTGTAAAATTATGTGAAGGTTGATTGAGGGGGGTGGGGGGGAATAGAAAGGATCTTCTATGCAACCAATCCAGCACCACTGCCAAGACTGCACTCCAATAACCATTAACATAAACCATTTGGGTAATTTTACTATATAAAAGATCCAAACCATTTAATCAGGATTGTTCTTTTATATATTCGGCAAGGTTGCCACGCAACGTAGCTCAGACTGCAATATGCAAGTCACGATACCATTGCTCCCTCTAGTGCAGAGTTGCAGTATTACAGCAGACAACTGGGAAACAGTAAATTTAAGAAATTTTAAGTCAACTCCAGAAACAGCAAATTTAAGAACTTTTTACATTATCACCTAACTTAGGGATGTGCAGGCATTCGAAATCCGATCGAATGAGCCAAATTTTGACATTTGAACTCGAATCGAATGCCCCAAAATTAAAATGTAAACATTCGAATCAAATCTCGAATTTTGAATCCATTCATTCGAATTATCTGGACAGTCATATGTGTACAGGTTTGTACAGAATGCGTACTTGAAGATCTGCATCTTTCTCACTTCCGTACACATTTGTATGAATCTGAACGGGACGAGAAAGGGTTGCATAGGGAATAAATACGGGATGCATACCGACATGTACGGATACATACAGATGTGCACAGATGTAGGGAAGATGCATACATGCACATACAGATGTTGTCGACATTTGTACGTGCAGATTCAAATAAAAAACTCAAACGAATAGATTCAAATTTGGTAAATTTGAACTGAACTTTGTTAAATTCTAATCGAATCTTGTTAAATTTGAATTTAAAATATTCTAATTGAATCCATTTTGGGTATTCAATTCAATTAGAGTAGAATGTCAAAAAAAAAAACATTCATGCCCATCTCTACATCCAAGGCTATACAAGATCTTTCCAATGAACTGCTGGGAATCAGCCATGGATGGAATCCAGACTGAAGGTAAAAGGAACCTGTAGTTTGAAACAACCGTTTAAGGATATGGCATCCTTGTTGTCTGGTACAAAGTCAATCACTTCGTGCGCGGACCTCTTAGGCTTTTCTAAGCAGAGGCGCAGATATATTTTTAATCACACAGTCTACAAAATAATGCCTGTGTCTACTTAACAAGCAGTTCTTTGAGCCATCTGCTTCTCTAACCATGTCATGCTGCTTTTACTTTAGCACTCTGAACAGGCTTCTCTAACCAGCTGGCTTTCATGGCATTCTATCCCAGTGCATTTCCCCTACCAAAGGAAAGAAACAACACCAACTTTAAGGGTTGGTGTATCACAATGCTTTACAGTACCAGCTGTGAGTTGGAGGTTGTCCTGTTCAAATTCCTCCTTTTAGCTAGTACAGTCAGACCCCCATATCCACTGATTCGGTAACCATGGTTTCAGTTAACCACAGATACCGGATCAGCCCACCCACCCACCCCCATGGACGCCATAAGGAAAAAGACCCCAAAACCAAAAGGCCTATTTCGGCCCCTGTAGGGCATTGGAATAGGCACACGACACCACCGGAGCCCATCCCAAAATGTAAGGGGGCACGTGGGAGGCGGGCAGGAGGCATCCGGTGGCATTGCACACCTATTCCAGTGCTCTCTGGAGGTCGAAATAGGCCTTCCAGAGGCCAGAAAAGCACTTCTGGTTCTTGGGTTGCCTGACCTCAGAACCGGAAGGCCTGTTTGTGATTATCCAATAGTTTCAGGTAGCCACGGTAGAGCTGGAACGTATCCCCAGTGGATACGGGAGTCCGACTGTACATCTTTCTCTATTGGGCAGTTATTTTCAGCCGTAAATTTGGGTTAGAAGCCGCACAAGCTTGCCTCAACTTTCCACAAGTTATAAATGTTGTTATAGTTGGGTAGCATTGCTACATCAAAAATCAGGCACTTGTGATTTTTCAATAGTGTAGCTTAGCTTACTGAAATCGTTAATATACTGATAATATGTAAGTTGTCTCTTACTTTTAGGATTTACAAAAATGGTCACTTATCTAATCATTACATCTGAATTTGTCTTTATGCCAGTTCCTGTTTGTGTGTTCTTTCGTGATGGAAAAGTTGCACAAAGCTGAATGTCAGGGTGAGATCAGACATGACTTTTTCAAGTTGTTCCTTTGTGAAAAAGTGTCCCATCGTCAGACGCACAGTAAGTGCCTTCTACACTGGTATGCATATATGCCACTTTGAACCTACTTCAGTTTCTCCACATTGCAGCTTTCATTCACCTGCAATTCCAAACACACACACCCTGACAACTGTTGCTACCCATGGTATGGCTACCACTCTTCCTGCCTTTGTTTCTGTAATTGATATCTTTGCCATAGCAACAGTTTCTGTCCCATAATAGGCTATATTTCCTGCGTCTAACTTGCTTGTACTTCCTAATTTCTATAATTCCAAGACTCTGAAAGCAAGAATATTAGTGTATTCATGACTTAATGTCTTCCCAATAGCGTTTCCCCCCCGTAATTATCAAGGAATTGCAAAAGTATGAAAGTCTCGTAATGAAGAACAGTTTGGCTTGAAAAAAACAATGAATATGTCCTCTAATTCCACTCCAAAAAGCATAACCTTTTTAACACTACCTATGTCCTTAAATGCTTGCAGGGAAAGCTGAGGTCTGGTTCACACACAGGGGAGATGACATCAATTGAAAGTGGTGTGTCCTCAGGCAATTGGGGTCAGGCTCAACACTCAGTCCAACATTCATTCTCTTCAAATTCTCCTTTCCCTCTTCCAGTGTGAACTAGGGCTGTTTTTGCACTTATCTTAGTTAATCTGGATTGAGAAGATCTGGATCTTTGAAATTCGGTCCTCGTGGGATCCAGTCTTTGAAGATCCAGATCTTGGCAAGGACCCCATATGTCCGCATGGGCCCTCTAGCACCCCATGGAAATTGGTGCCAAATAGGAGGAGCATTTAATTGGCGATGGAGCAGCAGGCGCTGCGTGTTCAATCACGGGTGCTGAGGTAATTGGCTGCCGCACCTTTTAGCTCGAACACTCAGCTGACGGCTGCCAATCACGGCAGCGAGAAGGCGGGACTCCCAGTTTTGGAGGTGGAGGCATGGGCTGGTAAATGGGAGGACCATTCATATTTCCTGTACCCGAAGTGTACCAACCTTAGTTCATGGCAGCCTAATTGGCTAAGTAAAGAAAGGCCTCATATCTACCATTGACATTTTGGTAGTATTCCATTAAAACAGGTGCTTTTTTTTTTTTTTAAGGAATGATCTAAGAACACAGGCAGTTTTATTTTGAAAGGCTTCAATAAATTTTGTTAGCATCCCCTCTGCACAATGTGTTTAGAATTCAACAAGGTTGTTCCTCTTTGCGCTGGAAGATCCAGAGATTTCCAGAGGTAACGATCCACTCAGTTGCTGTTCAGTAAGTATTTCTCCTGTGTGTACACAGGTCTTTCTCCATTTCATACTGTGCTGCAAGAGGCGGTGGGCACACGTAAGCTTTAGTCCAGCTTCAGTCCAGCTTCAGAGCAAGATAACACATCAGCAAAGTGACCAGTAATTCACTTTCCACGTTATCTATTTCACAGGTGAATTTCCTGAGTTATTTAACACTGAAAGAAAACAGCTTGTCAATTTGCTGATATCTTTTCTCACTCTGAAAGTGGACTGAAGCTGGATTAAACCTTAAGCATGACTACAGCCCCAGAGACATCTGGGGTGTTTCTTCACTTACGGCGTGAAATCCGGACTAAGGAAGTCCGAATTTCTGAAATCCGTCCCTGGGAAGATCCGTCTGAAATACAGATGGATCCCAATGAGGCCTAATGCATCCGGACTTGCGTGGGAAGCACAGATAGCGACGAACACATCATGTGTTTGCTGTGCGGACCCCGGAGCACCAATATCCAGAAGGATCAGTCCTCTGCGGCCCTGCCGCCCAAGGTGCCACATGACTGGAACACTCAGCCATCAGTCACCGCTTGTTTCCACTGTGCATGGGTGTGTCAGGAACAGACTGCCCACCAATCAGCAACGTGCCTGAGATCCTGAGGCTGCCCGGCTGCATAGCCGGAATGTGGTGCTGCTGCCTCGCTCAACGTGGCGACTTCCAGTCCCGCCCACATCCATTCCTTCTCCTGTCCCCGTGTGGAAGCGTCGTCCTTTGATCCGGAATTTGCAAGCAGGAACAGTTTGAAGACCTAATTTTTCAGGTCTTCCCGAAAACTGGATTCGGCAGCCTCTAGACCCCATTAGAGACAGATCTCACGTGAGGCCATGCAGAACTGCCGACCTTGAAGGGGCCCTAATCTGTCCTGCTGTGTGGAAGGCAACTTGCAGACATGTACCATATGGGTCCTTATTGAGTGCTTAATGCGGTCTTAACGGCCTGGGCGGAAACACCCTGGTCTATTATATCAGTTCCATAAACGTGCATATTTGGATATAAATAGTGCAACCTTGCACTTTTTAAAAATGTTAAAATATATACGAGTTTGGGAATGTTTTCACTTTTCTAAACCAAATATTACCCTGACTTGCACAAAGCAGCAAGGATAAGGATGCAAAACACATCCTCATCCGAATTTTGGACAGCCTTCTCATCACTATGCAGGTAACATTTCTGAGAAATCCAGTGGAATTAAACCTGGGGTCTTGGCCCCAATTCCTTAAACCCAATGGAGAAACTTGCTGTGACTGTTAGGTCTCCAGAACAACATAACAATCACTGGAATCCAATCAAAGCTGAATAGAAGCTAGATTTATTTTGCCCTGGGTGCAATGAGGAGCAGAGAATTACACATTTGCTTTCCTACCTAGGTTTTCAAGCTTTAGTGAAGAAAAAGTAGTCACTAGGGTGGAGAAAATTCAATAAACAGAAGAGATAAGTACAGAGATAAGTACATCTTGCCACCCTGAAATGTAACAGCTACACTGCTTGGAGAACACAAATTGCTATCCCCCTGGATGGGAGCTCTTTTGTTAATCAGATGTTTTTAGAAGTAGGTCTTTAAATTTATTCATGATTACTTTAGCAAAGGAGGAGGGGAAAGCTCATAAGTTGTACTGATTTCATGCACAAGTTTTCCTGTTCATTTTTAAAGTTCAAAGACACTGACTACTGGGTCGACCTATGGGGTGAGTGGAATTGGTATGGGTAAGAAGTGGGCATTTGATCTGGCAAATAATTTAAAAGGTCAGACAAACCAAGGTTCATATCTACATATGCTATGAAATTTAAATAACCCACTACCTTCAGACCAGCCTACATATGCTATGAACATAAAAGCATAAGAGCAGCCCTGCTGGATCAGGGCACGACCCATCTAGTCCAGCATCCTCTCCTGCACAGTGGCCCACAAATTGCTTATTGCCTTCTCAAGCAGAAGACGAGGGCAAACCTTCACCTGCTCTCGAATCCCAGCAAATGGCCTTTGGAGGCACTCTGCCTGTCTCTCCAGCCTGGAGGATGTACTTAGGCATCCATTTTAGTAATCATTGATTACACCTCTCCATGAATTTGTCTAACCCTTCCTTAAAGCCATCTAGTATGGTTGCTGTTATCACATCTTCTGGCAGCAAATTCCATAGACCAGTGACCCTCTAGATGAAGAAAGGATTCCCCTTGTCTGATCTGACTCTCCTATCCATCACCTCCATAGAGTGCCCCCTGGTTCTAATCTTGTGTGATAGAGAAAAGATTTTTTCTCTGTCCAGCTTTTCTGTACCATGCATGATTTTATATACCTCAATCAGGCCTATGGAGCTGATTTTGGACCAGTCTTATTTAAGGATTTTATATCCTGTCTGCAAACAACATGAGTTACTGAAAAATTATCTGAGGTAACCCTTACCACTGAATTTACGACTTGCCTTTACCAGGGCGAGGTTTGATCTTCCGGACATCAAGATGATCCAAGGGCGGTACCTGAAAATTCCAGTCCAAGACAGACTCTGCACATGTGAAGCCAAGGGCGTGGAGGACACGATGCATTTTTTTATACTGCACTTTTTATAAAAGCATTAGAGAGCAGTATATATAACCTTTACTGGCAAACTATCAATTACTAGACAGCAGAGAAAAGATGTACAGGGTTCTTAGTGGAAATGACAAATGCACTACCACCACTATTATCATTATGTTTTAGATTCAGTGCTTTAACAATAAGTGTAACCAATTTATTTTTAGCCTCACATTGTATTGTATTTTTGTATTTCATTTGATGATAAGGTGAGTGGACCAATCATTAAACTTTGTACATATCCTGTCCTCCCAAAAGGTCCTAAAATTTAACCCTCCATCCATTCCTGGCAGGACAACACTCAGAAACAGCTAAATACCAGAGGCACAAGTGAGGAGGTGTGTTTTAACCAGATGCTGAAAGCCATATAAAGTTGGCGCCTGGCACATCTCCAGAGGCTGATCCAGAGCCTGGGAGCACTGACAGAGGTCTTCTCACATGCCACTGCCACTTACCTCAAGAGTGTCAGGCCTACAAGAGTGTCAGGCCTGAAGATGGACCGAAGGAGGTTGAAAGTAAAGTGACCACTAGCCAAGACTCTTGGAGAAATTGGCAACCAGTTTCCTGGAGCTGAGGCAGAATGAGTAGAGGGAACAGCCAGAGTATTTGTGGATGGAGGCCATGTTTGGTATGCCTTGAAACCCAGGACGCTGCCACAAATGCTGTCCATCCTGTAGCTGTGGGCAAACCAGCTAAAGCCTGTGATAAGATGTCTGTGTGTTGGTGGTGGGAACTAACTCTAGTGCAAGGTCTTTGCATGTGTGAAACCCTAGGAAAATGTTAGGAGCATCTGGAGAACTTCAGTTGAGCACTCCTGTCTTAGGCGTCCACTCAGTTGCCCTTACGGTAGAGACAGGAGAGACAGGCAGGATTCCATGGAGTTGTGAGCAAGCAAGACTTCTACTATCATCTTCTGCTGGAAAATACCCAGAAGCAATTGACGGACCACTGTGTGAGACAGAATGCTGGACTAGATGAGCTGTGGCCTTGATCCAGCAGGGCTCCTTTTATATTCTTATGTTCTTCTCATCTATGTCTACAAATAGGAGACCCAGTCCATATGCTCAGAATTCTCAACCGAGTTTATAAATACAAAAATGCCCACTCAAGTTTAATCAAGATAATTTTGGTATGCAAAGTGTCTCTTTGTAGCTGATTACTTCAATAGATTGCAATTATGTTCCTAAAAAAAGTTCCAGGGTAGCAGAATTAGAAAGGGTCCTGAGTTCTCTTAAAGTATTATTTTTATCACTGATCTTGATATTCTATTTGTACTAGAGCCAATCCAGGGGAAGGTCGTCATAGGTAAAAGGGAAAGGACTTCTACATCATAAATAGCTGTGTAGAACATCTATAGAATCTTCTGGGTGACCATTAAAGGTGCGGGAGCCCTATCGCAGAATGCAAGAGGAGCCCTGCCGGATCACGCCACAGCCCATCTAATCCAGCATCCTGTCTCACACAGTGGCCCATCAATGAGGAAAATATCAGCCTGCTTTTTCACCCCAGCTTCTGTTCCTGCTCCATCTGGATCCTGCTTTTCCTTGTAATGTGCTGTTGCTCTTATTTTGCTTTTAATTTGTTGTTTTAAAGGTTGTTACCCACCCTGAGACCTCCGGGTACAGGGTGGGATAGAAATAGTAGTGGTGGTGGTGGTGGTGGTAGCAGCAGCAGCAGCAACTGCCAGGCTGAAGCCTTTAACCTGGAGCTTCTGATACAAGGCCACAGATCTTGCCAGATGTTTTGCAGAGAAGAATTTAAACTTTTTTTTTTGTATTTTACACTTATTGCTCTCTTATGATCAATACATATACTGATTATATTGTATTCTCTGACCGTAAATCACCTTGAGCATTCTTTTGATTTAGAAAGGTGGTATACAAATTAATGGAATGAATGAAGTAGGGAGAGTCATCTCAAATGATGAGCTCCTCAGTGTGATGAGGCATTGTCTCCCGTGCCCCTGGGGCCTGTCACACCTGAACCTTGGCCATGGTCACACCTCTATGAGGCAGGACATTCTGGTTCATAATTCGAACTGAGGTTGTACCAGTTCAGTTTACATGTAGATCATTTTAGGTCATCCTCAGGCCATCCTCGCTCACAGCTTTCTCCGCAATCAACCTGAGCCTCCTCCACAGAACTATTGGCTCTCCATCCCTTTTGCTGCATCAAATCCATCTCCATTCTTATTGGATGCCATTGTCACTCAAGGGAGGTGAGGGTGTGTGGGTTTGCAGTCCTTTTTTAAGCCTGCTCCACCACCTTCCTTTTTTATGTGCTTTTTTTCTACGTGCAATTAATTTTTAAAAATAATAAATTTGCATTAAAACACTAGAGGAATCATACACATAAACTGAGGAGAGAAGGGGAGGTGCCTCACTAACTCCACATGTGCCACCCTCCCTTAAACACTAGCCAAAAAGAAAGGCTGGACCCACCCACCATGGCACGGTTCAGCCTCCTTTAGCCCGTCCCCCGCTCACACTGAAGAGAAGATGGCCTAGAATGCCAGGATGGGCTGAGTCATCTGGAAATGAGGACTCTGGTTAGAATGATCTAACAGAGATAGGCCAGCTTGGAAAACGAACTGAACAAATATGTGAGAAAGTGACCTGAGGACGACCTCAGATCATCTTAAACTAAAGATGTGACCAGGACCCTTGTGGTGCAAGAACACGCCTTAAAAACAAGAAATCGAACTGTGCCTTCCCTTCCCTTCAGTCTCCTGGTCTGCGTTACATTCATTGTCTTTTTAGGTTAGCATTTTAGCTCATCATTCCCTTCTACTTTGTTACATCTCCTGCGGACTTCCCAACTGAGGAGGCAATTAACTTCCAGCCTATTTCTGTTTCCATGCTAACTTCCTTCCAGCCTATTTCTGTTTCCAACAGCCTAGCTGTTGGAAATGAAAACCTCTCCCCTCTTCCCCATACCTGGTTTCCAGTTCTCCAGTTTCTCTTTTTCTCTGCCTTTCCGACTCTTTCACACCTCCTCTCACATTCACTTCCTCCTCACAACCCAGTTCTTTGTTCACAAGCTCTCCGGTTTTTCATCTTTGCAGCGTGCAAAGTGTCGTCGTCTCACACCTGCTGCTGCCTATGAAGAAACCCATCTCACCTTCCTTTTTTTGCCCTTTCCAGCTGGTACTTATTAAATAATTCCTTTCAGAACATAGTGATGCACCTGTGTTTTTAGAAATAAGAATTTAAGGGTGTTTCTGCGCAGGTCCTCAAGACCCCATTAAGCACCCAATAAGGACTCATATGGCACACATCCGGAAGGTACCTTCAGCACAGCAGGACAGATTAGGGCCCCTTCAAGGATACCGCTTCTGCATTGCCTCATGCGAGATCCATCTCTAATGGGGTCTAAAGGCCGACCAATCTGGTTTTCGGGAAAAATTAGGTCTTCAAACCGTTCCTGCTTGCAAATTCTGGATCAAAGGAGGACACTTCCACACAGGGACAGGATAAGGAAAGGAAGTGGGTGGGACTGGAAGTCGCCATGTTGAGTGAGGTGACAGCACCACATTCCGGCTACATAGTCCATCCCGCAGTTGCTTCACATTGGACATGCGCCAAGTTATGTCTGATCCTTCTGGATATCCGTGCTGCAGTGTCCGCACAGCAGCCATGTGATGCGTTCCTCAGTAACCATTCTCCCAATGCATGTTTGGATGTGTTAGGCTTCATTTGGATCCATCCCTATTTCAGATGGATTTTCCCAGGGACAGATTTCAGAAATCCAGATTTCCTTAATCTGTATTTCCAGCGGTAAGTGCGGAAACACCCTAAGAATATTAAAGTGGCCTCATTAAGGCCATGTTCCCATTATAAGCTTATTTTAGTTTCAAACCGTTTTCAATCCTCGCAGTTCCCACGTCAGGTTGGCTTAACACGCTTTCCACGTGTTAAATCGCCCCAAAGTGTTGTAAATGTTAATTCTCATTTCAACAGGTCTCACTCCGGTTCGTGCGCTTGAAACGTTTTACATTTTTTACTGTGGGAACCGTTCCGTCTTAAGGGATGAGAGTTTCCCTCCCCCAATAGCTTGCTTCCAAAGCAAGCTGTAAAAATCCACCCCTTAAAGCAGCGGCTACACTGTAGCAATCCAACCACTTCACACCTGATAACGATCTTGCAATTTTGAACGTTCTGACCTTTAAAAAAGGGAAAAGGGAGGAAAGCAGCTGAAGTTTGGGTGAGATGTGTGAATGTTTTAAAGGCTGTGATGGTGACGGGCGAAGGGGCCTTGAGTTGCCGCTGTTGCTGTGTGCCCTGGGCAATGGGGAGAGAAGGGGAAAGAATTGCTGGCTGCCCGCTGCCGTTTTTCCTCCATCCAGGCAAGCGGCAGCCACCCAGCCACCCAGCTAGGCTGCCTGAAGGGGTCCCTTATGGGTGGCACATTCACGGCAGGAGGAAGAGGACAGGGCAGCCCCAAAAAGCGGCTTTTAAAAAGTAGCCACTGGAGTCCCCCCTTGAGTCACATACGTTCTCAGAATCTGGATTGTACACGATTCTGGCTGAAAGTAATGGGATCAGGCAAATTCGCGTTTGCATCCGGTTCTGTTATTTCAGTTTAGGGAAACTGCATTAAGCTTATAATGGGAACGCAGCCTAAGAGTTCCCAATCTCAGTATTTCAAATGGGTTCATTTTATAATATTTCTAGATCATTTGGAGCCAGGATGTGCACATACATTTGCCATACTGCCCAAACCAATCCTGTATGGCATGCAGTTCCACTCTCCAAGTCTGCCCAATCTCTCTTAATGAAGCTAATGAGAAATTACAATATTTTGTGCAAATCCACATTGCTGCAAATATCTTCGCAACTGACATTTTGCTGCCTTCTTGAAATGTAACTTAGCGCAGGGGAGGAAATAATAATAATTGTTTCCAAAGGACTCTGTGCCCTCAAAACAGCTTGCCTCCTCCCCCACTTTCCCTGCTTGGGTTTGGAGAACATTTTACGCGGTACATTCTCACTGGCACTTTTACAATCTCGCACAGCAGGGAATCATTCATATTCTCAGGGGGCAAAAGTTAAGCATGCCTACCATTCAGGAAAAGGGCACCCCAGGTCTCAGCGTGATTTCCCACTATTGCTTTCAGGATATTTGCGTGGGTGGTCAAACACTACAGGATAGAAATTTCTGTATATGGGCTGGGGGAAGGGGGTCCAACCAAATCTGATCTGTAACTAGAATTATTTGGAATGAGGTATATTGAACAGGAGTAATAATGTCTCCATGGTCTATGTAACATTTTGGCAGAGAGAACAGGGACAGTTTTACTACTCTTTTCATATTTAAGACTGCCAAGGTCTCAGGAGCTTTTATGTGCAACTCCCCCCTCCCTTTTTAAAAGCTATTTCAAGTGTTCATAGAACAGTGAAGGTGAACCTTTTGAGCTCGGCAAGGAAGTTAGTAGCACTTGGAGACTAACAGGAGAAGGGCTGGTGGCATGAGCTTTCGTAGACACGTCTACTTCTTCAGATGCTTCTTCAAGTAGATGAAAGCTCATTTCCAGGAAAACAAACACCCATGATGGGCATTATCTATTTTGTTTCCATCTCCTCCTAATGTAAAATTCAAGTCAATTTCCTTCAAAAGTGGGAGGTAACACTTATGTGTAGCGCTGCCCTCAGTATCTAGTAATTTCCTTTTCTTAGATGTTTTCAGATGAGGCACAAAAGCAAAGGTACACATTCAGAAGCTATAAGCCTCTTTTATACTTTATTTGGCTGCATTGAAAAGTACTGGCCCAGAAAATCAGTACTGGTCTGAGTAAAACTCATATTCTCAATTTCAATAGGTTAGGTTTCTCTAGAAATCCTTAGAAGTGTATGGACACTCTAAGAAAGAACATTATTTCCCCTGCTGAACTCTATTTTCATGACCTTAAACCCTCTTCTCCAGAGTTACATACTGACAAGGCTTAAATAAAAATCATCTGGGGAAAAATGGAAAGTGTCCTTTTCAATAAAATAAAGACACAATAGTTAAAAAGCTGTGGGATCTTTTCTTTCAGTAATCCTCAGGATGGATTTTAGTGCAAGAAATACACATATTTGTTTATCGTAGACCTCCCCAGTGAAAGAATAAGAGATAACTTTCATATGCCGTCTTAGTGGTGGTTGAAAATCATTTCACCTGCTTAGCATAATACATGGCTTCTATTTCCTTTGCAAACAATTTCCCTAAAGATAATAACATAATATCATCGGCTGACAGTTTGGCACATATGCCTTTGTCAAACAAATCTTATTTTCTATGTTATTTGTGCAGATACCATGCTATTTCATATTCACCCTTAATGTTTTCTGTGGGTTTTTTGTCCTTACTTAATTGGAAGTTCCCATCATTCACAACTACTTCTAGAAAAGTGTGTGAGATAAACTTGTCCTGAGCTTTGTAAGAATCACAGAAGGAAGGTTTATTGTATTAGTACTTCCATTCAAAAACTCCACTTGTCATCTTTTTATCCTTCTCTTCATTTTTCGGAAGACGTAGAATGTAGGGGTGTGTGTGTGAATATTCGAAGGTATTCAGAATTTGATTGAATCTACCTGAATTTCAACATTCAAATTATCAAATTATTATTTGCACATGTACAGGTTCGTACATGATGCATACCTGCAGATACGCAACTTTCCCGCATCCATACACATTTGTACAGATCCGTACGGGATAAAAACGAGTTGCATGCGGGATAACTACGGAATGCATATTACGGATGTGTAATGATGCGCACAGGCACATACAAATGTGCAAATTCGAAAGTGCAAATTCAAATAGAAAATTCAAATGAATAGATTTGAATTTGCTGAATTCAAATTGAATTTGGTTAAATTTGAATTTTAAAGATTCAAATCGAACTGAATTTTAGGGTATTCGATTTGAATCTAATTGAATCCTGAAAACTGCATTTGTGCACACCCCTAGCAGAATTTAGTGTATGTTGAGATAATGTGATCTGCCAGGCAGATTAAAGTGTGCTTTCGGAATCGGCCTGCATAATCCTGAATAACCCTGCAGAACACCAGAATACAATAACACCAGCTGTCTTATCATGCTTTGCTACTTAGCCATGACAATTGCTATTTCTGTGTGAGACAACAAGTAGAACCATGAGAAACTTCTGTGTCATTTGTAGTTACCGGATTGACCAATTATGGGCATACCACTATCCTGCCTATTCTTCTGTTGTCATGAATCTCACATGAGTATAATTGCTTCTATGCATCCATCTTATTATTGTGTGATATGTAGCACTAGAACAGCGGTTCTCAACCTTCCTAATGCCGCAACCCCGTAATGGAGTTCCTCATGTTGTGGAGACCCCCAACCATGGGGGTGTAGCAGCTCGGAGGTGGGAGGGAAGGCGGTGGGAGACTCGTCGCGACCCCTCTGAAAGGGTAATTCGACCCCCAAAGGTGTCCCAACCCCCAGGTTGAGAACCACGGCACTAGAGAGTAGCAGTATGCAATTTTTCTAGTAGCCAGTTAGGCCAAGTTGTGCTAAGGCTTATAACAGCCATGATGTTAAATGACCCTAAAGCCATATGCTTCCTTTATCTGCTTTTATACTAGCTAAAATATAAAAAGCTGTATCCTTGTATTGACATTAGAAATAAGTTGTATACCTGTACTCTATTTCTTATATGCATGCAACTAAGAATAAAGCATCTTCTATTTGGAATGCAATCACGTCTCTACAATGTCTGCTTGCAGTTCCAGTGTTCAATCCACGTTACGCTGCACAATCTGCCTAGTGCAGTTCTGCTATCTTATCAGAATAGCCACTGTGAAACTAACTGGGTGAGATCAAAGTGCATCAATCATCGGACCTTTCACTGCACCTCTCCAAAGGCTGCATGGATTCTCAATTGCTGTGCTTGTGGTTGCAGTTTGCCAGCCAGCCATGGTGTACTGCAGTAGTGGCTCACAGACTAAAGCTGGATACACACAGAGAAAAGTACCCTCTAAGGTGACTTAGAGATGGTTCACAGGTGGGATCATTCACACGTCATCTTGCCTCACTCCCTTCTCATGAACATTCTAGGTTAGAAATGGTGAATTATAGATGGGAAGGGAACATGAAAGCCCACTGACTTACGGAACCTGAGCGATTCCCTAAAGGCTCTGGGAGATTCTCCAGCAGATATAGGGTGTTTTTCCACTGTCACTAAAAGTACCCATTAAGTACCCATTTTCTGGTGATCTGTCCTAAGACTTTGGGTATAGGACAGAGTAGAAATAAAATATATAGTATTGGTATAGTACATAAAATTGGTAGCTAGGAGGGGTGTTCACAAATGCATTTTTGACATTCGATTCATAACAAATCGAATGTTTGAAAATCCGTATTTGTACAAATAGATCTGATTCGAATGTGGTAAAATTCTATTCAATACAAATCTATTTGTACATATTTGTATGAATATTCGATATGTATCGGATATGAATTAATACGTATCCGATAAGTATCCAATGCAAACGAAAACGTATCTGATACAAATGAATACGTATCTGATACAAATGTCCAAATTCATATAGATTTGTGTAAATAATGTTACGAATATTCATGCACATCCCTAGGAGCTAGCCATAAATATAATGTCACCTTTCCCCCATTAGAGACCATATTAAACCTATATCAGTTCTGTACTGAAAATTACTGGGGATGGGGAAATGACTTTTTTTAAAAACCCTGTACATTACAGTTGATCTGCTAGCCAGAGTAGGTTGCAAACATAAGCAACTAAAACCAATTCACAGTAAGGTTTTATACACATAAAAAAAATCTAAACCAACCATTGCATTATGCATAAAAATCTTTACTTAAAACCAGCTGTACATCTTCCTCCATGGCAGGCATATCGAGTAAGACTACTGGAATCCCTGACCCATAAAAATCTAAACTAACCATTACACTATGCCTAAAAATCGTAACTATACCCAAAGTCCTTTTTAGGGATACATAACGGGCCTTTTTCAGCAACTCAGGCTAAAGACCTTCACCCAAGCTTGATTTACAACAAATTCACAGATCAAGATTATCCATAACTAACGAACACTCAAAGGTCAGCTGTTTAGTTTCTCATAACCTTTCCAGTTTGAAGTTTGAACTTTGAACTTCCATTATATGAGAATGAGGAATAGCCAACGGATTTGCTGAAGAAAGGAGTCAAATCTTTTACAGATGAGGTTTGGCTAATTTTGTTAATTAACACAAACCTCTTATTGAATACAGTCAGATGAAATATTGTAATATGGGGCTCACGAACTGAACCTGTGAATTTGGTAAAAGCCATTCTCCTGAACCCCTCATTCCTTTTATCACAGGCCTCCATCATTTTTCTGTATAACCTGTTGTGTGTGGTTCAGCACTATTCTATTAGCAAAAGAATTGGTGCCATCTTTACTGAGGCCTTGGGCAAAATTTCTTCAGGTAGAATGATTCCAGTAATCCAGTGAGCCAGTTTGGTCTAGTGGTTAAGGAGCCGGACTCTTATCTGAGAAAAGCTTTGTCAGCCACTTTGAGTCCCCTTAAATGGGTGAGAAAAGCAGAGTAGAAAAGCCAATTCTTCTTCTTCTTCTTCTTCTTCTTCTTCTTCTTCTTCTTCTTCTCCTTCTTCTCCTTCTCCTTCTCCTTCTCCTTCTCCTTCTCCTCCTCTCTCCCCCCCAATAGGACAGCCATTGAGGAAGGTGGTTGTTATTAAGTAGTGCCTCACACAGTGGCTGGAAGGACCTGCCATTATTAGTTTTCATAATTCCCTGGAGTGATACTAATGCAGAATATGGATGAACATTAAAATGGTGGTTGAATACCAGAAAAGGATCATGGGATATAAGTGTCAGTAGCAAATCCCAATGAAGACAAGATGAAAAGTTTTACCAAGTACTTGAAATGGATGCGTAATTAAATGTAACCCAGTAAGGGCCTCAAAACCTAAACTCCTTGAATTGTCACACATATCACCAAGCACCCTCAGCAGGCTATTATTTCGTTTGCAAAGCAACCCTTCTCCCTTCTCCCTACAATTTGAGTTAATTCTCTTTGTTACCTTTTGGGTAACTCTAACACACTCCACAAATTCAAAATTACTTTTACATTAAACAACAAACCCACATGGCTTTACCATAGAATCAAGAAGCCTGCCAGTTTCTGCTTTGTTTTCCTCTTTTCCTTTTTTTTTTTTTTTTACAGGGTCTAAGGCTGTTTCCACACTTACCTTACTGGATCAGACCATCCCGGAATGGTTCCAGATGTAATAATGGCTCAAAAGTACTGGAATAAGCCTTCCACACTGGTTCCGGAACACTAGGAACTGAAATTCCTAGCCTCCCCCGGAGACACATTTTGGCAGTGCAATTTCATGCACCACTGAAATGTGTCCCTGTCCACATGCTTCCCTGGGTTGGTCTAGCCACTCTTGGATGCCAGAAGACCTTTAAAAAACAGGTTTACCTGTGTCTCACTATAGGTAGCCATTTGGGCTGCTTAAACTTGGACATGTTCCATTCCAATATGGATGGAGCAGTCAAGGGGACAGGGGATGGGGAAGAAAGGAAGCTGAAGACAACTGGGGTGTTTCCACACTGGCCCTTAAACCACAGATAAACACACATTAGACACACATACAGTCAGCATATAAACTTACGTTCTGCACTGGATGCCAGATCCGGGTCCCTTTTTGGCGGCGCTTCTGCACATCAGCAGGCAAGACCCGTCCATAATCGGGGCTTGCTGCCGAAAGATCCGGCCTCCGGGAAGACCTGAAAAATTAGGTCTTCATCTAGCCCCTCACCTTAATCCGTTTCGGAAGCAGGACGCTTCCGCACACGGAGAGGCGAAGGCCAGATGTCCTGGCGGCCGCCATCTTGAGGAGGGCAGAAGCAGGCTGGTTTGCCTCCTTCTGCTCTCCCCGGTCCGCCGCGCACCACCAGAAGAATGCGGTGTCTGGCAGGTGCATGCTCCAGTTTATCGGGGGTGGCGGCAGCAGCGTGGGAATCCGGCTGCCTTCGGCCCTGGGTGCTGAGGCTTCCGCACAGCACCCTGGTGATCTGGCCGCCTGATCCAGCCTTGCCATGGCCACCCTGCACGTGTGAGGAGGCGCGGGGCCTCTGGGGATCTGTCCCTATTTGGGACAGATCCTCGGAAGAACAAATGGCCCAAAAACTGATCTTTTTAGACCCGTTTTTCGGCGGCAGGTGTGGAAGCACCCCTGGACTCCGTTGTAGACCGGACTACAGGTGAGTTTGGAAACAGCCAAAAATAAAAACTCTGAAAGGTCCTGTATGAGATACCTGGCCTACATTTCATGTAGGAGGCTATCCAACCCCTCCCTGCTGAAGTCCACCTCAGAACTCCCTGACTTTTTCAAATCTCTCCTTGCTTATTGGCAGGAAACGCAGCTGACAGAATCAGGCCCATTGTGAGGCAGAGAACCAGTTGCTAGGATACTTGGAGCTGCAGTTAAACAAAGGGCCCAGCCCTGAGTGGATGCAAGGGTCTACCTTGGGCGAAAGTGGCGCGAAGATCCGTATAGAGCCTGGTGTGACTGTCCAAAACCAGCAGCTGGGGGATCTTCACAAAGAGGCTGAGTCTTCTCAGCCTCCGGTAACTGAAACGATTAAAGCAAAACAAAGGGGACAGACAGCAAAGCGAGTCTTGAGAACTAGGGACAAAATTATCATGGGGGATACTAATAGGTGGTGATGAGTGTCTGTGTTATCGATGGGGAAAATGGAGACAGGGATATGGGAATGGATCAGCCAACAAAATGCATGATTAGTAGGCTCCAGACAACTCACCTGATCTCACCTAATTAATTTCCGTTTCAGACTTGAATGTTTTTAAAGCCAACCTCTGTGAGATTCTTTGAGACAAATGTGTAGGCCTGTACATAAATGTTTCATGGGGAAAAACATCTAAATTATACTTGCCGCTTCCAACTTTCATGTCCCCACTGTCTCAGTAGAGCCAAAGAATACAAATGTTGTATACTGTATGCTCCAACTCTGTATAGTTAGATGCCCTAACTAAGCAGATAATATCTAGGCAGCCTTACTCTGCAAAGCATGATTGAAGCATGTTCTAGGATGTATTAATATTGAGAATGTTCTAGGGTGTATTAATATTGAGAATGACCCTAAAAGGAGGCATGGGGGCCTATTCGCACTTGGCTTTATTCTGGAATATATCCTGGAATAGGGGCCTGCTGTCCACATGCTAGTGCAGGCTACAGCAGGCCCCAAGTGAGACCTACCAGAGTCTGCATTAGCATGTGGGCCACACACCCCTATCCTGAGATATACTCCAGGAAAGAGCCACATGCGAGCAGGCCCATGGACAAGTCCCTTCATGGGCTGATTAAGCATCCTAAAGTGACACTTTGATGAGCCCCTCAGATCAAGGCAAATAGCCAGAAATGGAAGATGTTGTAGTCCAGCATTACCTGGACTCTTCTATTACAATGAATAACGTGCATTGGTTCTATATGACATGTGTAAATGATCGATACTAAATTGGTTAATTGTGCAGGGGCCTGCCTGGAGGTACAAATCTGAAAAGCACAAATATTTACCTGCTGTTATGCATGGATACAAAACAGAATCATTTGCTCAATTAGGCATTGCGTGTTTCTCTGTGTGTTGTGTAATATTATATAGCATTGTACATTTCCTGCATTTTAAACATTTTATATCACCCTGATCATTCCACAAGGTTATACATTGAAGCAGAGCTTTTACAGAATGTCTCACTGGATAGCTGTAATGTGTCTTCCTGTACTCAACAGACAATTACAAAATGTGCTGCTTTTCTAACAGGCACAGTAATTATGCCACAGACGGACAAGCAAGTATGCATACCACCAGAGCTTCCAGATTTGCTGAAGCAGTTCACAAAGGCTGCTATTCGGACTCAGCCTCCCGATCTGATACAATGGGCATCCGAGTAAGTTTTTCTTCTAAAATCCTTTTGCTCTGCTTTTCTAAGAACTCTTAGGACAATTCTATGCTGGCCAGTATCCCAGACCAGTGAGTGGGAACCTCCCTGGTGGTGATCTTGCCTGGGGTCTCTCTCAGCTTTTCTACAGAAATCAGTGGAAGGGAGACTTCTAGTTTGCTTGCTGGTTTGCTAAACAGACAGTGTGGTTGCAACCTAGAATTTTCCATTCTAGTGTTTTAAAACTCGGATTTTATAATTTTCTAGGCCAAGCTGATTGGTTTTTCAACCAGTATTCATATGACTTTCATTAAAGATGTTTCAGTACTGTTTTATGAAGGATGAATCTGTACTTGGCCCAAAGACCCCTTTGTTATATTAAGTTCAGGAAAGGGCTCCTTTAAATTTTTTTAGTAAACAAATACCAAATCCAGAGAACCAATACACTAATAAAATAACTGGAACGTAGACATAGGGTCATTCTAGGTTCATGCCTTATGACCTGGATCCCCTTGACTAAGGATAGATTGATCCTTGCTCTGTATGGATCAATGCAATAGTCCACAATAGTGCACCTAGACAAGTTTATGGATGACAGATGTATCAATGAATGCCTAAGTACATCTTTCAGGCTATGGGGACAAGCAGAATATTTATAAGGCCATTTGCTGGAATTCGAGAGCAGGAGAAGGTTTGCCCTTGTCTCTGCTTGAGATGCCCATGGGCAATTGGTGAGCCACTGTGTGCCAGAGAATGCTGGACTAGATGGCCTGTGGCCTAATCTAGCAGGGCTCCTCTTATGTTCTTATATTTACCCTTTAGGCTCATCCCCATGATCAGAATACAGCAAGGCAAACCTGAGTTTGCTCCGGGAGACTCCCCATGCAAAGCTCTAATTTGGGCTACCTGAGGGACAAAAGCCAAAAACCTGAAGCAAGCCCCCCTTTATAACTGTTCTTGCCCCAAATTAATGGGCAAGAACGGGTTATCCTGGGGGCATGGGGACACTCCCAAGTTAAGTAGATTGCTAATTGCAGCATTAGCAGATGGGGTTTCGCTGTCTCCGCCATACATGCTGCGATCGCAACTGTCCTCCCTTGCCTCATCGCGCAATCGGGCAGGCACGCCTGGGTAAGGGCTCGCTTTAGTAAACGAGCGCCTGACAGCTTCCTTACTGCACTCAGCTGATCAGCTGTCAGACAGGTAAAGGGGCTGTCAAGCACACAAGCGAGCTCCGGTAATATAATTAAAACACAGCCACAGCTTCAATCGTGCGCTTGAGAGCCCCTTTACCTGTCTGACAGCTGCTCAGCTGAGTGCAGTAGGGAAGCTGTCAGGCGTTCGTTTGGGGTAAATCAAGCCCTTACCCAGGCGTGCCTGCCCAATCAGCAAGGGGGGAGGGGTGGAGAAAACTGTGGCATCCTGATGCAGGGATTTACCGCGGTTTTCATGGGGACGGGCAGATTCGGCTTCAACCCGCACCGTCCTCGATTACTATGGGGACTCCTTAATGTGAACAATTATTCTCATTAAGGCTGCCCTGAATCCTCCCCGAGGTATTGGCAGCCCATGGGGATGCACCCTTTGTGTCCTTTAACATCCTCCCTTCCTGTTCTGCCTGACCCTTGTCTTCCCACGCAGCAACAGGGGAGATGTGTTCCCCATACTGGATGCATTGAAATCCATCTCACACTGAAGAAAATAATTTTCTATAGTTTTCTCCAGACGTGCTTTAGTACAGCTACTGAAGGCCCCTCAGTGTTGCACCCCAAACACCCTGAAATCAAGTGAAACCGAGTGCCAAATTCTCATTGTCCCAGTAGGTAGCCATAGTCTCATCCTGCCCTCAGGCTGGAGAGTAGGCAGGATGCTTCTAAAGGTCGTTTGTAGAGAATTGAGAGCTGGGGAATCTTTTGCCTTTGTATTCTGCTTGAGATGCCCAGAAGAAGCACTCGGTAGGCCACTATGTGAGAGGGGATGCTAGATTAGACAGCTGTGGCCTGATCTAGCAGGGCTCCTCTTATGTTTTGGACAAAGTGAGCAATATCTTTCCAACATCCAGTTGCTCAGAGCCTGAATGTTTTTTTTTTCCTTTGTGTGTGTGTGTTATAACAACACATAGTTAAATTTTGGAATCCCTACCATAAGACGTGGTGTTGTCTAGCATCTGAATGGCTGTTAGCCCCCATGGCAATAGGAAGTAGTATGGCTCCAAAGGCCAGTGGCTGAGTCTCACTGTGGAAGCAGATTACTGGACTAAATGGCCCTTGGGTCTGATCCAGTGAGGCACTTAAATTCGCATGTTCTTACTCTGCCCTTACCTTCTACATGTTTTAGCTTAGGTTTATATGCAGTGGGCTGATTTTCATATGGCTTTGCACAGAATAGAAGCTTTTATATAGCATTAGTTCTTCTTATGCTGACCCTGATTTTACCTCCCTTTAGCTTCTCTGCCCCCATAGTAAGACACCTGCAAAGAAATAGTCCTGGAGACAGATTAGGTATAGCTGATGGTAGGTGAGGAACCTTAGTGTGAGCCAGTTTGAGCCTAGTGGTTAGGGAACCAGACTGTTAGTGCTCGTCCCCATGGCAAGGATATAGCAAGGCGAAAGTTACTTCGCCTCACAAGTGTCCCCATGCAAAGCCCCAAATCAAGCTACATGAGGGACCAAATCCTTTAAATCGAAACAACCCCCCCCCCTTTATAATTGTTTTTGCCCCAAATTATGGGGCAAGAGCGGGTTATAAAGGGGTCACGCGGACACTCCCAGGTTACGATTGCAGCATTACCCAACGGGGTTTTGCTGACCCCACTGCTAATGCTGCTATCAGCATTTGGGATGAGGGGGTGTAGAGGGGGGCTATAAGGTTACCTCCTTGGAAAAGAGAAAACTCAAGCCTCTGTACCCCCTTACTCCCTTGCTTCTACTCCCCTTTCGAGGCAAGCAAGTGACTTGAACCCGCCCTGTCCTCCATTACCATGGGGACTCCTTAATGCGAATTTTGATTCCGAATCCACCCCGGGGTAAGGGCAGCCCTATGGGGACATGCCCTTATCTGGGAATACTGGGTTTGATTCTGCCCTCCTCAACGGAGCCAGCTGGGTGGCCTTGGGCAAGTCACAGCTCTCTTCTGAGCTCTCACAACCCAACCTACCTCTCAGGGTGTCTGTTGTGGGGAGAAGAACAGGAAGCTTTGTCAGCCTCTTTGAGTCCCCTTAAATGGGTGAGAAAAGCGGGGTAGAAAAGCCAACTCTTCTTCTTCTTCTTAGTCTGCATTTCTGTTGAAACCCACAAATATGTTCCCCATTGAACATAATACATTATGTTGTGTCCAGAACAGGCAGTAACAGCGAAGCACTCACACACGCATGCGCCCAGCTAGTGACAGCAAATGCCAAGTCAGTTTCCAGAGTTCTTGGGGATATAGAGTACGGGGAATCAAACAGGCCAAGAGTCAGGGTACCAGAGAGTCATCGTAAGTTGGGAAGTCAGTGAGGAGTCAAGAGTCAGGGTTCACACAAGTCGGGGGTTGCTAAGGAGATGCTTTGTTTGCAATGGCAGATGCAGAGTTGGGTGTTTCTTAAGTAGAATGCCAGAGGCGGCACAGCTGTTTTGCATGGAGGTGAGCCAAGCAGCACAGCTATCAGTGTTCTCTCTGGAGAGAACTCGGCTCTGGGCACAGGGCATCATCTGAGTTCGAACTATCCCCATCTGGGGGGACGGAAGCAGTTTCCGAGTTTGATCCCTGAGGGGCACCTCCCTCACTTTGGCTGGCAGGGGCAGGGCGCCTTCCCCATAAGGCATGACACATGACACCTTAGCTCAGGGATGTCAAACATACGGCCCGCGGCCACCCGCCACGCGCGGGGTGTTTTAATACGGCCCGCCACCGCCCCCTGCCGCCGCCTGCCGCAGGCGGGGTGTTTTAATACGGCCCGCGGCCTCCGCCCGCCGCCGCCGCTGTCCTCCTTGGGTGCGAAGGAGGCAAGGCGACGTGAGGCGAGCGAGCGCGCGGCGGGACCTAGTGCGCGGGCGCCGCCATGGACAGCCAGCCCCTCCTGTGCCCTAGCCATGCCCCGGCCATGCCCCCAGCCCCTCCTCTGTGCCCTAGCCACGCCCCCGGTCACGCCCCCGGTCACGCCCCCTGGCCCTCACAGTACTTTTTTTTTTTTAATCCGGCCCTCTGCCTTAGCTAGTCCTGAACAGAAGAATGTATAAAGGGAGAGAAAGAATTCAAACTTTAAGCAACTGAACTAGGTGGAGCACCTCCCATGTTGCTTTGTGGGTGAGCCCCCTCTGTTTTTCATGAACAGTGCTGTTGGTAAAATGCAAACACCTTTTTTTTCTGTCTAGATATTTTAGTGCTATGGCACGTGGAGAGCTTCCTCCAGTAAGAGAACGTTCAGATAGAGTCCCTTTAACAAACTATGCAGAGCTTACTCCAGAACTTTTGAAGGTCTTACACCAGAGAGTAAGAAACACCTCCTTTCTATTTTGGGGCAAGTACATGTGTGGCTTCAATGTTTGTATATATACCATGCTATTTCTTACCATTTTTGGATATGATTGTCACAGGTATCTGGAATAATTTCTGCAATGTTTTCTCTCCGATTTACTCCTAACTAAAGGCAGTGAATCAATCTAATTGCTTTCTTTTTTTTAACAACAACAAAAAAGTAATTTATGATGATTGTCTGATTTTTGTGCCTACGTGGGCTAACGGTTCTGATATTTGTGGCTTCTCAGCACGCAGAAAAGAATTTGTCTGGGAAGCAACGTATGTGGCTGTTTAAAAAAAGAAGGCACCTCAAAGATGGTTCAGAATTGATTCAGAGATGGCAATGCCACGCCAGGGGTGTGTACAAATTTTTGAAGGTATTCAAAATTCAAACGAGTAGATTCGAATTTGCTTAATTTGAATCAAATTTGGTTTAAGTTGAATTTTAAAGATTCAAATCAAATCAAATTTTCAGATATTCGATTCAATTCTAATCAAATCCCGAAAATTGCATTCGCGCACACCCTTATGCCACACTCCATTGGAAAATATCTTCTTTAATGCACATTAAAGGCCACAGAAAGCACTTCCCAGACACATTAAAGGTGGGTTGGAGATGAAAATGGGATGAGAACACTCATGTCACATGCTACTACCTTCAAGATTTTTTTCAGCTGCTTTTTTACTGCATGTGAATGTGTGTACCTATGCTGTCTCTATAATGCTGCTGCTCACAGTTAACTGCACAATGCCTCAGTCTTGCCGTGGCTGTTTTGTGTCTCTTTCTTCATCACTAGGACTGCATTCACACCTAAGATTTAATCCAGCTTCAGTCCACTTTGAGAGCGAGAGAACACCTTAGTAAAGTGACCCGTCATTTTCTTTTCACAGTATTTATCCCAAAGGTTGATTTTCTGAGTTAGAGCATGCCAAAGGAAAACAGGTTCTCCATAAGAACATAAGAGAGGCCCTGCTGGATCAGGCCACAGCCCATCTAGTTCAGCATCCTGTCGCACACAGTGGCCCACCAAATGCTCACGGGCATCTCAAACAGAGACAAGGACAAACATTTTCCTGCTCTTGAATCCCAGCAAATGGAATTAGAAGCGTCTTGCTTCCGCCCCCACCCCCAGCCTGAAAGATATACCTAGGCATTCATTCTAGTAGCCATTGATACATCTGTCATCCATAAATTTGTCTAACCCTACCTTGAAGCGATCTATACTTGTAGCTGTCACCACCTTCTGGCAGCACATTCCATAAACCAATGACCCTTTGGGTGAAGAAATGCTTCCCCTTGTTGGATCTGACTCTCCTACCCATCAGCTTCATAGAGTGCCCCCTAGTTCTAGTGTTGTGCGATAGAGAAAAGAAGTTTTCTCTATCCACCTTTTCTATACCATGCATAATTTTATATACTTCAATCAGGTCCCCTCTTAAACACCGTCTCTCCAGACTGAAGAGGCCTAGACACTGCAGCCTGGTTTCACAAGGGGGGTGTTCCAGCCCCTTAATCATTCTGGTTGCCCTTTTCTGCACTCTTTCCAGTTCCACACTATCCTTTTTGAGGTGTGGTGACCAGAATTGTACACGATATTTCAAATGTGGCCTCACTATAGATTTATAAAGAGGCAAAATGACCCTTGCTGACTTATTTTCTATTCCCTTCCTAATTATTCCCAGCACTGAATTTGCTTTTTTCGCTGCTGGGTTGACACCTTCATTGAACTGTCCACCAAAACCCCAAGATCCCTTTCCTGGTGTGTTGCAGAAAACTCAGACCCCATCAGTTTATAGACATAATTTGGATTTTTGGTCCCCATGTGCATTACTTTGCACTTGTTAAGATTAAAACACATTTGTCACTTGGTTGCCCAGTCACCCAATGCTAAGAGATCCCTCTGGAGTTTTTGGCAATCTCTTTCAGTTTTTACTACCCTAAATAATTTAGTATCACCAGCAAACTTTGCTATTTTACTATGTACCCCTTCTTCTAGATCATTGATAAATAAATTAAAAAGCATTGGTTCCAACACTGAGCCTTGGGGGACCCCACTTTTTACCTCTTTCCACCCTGAGAATTTGCCATTTATTGCTACTCTCTGCTTTCTGCCCTTAAGCCAGTCACAAATCCAGGACAGAACTTATCTTTTTATTCCATGGCTGATGAGTTTACTAAGTAGACTTTGATGTGGAACTTTGTCAAAAGCCTTCTGGAAGCCCAGATAGACAATGTCTACTGGTTCGCCTTTATTCACGTGTTTATTGACACTCTCAAAGAATTCCAACAAGTTTGTGAGGCATGATTTACCTTTGCAGAAACCATTTACTGACATGTTATTTCACTCTGAAAGTGGACTGAAGCTGGATTAATGCAGCCTTATTTACAAAGGAAGAGTATCTTCTCTCAGAGACACAGTATGAACTCAAAAATTTGGAACAGTCTCAACATTATGAGAGGACTGCCTACAAGCTGAAGGCTGGACAAGTACATATTTATTATAATTTATATTATTTATGGCAGGATGCATCACCTGCTTATTTGATTGAAGCTCCAACTCCTGATTCCATATTGAAAGTGTGGAGGGGGAGTGCAGCCAAAGGAGTGGCTAACATCCATTTGAATAGCAGCATCCAGGAATACAATATATGTTCAGTTATACTGCTCTTTTCTGCCCCATGGTTCTGTTCTTCTTCAAGCTATTGCTGTGAGAACCTGTGATGTTTATTGGTATCCTAAGATCATATGCTGGAAATAGCATCACCCAGTGACAGAGCAACTGCCTAGAAAGCAAAGGGTCACAAGTTTGATCTCTGGCATCTTCCTGGAAAAAGACAATGGCAAACCAGTTCTGTGTCAGGCAAAAAAACTACATGACTATGGTCATTTTCTCACCTTCAGAAGTGAAGATGGGGAATAGTTCTGGTGTCCACAGTTTGGGACTTCGGATCTATTCTAAACCTCACCAGCACTTCCCTAAGCATTGATGAGGTGTGGAAGATCTCCACCATGAAGGCGATCACAGAGCCACAGCAATGGCACCAGTGTACCAGCTTGGCACTGTTGGTGTGGTGACCAGGCAACACAATGCAGAACGAATCTCCACTACCTGGTCACATGCTCCATCTTCACCTCTTCCATCTGGAAGAGGTGTGAATGGGAGTGTGCAGAGGTGTCCTAGCCCTGCCACTGGTTTAGAGTTACCTCTATGGGTGGGAGAACTCCTGCGTGTACAGACCTGCTTCTGGTAACAAAGCCACTCCATGTAATGCGGACACCTCCTGCGGGAGTATCCCAGGAGTTCCCCACCCAGGTAAGTGTGTATTCACTCTGTGCTCACATACTCGCCAGGATTCTGCCCTGATTCAGTGGTACCTAATAGTAACAACAAAGTTCTTATGCTAGTTCTTGTGGCCTAATTACCAGTCTTCTGACAATTTAATGGGGGGCTCTAACCACTTTGGGCCTGAGTCTGGGTCACTTTGATGACCCAGCTGTCATTAGACTACATCCAAAGCAACAGCAGCAACAAACAGGCTGTTCACCTCTGCATTTTACATATCTGTAAATTCAATATATCACCTAGGAATACCAACTTTTAAGAAATCAATCTTCTTAAGCCAACATGGACCCAAAATACAGATACTAATTCCAACACACACTTGAATCTGTACTGTTCTGAAACTTATCAGTGTGGATGCCCTGGTAAAATATTAGAACCAGATCTTGAACATAAGGAATGATCTTTTGAATCTTTAAATTCAAATTTCTAGGTACATCTTTGAGGCCGGGGTATGGGGGAAGCAGGACACTTCTAAGGCCATTTGCTGGGATTCAAGAACAGGAAAAGGTTTATCCTTGTCTCTGCTTGAGATGCCCATGAGCATTTGGTGGGCCACCGTGTGTGATGGGACGCTGGACTAGATGGGCTGTGGCCTGATCCAGCTGGGCTTCTCTTATGTTCTTAGATCCTACATATGGAGAAGGGGGGAAGCCTTCTAAAAAACCTCTGGATACCAGAGAACTAGTAGGATCAGAGATCCATACATGCAGGATATGTCCTTCCTGCCTCAAACAGTCTCCCCAGAAGGAGAGGGGAGATGCCAACTTCTTCATATACACCAGCCAAACAGCCTCCAAATATGGCACAGCAGGTGAAAACCCAGCTTTTCAAAGAAAGAATGGGAGATCCTGCACTTTCTTATCTTGTGACTTGTTGGATGATACAACATGGAGTCTCTCTGTAAGGGCAGGCCTTCATTTGATAGAATGCTGGCTTTTTTGCTGTGTCTGGAAGCAATATATATTTGACAGTATAAAATAGTTTCCCATGTAAAGGGCAGTTTCTAATCAGATGGAGCTATAGAACACAGCCAAGGGAATGCTCTATGCAGAAAGAGTCTGGGGACTTTTTTTGCACTGGGCGGAGCTTAGAATGGATTAAGCAACTCAAAATTGCCGCCTAGTTTGGGATACTGGTATACCATTTTTAAAATGTTTACCAGTGGTCTGGTGCCTCCTAAACTGGAGCATGCAAACGCAGCATGCCTCTGTATCCCAGTTTAATTGGGGCATCTTCTGAGGTGCATCCAGCCCAATTATTGTATGCATTCAGACATAAAGATGCACCTGTTTATCCTAGCCTTTAGACAAAGTAGAAGCTTGCCCTTGAGGCACAGTTATGTGTGGTTTTTAATGAACTGGATTTTAAGTCTGTTTTTAGTGTTAGCTTTATTCTTCCCCAACACCTTACGGTAAAGGGAGATCTCAAAATGTAAATAAACAGCAGCTATGTTACAACTCTTCCTGCCTCCGATCTCATGGCGGACAGCCAAGGGAAGAGAGGAGGAATCACGGTTTATGATTGGCTCAGGGGGAACTGAAGAAAACACCCCCAAAGCATGGTTCCTCCCCCCCAAAAAATCAGTTGCGTTTCCATTGATAAAAAGCCAGGATTATTTCTGGATCCAGCAGTGAGTCCTGTTATAATCCAAATAGGGATTCTCTGTGTTTTGGGAACTTTAGTCCACAGAAACGGGGGTTCCCTTGCAAAGTGTAGGGACAGGGAGGGCTCAAGCTGGCTTCAAGCCGAGCTAAATTCTGTGTCAGAATAGAGCCTAAATGAAACCAGTCTGGTTTTTATGGACTGGATTCAGCAAAGAAACTGCTGTGGTTATCCCAGTAGATGACCTTTTATAAGGTCATACTGTTAATTGTTCTTCATCTCTCAGTGGCTTCTGAAAAGCACAGTATCCTGCTTAGCAGTCTACCTGACTTGGAAACTGGAGGTGCTATCTTGCAGTGGTTTTGGTCCTTTCTACAGGAGCATTCTTAGAAAATAATGCTGGGATATGTCTTGTTCAGTTCCAGGACAGTTATGCTGTGGGTCCTCTCAGGATTCAATACTGTCCCTCACACTATTTAACATCTATCTGAAACCACTGGAAGCATGCAGCTGGAGTTCCGGAGGAAGATGTCCTCAATATGCAGGTGACACCCAGCTCTGTTTCTCCTTCTGAACTGGAAGAAAGAATTGAAGTATGGAGTTGTGCTTCCAGATTATGATGGCCTGGATGAGGGCAAACAGATTGAGGCTTCATCCACAATACCCGGTCACATGGTGCATTGCCTTGGGTGATTAGTTCTCAAGTCCAGGAAGTTGCAGGACCACAATGCTGCATGGGAATGTACGCTCCCTAGGACTTGAAGGTGTTAATAGGTTCCTCCCTATTGCTAGAGGTACATAGGATCTCAGTGATTAGTATGCAGTTTTGACTGATAACTGGCTCTAACCACATCTGGAAAACAACAGCTTAGCTTCAATTTTGCATACATTTGCAAACTCTCATGTGCTGTGCGGGGGAATACTGTTGACAGAGATCCCAAGTCTGCAGCTAGTGCAAAATACTGTAGCCAGGGTTGCAAGACAGGGCCACATTATTCTTGTTCCACAAGCACTTTGGTGATTGTCAAACCCAAGCAAGCCCAGGTTCTATGTGGCTCTGGACCAAAATACTGTTTTGTCCTGTATCTTGTACTTTGAGATCTTCTAGGGGCTGCTTGCTGATAATTCTACCTATCCCAAAAGTTGCTGGGACAAATATTCATCTACAGGCTTACTCTGTACTCTTTAGTGGAGTAAACTTCCATTTTATATAAGGTAGATATACTCCTTAACAACATCTTTTCTAAGTGGTAGGGCAGGAGATAAACACGCATACATCCATATACCACGAAGGTGGAAGCAACTTTTTTCCATTGGTGGACAAATATATACTTTAACTCTGTATCTGTTTTCTTTTTTGCTCTTTTTTGCTGTTATCAAATTCAGTTAGGTATTTGCAAAAATTTTTACTTGGAAACCCAGATCATACCACCAAAGAAAGGGCTGGACACCTATTCTTAGACAGACACTTCACAGATGCCACGAAAACAGAATCAGAAGTCAACTGGATGGACATATCCACATAGTTTCTTTTCGGAATGAAATGAAAGTGGTTTGCCATACTTTGTACCAAAGAGATGCAGGAGATCAATCTAGTAGCCCTCTGTTTGCCTTGCAGTCATCCCACCACTGAATTATATCTCCTTCCTCAGATGCCATGGACTAATAAAAGTATCTTTAATGGTTTTAAGAGAAAGTTGAATTTGGTCGAGGGATAACCCTTTACATTTTTAAAAGTGCAGTACCATCTTCAGGTTATAATAGATTTTCTTTCTTTTTTTCAGGTTGGTGGGAGGCTGATTGTCCATGTAGATGAATTAGCTCAGATGTGGAAAGTGCTCAATCTCCCTACAGATTTATTTGACAGTGTTATGAACGTTGGGCGCTTTACTGAAGAAATTGAATGGCTCAAGTTTTTAGCTCTGGCCTGTAGCTCGCTTGGAGTTGTAAGTTTTGTGTGTTTCTGTGTGCTCTGAACCTTTAGCATATTTACATACCTTAAATACATTTTCTTTTAGTTTTCTGGGTTAGAGTTACTTGAAATCTGAAGGTGAGCAACTTATAATGGGTGTGGTCACAACTAAGGTTTAATCCAGCTTCAGTCCACCTTCAGAATGAGAGAACACATTAGCAAAGTGGCCAGTAATTTTATTTCCATATTATCCCAAAGGTGAATTTTCCGAGTTATTTAGGTGACAGAAAACAGCTAGTCACTTCACTCTAAAAGTAAAGTTAGATTAAACCTTAAGTATGACCCACAGCCACTTGTGGGACTGAGTAAGAGGAGTATAGCTTGAAAATGGAACTTGTAGGATGCAACCCAGAATTCATTCTGCTTGCAACATCATTTGTAACTTGGAGGATGATAGGTTCTAAATAGTTTGTTATAACGATATCACTTCTGCACATGTAATGGAGACTAAAATCCTTTCCTCAGGTTGTCAATGTACTACACACACAGGCTGCACCCAGACTTCATTTACTTATTCCATTATAGTTGGATATTGCATAATAAAGCATAGATATTCTGAAATATCTATGCTTTATTCCAGAATATCCAAACACTGGCTGGATGCAGTCTTCCTGATGATAAATTTTAAATGCTATAGATGATTTAAGAATCATCAGATATAAAGCCAATGTGACCAGCTCAGTCCAGTTTATAACATACAGTTAACAAGTTTGCAAATTTAACGCAATACAGAAGTGACAAGCTTGGATTTCTTGGAACTATAAGCCCCATTAAACTCACTTGTGTTCTAAGTCTGGATGAAGGAGGCCAGACCTCCTCTTAGGTAAGCTCTGTTCATCCCAAACCTTTTAAAATAAGGAAATAGGATTACCACCGCCCACAGCTCTTTTTTCCTGATGTTCCTTGGGCTTTGATGACCATAAACTATACTATGATACTATATAAGGTTCTTCCCTTACATATAATTATTGCAGAAACCCTGTGATGTAGGGTATAATGCAAGGTGACTGCTAACCCTGGATCATCTCCGAGCTTACACATCTCCAAATCTAGTACGCACAGTCAAAGATCCGGATATTCAAGATGGGGTCCTCCTGGAGATCCAGATCTTGAAGATGCCTGAAGACCCCATTGAAGACACCTTTAATCAGGTCCACACAAAATCCAGATTTAAGAGCCTGAAGGATCCATTAAACCCAGATTTCCCCTGCATTGGTGGGGATGGGCCTTGTAGATGGGGCCTTCAATGGGGTCCAGGTGGGTACAGGGCCTTCCCAATTGGTACCAGTAAGGTACTAATCGAGTTCCTAATGATGTCTCCAAACCTTAGTGGAAAAAGGCCCCATGAGTCCAAGTGTGGTACTTTTAAGCACATACAGAATATGTCTGTCAAAGTTACACCTATTGAAATAAAATAGGCATCTTCTGTGGGTTTTCCTCATACACTAGCCTTTTCACAAAGTTCAAACATTCACTAACTCCTTAATGAGTCATATGATCCAACTGACTTTCCACAAAATCAGAATTTGAAATGTATGCATAAATATTTGGGAGCTATACGTGGCAATTCTCTATGGAATATATAGCTATTATAGATCTTTGGTTCTTTGGAACTCTAAAAGCAAACAATTCAAATTATTTCATTTACAGCTTTCCAGCTAGGCTCTGGGGTAACTTGTTACTACTTCCTGTTATTAATGCCAGTTGTGATGCTTTTTTTTATTTTTTAACAGACTATTGCAAAAACTTTGAAGATAATATGTGAGGTTTTAGCCAACGAGAATGACACCGGACCTGCCCGTATCCCCTTCAGTACTTTCCAGTTTCTGTATACTTACATTGCTGAAGTAGATGGGGAAATTTCAGCATCGCATGTCAGTCGAATGCTAAATTACATTGAACAAGAGATGTAAGTCACCCTAAACTATATCTGAAATAAATGTTAAGGAGGGGGACTGTTTTCAGCAACTGGGCAACCCAGTGACCTCCAGATGTTGCCAGACTTCTATCATACCTGAGCTAGGGATGTGGACGAATGTATTTTTGACATTCAAATCCAAGTAGATTCGAATGTCACAAAATCCAATTCGATTCAGTAATTTAAAATTCGAATGTCTTAAAAATCTGATTTCAGTCTGTAACATTCGAATTCGTACGTTCAAATATTAGATTCGTATTTAAAGATATGAATGTTGACAACATTTGTATCTGTTATACGTATCTGTGCACATGTTGGAAAAATCCATATGGAACCCAAATTATCCTGTACGCATCCCATTTTAATCCTGTATTTTAAGCGCAAGATATGGATAATTTTCAGACAGATTCATATACGATAAATACGAATCTACACATTCAAGTCATTTGAAAATCTGTATCGGGTTTTTGAAAATCCGTATTCGAGTTCAAATGTCAAATTTGGATTTTTGAAAATCCAATTTGAGTTCAAATGCCGGAATTCACCGGATTCAAATTGAATATTCAAGTTTTCAAATATTCGTGCACATCCCTAACCTGAGCTTTGGCCATCTTAGTTGAGACAGATGGAAGCTGGAATCCAGAAACATCCTCTTGAGGACTACATTGTCCTCAGTTTATACAGTAGCTGACAACCTGAGTGGGGTACCAGCATATAGCAGCTCTTGCAAATGCAATGACAGGTATAGTTAATTCCTACAACCAATCCAGTTCCTGATGTGTACATGTAAAATTCACCCACTGAATAAACACAGCTAGAAGAACTTCTGCGTTTGATTGATGATGCATGTGAAAACCTAAGTGCTACTGTTTTACTCCTTGTTCTTTTTTAAAATTCTGTTTAAGTTTATTAAAATACAGTATTTCACAATACTGTGATGGTGCTCAGGTGTTCTCCCTAGAAATTCTACGGAAAGAGTTCAATTCCGGCTTTTTAAAATTCATTACAACAAAAGGAGTAAAGCACATTTTAGCTGAAAAGTACACACATCTAGGGATGTGCAAGAATATTCAAAACATTCAAAATTCAATAGAATTCATTCGAATTCAGACATTCAAATTCAAATGGAATATCTATAAATTCATTTTTTAACATTTGAACAAATTTGAATGTTTCAAATCATTCGTATGAATTACTCGGACATTCATATGTGTATGGATACGTACGCATTACATACATATCAGTACGCATCTTATTCGTATCCGTACGCATTTGAACGGGCATGTACAGGACAAAAATGGGATGCATATGGGATAAAAATGGGATGCGTACGGATCCATATGGACACATACGAATGTTGTCGATGTTTGTATCAAATACGAATCAAATATTTGTACAAATAGATACAAATGTATTCAAATCGGTTTGAATTTTAATGCATTCATTTTTTCTCTATTCAGACAAATTGGACATTCGAATTTTCAATTTAAAGCGAATCAAATGCCAAAAATTGCATTCTTGCACACCCCTACACACATCTTCTCGACATTAGATCCAGTGTTGTTGTTTTAAATGGAGATGAATTTTTAGCAAACTCTTTATGGAACTTTTGTTTCTTTGTCTGCTTCTTTCATGTATTATTAATTTATTTGCATTTCAATTCTACATGCTAAAGTCTCAAGGCTGGTCACAATAATACAAATATAAAAATGATGCACTAGTTGATTATACTACTTAAAATAAATAAATCCTCACTTATGTATTTACTTTTAAATTGTAGCTTTAGGAAAGTAGTAGCTGTCTCCCTTGTGATTAAGGATTATTGCTGCCACCTTGTGGCATCCAATGACTTACTGTGTAATTTTAATTTAGGGTGTGACCAGACATCATTAAAAAGTTAAAAGTGACTTTCAGTCTTGCCTGAGAGACATAAATTCTTGGCACGAGACCTCTTGGGTCTTGGAGCCTGGGAAAGGTCGACTCATTGATACGTAAGATTTCTGAGCATTGGTGTCACTTTTTTTTCATGCTGCAATAATGTGCTCTTTGGTGGAAAACTTGCACATCTTCCCCCTATTCAAATATTTTAAAATTGTAAATACCTTTTTTTTTAAAAAAAAAATGGAAACCTATGATTGCTTGTTCTACATAGGCAGGAAGAAGCAGCAGAAAGAAACTTTTGTTAATTTGCTATAACGGGCAACTGAACAGGAGGAAACAGAAATAGCAGCACCATGGCGGCAGTTGTAAAAACAGGGATTCACAGATATGCTAATAAGCTTATATCTGGACATCCAAAGTTTGGGACTTCTAGAATTCTGGAATTAAAAAAATAAATACAAGCAAGCACACAGTTGATTGTGAACATATTAGCCAACTCTAAATTGAAACATGACTGAAGGAAAAAGGTTGCATTCAAAATCTGAGCAAATGGGGTAGGATAAAGTGTAGCTAAGTTATTGGCCAATCAGCCTAATCTCTATAACATGCTTTCAAAAGAGAGTGAACTATAAAAGACATTGCTACAAAATAGGGATGTGCATGGATTATTTTTTGCATTCGGATTCAAATGTTTAGAATCCAAGTGCAACAAAATCCAATTCGAATCAAATACATTTGAATCTATTCATTCAAATGTTAGATTTGAATCTGGAGATACGAATGTCGACGTTTATATTTGAACATACAGATCCCGACAACATTTGCACGTGTACGCAAATGCGTACAGATACATATGGGATGCATACAGATACCTATCTGTACATTCATATCTGTAGATTTGTATCTGTACATATGTATCTGCACATTTGAATGTTTCAAATCATTTGAACGAATGTTTTGGAACATTTAAAATTCATCTGAATGTTTAAATTATAATGTGTAGACATTCTATTCACCCTCCATATAAACCTCCAACCACCCTTGCTATGTGGTTGAGCGAGCGGATGATCTTCTATTCAAGTTCAAATGCCCACATTCGATCGAATTTGATCGAATTTCGAATGTTTAGAACATCTGTGTACATCCGTAGTGTGAAGAATGCTCTCAAGGACAGTGTGTTTGCCAAGAGACATGATAAGAAGTCTTCAAAGAATAACTGGTCTAAACCAGTCAGCTATGGACTTTGTTTCTACTGCGCATGTCAGAGCAATCTGATATGTATTTCTTTTCCTTACTTGGAAGGCGTTACCAGGAATATTGTAATTACCAGCCGGGTTTAGGTATATAGATTGTGTGCTGGAAGTGGGAGGTTCGAAGTTCGTCTTGGTAGGGTTCTGGAAAGCGGACTTCCTATGCTGCAGCTTACCAAAGTAAATGAATCTTTTCCCTCTGACCCTTTCTGCTTATTTAAAACTAATATGAATAGCATTTGCTGACAGGGCGGCAACATGTTTTCACAGTGGTCTGGAATTTTCCTAACACTAGTCAATAAGTTTCTGTTTAAGAAAAGTCTACATTGTTTGAGGTTGTATCCAAACACAGTAAAAGAGCAGCTCAGAAGCAGCTCAATGCTGGTAGCTGCCATATATAGCTGCTGAGGTTCATTATCTGCTCTTTAATGTAGATTAGAAGTGAAATGGGAACACTATCATGTGGAAACTACCAGCTCTAAGACACATTTAGTTGCTTTTACTGAGTGCAGAAACAGCCAATGTGTCATACATAACAAATGGATAAAACAAAACTTTTTTTTATGTTCTCTATACAGCATTGGGCCAGATGGACTGATCAAGGTGACCGATTTTACCCAGAATCCTCGGGTCAGGCTGGAATAGGTTCTTCGTTCACCATACCCTCCTTTGTTAGTAGGATGAAGACAAAACAGAGGAAAGAATAAGAATTACAAATAGGCCTGCCTCTCAGTCTCTTTTTTCTCCCATTGTGTCCATTAATAAACATTTTGGCAAAGCAACCAGTAAGAAAGATGGAAACATAGATTGAGAAGGTGCTACTGGAATAGAGTACGATCTGCTGTTAACTTTCTAGTGCTACGATATACACACAACCACCCAAATAAATATAATAGACTACTAAATAGTATAAACCTATTATATTAAATATATTGGAGGTCCACCGCCGGCCCCTTTTTTTGAATTTCAGACTTTGTAACCCTGCCATGTAACATTGATGGGAATGTAGAAGCTATTATCTTCAGGAGCAATCTTCAGAATTGTTTCTATGACTTTTCCTAACTGTTAAAATGAGTCAACTTTGTAAGGAACCATTCACTTCTATACGGACTGTACACTTTGTTCCTGAGATTCACAAATGAAGAGACTCCACAGAGTTTACTACAGTAGTATCTACCTGACATTCATACTACATGTAGGACTGCATTCATAAACTATGCAATTTGTGTGGTATACACATTACTTAAAAGGATTGCAGCAATGTCTCTTTTGTACAATTCATTATGGCCTATTTGTAATTTGTGGTGTTGTCTGGATAAGCTTAAGCCTTTGAACTTTTTCCAGTTGGTTTTGTATTAGTGACTTTTCAACTTGGCACTGATTTCCATATTTCGAACACTGGTCTTCAGTCTTCCCTGGTTTAACATTATGATTCTGTTTCACATGGATCCCCCCTTGTAGTGCAAAACCATGGCTATGCAAGTAATTGGCAGCTATGGAAAACCAGGAGTTAGGGGAATCTTGAAAGCCAAGTCAAGTTATCACAATGTTTGTCTGACTTTCCCAATCACCCACTTCGCAGTAAAAATCCAGGCTCCGGATTAGTTCATTAGAGTGTGTTCTTTAAATGGCAAGAGCATCACATTGGGAAAAAGAAAATTTGTCCCTATCAGCCAAATTGTGTCTCCCTTTTGTATCAAAGCTGTCTGGTTAATCTATTTTAATTATGGACATTGTAAATGGAAGAGCAGGTTCCCACTCGGCAATTTAAACTGGTTTTAAACTTTTTTTTTAAAAAAAATTCAGCAGTGAGGTCTGGTTTTTTACATTCCCACTGCTAGCTTACAATGCGGACTCACTCAGAAACCCCTCCCTGTGCAGTGGGCAATTCAAACCACACACCCTCTATATAAACCTTCCACCTTTGGCAGCAGCTTTTGTTCACCACTTGTGCCCCCCATCTAGTATCCATCATAGCACAACTTCTTTCTCCTGTTAGCAAGGCAATACAACAATAAATATCACTTTCCCTTTTTTTTCTTATCATGGAGCTTTGCCCAGAGGCATCCTGGAAGGAGGGAGGAAGCAGGCAGGCTTTTATACAAGAGCTGGCACTTTTGCGCTGGTTCGTTAGAACAGATTGGCGCAAAATGGCAGGCAGGGAGGCAAAAGGCTGAATACCAGAGCGGATGGGAAGGAAAGGAAGGAAGGAGATCAGCCTTGTTACATTGTTAGGCTGATCTCTTGTTACAAAGTATTGCCGACTCTGTTCATTTTTCACCTCCTTCCCCTCTCCTTTCAGCCAGCGGTAGATTTCCTTAGCTTGTAATGAAGAGCCAGGGAAAAAGGGAGGAAATCACACCTTCTCATTGGGTCAGGAGAAACTGAGAACATCCCTAAACCATGGTTCCTCCTCCCAAAAACAGCTTACATTCCCATTTGTTAAATAGTGTGGAGGATTTCTAAATCATGGAAGTAATGACAGTGTCTATGTGGTTGAGCGAGCTGATGATCTTCCACATGATTTTCACAGCACTCACCTGCTCCCTAAGGACTCCTAGGTACTGAGAAGATCTTGGGCTTGATAAGTGAAGAACTAGCAGTCTTGGGCCTCTTTATGGCCATTCAGTAGGCAGCAAGTCTTGTTTTTTTCTTGTTGTGTATCATCCGCACACATACACAAGATGTAGGCTGCTCCAATGATGCCTCAGTACCTCTTTCAGGCTGGAGGGACATTGCCTATCTGCCTACCTTCTAAGGCTATTTGCTGGGATTCGAGGGCAGGAGAAGGTTCGCCCTTGTCTCTGCTTGAAATGCCTGGAAGCAACTGGTGGGCCACTGTGTGGGACAGGATGCTGGATTAGATGGGTTGTGGCCTGATCCAGCAGAGCTCCTCTTAGGTTCTTAGGGACTGGCTGCCCTATGGGCCCAGGAAAGGCACCTTCACCATACAATGGAGATGCAGCCTTATTTGTTTTGAAAGCTTTCTCCTACTTAAAACATCCTGCACTTTGGTCAGAGGTAATTGGCCACTGTAAGAACAGACTTCTACACCAGATAGATGATGGCTCTTATCAGTGAGGCACTCTTTATATTATTTGCCATGTATAATAAGTTAAACCACATGGGCTATAGGTTATCTTCCCCTGAACTAGCCTATGTACTTTTTCTGACCAACCCCAAATTGTCAAAGCTGCATGAACTTATGTGCCCAATGTCAAATAAGGCTCTTGGGGCACGTCTCCATGGGAGCTAATTGCTTCACTATTGATGCGATTTTTAAATATCTGGGTTGTAACTCGCAATAAAGCGTCTCCATGAGGTTTGAGGCAACGCAGATTAAAATCGCACTTTCCTGTTCCCATGAAACCCGCTTTTTGTAAGCCCGCATTTTTCTCCCCCCCACCCCCTGGCCCATTCAGCAGCTGCCGATATCCACGTAAAGAACAGCAGCTGCTTTAATGCAAAAGCAAACCAGCCACCTCCTCTTTCTTTCACAGCGTGTGTGTGTCTGTTTCTTTCCCTGCCTTCCCCCTCTTTCTCTTGATTTCTTTCTCTGTGGGTTTGATCTTCTGTTTCTACGCCCCCTGTAAGCTTCACACGCTGCTTCCTCCTTGCCACTGGATCCCACACGCAGCAGGAGCAGCCCTGGGGCCTCGGAGGGGAGAACAGCGAAGGGGAGAACAGCCCTGCTGCTTCCTCCTTGCTGCCAGATCCCACATGTGGCGGGAGCAGCCAGACTAGCCTTTGCCTCCGAGGCTGTTCTCCCCTTCGCTGCTGGAGATGTGGAGGCAGAGGTGGCAGGAAGACGGAGGTCCCATTCGAGATCAGAGCCACCCAACGCCGGTGCTGGGCAGGAACAGGGGGCGGAGAGATTGCTGGTCTGAGCTGCTTTTTGCTTCTAAGCCTCTCCATGCTCCCAGGAAAATCCGCAAATTCCTTCAACTTTGGATATAGAACTGTTGAAAGGGGGGGGGGTTTCTGCCATGGATTTTCCTCCTTTGTGGCTCTGGTAGCCCAGAGTAAAGCTCTGCATGGAGATACTCTGAAGCAAAACAAGCTTATATCCGGATTTTTCTTTCCATGGAGATGTGCCCTTTGTAATTCTTTTTTTAGGTATATATCTGTAAATCTTCGTCTCCTGCAAGGACAAAAGTTAATACACTTACGAGAAGTTCTGTCATTTTTCTTCCATATTCCTTTCTCAACTCGAGTAAGAAACCTATCTCTGCTTTCTCCTTGACAGTTTCATTTGGTTGTATATTTTACAAAGTTTGGATAAAAAGTTCTGGAAGAGATCTAAGAGGATGATAATTGAAAAGGAAAGTGTTATCTAGAGGCCTATTCACACTTCGGCCTAGAGACGGAATTAGGCAACCCCTGGGACAGAGCACTCACTCTGCAGGCTAGGCGCTTCTGCCTGGAATCGTCCCGTCCCAGGGTGGCCTAATTGTGCTTCACACTTGGCCCAAGCCATCCCCGGCCATCCCAGAGCTGCCGGTCAGCTCTGGAGCTCCACCCCTTTCAGGGTTGGGGCAAGACCAGGCTGGGCCTGTCCTGGAGTCCCGCAGGCTCCTGCCACCCCAGTCATGCCGGCGGGAGACCGCAGGGCTCCCCCTGGTGCCCAACCCCACCTAGGAGTCCACGCTGCCCTGAGCGCCGGGTGCATGACTTACGTCTTCTGATGCCGGGATCAGACTTGCGTGTTCAAACAGGTGTGTCAATGGCTACTAGAATGATTGTTTAGGTACTGTCTCCAGGTTGGAGAAAGAAGAAAGATGCCTCTAAAGGTCATTTTCAGAGAGTCAAGAGCAGGTGAAGGTTTTGCCTTTTTCTTCTGCTTGAGATGCCCAGAAGCGATTGGTGTGGACCGCTGTGTGGGGTGGGATGCTGGACCAGAAGAAGAAGAGTTGGCTTTTCAACCGCTTTGCTCACCCATTTTAAGGGGACACAAAGTAGTTGACAAAGCTTTCTATTTTTCTCCCCCAAACAGAATACCTTGTGAGGTAGGTGGGGCTGTGAGAGCTCACAGAGAGCTGTGACTAGCCCAAAGTCACCCAGCTGGCTTCATGGAGGAGGGCAGAGTCAAACTCAGTATTCGCAGATAAGGGTCAGACTCCCTAACTGCTAGACCTTCTTCTCCCCACAACAGACACCCTGTGAGGTGGGTGGGGCTGTGAGAGCCTAGAAGAGAGCTGTGACTAGTACAAGGTCACCCAGTTGTCTTCATGATGGAGTGCAGAGCAAAACCTGATATTCCCAGATAAGAGACTCCCTAACTGCTAGACCTTCTGATCTTCTCCCCACAATAAACACCCTGTGAGGTGGGTGGGGCTGCGAGAGCCTAGAAGAGAGCTGTGACTAGTCCAAGGTCACCCAGCTGGCTTCGTGGAGGAGTGCGGAATCAAACCTGGTATTCCCTCTCTAACCACTAAACCAAACTGGCTCAGATGTGCTGTGGTCCTATCTGGGGGGGCTTCTCTTACGTTTTCAACAACTCTGATATTGCAACATCATTAGTTTTACTCCCATTCAGCCTGGGAGGGACTGTAGCTTAGCGGCCCCGTTTGGAGGAAAGTAGAGGGTTGTCAGTTCGGTTCCCCAGACATAGGGGAGGGCAAACCACTTCTTAAATCTGCTCCAAGAGAGCTGCGTGGAGCCCCCGTGCTGCCAACCTGGAGCCCCTCGAGCAGCACATTTACACCTTCAGCGACGCCTTAATTCCCCCTCAGCCTCCTACGCTTTCGCCTCAGCTCAGCCTGAGGGAAGCCGGCAGCCGCAGGCGGCGAACTCTATTGGTCAGAACTTGCCGAGCTGTTCAGCCAATAGGAAGCGCCCGCACTCCCGTCCCTTCCCGCTCAAGCACCAGTCGCTGCCGCCTGAAGAAACGTGTGGGTGAGGGGGCGGGGCCTAAACAGGTCCCTCCCTCCCGACTGAGCGGCCGTTGGGGTGTTACTTAGTCCGCCGCGGCGGCGGAGGCTCGCGTGTGGTGGCCCCCTTCCCTGCTCCGTTGCCCTCCTCTCCTTCTGCCTGGCCATTTCGGGCTTCCTGGGGCGCTTCGCTTCTCTGTGGGATGGCGCGGCAGGGCTGCGGGAGGCAGAAGGTGAGTGCGTTCTTGTTTGTTTGTTGGATAGGAGAGGCCCCACCTTGGGGCTGTTTTCCTCTCCTGAACTGCTCTCCCCGCTGAATTAGCAAATCCTTTAAGCGAAATTATTTTGATCTTCGAGTCGTAAAAGGGGGCCCCGTTGTTCCTGGCTGTTGGCGAGGTGGTTCAGTCGTTCCCACCCCCAGCAGCCCCGTAAAAGCCAAAGGAGAGACTCCAAAAACACCTGGATCTCTTTACCTCTCTTTGCACATGCCCCAAATCCTTCAGGGAAGGTAAGAAGAGAAGAGAAGGTTGGCTTTTCTAACCCGCTTTCCTCACCCGTTTAAGGGGACTCAGAGTGCCTGACAAACCTTCTGTTCTTCTGCCCACAACAGACACCGTGTGAGGTGGTTGGGGCTGTGAGAGCTCAAGAGAGAGCTGTGACTAGGCCAAGGTCACCCAGCTGGCTTTGTGGAGGAGGAAGAAAGAGAGTTGGCTTCTCCCACCCTCGCTTTTCTCACCCACCTTAGGGGACTCAAAGCAGCTGACAAAGCTTCTGTTCTTCTCCCCACAACAGAACACCCTGTGAGGTAGGTGGGGATGTGAGAGCTCAGAAGAGAGCTGTGACTTGCCCAAGGTCACCCAGCTGGCTTTGTGGAGGAAGAAGAAGAGTTGGCTTCCCCCACCCCCGCTTTTCTCATCCATCTCAGGGGACTCAAAGTGCCTGACAAACCTTCTGTTCTTCTCCCCACAACAGACACCTGAGGTAGGTGGGCGCAGGACAGAGCTGTGACTATCCCAAGGTCACCCAGCTGGCTTAGTGGAGGAGGAAGAGGAAGAAGAGTTGGCTTTTCTACCTGCTTTTCCCACCCATTTAAGGGGACTCAAAGCAGCTGACAAAGCTTTCTGTTCTCCCTAGAACAGACACCCAGTGAAGTAGGTGGGGCTGTGAGAACTCAGAAGGGAGCTGTGACTTGCCCAAGGTCATCCAGCTGCCTTCATGGTGGAGTGTGGAATCAAACCTGGTATTCCAATATAAGAATCCGGCCCCTTAACCAGTAGACCAAACCGGCTTGTGAAGTTTTAGATCTGTTCCACCATTGCTTCCAGGTTTTTTACCTGGAATTCTACAGTTCCAGCACACAGTCCTCACTTCTCTTTACTGGAACTCAGTAGAGGCTTCTTCCTCTTCAGGCGAGAAGTGTTGGGATGGGCCTTGCACTGATGCTTTTTCACAGTGCTGTTGCCCTGATTTGCTCCATGAAACCAATGCAAGGGTGAAAAGTCTTGTCATCTCTGAGATCATTTACTTATAGCCAGATACTTTGCCTGTAATTACACAAGGTTGACCTCTCACAGTCTATAGTACAGACACGTTGTATATTTTGTATATTACTAAATGTGCCATCAGTGTGCATACAGCTTCATGCAAAAGTGGATGGGTGGATAGTTAAATTGTTGCTGTTGTTGTGTACCACTAAGGTGTGGCCAAGCTACAGTTACTCCCTGATAGATAGACTGATGGCAAGATAGGTATAGGCCTGACTTCTTTTTTGCAGCAGTGTGTTTGAGATTACATACTCAGGATATGGATTAATCAAGTGGACGTTGAGGAGGTAACTCTTCGGCAGTTTTGCAAACATTGCGTTAACCCTGCTGACTCCCATGAGATTTTTCTCTGTATTGTCACCACTACATTAGTTTCGCGTTCAATTCAGGTCTTCGTTATTCATAAGAACCTAAGAGGAACCCTGCTGGATTGGGCCATAGCCCAACTATTCCAGCATCTCATCTTACACAGTGAGTGGCCAACCAGTTATCTGAAGGAACATCTATTCCCATATCAACCTTCTGGTTGTCCCACCACCCTCAGCAGCGAAAGAGGTGGGGCTTCGGGAGAGGGCCTTCTCTGTGATGGCCCCTAGGCTATGGAATAATTTCTCCCTTGAGCCGTGTCTGTCCCCTTCATTGTACACTTTTAGGAAGGCAGTGAAGACGCACCTCTTTGCCCTGGACTTCAGTTAAATGGGAATACACTGGCAGATGCTGTTATTGTTTCAATGGTGTTTTATTTTAGATGTTGTTACCCACCCAGAGACCTCCGGGTATAGGGTAGGATAAAAATGCTACTGATCATCTCTGGCACAAATCAAAGGCAAAACTTCCACCTGCTCTTGGCTCCCTGCAAATGGCCTTTAGGGGTTTTCTGCCTGTCTCTCCAACCTGGGGCCACTGATACATTTGTTCTCCATGAATTTGTCTCATATATTCTTAAAACTATTCAGGCTGGTTGCTTTCGCCTCGTCTTCTGGTAGACTGATGACCCTGTGGATGAAAAAAAAGATATTCATATGATTCTCATGCATATGTCATTACTCATCTGTTATTAATACACGTGCATTATTATGCTCCAATTCAGTCTATAGTACAGATACATAAGATATTCAGATGATTCGAACAAATGCTTTGGAACATTCGAAATTTGTTTGAATGTCTAAATTCAAATGTGAAGACATTCTATTTGAGTCTGAATGTCCACGTTCAATTGAATTCGATTGAATTTTGAATGTTAGGACATTCGTGCACATCCCTAATCCTGCTTCAAAGGAAGTTTATTATTTTTGCTAACTTCTGGCTGGGCCTCATACACTACTTTGTTCAGAACTGGCCTTCCCAGCCACTTTCCAGTGACCTCAGCCGTGAAGTGGTACTGATGCTGGTAAAGCCAATATTGCTTCAGTATTCTACATTGTTCTGTTCAAGCAGGCAGAACTTTTGCTGCTGTTATACCTTCATTTTAGAATGCTTCAGGTCAGATAGCACTAACACAAGAGTTTGTTTGAATAAGATATATAGACTTAAGTAGCTGTTAGTAGAGATATCCCATAATGGATGTTTTAGTCAGGTAATTGAATTTTTTCTGCAAGATTAATGCTAAATCTTGAATTCTTGTGCAACCCATAGGTACTCTCTTCAGGAAGATTAACAGGACCAGCTAAATTAACAAATGGGAAAAAACAGTAAGAGCATTTCTCTTATGTCTTATATTCAGGCACATTTTTATTAATTATCACTCTAATAGTCCTTACTGAAAGCTGTTTATTGCAAAGGTGGCGGTAAAACAGGAAGAAGAGTCATTGTACTGTATTTGGTCCATAAGCAGTACAATTTAATATTCTGTTGGATAGCCGTGCTTATTAAGGTGAAATGCTTCATCCTTTAAAGCATTTGCCCGCTGCCATACGGAGCAGCTCCTTTAGGAAAACAGATGACACCCATGCTGTTCTTGCCACTACTTTTTAATAACAGAGGAGTTTGCATTACAACATGACCTTCTAAAGGCAGGGGCAGGATTGGCTCCCAGCGACTGCTGTTAGAATAATGCTGTGCACAGCTAGTTTTTAATTCTTGGCGTTGCATTGACTGCTGGCAAAATGAGAGGTTCTTTTGGCTTTATGAAAGTAAAATACCACAGGTAAGAGAGTAGGCTGTTGCAGGAGTTAGAACTTCTAAGGTAAATTGATGAGTAAAAAAGCTTGCCTTCAGCCAATTGGGACTAAATTTTGTTTTATAAAATAAAGGTGATACAACAGTACTTAATAAACATTTATTTGTAATTTAAAACTCTTGTTCAAATGTATTCTTTTGGTTACAAAGTTTGGGGGTTTCCATTAGCACTAAGTGCCCGTTAAGTACCCATTAGGGACCCATTAAGAACCCATTAGATTCAGAGCAGGAAGATCCTGTTTCCACTGCACACCCCATTATAGCCCGATTTGTTCACACCTGTACTAGGGAAATCCAGATTAAGTGGGTCCTTCGGGACCTATAATCCAGATTTCTTGAGGACCCCATTAAAGGGGTCTACAATCTGGTCTTCAGGCATCAAATCCAGATTAGATGCATCACCCACCCACCCCCCCAAAAAAAAAAAACCATTGCGTGGCAGACATCTCCCACTTGGGTACAGATGAATGCCCCCCAGCATTCCCACTGTGAGCTTGCCAAGCACTCGTTGCTCTTGGGTGCTACATTGCCCATGGAGATGCATCGGGTACTTCCTTAGATCCAGATCTTCTAAATCCGGGTTAGTTGAAGGACCCATTTCTTAGATCCGGATCATCTTGTATTCGGATTAAGGGAGGTAAGTGGAAAAAACCTCTTAGTCAGTATCATCTCTTTTTCAGGATTGCACAGAGAAAAGTGCCTGTTCCAGATGCAGAGTCTGCGTACTCGCTCTATTCCACAGACTCTGAAGATCAGGTAATAAATCAATAAATAACTTAGATGTTTGCGTTGCAGTATAAGATTTTTATATGGACTTACCAGAGAATTCTTTTTTTCATATTTTGAAAACACATTCAGAGTGCGTGTAAAATGTTAACATCCCTGGAGACTTGCAGGTATTTTTTCTCCATTATAATGCTGGTTTCACAAGCTTTGTCATTTATATCTGCTCTGTTTTTTTCCTAGTGCCCTGCTTCTCATTTGTAAAACTGTTATTACTTTTTGTTTTTGCATTGTTCCAATCACACATACTGTGTTTTTAAATAAATAGTGTTTTTAAATAAATTGTATTATAGTTTCTCGTTATTTATATATTATAAATATGTAGAAAAATACCAGTTATGTTTTGTTTTCTTGCATCTTTAAATCATTTTAGTCAAGTTTTTCTACATATTAATACTAGCAAGCAGGACTGTAGATGCAAGTGGGGAAAAAACCCTTAGTCAGTATCATGGGGAAAAGTCAGAACAAAAAGAAAAGGTCAGAGAGCTGAAATTTCAGTCCCCATTGACTGAAAAGCATCTTTACCTGACTATACACGCACTATTGTACTTAGCTCTCCAGAGAATGAGGCAGAGGTTGACTGGAAAGCATCTTTATTTTTACCTTACCTTGGTGGATTTACGTAGGTGGAGCTTCAATAGGATTTTATGGATTTTTAAAATGGATTATCTCAATTGTTTGTTGCCCTAGAACAGGGGTAGGCAAACCACGGCTTGGGAGCCACATGCGGCTCTTTGGCCCCTTGAGTGTAGCTCTTCCAGCTTAGGTACCCTAATTAAGTTAATAACAATGTACTTACCTATATAGTTTAAGTTCTAAAAATTAGGCTTTCAAAAAAAATTTTGAATCATTGTACTGTTGATATTCGGCTCTTTTGACTAATGAGTTTGTCGACCACTGCCCTAGGGCATCAGTTTAGGGCAATATAAAAATAAAGAATACCAAAAGAACAATATGGATGGTAGGAAGAATACTGGCTAACAAACAAGAAAATTAAAAATACAGTAGCTATTAAAGAGCCTGGAAAAATATTGTTGTTCATGTTATTTACAATATTGGTACTGCTAAAATGAACATTGTTTTCTTGGTAGTATAATGCCCCATCCCAATCATATTTCACTGAGTCTGTTGCTACTCAAATTTGGGTAAATTTGAATTTTAAAGATTCAAATTGAATTTTCGGATATTCGAATCAAATCCTGAAAATTGCATTTGTGCACACTCCTAGTGCCTACAATAATATTTGCAATGACAAATTCTTTTCATGATTTTGTTGCCCAGAATATTGTCGTGTTGCCACAGATAATACACATTTCACGAATGCCTGCTATTTAACAGAAAGACATAGTGTTAATGATTGCAATAAAAACAGCTTGCAAGATTATTTATGTCTCTTCTCCAGGTTGGAACTATTCACCACGGCCTTGATCGCTGTGCAGCATTACTAAAGGATATTTTGCAAAATGATTCTGAAGGCAGGTATCCTTTTGTTGACTTTAGTTTTCATATTGATGATGGTTTTATGTTGTTGCTAAGCCGAGATTTTCAAATGATCTTAGGAATGGAAACCATCTGTCGAAAAGCAGAAAAGGTTGCAACCACCAGAACAACTTCCAGACCTTTACTTAATAAAGGTAATGGTTCAAAGAAGAGAGGACCCGGGAAGAAAAGGTTTCCTGCAAATTTGCATAAAGAAACAGGTAAGCAGTTTCTTCTTGTGCGTAAACAATTATTTTAACTACATTTTTTTTTACAGTTTTTAGGCCGTTGTTTACACCATATCTCGCTAATGCTGAGAACTTCCTCAAAAGGAGTGTCTCTTATGGGATAGGGATGGGCACGAATATTCTAAACATTCCAAAATCTGATCAGACGTTACATTCGAATTTAGACATTCGAATGGATTTTCAGTGTTCCAAAACATTCATTTGAATGATTTGAATGTGCAGATACATATGTATTACGTGTCTGCATCGTACACACGTGTCATATGTACCTGTGCATTTGCGCGGATGCTACAGGACGAAAACGGGATGCATACGGGATAAAAACAGGATGCTTACAGAGGCGTGTGACACATACGAACGTTGTCGACATTCAATTTCGAATCCAACAAATTTGAATCCAACATTCGAACAAAAAGATTTGAAGGTATTCAATTCAAATCGGATTTCATTCGATTCGGATTCTATGAATCTTCAGGTATTCCATTTGAATTGAATCAGTTGCCTTCACTAAGGATCATGGGAGCTGCCGTCCAAACTATGGACCAATTTCCCATTGTAGTTTTATTAGGAATTGGGGAGAAAACTGGAATCTTTTCTTAAAAAGCAGATAGCATTTTCCCTTCACATTGCTGTACTGAGGGGAAACGCTGTCTCCCTTTCAGAACGACAAAAAGCTGACTGGGTGTTTTGTATATTTAAGAAAAATCCTGCGTGTCTTCATGTTAGTGTGCTTGCACAAGCTCTGCATCTCATCCTATAACATTCTTATGCTCCAAAAAATGGCTTTAAAATGCTTAATTGAGTGCTTTTTCCTTCTCTCCTGAAAGCTGAGGAGCTGTTCTGTGTAATTTATTAGCACTATTATCTGCACTGATGCAAACAAAAGTGCATTTCTACTAGCTACAGCTATTTAACTTGCCTGCAGGGTTAGAGAAAAATGCTGTTATGTTCATTTTCTTTTGCTTTTGGACTTTCCACAGGCGGTTGTTTGGTTGTTGTAGGAAACAGGATTTTATATCTAGCTGGGTCCGTTTGGTCTAGTGGTTAGGGAGCTGGACTCTTCTCTGGGAATACTGGGTTCGATTCTGCCCTCTCCCATGAAGTCAGCTGGGTGACGCTGGGCTAGTCACAGCTCTCTTCTGAGCTCTCACAGCCCCACCCACCTCACAGGGTTTTCTGTTGTGGGGAGAAGAACAGGAAGCTTTGTCAGCCGCCTTGAGTCCCCTTAAATGGGTGAGAAAAGCAGGGTAGAAAAGCCAACTCTTCTTCTTCTGGGTCTTCAGTCTAATTCAGACTTCTGTACAACTGTATAATGGTATTTCCACAATAAAAGCACACAATTAGAATCATCAAATTTAAACATCTTTCTTTTGGGTTATGTTAGATCTTAAAGTTCAAAACTTCATTGCTTTTTACAGCATCTTTGGCGAACAAAAAGTCAGGCGTCACTAATGGTGCCCCTGTTGAAAAAGACGCAACTTCTGGAAGAACGGAAAAAGTTCCATCTGTTCAGCCCATTCCTGTTCCCTGCAGTTTGCATTCACCTACTATGCATCAGAAACTGTGTGAATATGTACAAACGCAGATATCACTACTGAATATCCAGCCTCCACAAAAACCCGGTGGTTTCCCAGAAGTCCCACCTTCTGCGATTTCTGAAAACGGTGAGTGAGGGAGTTATGATTTTGTCGGTTAGGGAGCAGTCACTTTGTGAGTTTGTATGAGGGAATATTTTGGTTCTTCATGGAATTAACCTTGGTTTTAATGATTTTGCTCTTTATACATCCATTGACAGCAGGATGCCAACCAGTTACAGCCTTTAATAGCCGTTTGCCTACCTCTACGCCAGCTCTTTCGCCACAGCAAGCACCTAACCCACTTTCTGTAAGTATCCTATTTAAAGCTGGAGTAAGCAATAAACTGTATCATACTCTATATATGCTTTTAATAGTAAAGTATATTTTTGCCTTGCTTAGATCTTCTTTAAGTATCAGTAGTCTAATGCTGTTATACGAGAGTTTATCAAGAATAATTATACCTTTTCATCTTATTTACATAATACACATTAAAGGCCACAGAAAGCACTTCCCAGACACATTAAAGATGGATTGGAGATGAAAATGGGATGAGAACACTCATGTCACATGCTACCACCTTCAAGATTTTTTTCAGCTGCTTTTTTACTGCATGTGAATGTCTCTACACTGTCTCTATAATGCTGCTGCTCACAGTTAACTACACAATGCCTCAGTCTTGCTGTGGCTGTTTTGTGTCTCTTTCTTTATCACTAAGACTGCATTCACACCTAAGATTTAATCCAGCTTCAGTCCACTTTGAGAGCGAGAGAACACCTTAGCAAAGTGACCCGTCATTTTCTTTTCACAGTATTTATCCCAAAGGTTGATTTTCTGAGTTAGAGCATGCCAAAGGAAAACAGGTTCTCCATAAGAACATAAGAGAGGCCCTGCTGGATCAGGCCACAGCCCATCTAGTCCAGCATTCTGTCGCACACAGTGGCCCACCAATTGCTCATGGGCATCTTAAGCAGAGCCAAGGGAAAAACTTATCCTGCACTCGAATCCTAGCATATGGCCTTAGAAGCACCCTGCTTCCCCCCCCCCCCAGCCTGAGAGATGTACTTAGGCATCCTTTCTAGTAGCCATCGATACATCTGTCATCCATAAACATGTCTAACCCTTCTTTGAGGCGATCTAGGCTGGTAGCTGTTACCACCTCTTCCAGCAGCAAATTCCATAAACCGATGACTCTTTGGGTGAAGAAATATTTCCCCTTGTCTGATCCAACTCTCCTACCCATCAGCTTCAGAGAGTGCCTCCTGGTTCTAGTGTTGTGTGGTAGAGAAAACAAATTTCCTCTCTCCACCTTTTTTATACCGTGCATGATTTTATATACTTCAATCAGGTCCCCTCTTAAACGCCACCTTTCCAGACTGAAGAGGCCTTGATGTTGCTTATAATTATTTAAATGAATAAAATTTCAGTTTAAGCATTGGTACCCAAATCTTAGCCGAAGTCCATTACATATTTTAAGTCGTCTTTTCTTGATTCAGCTGCACGCACTCCAAAATGTCTAAATGCTTGAGAGAATCTGTTTTCCGAGGGATGCGTAAGTGTAATTTACTTCTCTTAGAAATAAATTATGTGCAACTAAAGAGAGAGCTAGAGACTAACTGAGAACAGGGCAGTCTTATAGTATAAAAATCATTGCTTGATGAAAACATATCGGGGAAGCACAATACAGAAATGTTTTTCACTTCAAGAGGGAAGGGACCTTAAACATGACAGTAGCCAAATAGTCATAAGCTCAACTATTTTAAGCACAGCAGCAGCAGTAATTCCAGTAGCAACAACTACATCTTAAAAATTAAAGCTCTTATAGGGTCCTCTAACTGTTTCTATTAAGTAATAGATTTCAGCTGAAGTGAAGCTGCAGCATAGGCAAGATAAATTATGGCCGTCAAAACCAATAGAAACTTGGTATTTATGTTTTCAGTTTGAGGACTTTTTAACAGAAATTAAAGTTCATATAACAAGGGATAATTGAATATGTTTTCTATAGAATATATTTGCTGTTAATAATTTCTGTAATTTTTATAGAATGTAATCAGATCTGCTTTTAGGGTAACCGTCAAACTCTCAGAACAGAAGAGTTTGCAACACGCTATCTAGTTGAAACTGCTCCCATGAACAGTTCAAATTGTGTGTCTTTAAGGTCACAAGGTCTTGGATCACCTTTCTTACGCGGTAGCTCCACTCCTTCCTGAACTCTCTCAACCCAAATACATTCTTTCATATGTTTGTTGTTCTGAAGGTGAGTTTAATCAGGCTGCACTAGGCTTGGGCCAGACTAAAATGTGGCACCTTCAGAGGTCCAGAGAACCTCAATGTGCTTGTATGATAACGTTGTGCATAGCGTGATACAGCCCCGCCAAGCTCTCCAGAGTAGGTGAGATCCACGTGCAGTTTTCCTGGTGTAAATACAGATTAGATACTAGGAAATACTTCCTGACAGTTAGGGCGATCAGTCAATGGAATAAGTTGCCACAGGAGGTGGTGAGCAATCCTTTGCTGGAGGTCTTCAAGCAGAGGTTGGACCTACATCTGTCTGGGATGGTTTAGGAAATCCTGCATTGAGCAGGAGGTTGGACTTGATGACCCTCGAGGTCCCTTCCAACTCTATGATTCCCACTTTTACATGAATACTATAGAGAAGCTAAGACTTCTTGGGTGAAGTACCTAACAGGCTCAGGTCTCAGAGTCCATATTTTCTTGTTAAAGGTTACAAGTACCTAAAGAAACATGTTTTAATTGTGACAGTTGCAGTTCTCAGTAACTCAAAAGGGGCTGCATCGTACTTTGTGCTGCAAAGGCCTGAATGCTAATATGCAAACTGTAGAATTGGGCATACAGCCCTAAAATTAGATATTGGTGAAATATCCTTGACTTCCACGGAAGCATAGTTATTTACTGTATTTTCTGGTGTATAAGGCTACTTTTTAACCCAGGAAAATCTTCTCAAAAGTCAGGGGTCGTCTTATACGCCGGGTGTCGTCTTCTTATAAGGCGAGTATATCCCAAACTCTATATTTTAACTGGAAAGTTGGGGTTCGTCTTATACGCCCAGTCGTCTTATACGCCGGAAAATACGGTACTTCTTCTGAACTTTGGCTTAGCCCAAGCCTAGTCTGGACCTGTGTCTGATGGGACAATGACTGCAGATGCTCCTTATTGGCTGCCTTTCAGCTATTTTTCAGGAGATGTCTCTGGCCGCGTTTTGGCTCTGCTCAGTCTCTGAGTCCCTTCCATGGAGGCAGTCGGTGTGGCCCATAACAGCTATACCTAATATATCTAAAACCTATAATGCATGCCAAAAGGTGTACATCTAAGCATATTAAATTTTTATTGTGACTTCAAAAGATACAGGATTGCATTTTCTGTTCAGAAGAAGTAATTTGGCTTTTCTTGTTCATAGGGTCCTGTGGTTAGCTGTAGCCAGTGGGCATCACAGGGGGAGGCTGTGCCATTGCCAGCATATTCCAGTGCGCCCCCTTGTGCTGCTCAGGAGCAGTCTACAGCGATACGTTCTGCTCTGCCCCATCTGATTCATCCTGTTCCAAAAGATGTCACACCATCGACAGCTCTGGGTCCAGCGAAGAATAGGCCCGACGAAGAAAACCGTGAACAGCGACTTAAAGAGGCTGACCTAATAAGGTGTATTCAAGCACACCTGGCCCTCTTGCAGGCCTATGAGAAGGAGTGTGGGAGGCCGAGTGGGGACCAGAATGTTGACCTGATGCAGCCAAAGACTTTGGAATCTAGAGTGGAAAAAACAAGTGAAGAATACAGTGAAGGGGTCAGTGAAGAGGAAGACTCAGATGGCGTTGACGAGGCACCCGTGAGAGATACAAACTGTCAGGCAAGCTTCGACAAGGAAGCTCTGAAGTATAAAAGCCCGAGCCTGCAAAAAACAGCTCAGAAAGTGAAGACAGTAATGTATCTTTTGGGAGAGCTCAGGGCGCTGCTAGCAGACCATGGTACGTTTGGGCTTTCTGTTTAACTTTTAAAACATTAGTGTTAAGCTAGCATAATTGTTTTTTATTATTTCTGATAAGATGTGTTTTTCTGTTTTGGTTTAAAAGCATAGTTATTCTACCTCCTAAGGCTGAGCATTAAAGTGCTTGGAGATTCCTAGTAAAATTTTTATTGATGTGAGGGAGAAATCTTTTCAGTAGTCTTTTCCCTTGATTTCATTCAAATTATTTATATCCATATCCCGCCCTATACTTGAAGGTCTCAGAGCAGATCATAATGAAAGCAGATAATGCCGTATGTGGAGGGGGTGAGGTTCCTTCAGCTGAAGACCAAGATAAAGAGGTGCGTCTTTGGGTATAGTTGAGGCTGTGAGGATAAATAAGATTCTTTTCAATTTTTCTCATCAGAGCTCTTGTCTGTTTTGAAAGGTTAATACGTATATGTCTGCATGTTACAACATACAGTAGTCTTTCTGAAACAATCTTCAGTGCTTTCTGTTTCAAAGTGTCATTTTCCTCATTATTCCAACATAGAAGCTTCCGTTACGAGTTTAATCTGTAATAGGAGTGTGCATGAGTGCAATTTTCGGGATTCAGTTCGAACCAAGTATCTGAAGATTCGATTTGAGTCTTTAAAATTTGAATTTAACCCAATTCAACTTGAATTAAGCAAATTCGAATCTTATTTGTTTGAATTTTTTATTCAGATTTGCGCTTACAAATGTTGACAACATTCCTATGTGCCCATACACATTCGTACACGCCCATATGCATCCGGTAGTTATCCCGTATGCAACCCATTTTCGTCCCATATGGAGCCATACAAATGTGCACAGATGCGGGAAAGATGCGTATCTTCAAGTACGCATCATGTATGAACCCGTACACATACGCATGTCTGGATAACTCGAACAGATAGATCCGAAGTTCTAAATTAATTCAAATCTTTAACTGTGAAATTATGGGCATTCAATTCCAATTCAAATGTCAACATTCAGACAGACTTGATCAAATTTTGAATACCTTTGAATATTCGCATACACCCCTAATCTGTAACGAGGCTGAATGTAAGACATTCTTTAAATACTTTGTTTTTAATACTGTATTTTCTGGCGTATAAGACTACTTTTTAACCCAGGAAAATCTTCTCAAAAGTCAGGGGTCGTCTTATACGCCGGGTGTTGTCTTCTTATACGGCAAGTATATCCCAAACTCTATATTTTAACTGGAAAGTTGGGGGTCATCTTATACACCCAGTCGTCTTATATGCCGGAAAATACGGTACATCATTTGTTTTAACACATACTGTTATTGTTTTAATGACGTTTGATATTAGGTGTTGTTACTAGGGATGTATCCGAATACTTGAGAATCCGACATTCGAATTCGAATCAGATTTTCAGATTCAGATCTGAATATGGATTTTCAAAAATCTGATAGGGGTTTTCGAATGATTCGACTGAATTCGTCTCCGTATATCGCATCCAAATATTGGGTCTATTTGCACTTATAGTACAGGATGGAAACGAAATGTGAAAAAAAAGGGATGTGGATGGATTAAAATATCGGATATGAATGTTCCCGACATTCACATCATTCGATTTGAATTGGATTTTTTTAAAAAAGGATCCGGATAACTTGGATTTTCAAAATTCCGGATTTTTGAATTTGATTCAAATTCATGCACATCCCTAGTTGTTGCCCGCCTAGAGACCTCTGGGTAAAGGGCAAGATAAAAATGTAAATAAATAATACTTTGCGGATGCCAAGAAAGACATTTAACTGCTTTTCTGCGCTGTGCTTATCTGGTGAATGAACTGGATAATGCCTTGATGATTTTCCTTCTGTAGAGGGAACAACCCATGGCCAAACACTTCTTCTCTTGTTCTCATCCCAACAGTTTTGTCCACCTTGGAAACAAGTAAATAACTATGCTTCCGTGGAAGTCAAGGATATTTCACCAATATCTAATTTTAGGGCTGTATGCCCAATTCTACAGTTTGCCTATTAGCATTCAGGCCTTTGCAGCACAAAGTACTATGCAGCCCCTTTTGAGTTACTGAGAACTGCAACTGTCACAATTAAAACATGTTTCTTTAGGTACTTGTAACCTTTAACAAGAAAATATGGACTCTGGATCCAGTTTTATTTATTTACATTTATATGCCATACCGTATCCTAAAGTCTCAGGGCAGGTTACCAAAGTGAAAACACTTCAAAAACAGAATTTGGACCTAGTTAAACATTACAATATCAGTGCTCGAGTACAGTGTGCCAAATGGAAGGACAACCTGTCTTTAATCTAAGGCTTAGTTAAAGAGGTGCATCAACTGGCTAAAATGTATCAAAATAGTGATTTGATGGACCTCAGAAGATTTGATGGACCTCAAAAGGCCCTTCCTACAGCCCATGGAGTACTGCAATATATGGTGAAAACTCTTGGAGCCTTGGACAATTCCCTGGGTTGTTTAATTCTTAGTGAGATAATGCTTTCTTAAGTACATAAGCTGATTCTTTACCAAATTCCCCGTTCCATTGTAGGTGATTCAGAAATTTTGCGGCTCCTACGTGAAGTGGAAGAGTCTGTATCACGCTTGCCTGTGGCCACTGGAAATACAAATGTACAAGCTGAAATAGCACTGGCTCTTCAACCTCTCAGGAGTGAAAATGCACAGTTACGCAGGTCAGTTTTGGAGGCAAGGAGAACTAATGCGCTACAGAGACAATACCTATGGATGTCTATGTTTTTATAATAGCTGTAGATGCTTATAGTTTGATTTTATCGATCTGTAACATTAGACACTACATTGAGATCTAAGCATTCTTGGCTGAAATATTTAAAACCTTGGTAGATATGTGTAAAAAAATAAAAATTAGTATGAGACAAAAATATACAACTTTTCACTGTCCTTGGCTTTTGTGATTGAGGATAGTAATGTGAGTAACATGACTTTAGTTTTATTAAGGGCTCAGGAGCAGACCCAGGAAATTATATGTCTATCAGCTTAACATCCTTTTCGGGGCTGATAGTAGAAATCGTCATTAAAGATAAAATGATTGAACGTTGGCACAGGCCTTGCTCAAAAGAGCCAACATGACTTCTGTACAGAAAGTCCTTTTTAACTAATCTTCAAGAGCAGCGGTTCCTAAACTTTTCTTCACTGCAGACCCCTTTTACATAACTTTTGTTGCCATGGGGCCCCTGCCCCCCACCTCACGTCCCCCCTCTCCCCCCACCTTCTGTCTCTCCTCCATCCCATCCCATCCCCTCCACCCCACACTGCCTCTGGCCCATAGCAGACCTTCTACAAGGCCTTTGCGGACCCTTTGGGATCCCCACACTCCAGGTTAAGAACCAGTGTTGTAGTGGGTTTTTTTAATGTGTTAACATACATGTGGGTTAGGGGAGAACCTATAGATATCATCCACTTAGATACTCAAAACGTTTCTTACAAAGTCGGTCACTGCTCCGTAATAATCTTGATCATTGTAAGGTCACAGCGTTAAGTCTGAACAACTTTTTTGGATTCCCCATCCAGCAGCTTCAGTGGAAAAACTGGTCTTAGAGAAAGGACATGATGTGCAGAATGGGTTAGCAGTCACAAGTATTTGGTTTTTGGAAGAAATTTTGAAATTGAATTCCAAAAATCAACAGGGAGCAATTAGCATTTCCTGTCTGTATTAATTTTTGTGCATGTGTATTCCTCAATCTTTTTTTTAAAAGGTCTGCAGAAGAAACTCGTGAGCAGCTGAAATTGTCTAATAGATACCTGAAGAAAATCCACACAAAATATATTAACAGTTTTTAATCCAGTAAAAGTTGGAATATCAGAGCTAATGACCATTAAGTTGTATGTGAACAGTAGTATTAGTCATTATATATCAGTTTGGAATAGAGATGTCCTTGAGCAAGTTCTAGCATGTTTCGCTTAAATCAGAGAGATCCATCCAGCCATCCATCCATCTGTATTTCTATCTCGCCCTGTTCCCAAAGATCTCAGGGCAGGTTACAATATTATATTAATCTTGGACACGTCCCTGCCCTCAGGCTTACAATCTAAAGAACAGCAGAACAGCATGTGGGCTTCAACAAATTGGCCAGGCAGCTTATCAAGCAGGCAGACTAGCTCAGGTGTAGTTTTTTCTAACCCTTTTTCCACTGTTGCCTCCCCTACTTTGCCTGCTCCCACCTGTGCTGCTGTCTGCCCACTTCAGTCTATGCTGTTTGGCACATTCTGATCGAGTTCCCAGCATGCCGTGTTGCTTATATGTGTGGCCTTGCTTCCTCTTCTGTGAAGGCCTCAAATGTTGGTCTCGATAAGCACGTGGCCAGCATTAGAAGCCTTGCTGGAAGTTGTCTGTTGGGACTGGTGGTCATATGCCAGCAGATGGTCATTAGGCAGAGTAAGTGGATGGTGCCATAGATTGAAGTGAGTAGGCAGCGGAGGAGGAAACTGAGTGGAAAGCTTGGCAGTACAGGACAAGTCTGGTTCAGCTCATTTGTGAGCCTAGCAGAGCAGGCCAACGTCATGGCAAGTTGGCTCTGCACATCCCTAGTTTGATGTAGATGTCATTAGCAGAAGGCTTTCCTCAGAACATCACTATTGACACCATATTGTTTGGAGAATATTGCCTTGTCACAGCTTGGGTTTGATAGTCCAGTTGAACTGAGAGCATTCTTGGAGAATAACGAACTTGTCTTGATCATTATTCGGCATTGTACAACTGTCTAAAATTATAATCTGGCATAAGAAGATATATTGTAGAATTAACAGTTGTCAGGATAAAGTTAACTAAAAAGCTTTGAGCTGAAGTAGTTTCTTGCGACAGTGTCCTAAAATTATCCAGTTTGATGTTGAAAATGGTCCTTGTTCACTTTCAGGCAATTAAGAATATTGAAACAGCAGCTAAAGAATCAAGAGAAGATCGGAAAGGAAAGCAATTTAGATAACGATTATGAATGTAAGTAAAAATATAAAAAGATCTTCTCTGCAGATCTTAACGTTCTGACGGTCTGCGCTCAAATAATTTAGCTCACATTAGTCTGAATTCAGTTTTACAAAAACGTTGTCCTATAATTGTTTGGATCTTCTATGTTTCATTTTTCTAAATCGGAACGTGCGCCTTACTGTTCCTGTAATAATTCACAAGCAAGTGGACACAGTGATGACAGATTTATTCTATCCAGAATTTCAGCCCCTTCTGTGGCCACATTCTCTTCCTCAAGCCCTCTTGCAAAGCAACTGGAGCTGCTACTTTCTGGGCAAATTCCAACTCTGACAATATCTGAGACTGAAACGGAAATAGAAATCCCTATTAAGAGTGGTTGTGATGTTTTTTAAGAGCATCCCCCTGCAAAACGTGGTTAAAAATGCAGATTATAAGGCCCCATGCTCTTAAATGTAAATATTTGTAGATTGATCTTAAATTGCATTTGTAAACAACTTTGCATATCTTCACATAGTTCTCTCCCTCCAGTCTTTGAACTTGACGCTGCAAACTCAGTTGACCGAATCTATGAAAAGTATTGAATTGCTGCAAAATAAAAATGAAGAGTTCATCAAAATATTAGAGAACCAAAAAGAAGAAAACAAAAGACTGACTCAAATAATCCATGAGAGAGAACAAGATCTACTCGAAAAGAGACAGCAGTTTGAAATGGACTCCGCTAAGCTCAAAATTGGTTTGTATACCAAAATCATCCGTTGGCTTCTAATGTGTGCTTGTTTAATGTAGAAGTTAAGATTTACACGGAATAATTTTGTTTTAGAGGCAGATGAGATGGTGTCCAATGTCAAGAGTTTCCAGTATAAATTGGAAGCCGCTGAGAAAGAGAACCAGATCTTGGGCATAACGCTGCGTCAGCGAGATGCTGAAGTGAATAGACTTCGTGAACTGACTAGGTAATTACTTGTTTGCTAGTTAAACTTTTATTGCACCAAATTAGGCTCTAATTGGGTGGCGTTATACATTTTTAGTTGTTCTTGGTAATGTTTACCTTATGCTTTTTGTTTTTAGCATAGTATAATTTCAGAAATTTAGGCCCAGACTAGTCAATTTGAATAAAAATTTGAAAATTACAATGCATGCCATATGTTTCAAAGTTGTCAAGGATCTAGAAAAATCCAGCTTCAGAAAAACTACCGTATTTTCCGGCTTATATGACGACTGGGCGTATAAGACGACCCCCAACTTTCCAGTTAAAATATAGAGTTTGGGATATACTTGCCGTATAAGAAGATGACCTCCAGCATATAAGACGACCCCCGACTTTTGAGAAGATTTTCCTGGGTTAAAAAGTAGTCGTATACGCCAGAAAATACAGTATCTTGGAAAATTGGAGGTTTTTGTCTCTTTGACTATTAAGACTCACTTTGAAATTAAAGCACTGAATTCTAAACACTTGTACTTGAAAAGTAAGCAAGTATTGTAGAATATGGTTTGTTGAAATCCATGTTGTCAACTATAGCTATTAAAGAACATTCCTTATAGCATTGAATTTCTTATTCGAAATGCGTGCATCAAAGAGTCACTCTATTGCATAATTTGATTTTGAAGAAAAGATTGTTAATTAAAAGTCTGTTTATTTCCTAATATTTTTTCAGGAAGATCACTGTATTTTTCCCTTGCTCTATGGCAGTGATGGCTAACCTATGACACGTGTGTCACAGGTGACACGCCAAGCCCTTTTGGGTGACACACATGATCACCCTCGCACCTGGGCATGTAGTGCTTGCTTGTTCTTGAAGTGTACAAAGTACCAACTTTCAACTGAAGGTTTAGCAAACGAAATTCAGCAACAAAAGTCACTAATGTAAATAATTATTTGTTTTTGCTTTCAATGAAATACATATATCAAAAACATAACGTTTTACTAGAGCTACAAATATCACAAAATTATGGATATTTCTAGATGTGACACAGCACCTGAGTTAAGCTAGGTTTTCTGGCGAATTTTGACACACCGAGCTCAAAAGATTCGCCATCACTGCTCTATGGAAACTATTTACAGTGCCCGTAGTTTTAATGCTTGGCCAGAAAATAACACTCAGTAGAAAACCTAGCTGACATTTCAATTGATACTGAAATAGTTCATTACCTTGGATTTTACTTAAACCGATCAGGTATAGAAAGTAAATCAAAAAGCATTTTTGTCTATTGGTTTTGGTGATCAAGGCTGCTTTTGCTGTAACGTATAAAACCTGAACTTACTCCATGTTTCATGGTAGAGGCAATTTTTTTAGATCTAAGATGTGTCGCAGAGGCAAAAGGAAAGCCTAGACTTAGTCACATTTTTTAACTTTTCTCTAGTTATTCCAGCCCCTAGAAGGCATCTTTTATTTAACCAGCTCATGAATTGTTGCTTATTAACATACTGCTTGAAGAAGGTACTAGTGTTTCTGGCCCTGAGAAAGCTGGGATGAAAATATTGGCAGATGCGTTTGGCTGAATTAGTTCTGTCCTGTGCTTATAGAAGTTGGTCACTAGGTGGTGGCAATATCTCATGTACTGACTTCAGAACTTTGCTGGAATGGAAAAAACCAGCATTTGCAATCATTTATGAGAAAGTCATTTTGATTGTCGATTTCCATAGCCGTTTCACTCATTCCAGCTGGGGATTATATAGAGCATGTAGAAGCAGAGTTTAACACTGTAGCTTAGGCTGGATGAAGAACTGCTTTTGCAAATAGCTTCTGCACGCATGGTTCTTCCTCAGATTTAGAGCCCGGGGATAAACCAGGAAGCCAATTTTTAAAAAGTTAATTTGACCCACCAGCAAAAGGTGAAGTGTCTGGGATAGAGTAGGCCTTGCATTTATGAGAAAGTTCAGCCACACTTTATTCTCTTGGAGTTTAGAATAACAGATGGTATAATTATCCACTATTCTAATGTAAGTGTTTTGGGTCAGGTATATAGTTGCTTTTGAAATCTGAAAAATGGTAACTTGTCTACTTGCAGTAAACCTACTTGTGCTTAAAGGGAATTGTTTCCAAGCAAAAGGAAGCAGGAGTGTAATATAATATTGAATACTTGAGTTGGGAATGTAGTCTTTGGGTTCTGTCTTATTCATGGTTAGAATTAAACTGTGGAATTGTTCTCACCAGGGCCCTTCAGGGGAGTATGTCCAAACTCCTCTCAGATCTCACTGTGGATGCTAGTAAACCAAAACAGGAAAAGAGTTTGTCCAAAACACTCTTGGAACTTCATGAGAAACAGCTGCAGCCTGACACATACCCTCTAAGTGATTCCGTATTAACTTATCTCCGAAAATTGGAAAGCAATCCTGAATTTGCAGCTGAAGATCTCTTCTCAAAGGGTGAGATGATGGAATCGAATCAGGTACGCAGCATGAAGGCAGCTGAACAGGCTTCTCCAAAGAGCTCTGTACTTGCAGCCGAAATGGTAGCTCCGAAAAATGTCTTCACCCTTCTCAAGCCTGATGTGGACGCAACCAGCAACATGAGTTCTTTAATGGACGGTCGTGAGCCAGATGAAACTATTTACATTCCACTGAGTAGCAGTCTCTCTCGCAAACCAGCAACAGCCGGAAGGAGGATGCAAGCACAGCCTCAGGAGTGTGACTTCAGGGCAGTTGAGTCTAAGCAGTCAAGTAAATCTGGGTTGGTGAGTGATTCACGTACCTTTGATAAATTCCGTGCTAACTTTAGTCCAAAAAAATCTGTGGAAAATCAGTGTGAAACTGTGGAGCGGACAGCAAAGCTGGAAGGCAGGAGACTCCAAATGCAGCCAAAAGAAATAATGCATGAAGCTGCTAAAGTGATTTTGGAAAATCCAGACAGACTTCATTCTGACAAATTCTCTTCTGCTCCTATTTCACATCAGAAAGGAAGTGCACAGAAAATAGGTGATGCTGGAATTTCTGCCCCCGACTCCAGCTTTTCAACTTTTGACTGGATGTCAGGAAAATCTGAATGGACCGTATCTTCCTTTTCAACGTTCACGTCAAGAGATGAAGAAGACTTCAGAAATGGCCTAGCTGCCTTAGATGCTAACATAGCAAGAATACAGAAAACCTTACAGAATAGCTTGAAAAAACAATGAGTTCTCAGAGCACTTCTCCAGGCTAAGCTGGGAAACCTGCTTTTCCTGAAATCTAATGTATAAGATAATGTACATATATGAGTGTGTCTTGAATCACTGGTTTAAAATGAATCTTACTTTTTAATGATGAATTAAAGGGCTGTTTCTGTATTACAAATAGATGAAAGAAAATTGCGTATAAACTGAATAATTATGTAAATTTTGGATGCAAAGAAATTGTTACAATAAATGACGCATAATAAATGGCTACTTGCTTTGTATTCTCTTATGGTGACAGTTGTGGCATCATCCGCACCATAAGTTTTCCTAAAACATATGAGGACTTAGCTCTTTTTTACTCGTAGCCTTGCCAACATGGATATCACAACAGGCTAGTTTCCTTTCAGTTTGTCCTGTAAATTCCTGTCCAGCAATAAGGAATGTGAATTGCTGCTCTTGTTGTTCAGTGGTAACTTTCGTGGTACTGTCACCACATCAGGAGCGGTGTCTGGAATAGTGGATAATGTGAGTTCCTGCTTTAAATTTACAATCTGCCTGGCAAAAGGCTCCTTTTATGTAGAAAATTTGAGCCACTCTGGGACCATGAAGAAGAGAAAGAGTTGGCTTTTGTACTCCGCTTTTCTCACCCATTTAAGGGGACTCAAAGCTGCTGACAAACCTTCTGTTCTCCTCACAACAGACACCCTGTGAGGTAGCTGGGACTGTGAGAGCTCAGAAGAGAGCTGTGACTCACCCGAGGTCACCCAGCTGACTTCATGAGGGAGGGCAGACTCAAACCTGGTATTCCCAGATAAAGAGTCTGACTCCCTAACCACTAGACGAAACTGACTCAGGACAGGATAGAGATATAATTAAATAATAACTAGGTGTGCTAGGACAAAGTGCTAGTTAGAAACTTCACTCCCATTACCAAACCATTCTGATTAGTGGCACAGCAGAATGTGATACAAGTGAATAAAATGGCTTACAAGTGGAACTCTATAGTCCTCCACTCTGTCTTTAAATTGGTCCAGGGAGGAGGAAAAGTGCATCTCTGAAGGGGGGGGCATGTTGCATGATGATTTTTCATACAACCTTTTCTATATGGCAAATGTGAGATCTTTTTAAAAACAGGAAGATACTAGAAGTGACCAGGAACTTGTTAAGAGTGGAAAGCTAGATATGAGCTAAGAGCATATTATGTTTGTTTTGTGCGGTTGTTTGCTCACTGTTAGGGCGAATTGCCATGGTACTTTTTGTTTCTCTATTGTCCCTCTATTGCAGCAGACTTTAAAAATGCCGTTCAGTTCCGAATTAAGCATCCCCATGAGGCTCAGCAAAATGTGTGTTTAAAACGCACCTACCATCCCCACGGAAACGTGTTTTCTTTGCCCGCATCTTTTTCTCACCAACCCCTCTCTGGTTGATAGGGTGCCAGCGGGCGTGAGGAGGGACTGCGCTCTGCTCGGCCACAACCAGGAAGACAACCCCCGACAAGTCCAAAAGAAAAATAGCCATCGGTATTCACAAGTTCTCCATCTGTCTCCCTTGCCTGCAAAGGCAGAGCCGGGCTGCAGCCAGCGCTCGGGCGGAAGCAATTCATTACGCTATTCAGAAGATCTCTGGCCACTGAAACACCTCCCCAGCCAGCGATCGTGCGCTCATTCACTCTCAACACTTTCACTTGCGGGCAGAAGCAATTCATTACAATGTATCTTATGCGATTGGAATGCCTGCCTACTGTTTTCATAGATCTTGAATGCTGGCTGTGGATGAGAGGCAAAAAGAGAGAGAGAGATGATCTCTCTGGCCGGCAATCTCCGCCCCCAAATACCTCTTTTGCCACGGAGCGTCTCCATGCACAGTGTTGCTAGGAATACCCGCGGCTTCCAAAAAGTGCGCTGATAGTCTTGTTTAAAGGGGGGTCTTTATTCCACGAATTTTCCTTCTTTGTGGCACTGGAAGCTCGGAGAAAAGCCATGCATGGAGACACTCCATGGCAAAAGAAGCTTTTTAACAGGCTTTTTATTCCTTGAGGACACAGCCTTAGTAAGGTTTTTTTTGGTGTTCAGGTTGCTAGAGTCTTGGAGTAGACATAGGAAGTTAACTAATCAGCCTTTGCTACTCAAACTATTTTTTTAAAAATGCATCAGTTTGCATATATATATGAATTATCTGATTCAAGTTTGACTTTTTTTAGGGGTGCATGCTTTTGACACGCAGCACCTTACAACAGAAAAACCGTTGTCCTGTGTTGACCTATATAAGCCAGTGTCTTTCTTAAGAGAGTTTCCAATACAAGGTATTGAGAGTATCTCTGAAACACTCCGGGAGCAATACTGTACTTCACTCCCTGCACCCAGCTCAGCATCTGTTCTTCCCCTGCCCCCAGAATAATCCACTTCCTACCTTCTCTTCTCCAAAGAGCTTCTGTCAATATACTGCACCAAGGGCTTCCAAACAACCAGTAATGGGATTAAAGGATCGCCTTTTCCAGATTAGTAGCTTGTTAAAAAGCAAGACACAGATGGTAAGAGGAAGTGAACATCTCATATAATCAAAGTGAGGTAGAAGTAAGTTTCCGGTTGCTCTGAACTGGGAGGGATACATGCACTGTTGTTCACTGGTTTATAATTGCCCTTTGCTGGCTTGTATAATTTTCTTCCCATTTCTCAGCTTTACCATTTCAATTTGGAGCTTGAAATCTCAGAAGAATGAATATTTGGGGGGGGGGGGTTCCACTAGCACTAAGTACCCATTAGGTTCAGAGCAGGAAGACCCCATTTCCACTGCAGACCCCATTAGAACCTGAATTGTTCACACCTGTGCTAGGGAATTAAATGGGTCCTTCAGGACCTATGATCCAGATTTCCTGTGGGCACCATTAAAGGGGTCTACAGTCCGGTCTTCAGGCATTAAATCTGGATTAGACAATGTTTGCGCTGCAATCAGATGACTGGTCCAAGGGAGGCTCTGGGGAGGGACCTTGTTGGGGGGGCGTGTGCCCCGAAATCTAAAGTTTGAAGCCAGTGCCTATTCTCCAAAGGTGGCTCCAGAAGGGACTCCGGAGAAAATTGCAGAGAATAGCACAGATTTCTAAGCTGTCTGCCGGAGAACTCCAAAGAAGAAAAGAGATGGCTGTTCAACCCTGCTCTCCTAACCCACGCAAAGGGACTCACGTCAGGGCTGGGCTCTGAAACCACTCCATAACAGCTCCAAACAGGGCCCTGGACAAACTTAGTTCCACCAAAATTTTGCTTTATGGGCAAAAAGGAAGCAAGATTGTCAATATACTACTTCCTTTTTTGGAGCACTCATCAGAAGGAAACGAAAACCTTGTAGAGACACTTAAGACTGAGCTCCTTTTTTAGCATTTCAAAACTTTTTCACTGCCCTCAGTTGTAGTTACCATTTCTAATGTATTCAAGTAATTTGAATAGCAGCAAAGCAGCATGCTTCTAAGGCCATTTGCTGGGATTCGAGAGCAGGAGAAGGTTTGCCCTTGTCTCTGCTTGAGATGCCCATGAGCAATTGGTGGGTCTCCGTGTGTGATGGGATGCTGGACTAGATGGGCTGTGGCCTGATCCAGCAGGGTTCCTCTTAGGTTCTTACAGGGTTAGATAAATTCATAGATGACAGATGTATCAATGGCTACTAGAATGGATGCCTAAGTACATCTTTCAGGCTGGGATTCGAGTGCAGGAGAAGGCTTGCCCTTGTCTCTGCTTGAGATGCCCATGAGCTTTTTGTGTGCGACGGGATGATGGACTAGATCGGCTGTGGCCTGATCCAGCAGGGCTCCTCTTATGTTCTAATGTTCTTAATTTGCACAATCTCACTTCGGACTGCGTTAAAATATATTACTTCCTAGTTCTAAAGCAGCTTTCAATAAGTAGTTGTTAAATCCAAACTTTACACATTCCAGCATTCGATTCTCTTGCCAGCCAGTTAGGTTTACATTCTATCATAGACCACACAACTGCATTAACCTTGCCAGTCAGCAAATTAAGCTTGGCCAAATTTATTAACGTTAGTTTTCCTTCAGGCTACATGAGCCATATTGAATGCAACATGATAGCTTTCAAGTGGAGCTTTGAAGCAGGTCTGAAAGGGAGAACCAACGGTGGGACCATGACTCTTCATTACCGGTTATCCTGACTGTCGGTGAAATTACTGAAAAGTAGTTGGGCTAACAATTGTCCACTTTGAATAGAAATGATTTAGTGCAGTGGTTCCCAACCTTCCTAGTGCCACGACCCTTTAATACAGTTCCCCCAACCATAAAATTATTTTCCTTGCTACTTCATAACTGTAATTTTGCTACTGTTATGAATCGCAATGTCTGATATGCAGGATGTATTTTCATTGTTACAAACAACATAATTAAATCATAGTATTCACATCAACCGCAGCTAAATATAAAAGTATCATTTTACCTCCAATACTGCTGCTTTCTACACAGCAGCTGCTCTCTAGTGCATTTGTATGGGGTGTATGTGATGGGGTTGGCGTGATAATGTCATAACGCCAAGTGCTAGTAGATGGGCGTATCTGCATGTGGGCGGACCCGCCTGGAGATGGATAGAGGGCACGGAGTCTCGGTTCCTATGTGTTTTCCGATGGTCTTAGATGACCCCTGTGAAAGAGATTGAACCCCAAAGGGGTCGCGACCCACATGTCGCGAACCACTGATTTAGTGACTTCTATTGCTCCAAAGAACAGCAATGCCTTTCCACACGGCATGAGCGTTCCTAGCAGATGGGATACCATTTCTGATTGCTAATAAGTTGGAGATACCTGCTATATGTTAGATGTAATGACCGCTAGGACCCCTCAACCCCAAAATTAAGTTATTTTGGTTTAAAATGCAAAGTGTGGCGAACACGGTAAGTCTAGACGTTTAAAAGTGTCGCCAAAGCGTTTTTTGTCAAGGGTAAGTAGCCTAAGGGAGGGGCTAGTTGAGCACTCCAAGGGGAGGGGTGAAATAGAATGCTGGAGGAGCTCAGCCAATCAGGGCGAAGCAAGCCAGCCAGGCCCATATAAAAGGGAGCCTGAGGGGATAATCTGGGTTCTCTGCCTGGGGTCGTTAATCAGGGAGGTTAACGAAGGGGAGAAACGGGCTCTTAGCTGAGGAGGCTAAAGTTAGGGTCCTGAGTCTTTTGGTATATGAATGCTAAGCTTGTGAAGTTATTTAAAAGGAAAGCTAACCAATTCTGAACTGATTGAAGTTTTATTCTTGAACTTGTAGAGTCCTTTGACTTAGTGTAAAAGTGAAAGACTGAACTGCTTGACAGCAAAAGTAACCACGTGTAACTAACTGTGAGAAGAAGCTGACTTTAAACTTCATCTGTATTCAATAAACACATGTTCTTGTTGTTTCAAAGAAGCTTCGTGGAGTTCTGTTTATAAAGGGAGCCAAATAGGGCCAGAGTTCTAAACAGTAACTGTATCCAACCCACTGCTAGAGATTGGCAGAGTGGGGCAGGGTGCTGTCTGCTGCAGCATCAGAAGGGAGGCAACATTATTATCAAGCCAAAGAGAAGAGAAAAGGAAATGGAAGGTGCGCCTCTTGGAAGGAAATAATAGGGTTTGATTTACAAGTAAACAAAACGCTACCACACTACCAAATAAAGATAAATATATATATGAAATAGATAAAGGGCGCAGAGGCGGCCTTTTACATTAGAGATAGGTGAATTTTGTCACTCATCAAGGCAAGTCATTAGAGTAATTTAAGTGTTTTATTTATACACTCCAGAATTACCAAGGGAGTAGAAAGGGGCAATAAATTTTGCCTTCAGACTCCAAGGATAAAATTCATACCAATTCACCTTTCTTAGCTTTCTTTCAGTTCTCTCAGCAGCAGATAGCAAAATAAGATCTCAGTTAGCTGATAGGAAAGCACAGAATATATGCAAAAGTTTGCTTAAGCATTTCATTGAATACAGAGAGAAGGGTTAATTTTAAAAGTCTCATTTTATCAAGTGGCGACTAGAAAATCATTAACATTAGCAAAAGTATTTAGAACAGTAGATGCAGGCTGAGTGATGTTTGCATTATAATTCTGTTGCCTTGGCTTTGTCATAAGAACATAGAATCAATCGTGGGGTATTTGTTTTTATGACCCTAGTAGTAGTAGAAAAAGAGGAAAGAAGAGATGCCTTTTTGACCCACTTTTCTCACCCCTTTAAGGGGACTCAAAACGGCTAACAAACCTCCTGTTCTTCCCCCACAACAGACACCTTGTGGGGTAGGTGGGGCTGTGAGAGCTCAGAAGAGAGCTGTGACTCGCCCAAGGTCACCCAGCTGGCTTTGTGGAAGGAGAAGAAGGGTTGGCTTTTCTATCCTGCTTTTCTCACCCATTAAAGGGGACTCAAAGTGGCTGACAAAGCTTCTGTTCTTCTCCCCAGAACAGACACCCTGTGGGGTAGGAGGGCCTGTGAGAGCTCAGAAGAGAGCTGTGACTTGCCCAGGGTCACCCAGCTAGTTTCATGGAGGAGAACGGAATCAAACCTTGTATTCCCAGATAACAGTCCGGCTCCCTCACCACTAGACCAAACTGGCTTACCACACTTCCATGAACCCCTCCAAGCATTTCTTAAAGCCTTCCAAGCCGGTAGTCAGCACCACATCTCAGCCCTGGCCAATCTCTTGGTTGAGGACCGACTGACTACCGTTTCATCAAAGTCTGCTTCCCACATTTGTCTCACAAAGCACAGCCTGAAATATTATGATCAAGGTATCCTTGGCAACCTAGTCATTCAACATCTTCCCCTTACCTGTGCAAGGCCAACAAAAATCCCAGCTCCTCCAAAGACAGCCAGGTGGGCTTCAGCCCACGCCTTCAGTTTCTGAACACATCCCTTACAGAGAAAACAAAAGACAACAGCATTTGCTTCAAGGCATAACATCTAAACAAAGCTCAATCACTATTAAACACATTATTTTTACAGTTTACAGCCATGTTTTAAAGGGGAAAGTGAAGTCTTTCCTTCTAGCAACCATGCCTGCTTCTAGGCCATTTTATCTGCGCACAGCAGGAGTGGCATGAAAATGGTTCTGTAGCCCTCCCCAGGCGTGAACTGCTTGCATGCAATCCACAAATACTGGACCCGGGTGCCTGTGTGGACAGCCTATGGGTCGTGATCTGGTATATCAAACCTCGCACCATTTCTTCAGTCATCTAAAAGTGTGTTGCATCTGGGTGCTTGGCTGAAACCAGTCTCAGCCAGTGTGGTCTAGTGGTTAGGGAGCTGGACTCTTATCTGGGAATACTGGGTTTGATTCCGCACTCCTCCACAAAGCCAGCTGGGTGAGCTTGGGTGAGTCACAGCTCCCTTCTGAGCTCTCACAGCCTCACTTACCTCACAGGGTGTACTGTTGTGGGGAA